>BSYO01000028.1:5162559-6362559 GCA_033239525.1 Nepenthes gracilis | reverse complement strand
TTGTTAATTACATTGCTAGTGGTGTTTGACGCTGCTACATGGAGTTTCAAGTGACTATAATAATCCTTAGAATAATATCCTTTCCTGGATTTTTTTTATTTGTACTGATAACTTTCATGCTTTTATTTGTTTCTAGAACGATCTTGGCTTGAGCAAGGGTACAAAGTTGGCGAACAGGTTCTTCCATTGGCTAGGAATTTTAACAATGTAAGCATGGATGATGGGGAGTCTGGCATTAATAAGATGGTACGGACATCGCAAGGTGTTTTTGTTTTGTCAAGTTTTTTAAGATGATTTTTCTAATCAATAAAGGGACAATTTGAAGATTTGCATGATTTTCTGGACATCTTTATAGCTAGTAGGTGGAGAAATTGTAATTTCAACTGATCTTTCTCTCTCTCTTTCTGGACATCTTTGTCAAGTGTTGTAGTAACCTATGTGCACCCCTAGGAGTTCTGTTAAGGTCTTCCTGTTGTGAACTTTCGTGTCCATGCAATGGTCAATATTAAATGTTAGATATATGAAAGATGAAAATTACATCAAATAATTTAAATAAAATTTTAAGCTTCATCGTTTATCCATCCAATTTTTAATTATGGCCGTTATGTGTACGAGGAAGCCTCCTCACTAGGAGTATCATAATAGCTCCTACCACTGGGGCCTCTCTTTCTCTCTTCCCCCCTCCTGTTTTTGTGAACTGAATTCAGCATGTGCAGGATGGCAGTGCAGTTGAGATGAATTTTACAAGTGCGTTACCTGCGGATAGTATGAAAGTAAGTCTGTCAAAATCATCAAACAGTGAGGCCCGTCAACATAGTGGTGCCAGAGAGGCCATCAGCTACAAGTACACTGCCATAAGAGAACAGAGCAAGCATTCATCCAACGCGAAAGCGGGCAACAGTATAGCCTCTGCCAAGGTGCCATTATTCAATACCGGGAGCTCTCAATATGGCAACAACAGCAGCGCAGGGCCAACTTCTGGGTTGTCCTTGACATGGCAATCCATGAAGACTGGTTTCCTAAGTTTCAAGTCAAATATCGGGTCCAAGAAATTCCTTCCCATACGACAGGCAGAGGAAACTAAGCTGGTCTCAAATGCTTCCTCATCCGAGTCCCTCGACGACATATTCCAGAGATTGAGACGGTCCACTAAAGACCCTGTGAGATACAGTGATGTGGATGAAGATGACATGCAATTCGGTGAGTCGGCAAGTAGATAATGCTCATTGTTGTCTATAGAAAAAAGTTGGCATAGAATGAAGATTGTTTTAAAACTCAGAAGATTGTATAGAATAGACACGGTGCCAATTTCTAGTTTGCAGCATACGTTTGCTGAAATTTTTTCACTTGTGCTGCCGTTTTTACGTTTGTGTTCAACATCTGAACAAGTAGAGGACTGTATTTGATACGCATACAAAGAAGACGATGGTCTGTAGGGAAAAATTAAAGAGAAATTAGCAGTCAGGTTGTTACCGCTGTCAATTTTGGGATCCTTTTCACTCTGAGACCACCATGCTTTTGAGGTTTTATATTTGTATCTGTTGAGCCCTGCAATCATGTAAACTTGTCCAACACGTCCATCATATTTATTCTGAGTGTTGTGTTCAATCCTTCACGAGCAATGACAGTTTACAAATCGTCATAATTATTACGGTATCTCGTGATTTCTTTGTAAGGAAATAAATGTTTATGATCATCATATATTTAATAAGTACATAAATATATTATTTGTTATATATTTGCAAAAAAAGAAGAAGAAGATTAATAGGCGGACATGGATGATGGGATTAGCTTAAAATTCCTTTCAGCAATGCCATCAGCTTGAAAATGGGAAAGGCTTTGGGTTATATGAATAATTGGGCACAAAGGGAAGTCAGGCTGTGGGAGAGCTTGTATCAAATTTGAAGTTCCACCAATCAATCGGTAGTTTTATTGGGGCCCCTACATCAAATAATTTCCCCAATGAATGGAACCGTTTTTATGCCACGACAATAACGTCTGTGACGTAGCCCAAAAAAAAAAAAAAAACCTTAGTATTACTAGATTCTCCTAAACTTTTTATAGTTCTTCCTCCAAGGAAACAAAACAGTCAAAAATATTCTAAACTTTCTATTTCAATATCAATTTTATTTTGTAACAAAAAAAAAATGAAGTAAAATTGATTATATTTGGAGGAATTTGCCGAATATACATAATAATAGAAAAAGTAAAGATCGTGATGTTGCTCCGAAAGAAAACTAATCACCCGAAATAGTGTATAATATCGCGCTGGATAGGACTAATTAATGTAGCAAATCCAAAAAAATTTGATTCTATTCTGGTGTGAATGACAAACAAATATATGTACATAATTAATGAATAATTGTCATTAATCTATAGAGGCATCCAATCTGTAAAAGGTACTAAATAAGATAACAAGCTATTTTCCAAATGGTTCAAAGTTTCGATTTGACAAAGGTTGCTCAGGCTTCTATGTCAAGAAAACGAGTGATACTTATGTCCAACTTGAAGCTTGTTAGATAACAAATTAAAACTAAGCCTGGATATAGCTATTTAAACACTTATCACTATGCTTATAAATACGGTCGTGTAACAACTTACTGAATATATATATATATTATATAGATTACATTTAAATTAAATAATACTAAAAAATATAAATTAAGCCCAAATTTAACAAAGCTAAATATAAAATTTGTAAGTTAATCCCGGTATAAAAGGAAAACGAGTTCAATTCAATCAAGGTCGAGTTGATCTTCAGTTGAAATTAAAAAGTATCGAATCGGGTCAATCTATATTCGAAAAAAAGGCACAATCTGGCTCAAACTCATGATAAACTCGAGCCTAATATAAAATAAAAAAAGCTCGACCCAAAATAAAGCATATCTAAGCTAGACTCGAGTTGAATCATTTGTTGCCCTAGTGGTAAACGTAGAGTGATGAGTTTTGGTGCAATTTTTATTTGGCATGAAATGTACTAGAAAGTGATAGCCGTTATAGCGTTGCTTTCTTGTGTGAAAAGACCATTTCACCCTTAACGAAGGAGGTCACCACCCAGCGTGGCTACGTTTGGCACACACACCAAAAGCCCTTTTTTTTTGTGGGTGGGGTGGGGTGGGGTGGCGATGGAGACGAAGTAGACGAGGAAGGTTAAATCAGTTCCTTTTAATAAAAATATTTTTTAAATAGTATTTAGTTATTGTTGAGATATTTTTTAAAAATATATTTTTTATTTATTAATATATGTGAATAAATAAAATATTATATGATTATAGTCTTTTCAAAATTCACGACATTCAACCAATCACAAAGTCTTATCGCCCCCAATTGCTTTCAATTGCCATCCATCATCTGAAATATTATCAGCTTGATTCCCCGAATTACCCCTCCACAGTTTTCTTTTTCTAAATTATGAAAAAAAAAAAACCCTTATACATTGGTGTTAATGTCTTACCTACCTAAAAATAAAATAATAATATATTTGCAATATTAAAAATCATGTAACAAATAATAAATGCCTCTGAAAGTATCTACCCGACTTATTATTATTATTTTTTTATCAATTAAAAAAATCAAGGCATGCCGGCAATGACAATAATAAACACTCTGTGGCCCCCAACGATCCAAAAAAAAAAATAAATAAAATAAATACTATTTTGGATCCCAAGGGTTATTGAATACGTCGTATCATAGTATAATATATAGGTTAAAATATGGTCCATTGAGATAAATGTTTTATATATTATAATATTAGTGATAAAAATAAAAATTATAATAATTAAGAATAAAAATTAAGTTGTAAATTAGAGAACAAACGGATCCAACGACCTACGAGCACGGATGCACTGACGCCGTTCATCGGGTTCTACTCTCTCTCTCTCTCTCTTTCTCTTTTTTTTTTTAATTAAAAAAAATGTTTTATTAGAATACGGTAAAACATATATTGTAATAATTAATAAAATAATACTTATTCTCCGTATTTTCTGCGCTACTTGCCACGGGTAGAAGGCGTGTCTTTCAGTCTTTGATCTGCACATCATCACCGTCCATCCGTCCATTTATTTTTCACACAATATTATATTTATATATTAAAATATATCTAATTATTATTTTTAATTTCGAAGGTAAGCGAAACAGAAGCGATGGTACATAGTAACACTGTTGTGTTGTACGTGTGCAGCTTTGGATCTGATCAAATTGAGATAGATAATCACGAGACCATCAATACAGTCAATTTTTTTTTTAAAAAAAATAATTAATATGTATAAATTAGAATTATATAATTATTATAAAGATTTAAATTAGTTGTCTGTTTAATATAAAAATATTAAAATTATAATCCCAAATAATAACCAAAAATATAGTTGACCGTGATAAAGAACGAGTTAAGTCTAGATATATTCTTTACATTTAAAGATAATAATATTCTTTTCGCATTAGATAAAATAAATCAAAACAGTTAGGGCAATTCTAAATATTATAACCATAGTATTCTTCCCTTTCCGCTTACTACTAGCCCACCGAATATTTGAGAAGCCACTACTCCGCCGGCTACCGGCATCCACTGCTCTAACTCGAGAGTGCCCAAGAGAAACAACATTGAAAGATGATATGTTAGTTAGATTTTATCCCGTTCGCACATAGAAAATACCTTTAGCCTCCATCCACAAATCTTAAAGTATGATCTTTCGTGTTAAGGCATTCACGGATAGCCAACCAAATAATAAAATAGTGTGAGAGGATTCTAGGCGACACCCAAACAATGGTCGACCAAGAGATGCCCTAACTCAATGGTTGAAAGATCTGCCATGCCAAAGGAAAAGAAACATCCCAAAGCTATCAAATGATCACATAACCTTATTATTAACAAACACATTGGACACATAAATAAACATATTAAGCACGATAAGTAGAGCAAAAGGAGAAGACACATCCGGCCAATACCAAGAGTTCTCTATCTAATAAAAGAGGCTATCAGTGCATGCTTAGGGAGCTCATGAGCAAGAGAGAAATAAGAGTCGCAACAATGATTCATCAAAATTTTCATTGGATGCCACATATCACTTCACACACTTGCCCTAATACCGTTACCAATGGTGAATAATATAAATGATCAAATATTCTCACAGAAGACAAGAATCTTACTAAGAATCCAATGTGTTGTGGGGAATATTAAGTGACTAAAAATACCTATTCTTCAGCCTATATCTATAGAATAGTCAATCAAAACTGAATCATTGTTCCATGAGGAAATCCTCCATAGCTGGCGAAAAAGAATAGCCTTGTTAGAAGCCTTCGAGTTTTACAGACCTAGGCCTCCTTTTTCTTTGAGTTTACACACTTCTACTCATGCTACCTTTATCGTTGCAAGACCGTCCCCATAGCTCAACCACCGAAACTTATGAAAAAGAGCACCAATTTGATTTAGGATAATCACAAAAATGATAAAAACAGACATCTAAAAAGTATGGATGGAGAAAAGAAGAGATTTGATAAGTTGAAGCCTCCATACAGAGGAAATAGCCTTTCCACTCCTAGCCTCAATACTCCTAGATATCTTATCCAAAATTGGCTCACATTCCACAATTTTCAACTTAGTCGAAATCAAAGGGATGCCCAGGTGCCAAACAAAAGAGAACCCCTGTGGAGCCCAAGCTTGGAAGTTATCTGGGCTACAACAATCTCCCTACAACTGCAGCAAAAGAATTCAAACTTTTTCATATTAGGCCGAAGCCCTACGGCCTTGGCAAACCTCATAAAATACTCTTTTAGAATGCCTATAAAGTACAAACCAACCTGAGCGAAAAGTAAAAGATTATGTGAAAATAAGCATTATGCTTTTAGTGGCCTTATATTTCCAATGAAACAAAAATCTCTTGTCGTCCTCTATTTCAACTAAAATCATATTCTAAAGAACCTCTATAACAATCATAAAAAGTTAAGGGGAAAAAGGAACACATTATTTAAGACCCCTACCCTCGGCAAAAAACTTCATTGTTCCATATTTAATAAAACAGAGAATGATATAATGGAGATATACTAGTTAGTCTACGGAACAAACTAATTTGAAAAAACCATAGCCCACATGGCATCAAGAACAAATCTCCATTCGACAGTCATAGGTCTTTTAAAAATCAATCTTAACAACATAGTATAAAAATGTTGATTTAAATAATAACGTTGAAGGAACTTCAATGGAAATAAGATATTATCTTCAATACTCATTCGCTAAATTAAAGCCAACTAAGATCTACGAATAAGCTTAGAGAAACTGGCTCTCAAATGGTTCACAATAATATTTAAGATCGTCTTCTAAATAACATTACAATAGGAGACAAGTTAAAAATTTAAAAATCCTAATCAAGGTCAGGAGCTTAGGGATTAAGCAAGTAAAAGTAGTATTGATCTATTTTCGGAGCTTACTTGAATGGAAAAAAAATCTATCACCACTTCACAGAAAGGGGTCCAACTATGTCTCAAAACTTACTGAAAAATAAAGTTGAGAAACCATCCAGATCATGCATCTTATCATCCTTGAATTCGAAAAGACACTCTCTAATCTCATTAATAGTCACCGAGTCAACCAACACCTCACAATTGCTAGCCAAAACATGCTTAGCTATAAAAGGTGAAATATTATCAATTCCCCCCCTCCTACATACAAAAGAAAATCCTAGGAAGTTATGAAAATAGTCAATCACCTCCCCGTTGACATCGTCTAAGGTAGATGTAGCCATCCCATCCTCTTTGATAAAGGATGGGATTTTCATGCTATTGTTCCTACTAGCCACCAACTTGAAGAAGAAACGAGAACACTAGTCATCAATAGAAAACTACCTAATTTTAGCCTTCTACTTAAAGAATGAAAGTTCATTAATACTATGTCAAAAAATAAGTGCCTAAGATTCCTCTCCTCAATAATCTTTTGGGATAAGGGAGAAAGGAAAAGACATGATCCTCCCTATTCTTCAAGGCCACATGAGCCACATAAGTCATGCCAACCATCCTTAAACACTACAAATTTCTTGGGTGATGGTAGAGGAAATTGTTGAGTTTGAAGGAGCCACTTCTAGGGGTAGAAGAGGAGTCAATCAAAACACAAGGAGAATGATTAGACACTTACAGAGGAGGAAAAATGTCCTCACCGATAAGAAACATTCTAGCCAAGAGTCCTTCACCAATAGATGATCAAACTTGAAAATAGTAAAACCTCGAACATCCTTATGATTGCTCCATATAAAAGGCAGTCATTAAAATAAAAATTAGATAGGTAATAATTTAAGACACGTTGATTAAATAATATGGCTCTCACCAAACAACCCACTCACCAGCTCAACCTCACTTTTATGGGTATTAAAATCTTCTAGACAACCCATAGTCGTCCACATACTTGAACTGTAAACCTTTCCAGAGCATTTCGCAAGTCAATAATGGCATTGGCACCGTACACAAAAGAAAATCATGAGACCACCTTGCTAACTCGATCCTTAAACTCACAATAGATAACTTGATCCTCTTAAGTGTTACTTCTTAAACCAACTTGATCAGAATCTCAACTAACCTAGATACACCTACCACCATTGGAGTTATAATTCATAATATAACTCCACTGGCTAAAATTCTTAAGGCAATATTGACAAAGTTGGAACATCATACTTTAATTTCAACACACTGACACACTTTATGATTAAACTCTTTAATCAGTCGTCTAAACCCCTATTATTTTGAGGTTTCCATTCAAACCCCTAGTATTCAAGCACGTAGTAGTAATCATCTAATACTAGATAAAGGAAGATGTTTTTGGGAATCTTAGATAAATCATGATGCTTAAATACTCCATATTCCCTTTTAGGACCCGTTGGATTCCTAACAAGGGGGGAACTCCTTTTTGGGACCCAAAGTGTCCAAAGCGCTCAGCTTAACAATGGATAGCTCATTAACTCTAACGGTTGCAGCACCACTAGACGATTTCTTTCTCTTAGGAACCAAATGCAAAAAAGAACCATCTCCAACTTCCTCCCCCTTCACGTGTAGCATGCCAAACGGGTTATAGGATAAGTTGGAAACCGCTAGAATGAACTACTCAACAACATCCTTAACAATAGGGCCAAGGTCTTTGGACTCAATAGGGTCTTGCTAATCAGTATTAACCATGCCAAAAATAATCAGAAGACCATTATCTTTTTCTAATATTGCACTAATCGGGGCAACACGTGTACAATTATTACTAAGATGACCATAGAACTTATACCTAGCATAAAACTTAGCTTTCCACAAATACTCTAGGCCAACAAGAGCTTTCACTTGCTCCTTCAAGATCAAATTCCAACCAACTACCAAATCAACCCAATCGGATAAGGAGCATTAACTTCAACATCAATATAAACATGAGAGGACTTATCTCCCCTATGCTTCCCTCTTTCACACCTTCAGAAAAATAGGCATGCCCACAAATGACCGAGGCCCACCCTCACACTTCTTTAGATTATCATCATTTGGAAATTTGAAGAAAAAGCACCTTTTTATACCATAAAGCACCTAGGAGAGACCAAATCAGCCCCATAATGCCATCCTCTCACCCAAAAAGTATTTAACTAAGTGTTGGGTCCTACTCCTTAGCCCCTTCCATTGCCATTGAGGTCGGGGGCTATAATAACCCGATTTCTAATTACTGAGAAAAAATAAAATTTTCGCATGAGGATGAGATAAAAAGGGTTGGCCAACCATTGTGTCAATCTAATTTACAAGCACAAAAGCTTACATACATTCCACCAACGGACATATTTTTTTATCTAGATTTTCAAGCCTCCCTATATATTACTGTCTTATTTCATTTACCTTGGAACTTTTGTTTCAATATTTGACAGCTGTTTCAGAGCATATTTCAATCCTTCATACTTTAACATTACTCCACTCAAGAAAACCAAAGTTTTACATTTGCGTTCTCTTGTCAAGATTTTTCTCACCACCTTTATTTTATCCCTTGCACGTCTTTTTACATGTTCACTTTCGTTGGCAGTGTCAGGGGTGTGAAAATTGAGTTCTAGTGCTGTACGATAATTCAAGATGTTCGTGAGGGAAGATCAATGTAAAAATTAAAAGGTGTTCGGTTTCATTACCATGGGCAAATCCGATATGTTCATTGGTAGATATCACAAAACGGGAGTAAGCCATTTAGATTAACGTGTTTGTACCACCTGATTTATAAATTAATTTTCATAGTACATACCTTCTCTAGTCGTTGAAATTTAAAGGGTTTTCTTCGATGGCCGTGGTTATCAAGGTTTTCCTTCATAAAAAAAATTGTATCTTTATTATTATTACTTTCGTTATTTTCTATTCACATTTAGAGCAGAATATATTTTATGTGTACTACATATTCTATATTTTTCATTCTGTAAATTTATTGATGGGTCGAAAAATTATTATGATTCGAAGCGATTTGTTCTCTTCAAGCTCATTAACTCTCACAGTTGTTGCATCACTAGACGATTGCTTTCTCTTAGGAACCAAATGCAAAAAAGAACCATCTCCAACTTCCTCCCCCTTCACTTGTAGCGCGCCTAACGAGTTATGGGATAAGTTGGAAACTGCTATAGTGAACTGCTCAACAACATCCTTAACAATAGGGCCAAGGGCTTTGGACTCAAAAGGGTCCTGCTAGTCAGTTTTAACCATGCCAAAAATAATTGGAACACCATTATTCTTTCCTAATATCGCACTAATTGGGGCAACACATACAATTATTACTAAGATGACCATAGGATTTATGCCCAGCACAAAACTTAGGCTTCCACAAATATTCTAGGCGAACCAGAACAATCACTTGCTCTTCTAAGATCAAAGTCCAACCAGCTACCAAATCAACCCAATTGAGTAAGGGAGCATTAAATTCAACATCAATACAAACATGAGAGAACTTGTCATCAACATAGCCATAGTATGAAAATTTGCAAATAATGGGATGCCCATCGTACTAGTCACATGGCTCAATCCCTTCAATGACTTAAATTCCAATAGTAAGTTGTGAAAGCTCACCCAAATAAGAACTCCCCTATGCTTCTCTCCTTCACACCTTCAAAAAAATAGGCATGCCCACAGACGACCAAGGCCCACCCTCACACACTCCCTTAGATTATCATCATCTGAAAATTTGAAGAAAAAGAACCCTTTTATATCATAAAGCACCTAAGAGAGACCAAACCAGCCCCATAAATGCCATCCGCTCACCCAAAAACTATTTAACGAGTGTTAGGTCCCACTCCTTAGCCCCTTCCATTGCCATTGAGGTCGGGGCTATAATAACCCGATTTCTAATTACCGAGAAAAATAAAATTTTCGCATGAGGATGAGATAAAAAGGTTGGCCAACCATTGTGTCAATCTAATTTACAAGCACAAAAGCTTACATACATTCCACCAACGGACATATTTTTTTATCTAGATTTTCAAGCCTCCCTATATATTACTGTCTTATTTCATTTACCTTGGAACTTTTGTTTTAATATTTGACAGCTGTTTCAGAGCATATTTCAATCCTTCATACTTTAACATTACTCCACTCAAGAAAACCAAAGTTTTACATTTAGATTTCTCTTGTCAAGATTTTTCTCACCACCTTTATTTTATCCCTTGACGCTCTTTTTACATGTTCACTTTCGTGGGCAAAGTGTCGTGGGGTGAAAATTGAGTTCAAAGCACAGCACGATAATTCAAGATGTTCGAGGGAAGATCAATGTAAAAATTAAAAGTGTTCTATTCCATTACCATGGGCAAATCCAATATGTTCACGAGTAGATATCACAAAAACGAGTAGTTCCATTTAGATTAACGCTATTAGACCAATTTGATTTATAAATTAATTTTCATAAGACATACCTTCTACTGAGTAAATTTGAAATTTTTTTTCTCATGGCCGTGGTTATCAAGGTTTTCCTTCATAAAAAAATCAGATCTTTATTATTATTACTTTCGTTATTTTCTATTCACATTTTAGTTATAATATATTTTATGTATGCTACATATTCTATATTTTTCATTCAGAAATTTATTGATGGCGAAAAATTATTATGATTGGCGATTTGTTCCCTTCAAGCTCATTAACTCTCACAGTTGTTGCATCACTAGACGATTGCTTTCTCTTAGGAACCAAATGCAAAGAACCATCTCCAACTTCCTCCCCTTCACTTGTAGCGCCTAACGAGTTATGGGATAAGTTGGAAATGCTATAAGCTGAACTGCTCAACAACATCCTTAACAATAGGCCAAGGGCTTTGGACTCAAAAGGGTCCTGCTAGTCGGGCTTTAACCATGCCAAAAATAATTGGAACACCATTATTCTTTCCTAATATCGCACTAATTGGGGCAACACATACAATTATTACTAAGATGACCATAGGATTTATGCCCAGCACAAAACTTAGGCTTCCACAAATATTCTAGGCGAACCAGAACAATCACTTGCTCTTCTAAGATCAAAGTCCAACCAGCTACCAAATCAACCCAATTGAGTAAGGGAGCATTAAATTCAACATCAATACAAACATGAGAGAACTTGTCATCAACATAGCCATAGTATGAAAATTTGCAAATAATGGGATGCCCATCGTACTAGTCACATGGCTCAATCCCTTCAATGACTTAAATTCCAATAGTAAGTTGTGAAAGCTCACCCAAATAAGAACTCCCTATGCTTCTCTCCTTCACACCTTCAAAAAAATAGGCATGCCCACAGACGACCAAGGCCCACCTCACACACTCCCTTAGATTATCATCTGAAAATTTGAAGAAAAAGAACCCTTTATATCATAAAGCACCTAAGAGAGACCAAACCAGCCCCATAAATGCCATCCGCTCACCCAAAAACTATTTAACGAGTGTTAGGTCCCACTCCTTAGCCCCTTCCATTGCCACTTATCAGCATAGAAGCCCACACACTACTGGCTTTTTTCCTTGATTTCCTCTTGTCGTCCAAGCCAGAACCCATATACCCCCAACAATCGAAGAATTTAAAGTGGCCAAAAAAAGATTTATCATGAAAGTAACCACACGACGAGCTTACACTACCATGCTTTAGAACCATCTTACCAATGCTAGAAACCTGATACTTTTCGATGACAGTTTGACGGAAAATTCAAGCTAGAAATATTAAGAAATTTTAGAAGATTGGCTAGATTTTTAAGGCAAAAGAATAAATTTGAAAAATTAAGTGGTGAATGAGAAAAGAGAGAGATCAGGAGTATAAAACAGATTTTTTGTGCACAACTATTTCGAATAAATACAGGAGATGATATGCCCTCTTATATTTATTTCTTTTCCAAAAATAAAAAACAAAAATTAAAGAAAATTGTTTTCCATATAAGGAAAAAGGACTTCGACCCTGTTTGGGATAAAATAATTAAACATCACTCCGAGTCTTTCAAAAATTAGTTTCCTGTTTAATAAACCTCAGACATCTGATCGTACTACTGATTAGCAGTGGGGCCTTCATTTATAAAATGTACGGTTTAAGAGAGGGGTATGCAAGGAAAATTCTATCTTTACACGGTTATAATAAGAACACGTCAACAATGATAGATCCTTTTAATTCTTGATATTATTAAATTTTTAGATATTTTTTTGTATCTAATTATTTTTATAATTTAAGTGCTTAATGTTAAAAAAAATAATCATAATATTAAATAATAAAATTTTTAACTTTATTCTCATCTTTTAAATAAATATTTTGATGATAGCTTATAATAACATTGAAATGGTGCATTTAAAATATTTTTATAGTAGTAAATATGGGCCAATGAAATCGGAGGCTTTCGTGTTCCGGGCCAACCAAATGGCTGACCGGGCACCCGATTTAAGTTTTCACACCAAATGAAAACACGCGCTTTTTGTGCTCTCTCGTTGCTCTCTGGATTCCATCTATTTCATATCTATTTCATCCGTTATATAAAAATAAATAAAATTTAAAATTTAAAAAATTATATAAATACTTATTTTTTAAAAGATTATTTTATTAAATATTTAATATACATTAATATTATAAAAAATAGAATATATATTTTTTTATATTTTAAAATCTTTCTATTTAAAATTTTATTTAATAAAGAATATTTAATCCCGATGTCCCTGTCAATGACCTTTCCACTTGTTGAATTTTGGGTTCATCAGAAGACTTTGGAAGCAAGCTGAGCTGCATAAACACATAAGAATAAAAGGGAAAGAGCGGGTGTGAAATTAGGACCTTTTTAAACAAAAAAAGTTATTCGAAAATAAAATAAAACAATATTTATTTATTTTTATTTAAATATATTAATAAATATAAATTAATGTTTATATAAATATAAATTAATATGAATATATTAATAAAAAAATGTTTATTTATGTAAAAACGCTAATCCCCAAAAGAATACAGAGAACGAGGGCCCACAGCCTCTCTCTCTTGTCGTCAGACGTGGGACACACACACACTCTCTCTCTATCGACGTCACCATGTTTGATTGAAGTGTTTTGCTATTTTTTAAATATACATGAATTAGAATGCTTAATTAAAATGTTAAATCGTTACGATTCAATTTATAATTTATAATTTTAAGTTGTTTTAATACACGGCTTTTACTAATGATATCTCGTAGTCAAAGTTTGATTTACATAAACAAATCATTAAAAAAATATTAATTTAATTAATAAAATATATCATAATTATACATTTTTTTTTCTATTAACTAGAATTATAAAAATAATTTTATTTTATTTGCGAAGATTAGGACGTTAGTGATGGTGCGGAGGTCAAAGAGTAGAAGTTGAGCTTTCTTTTCATCGCAAGTGCCGCACGAAACACGGAGTAATAAATATTATTTTATTATATTTTTTTAATAATTATTAAAAATGTAAAAAAATATTATGATATTTAAACCTAATATATATATATACTTAAAAGATAAGAGTAATGGTGATGACGTGGAGGTCAGAGAGTGGAAGATGAGCTTTCTTTTCATTGCAAGTAGGGCCGGATAACGCTGGCAATAAGTTAAGATGAATATATATTTTTATTTTTTATATATTATTAAATACTATTATAATTTATTTATTTATTTATATAGATTAAGATATATATAAAAAAATAGATAAATTATTAGACATTTAAAAAAAATTAAAAATATTAAAATTTTCTCATAAATATTTCCTATGTACAGTGTGCTACAAGAAAATTATTTAGGGTGTCAATGTATGAGAGGAAAGAGAATCGGGCAGACTCCCACTCAATTGAGTAGTTTTATCATGAACAGCGTGTTAGGGTCCTTGTTCGGATTCAACATCCGGATACATTTAAACCTATGCAGTGAAATAAATTTAAATTTTTTTTATCAATTGTCAATTACTAAATTTATAAATATAAAAAATAAATAATATATAATAATTTTTAATGTAAAAAATTATTTTTAACCAAGAAAATAAATCATAAAATAAAGTCTAAATAAATTCACTATAAATAGTGCCGATTACAATAACCTATTTCAAAATCCTTTCACTTCGAATTCAAGTAAAAAATGGTTGATACAATCCCCTCTCAATATATCCGACAACCCACAAGAGAAATATAATTAGAAAAAGAGTAACTAAATAAAAATATGCTTCTAGAAATTACCGTCAGAACAATATATTCGACTTTAGTGAAGAAAGAAATTCAAATTGAACCTTAATAAGACTCCAAACATCTTCCTCTTATTTATTCTTCTCTCCTCTCTTACTATATAGCGCCTCTTATAGAGAAATATTTTGGAATACTTACCTTAAAATCGCACTTGCGCTATTTTATAAATTCCGAGCATGCTCAAACGCCCGTCGAGCGTCAAGCTATTGAAATCGGAGCTCAAGCACCAATAAGGCGTGGATCAGGCTTATATACTAGAATTTATGTTTAGGGTACGCCTTGGACGCTACTCAAGTACCCACCTTCTAGAATTTTTGTCCATTCACTGTTCAAGTGAGCTTCGAGCACCCGATTCGACCCCTACCTCTTGGCCGCTTGCCGCGCGTGTGAAGCACATGAACATTTCAATCATTACACAAATTTCACGTAATTTTTTAATAATTTTTTATTTGTTAGGCACCTATAATAAGTGACCGAAAACTCAGCATAGTACTATCGTATTCATCAGGTAGAGTCCTACAGGCTTGGCCTCGGGCCTGGGCTTGGCCTCTCTGGCCTTTTCTCTTTCCACAGTTGCAGTAAAAAAATGGTAATAATTGGCTGCATTCCTCCTCCTCCCACGCTGCCCTGCAGCCTCCCACCAGTCGTCCTCCCTGCAGCTGAAACAGAAGCACGGTTTGGCTTCAACCAAGGTGCAGCTTGCTGATTATCAGGAGAAAGGACATCACTCGTTAAAAAAAAGGGTGGGGGGGGGGGGGTGTTTGAAAGTCTCCACAAGCTGATGATTTGAACCGGTTAAAATTAAATCGACTCCAGCCTATATTATATGTAATTTAATGTTATTTATTATGGGTTTTGAATCGTTTGCTGTTATATAATTCAAATATTTGGTTATTTAATCCAACCTATATATATATATATTTATATGTTTGTGTATATAAACAGAAGAAATCCAATTAGTTTGTTTGATATAATAAAAAAAGGAGAAATCTATAACTCTAAATATATGGAAGCCAAAAGAAAATAGAATAAATGGGCTGGTTCAACCATTTGATTAATCATATTATTCTATATTATGATTTAAGATTTGATCAAAACTAGTTTATTGTTAGATTACTCGAATAATAAAAATATCCAATTATAACAAATTTGATATTATTCAAATAAGAACAAAAATGAAAGTTTTTGAAAGATAATTAATAAATTTTACAGTTAATTAAAACTAGGGGAGCCATGTTAATTCAAACATGACCACTTTTCTCTTAGAAAGGAGCTATTATATTTTTTTAGTTTAATTATTTATTTAAAAATGAATAGTTATAATTTGCTTATTTTTTAAAAAATTAAAATTAATTATTTTAAAATAATTAAATATTACATTAAAATCCCAAGGTGTATTAGAAAACAGTGATACTAATGGCATATTATTCCTCCCATAAATCACTTGGAGTACAGAACTCCATTGTTCAATTAATGGGTTCCATGTCTGCTTGCGCCATCTTATTCTTCCTTGTTATGTCGACTCAAATTTTGATTCATCAATTACTGTATTACACACAAAATATTTATAATATGATCATCAAAAGCATATTTGGTCCCAAAAATAGTAAATATTTAGATATCGTCTTTCTCATTAAGAAATTATATAACATATTAAGACTACTAATGCTGCTTTTTCAAATAACTAATTACTATAATTATTGATGTGTCCCTAGATTCGAATTGTTTTACAGGTTAGGAAGTTATTCAATCTTCCACATCAGATCGAATTAAAGCTAATCTGGTTCTCATCTCTTCGAACCTGGACCTTGCGCAACATTGTTAAAAACAAAATATTAGAAAATTGACGGAATACGCTCTCTGATATATCATACGACGCTCATGTCAAACATTTTTAAGAGAATAGAAAGATACGATGACGTAAGAAAATATATAGACGCATGTAATGGGGGTTGAGTGTGAGTGTGTTTGATCGAGAGGCGGCTTAGAGATGCGCTTGACTAAAGGATGGCGTAGAGGTGCACCTGATTGATAGGTGGCTTCAAGATGTGCCCAATTAAGGGTCAATTTAGAGGTGCGCTCTACTTAGTGACTGTTTTAAAGTACGTTCGACTGAAGGGTGTTCTCGTGGCACCCCGGAGGACCAAGCTCCTGGAAGGAGGGATCCCTAGAAGGTGGGTTGGTCTCCTAGAAGGAGGGCCCCCTAGAAGGTGGGATGACCTCCTGGATAGATTGAAGGGTAGGCCTCCTCGATGGACTGGACAGACTTTCTAGAAGGACTGGAAGGCAGGCCTCTTGGAATGATTAGAGGGCTAGCCTCCTGGGCGGAGGGTAGCTCCTAAATAGAGGGCTGGCCTCCTGGGCAGAGGGTTGGCCTCTTGGATGGAGTCTGTAATGTCTTTTTTTTTCTTCCAGTTTCTGTTTGCATCTTAGAACTCTCTTGTTTGAATTTAGGATTCTCCCTCCTTTTCTCGTAGAGGAAAGGGTGCACACTTATAGGGAGGGTGTGAGCAGACTTTGCCTTTGTGCTAAGATCTAAGGACAGGTTATGCTGCCACGATTCGCCGAATCGCTCCGCCATTTGGAGAGATGCTTTATTCGATGGATATTCTCGTATAGATTTGTCGAGCCAGTTTGGCATGTTGTTACTATGGTAGTTGCCTTTAGAAAAGAAATCATGAGTGAATATTTCTAAAATATCTCACGCAAGATCTATCACCACCATGATGATAAGTTTATTTAAGCGGGGAAAATGATCGTGAGCTGATGGAGCCTTTCATGGTAGGTTGTTGGGCCAACCCATGCCTCAGTGGGCGACCTTGTGTTGTGTGATCTTGAACTTTGGGCTACGAGGTCCTTCATCTGGGTTACGACTTTTGGATGGCCTTTTTACCATAGGTATCGGTATTCGAGTCAATCCATTGGTGATGAACCCATTACTAACTTCCCATACCAGGTGGTTTGAAATTTCAATCCTTGGTATATAATGATGGGATATTGTCAGACAGGTCTGTACACTTTCCTTTCAAGAAACCTTATAGATTGTTGCTCCGATTGATAGAATTTAGGAGTGATTCTCTGAACTATGTCGATTCTCTATGGATGGCACTGGCGGCGCAATCTTTCACAATGATGGCACACTGATCTTCTCTTCCGGCTATAAATAGGGGGCTCGTAACACCTTACTCCATGAATCATTCACACTAAACTAAATGGCATGAATGTTCAGAGCGGGTATAAAGCCTACATAAACATTTGCCAAAGTCGACAGAGACTAGAAGCTAATGCTGAAGGCTTGTTTTGGATCTATTCTGGCTTCCCTCTCTTCATCCAAGCGCACCCATCACATAGCATTGAGCAAGGCCCCGATTTTTCCTTTACGGAGAGCTCTAGTCGAGGTAAAAGTGGCTACAACGCCCTTGGTATGTAAGGACGGATCTCCTCCTCCCGAGCTACTTAATCCCTCGGTAGCCCATGAGGTTCGATCCAAGCCGCTTGGTGGGGGTACATTCCCTAAGTTCAAGTAGAAGTCTTGGGATGTTGTTCTTTGCATTGAGTTTGGTGTCGACACAGATTTGCAGCAACTACGGCGATTTTGGTGGGAAGCTTCCTTGAAAGGGCACCTAAGGCCAGGTGTCACACTTGCTAGCAAGGGCTCTCCTACTTTAGCAGTTGAGGAGGTGCACAAGAGTATGATCTCTTCAACCGTCCAAAACAGGGTGCTCTTGCTGCTGAGATTTAATTCTAGGGTTGTATGCCTACGGAGCAAGGCTTTAATAGTCGAATTATTGTTCCATGTACTTTTATTCCTTTATGATGTCGTACGTTCACTATCGAAAGCTTGTATTTTATAAAGGGAATCGATGAATGGAACTACCGAGCATTTTTTGACTTCATCATGTGTCCCCAATATTTTCGCATGATGAGAATTATCAAAGTACTTTGATTTTTCTTTCCTTGCAATCAGGATCTTTGACATTCTGAAGAGCTAGCCCTCGGACATCCTAGTCTTTTGGTGAGTCGACGCATGGCCACTCAACCAAGAACCCGGCCAAGGAGTGGCCGGCCAACTCGGCCTCAAGGCAATCTAGATTGCATGCCATCCACTTGTATTCTTCTGTGGCAATGCCTCCAAACATTTTTGCTTGCCAACGGGCTAACCGACGGATGGCTCGATCTTCTAGTGGGTTGGCATGTGGCCGCTTGACACAATGCTTAATCAGGGAGGTGGCCGACTGACCCAACCTTGAGCCTGCCAAGGTCACCCACCGTCTTCTTGTCATTTAGATCTTCGACATTCTGGCAATTTAGCTCACTGACGTCTTGGTTTTCTATTCGGTCGATGTTCGGCCTCTTGCCCCGATGCCTAGTTAGGAAGGGGGCTGGTCGTCCTCATCTTGTGTCCAATTTTGACTATATTAGCTTAATCTCTCGGTTAACATAAATTATAAAAATTGGAACATTATATTGGTTGGTGAAATTGAGGTTCAAATTTGACCATCTTTGGGCTGCTTTGGTTCAGATCGAGGTTTGGTAATAGGTGAATGGAGATTCACCTGATTTAGGAACAACATAGATCGTACGATTTTATGCAATGTTATACAAGTATTCATATAAACAAATAAATAATAAATAAATAGTTATTTCATTGATTAGAATATGATTCAAGCACTTAGCATGATATATGCAAGACTTAGTTGGATTTTGTGTGAAATCGTCGTTGGTATTTGCAATGAATGGTGTGCTATGCCCTTGGGACCAGATAGCCTCTATAGCCAACATGTGACCTACAGGTGCCAGGAGTGGACTTCAGTCGTTGAGAGGGAAGTGTCTTCCAACGTGGAATGTCACAGGCAAAGAGGGTCCGAGGGCTCGGCCCTCTTGGTGGGCACTCGAGATAACTTTCGACACTACACCAAAAACTTACAATACTAGGAGAGCCCAGCAAAGTGCAAAAGTGATACGGGTGAAACACTAGATCAAAACTTCGATTGAGGGACTCCAGGTGTTGTTCTCAGATACTGCAAGGAGATGGTGATGATAGAGTCCTCATCCTGAAAGGTCACCTGGCTAGGTCGGCAAAGTGTCTTCTAAGGCCGTGGAGTTCTTTCTCGAGTAGGGCCTCCCCTGTCATTGTGGGAACTGTGTGGGTTATGCGGCTCTGGGATTTCATTTCACAACTTATGGCTTTGTTGGTCTTCTAGTCAGTGCTAGGCCTTGTCACTTGTGGCCGCCCAGGCCATGAGGTCATTAGGCCATTGGCTCTTCTGCGGATATTGGTCCGCACCGATTTGACGAGGTACCAGCAGGTAGAGCCCCCTACATAGCATCTTCGGATGGACGCATGCAGTCTGGAAAAGGGTGCTGATCTATACTTTGTGCGCCTGCACTCCTTGGGGCCAGTTGTTAGTATAGTTAACTAATGAGAGGTCGTTGCCATAAGAATGTTTCTGGCTGGTGCGGGAGGTAATTAGCCGAGCATGTCGAGCCCATCGTCAGTATGGTGACAACTTCTAGAGGATCTGCCACTCTATATGGAGCTAATGTGGGGCACTCTCGTGGGATCAACCTTGCCAAGCAATCTAGTTAGGCCTCTTTCTCCAGCGAGGTCACTTGTAAGCAGAAGGCCGAACACTTTCAAGGCCTCTTCTGGTCGATCCTCTTGCCCTTGTGAGTGGATAGCCAAATGTCTATCAGTGTTGCAGGAGTCTTCTTCATGGGTGTAATATCACCGGTCATCTCAAGAATATTGAGGGTGTCACCACTCTAGGTTTTTATCCTGTATTTTAGAACTTGGTCAATCTTTTCACAGGGAATGGGCCCCATCACTTGGATCCTCCCAAATATTGAGGTCATCAGGCAGATAAAATTTTCATTGGCGAGTGGTCTCTTCCTCCGGCTATTTCTTTTGGGAGTGTTGAGATTTGTGCATGAGAAGAGGATGCCCCTAACTGCCAGCTGTTAAGGCGAGCGTATAGGACCTATAGTTGCTTAAGTGTGATGTCCAAGGCAAGATCAAATATCGTCATCGAGGCGATGTCTCTGACCAACGTGTTGGTTAGAGTACGAATACTGATTGTACTTGTTTTTTAATATGTAACCTCCTGGTGCAGGAAGAAAGAGAACCTTGGTCAATGAGTAGGTAGTATCTTTTGGCATGGGAGGCCATGCGCAGGGTGCAAAGCTCTCTGCACCTAAGGGCGTTCTAATTTTCTACTTGCCTCTAGCAACTCAGTCAGCTGTTTGGCTATAGTTAGACCCTATAACTTGGGGCCGCCTAGGCCTTGAGGTCATCAAGCTCCTAGATCCTCTGGGAATACTGCCTCTTTCTAATCATTTGGAGGTCAGAGGGTGGAGCCCCAACATTACACTATTGGATGGGTGCAAATGATTTGGGGCTGATATGATATTGATGTTGGCTTATAGATTACACCTTTGTTGGGCCTTGCATGTGCGACAAGCTACTAGGTAGCCATTTTGAAAGTCGACTAGGAGCCGAGTCCAAGGGGAGATTAGGCAGAGTCAAGACTAGTTGCTGCCAGAGTGGATCGTTAGGCAGGCCTAGTGCTAGAGTGGATCGTCAGCCTGTTAGTTTGATTTTGGGCTCATCACATTTGCTTGCTGCCAATTTGCTGCCATTGAGAAGTGGGACATAGTAGCCTGGACACCTAGTTGAGCAGCGAGTGTTTGCACATTTCGAGTCGATCATCTGTCCACATGGCTACCCAATGAGGGGTGGTCGTCATGGGTGACTATGCGTCTTGCTAGTGCGTTGGTTCATACCAGGAATACTGACCGTGTTTGTTCTTATAATTGAGGAGGAAGATTTTTCATTCGTTTTCACATACGACGTTAATGATACGCCCTAGATTGATCATTGTAAGAGTTAGGGATATGCCACGAACCCGAACTAAGCGGTCAATTTAAATAATTAATTATAATTTAAAATCTAAAATCCCAATTAATTTTAAAACCAATAATGTGACAAGTCCCAAAATTCAGGGATGCTCGAAAGGATCAAACCGAAATATACACTAATAAATTTAGAATAAGGACAGACCTCATCGAACAATCCCGAAGAAAATAAATTGAATTCCGCTATACAATCATCGTATAGTGCGATAATAATCCAACCAAAAAAATCATAATCAAACATAACAAATATTCAACTATTTCCAACATATAACAATGTTCTCTATCCGCCAATTCCATCATCCAAATCCATCAAATATCAATGCAAACTATAATAAATGTCAAATGGGTCACCAACGTCCGATTTAATATAAACCGAATCGTAGATAAAACAAATCGGCAAGAATCCGAATCCTTCTATTCAATGGGACAAAATGATCAAAACTACTCAAAAATTTCTAAAATAGTCGCCGCCGGGCAGATCATATATATATAAAATATTCAATAAATCGTATGAATGTCAAAGCAGAAAAATCCAATCAATTTCCCAAAGATAAATCCAAATCGCCGATAAATCAAATCCAACATCAAAATCCAAGATCCAAATTGCAGTCAAAAATTCCTTAAAACAATGCGTCGCACTCAAATAAAAATATCCAACCAAACAAATATCCAAATTTCTAAAATATTCAAGGTTCGGACGCATATATAAATATAAAATACAATTATAGGCAAAATCGGCGTGATCCAGCATGGGTCCAAATCCCGCCAAAACGTCCAGTCCAAAGTCCAATTAATCCGATTCCAAATCCAAATCCAAATCCAATGCCCGCACCTTGTGATCTCGAGGCGAGAGAAAGATGCCGAGTGTCTGGAGCAGTAATCCAATAACCGGTGATATTCCAAAGGTTCTGATCAAAGATATATTCAAAATCGTTGACGAGACATACCAAGTTTCAACCATAAAATCTAGCGAATCTTAAATCCAAATCCAAAATCCATATCCAAATCAAAATCCAATACCAATTAATGCAAAATACAAATTATGCATCAAGCTTCATTATCCCTATGGCACACATAATCCCAGAATCCCAGCCTTTCTAATCATTTGGAGGCATTCGAATATTGTGACGTCCGAATATATTTAAGGCCAATCAAATCGTCTAAACGGAGGCCACTACTCTTTTTCTCGAAAGGGATCTAACATTACACCGTAATCAAATAATCCAAACGGGTGTGACGCTGCATTTAAAACGCGCATTAATGCAAATTTCGTGGATATTTTCATATTATGGATATAAATATACATCGAATCCAATAAATTATTCAAGCCTTCTTAAAAATATCAAATTCTCCAAAATTATAAAACCCAGTCCAACAATCCAAACATCCAATGAATTACATAAACATCCGTAATAAATAATTCGCGATATAAAAATACACGTATGTTAGAAAAATCCAAACAAGTCAAAATATATCCAATCCAAAAGGGGTTCCCTGAGATCTTGCGACTCATTTTGCGAGAAAGAAAGGATGTCCCGAAGCACGGATCAGATTTCTCTCCTGCCACCGCGTTCTCTCTCTCCTCCGCGAACGGCATCTGCCAGCCACCGTCGCCGCTGCTGCCGCCCCGAACGGCCGTCATCCGGCCACCACCGGCCCTCACCCAGCCGGCACCGGCGCCACCCAGCCGGCACCGACGCCGTAGCTCTGCCGTCTTCCTCGTGCGATTTCTCTTCGCACCGATTTCTTCACCCATCGTCGCCGCAACAATCGCGGCCACACCCACGGCCACCATCGACCGCCGTCGACCGTCCGCGCGCCACCATGGCCGCCGGTCACCTGCGAACCACCATCGGTCACCGTCGACGCCGTTCACCTGCGACGCCGCCGCCGTCTTCCTCTTCCTCGTGCGATTTCCGTTCGCAACACCACCGATCAAATCACACCGCCGACAACCACCGGCATCGTCGCCCTCGCCGCTCATCGCCGTCGCCGACGAACGGCCGCCTCACCCTTCTCCTTCTCTCTTCTTCTTCTCCGCCGCTGAAACCCTACTCTCTCTCCCCGATATCTCTTCTCTCCTCCTTTCTTTTTCTTTTTCCTTTTCTTTTCTGTTTTTTTTCTTCTCCATCCTTATCTTCTTCTTTTTCCAACAAATATATATATATATATATATAATATTATTATATATATTATTATATATATATTTCATTTTAAATTTTCTTTTATTCCAAAATCAAATCGATATGCACACGGGGAGAATCTCGTATGCCACTTAACCGATCCAAATATCATCCCAAAATTTCTCAATATTTAATTAATTTCCACGTCCAATTTCAAAAATTATAATTAATATTTAATTAATCGAATAAAGATCTCAGGATATTACAAGTGAACTACTCTGAGTCTTCCTTCAATGAAATCCATCCGATCTCATAAACAACATAACATACTATGTTTAAAAATAAAGAGATCAAATGATTGGCAAGACTTTTTTCGATATATCATTTGACGTTTAAATGAGATATCTTTTTAAGAGAATAGAAAAATATGATAATATAAAAGAATGCGTGGATGCATGTGATAGGGGGTTGAGTGTGAGTGTACCCGACTGAGGGTGGATTAGAGAGGTGCACTCGACTTTGGGGTGGCTTAGAGGTGCGATCGACTGAGAGACGGTTTTGAGGCGTGCCCGGAGGACCAACCTCCTACAAAGAGGGCTTTCAAGAAAGTGGGATGGTCTCCTGGAAGGACTCCTTGGAAGGTGGGATGATCTCCTGGATAGATTGGATGGTAGGTCTCCTGGAAGTATTGGAAGGTAGGCCTTCTGGAAGGACCGGAGGGCTAGCCTTCCGGACGGATGGCAACTCCTGGACAGAGGGTGGCTCCTAGACAAAGGGTTGGCTTCTTGAATGACCTCATGGATGGAAGGTAAGGCCTCTTGGATAGAGGGTTAGTATCCTAGATGGAGTTTGTAGTATCTTTTTTTCTTATCCATTTTCTATCTACATCTTAAAGCTCTTTTGTCTAGATTCAGGATTCTCCCCCCTTTTGTTGTGGAGGAAAGGATGTATACTTGTAGTGAGGGTGTGAGTTAGCTTTACCTAGGGTGTCAAGGCCAGCCATAGTGTCTACTATGATTCGTTGAATTGCTATTACCATTTTGGAGAGATGCACCAATTGGTGGATGTTCTATAGAAATTAATCGGGTTGGTTTTAGCAAGTTGTCGTGGCCGCGTATGACAGTTGTCTTTTTAGAAGAGATTGTATAAATCATTGTTGAATATTTTTAAAATATCTGCTATGTTTGTGTTGACCAATTATAGTAAATTTTCTTAGTAAGAGAAAAAGATCATGGGCTCTCTTGATGGAGCCGTTCATGGCGGGTTATTGAGCCAACCTATATCTTGGCGAGCAATCTTGAGTTGTGTGATCTCGGACATTAGACTGTGGGAGATTTCATCTGGGTTGTGACTTTTGCATGGCCATTTCATCGTGGGTCTTAGCATCCGAATTGGTCCATTAGTAACGAATCCATCAATTAATTTAAAGATATATTTTATTTGATTATTATTTAAAAATCATATGATTATATGTATAATACTAAATTATAAAATAATGTGTGTTTTTTTTTAATATTTTCAGCCTCACGGATGAATGTCAAAATCATTTTATCTAGAAGACGTGAAAATTAATGATGGAGCTAGTCTACCTTTTAGGCCGTATCTTTGGATTATAAAACGTAAAGTTATTGAAACTTCTCAATAAATTTCTATAGTTTTGGTTTAAATAATCTCCTGAGCACATCGACGGCATATGTGCATGCTAAAGGAAGTGAAAATAATCGAAAATTGAAGACCATTCCAACAATTTTCTTTTTAATTTTTGAAAAAAAAACATAAAAAATAGAAAAAAACCAATAACATTTAAAGTTACTTTGAGCACCGAGAACAAAATAAATAGGCCAAAGTAAACTCCGGAGGTCGTGTAAAATAAAGATATACTTGTCACTTACATTATTACGAAGATTAAAGGTAATTATTTATATATTAGTATTAGATATTATTTAAAATAAGACCAATTTGAATCAACTAATATAAAAGACTTATAAATAATAAATTTTATGAATGGGTGTGAATCGAATTGTTAAACCTAAATTAGGATAATAAAAATTGAGCTTAGATTAAAAAGAAACCGGACCAAATTACTAAGTAAATGAGTGATCGAATTGTTAGACATACTAAAGTTCAAAGATTTGAATGTCTAGATGATAAATTAAACCAAACTGTTTATTTTTTCAAACAATTAAATAAATCAAAGTATTATCCTAGCCAAACAGTTCTATTGAGCAACCATTTGATACACTCTAGGATAGGCGTTACATTCAGAGTACATCAAACAATTAAACTATTCAATTCTCGATCAGAAAATAACTACTAAAATTGAGTTAGTTATTCTTTTTTGAGAAATCGTCATTAATTGACAATATGATTATATATGTGTCAACTTTTCTTAAAAACGTGAAGAATTTGGAGAACACAGTATATAACTCACCCTTCTTATTACTTGATCATTTAAGAATCTTAGCATCCTGTCATCTATTTTTCACTCTCTTACATTTTCTTTTTTTTTTTAATTTTAACAAAATTTAATAATTTAAATATTAAAAGATATATCAAAAATAAAACATTATATCCTTTAATATCTTATTTAATATTATTATATGTAGCATTTAAATATAATGCTTAATCATTCTATCCACTTTATTTAAACTATTATCTAAATTCAATATACATATCAAATAATACAAGAGTGAATTATTTTTAAAGAAATTAAAGGTCCTTACGTCGAATACAATGTCGCTATCATTATATTAAAGCTTATCTTAAAATTATTATATAAATATCTACTATAAAATACCAAAAAAAAAAAAATTAAAAAAATGTTTATTGTGTGGAGAAAGTGGAGCATCCTGAAAGACTTGCTACCTGGGAATTTCAGATTAAACACAAATAAGAAAATAATAAAAAAACGTCCCTTTAAAGAAAGAAGAATGCGACAATTTTGCAGTAAATAATTAATAACGCATATTGAAAAAAGGTTAAAGAAGAAGCCGAAGTGGGAGAACTCATCATGAGCTGCGGTGCTTTCATTTCAACTTGAATTTCTCGGCCAAGCAAAATCACCAGCAGGAAGAAGAACATCCTCCACGTACTGTGCACGGTTCCGTGCACCATGCATGGCGGCAGATGATGCTCTCTCAATTTTAGGCCTAAGTAACCGTTGGGCAAAAATAATTTTTTAAAATAATAACAAGTTATATGATTATATTTTTTATTGAAAAATAATTCGGAGAAAATAGAAAATTTATATGTTTTATTTAAATACAATTATTTATATTTTAGCAATGTAATTTGTTCAAAATATAAGCTTTTATGTTTTAGATAATATTTTGTTTTTTAATAAAAATTTATTTAGAAAAACAGACCCTTGGTTCACCCGACCGACGTAGCTTGATTTAGACAAAAAGTCAGGGTTTCAGCCTCGGAATCAGGCCAACTCTAATATTCTATAAAATAGCCCAAAAAAAAAAAAAAAAAAAAAAAAACCAAGTTTATTGAGATAACAAATTTCAGATTACGTTTTAATGTATAATAAATGAATTTTATATATTATTATAGATATTGAGTATTAGGCAATATTTCCACATAAATATGTTTGATGATATTTTTAGACCTAAATATGTTTCCGGTGTGGCATTTTCAGGCAAAAAAATCAAACAAAGATTATATAACAGTTGATTAATAGTCAATTAAGATTGATCAAGTAACAGAGTTCATTAAAAATTTGCAATGAGTTTATATGAGTAGCAGCCAAACAAACTAATGATGCCTACACCTAATAGATGTATAATAAATAGTTATGTGCAATCGGGACAAAATGGGCACAATGGATCCATGTCGAGGAGATGCCTAAATGGCACGAGCGTGGATTGCCCTGAGAAATTGTGCCTGATATACATAAAGAGTACATGTACATTAAGACTATTATAAAGTCACACATTATACAATTTTAGAATTAAGAAAAAGCAACACAGCAGTGACATGGCAAAAAGGTGACCTGATAAAAAGAGCAAAAGAATTTTGAGAGTAATTTCAATGTAAGAACAGTTGAACAAGAAAGAGAAAAGGTGAAAATGAGGAAAAGGAAGAGTTTACATCTTGTCGAGGCTTGACCTAAGTTTCGTTATTCATCAATATCGAGTATGCTGTTCTAGTGCGCTTTTAATATATTTTACCATTTAATTGCTCTTACTTTTATTGTATTTTTTATTTGAATTGTTAGATCTATTGAGAGTTATATTTATACGATTATTTACTCAATTTGTAATGAATAACTCTCAAAGAAAGTTACTTTATAACCAATACTATTAATAATTTATTTTATAATTTTTTTTAACTTAAAAATAATTTTTACGTTAAAAATTATTTGTATAACATTATATTCATTATATTTAAGTATTTAATGATTAACATTTAATTAAAAAAATTAAATTTATTCTAGTACGTCAATTGTATACGTCTTTAGTTAAATTTTACAGTGTTTGTGTCCTTTTTTTTTACTAATTTAATTTTGAATCAAGTCACATCATACATTGTAATAAATGGGAAAGTATAAAAAAAAGATTTAAAACTACCCTAACATTACTCTTTCAAGGGGTCGCTAACCCGTAAAATAACTAATAATTTAAATAGGACTAATGTCTATGAACATCATTTCCCTTTTAAATTAAAAATGTAATAATTCATTTAAATTATTTTACTTTTTAAAGTTGAGCCATTTATTTTTCTTCCCATATGATATAATAGCCGTTTATTTTAAAAATTCTATACCGATACAATTAACTTAATCTTATACTTTAAATGTAAAAATAAAAAATTATCTCATTTTTAAATGTTAAAAATAAAATTAAAGATTTTACGTAAATTAATTAAAAAAAAAAGAAGAGTATGTCCATGCAACAACTGTGAGGAGCTAACAAGGGGAAGATAAGGACAAGTGGAAAGCTAAATAGTTCAATCCGAGGGTCCACATCACGTGCCGGATGCCCCCGGCCCCACCGATTTTGTCAATATTAGGAGGTAGATTTTGGAAATGAAGTCAATTTTTCGGGACCCACCTGAGTGTAGGCACGGGGGGGACCACCCTCAATTTTGTAGACCCAACTGCTATCATCACATTGATGGGCAGCTATGCAGTACTTTCACTTCGCCTACTTTTTGTTAGAAAATAATAATAATAATAATAATAAATTACAATATTATAATGTGACATAATATAAAGCGAAGGGAATCTCTCTGCTTCCCACAGCGTTACATGTTAAAGCAAGTATGGCTTAAAATATCAATGGGAGGTTTATTACATAAAATAGGAAATACTGAAAGAAGTTAGGGGTAGGCGCCTTTTGAATTTTTGCACAAAAGTATATTTGAAAATATCATATATGTCTAAAAAAGATCTCAGAGATAGTTTTATTCAAATCATCCAATTAACGATTTTTTAAACACCTTTTTATTAGGCGTATTGTATGTTGGCATATTTCGTGACAATATTTGGTTATTCGTTGGCGTATTTGCATTTGTTCCGAAGATCTACAGCAGAATATCGCTTGAAAATCGTTATCGCACATCTCTTGGTATCCATGCCTAACCCGTACTTAAGTGTCAATTCCAAAGAAGTCAAAACTCGAGGCACGCTCAGCCTGTGCTTAAGCACCGATTCCAAAGAAATCAGAGCTCAAAGAATGCTCAGCCAATGCTTAAACGCCGATTCCAGTGAATCTTGCACCCAAAGCTCATCCGAGTGCTATGGGCGCGTATTCATATAACCCTATGCGCACTCACCAAGTGCTTGATTGGCACTTGGGCACCGCGGCGTCCATGTTTTCAATGGTTCTATTTTTTAACCTAATTTCAGGGCTCTCTTATAAACCAGCCCCATTCTTTTCAAAAATGATGACTTTTTGACCTAATATTTAAGGCTGCCTTGTGATATTGTCTTTCGTTTTTTAGCTTTAAATAGTGCATATTAGAGAAAACTCTCTTTTACTTCATGTGTTAAAATTTTAAAGTTTTTTTCCTATTTTTCATTTGATTAGTTACATATTTTCTCGCCTATTAACCATCGTGAACGACGTCGGTGGCGTGAAAATAGGGATCCAGTGGAGTAAATAATTTGATAGCTCGTAAAGGATGATTGACAAGAAAATTAAAAAATGTCTGATTTTATTGTCGCGGACAAATTCAAAGGATTCCTTAATAGGGACTATAAGATAGAAGTAAGTTAATTAGATTAGTGGTGATATACATTTTTACAATGTATGTGTGTATTTTATCTAGAATACTTGCATTTAATGCATGCTTATATAGCGGTATGGACATAGTTTGTTCAAAATGCCTACATTTGTGTCACATATGAATACCATTGTTCTAGAATATCTACGCCTAATGCGCATTCATGCTACGCTTGTGCATTGTCTGGCGCATGCCTTCGTGTTTGATGCATTTGTGTAACACATGAGCGCTGGGTATTACCTCTTTGTTAGATGCGAGATTTTTTTATCTAATTTTTACATTATCTATAAATACAACTCTTTTCTTCATAGAATGGGATAGAAAATTTACTGTAAATTCTTAGACTCTCATTTTTTAAAGTAAAAATAGATTTATTATTAGAAAAAAATTGAACTATTTTATTGAGATAAAATTATTAAGATTTTCTCACTTAATTTTTTTTTTCTATTACTTATATGCTTGTTCAAGCTTGTAAACCTTTGGTACATCTTGGTAGCATGGACACTAGATTTTAGTAGCATGTGAAGATTTACTAGTAAGAAAAGTAACCCCAATTAAAAAACTAAAAGCTGTATAATTTTATCACTATAAGCTAATTTGAAAATTTTTTTAATAGGGGTCATGAGTTAAAAAAAATTTGGTTAAGATTTAGTATATTTGTATCACCTGTGTTATAAATTGACTTTTACATTTTATTACTTTCACTGATTAGAAAAGTTTGAATAATTTTATTTAAAAACTGATTATTTTTATTTTATTTTTTTCTACACCAAAATCTATGCATTACATAGATATATTTTTATTATTTCATATCTAGTTTGGTGATATTTATATTTATAAAATTAATTTTTAAAAGTAAATATAATTGATTTATATTTTGTTTTTATATATATTTTACTTTTATTATTTATAAATGGTCTAAACAAATTGTGATTAGGGGTCACTCAGTCTTTTAATTAACATCAGAACCTAACCTTGATTCTTGACCCTAATTTTCTAGATACATACAAGTCAATCTTTGTCTATCATTTTCTATTTTGATAGAAGTAATTAAACTTATTGAAAGGTATGGATGAGAACATTATTGAAATCAATGAATAAGCATGTGTGAGATAGTATTTGATATGTCTCGGATCCAAATTACCGAACAAATTAGAAAGATACTGAATTTGGGTGTTCAGCTAAAAGTGGGTCTGATTTTTGTTACTACGAATTTGGATCATTCACACAACAATTAACAAACAAGAGGTAGAGTATGATAAAACTCACTCCCTGGTATGTCATCTGACACTGTAATCAATAATCATCTTTCTTAGTCGAAAAGAAAGATAAGAGGAGAACTATGCGTAGATATATGGATGAGGGGATTGAGTGTTGGCGGAGGATTAGGTTTCGTTTGGCGTGCTTGGGTAAAAAGCGGCTTTGAAATTGGAGGATAGTGCTCCATTTGGTATACTCGACTAGGGAGAGGATTTGGAATTGGAGGACAGTATTCCATTTGGTATACTCGACTAGGAAGCAGCCGTGAAATTGGGGACAGTATTTCGTAATGCGTTCGGATAGGTTGTGATTTTAGAATTGGAGGGTAGTGCTTTGTAGGATGTGCTCAACTAAGGAGCGGCTTTTTAGAGGGGTGCACTCCTCTAAGAGTGGATTAAAGAGGGTGTACCGATGGGAGAGTGGTTTCTTAGAAGAGAGGTACAGTAGTAGGGGAGTGGCTTTCTGATAAGGGAGAGGTGCACTTATCAGAGAATGGTTTTTGTGACTGTTGGATTGTTGAATTGGATCAAGATCAAAAGAGAAAATTTAGATCTAGAGGAGCCCCCTTTTTGTGTGGAGGAAGGGATGTATTTATAGAAGATGCGTGAGTTAGTCAACCTGAGGCTCCAAGGGGCTATAATGGTGAGTGGTTGATACCATACGCTTGCGGTTGTGGTTTGCAGTGTCTCGACTTTGTGTCTCTGGGGGAGCTTCCATCATGCTTCCCCCACATGCAGTTTGCATTGCCGAAATCCTCAGGGTGATAGGTTGGTGGCTACCACCTGCAGTTCCTACTCCTACAGTCGCTTGAGATCGCATTGTGACAATGGCCATTCGAATTCATCTATTACGTTGGAGCAAGCTAAGTTGTATTTGTGGGATCTCAGTGTGCATGAATGTCTGAGTGTAAGGAGTATACTCTGAATTTGAGGATTGGTTTTCTGGGGGTGTGATTTGGTTGATTGATATATCCTAGAAAAAAGGTCAAAGAGAAAGATCCCCTCCCCCCAAAAAATCTGATCCCTTCTCCTGTGGAGGAGTGGGGTGTTTATAGAGCGAGCACCGGTTTACCCTTTCTTTGGCCTCATGGCTAGCGACAATTATCTGCGTATATTCGCTCTACTGCCTAAGTGATCCTTGAAAGTAATATATGGCAACCACAATCTGAGAATATTTGTTGGATTGTCACTACTATTTTGGGGTGATTTATAATCATGGTGTATTATCTTCTATATATTTGCTGAGTCATCAGGGCAATCATGAGCTCAAATTATAGTAACCATCACCTGAATGTATGCATTGAGCTGACATAATATCAGTTGATTCAGGGATCCGATTGTCTGGGTAAACTATTGACTAGCTTTAATTACTCGTTTATCACTATATGGTATCAGATTATGCTTTTCGAGTCACCATTGCGCTTGCTGGATTATGGGCTAAGGGAGTGTCCTGTTGAACTGCTGCTTCCTTGATCTCTTTTTTTGTTAGTTAGACTCTGGGCCGACCCATAAATTACCAAACCCATCTGTGTTCCATGTAGATGGACAATGCCCAAAAGTACTATAGATAGCACCAGAGTGAATGTAATGAATAACATAGCTTTGGCTATGTTAAGACTAGATATTCTAATTTTAAACTATAAAAAGTAACATATATGAATGATACTCTAAGTGATGATGAAAAAGATAAAAATAACAACAAATGATATATAGAAGAAGTTGAGAAAAAGTTTATGACTTTTATGACTTCTGTTATTAGAGGTGAAGATCTAAAAAAAAAAAATTAGAGCAGTCTCATTACTTTGAAGATGAGTCAAAAAATGGTTTTGGAGACCGTAACGAGGCATACAATATATTACTTAGAAAATATTTAAAAGTCAAAATAACTTACAAATCAACTAACAAAAAATTATTCAAATATAGAAAAAAGTGTTTTTACAAACCAAATTAGACATTATCAAAAATAAATATCAAACAACTTAAAAAAACAAATAATTTTTAAAATAAACAAATCAATACTCTTGAAACCAACATTAGTAAAGCAAAAAAAAAATGATCTTAAAATATTTTTAAATAAAATATAAAAATTTGATCATATATTGAGATTTAAAAAGTCAATTATAAACAAAAGGAGTTTAGGCTTTGCTTAAAATATAACTAAAGCAAATATCATTCTAAAATTATTTTCATTCTAGTTACCTCTATCCCTATGGAGAATAATACTAAAGTTCATGTATAACAATAATCAAATAAGATAACTAGGAAGAATATTTTTGAAAACCAACTAAGAAATCAGTCCAATTTTTCTCAATTTATCTCTAAATTTATTCCTATGTATCTTGAATGTAAAAAAAAAAAAACATAGTCATATACATCCTCATTGTTTAAAATAGTTTGGAGAAATAATCATAAACAAATCAAATATATTAGTATTCTTGTCAATTAAATTGAACAATTAAATGAAAAAAATTACAAAATTGATAAAGAAAATTAATTTCAAAAAGAAAGTTTGGATCAAAAAAGTGATCATGCACATAAAAAAAGAAGTATTGCCTATAAGATGATTTAATTAGCTTTATAATAATACTAGCAATAATAATAGTATTATTATTATAAATTTTTTTCTAATGCCTGACTCACTCTTATGTCTCACTTGCGCGCTATCTCTTATTTGCTTTGAGTGCCCATTGCTTGGCTGATGAGCTAATCATTATGCATATTGTACATGATGTGTGCTTGTGCCACACTTGAGCATATTCCGTCCAAAAATGACATGCTTGAAGTGCACATCTCTTACACTCATGTGCCATTCCTCTATTATCTCACATCTGAAACACACCTGATGTGTGTTCATATACCGATCTGTAGTTAGGCTATTTCTTTCTGCGTTGTACATGTGCCAATCCTTATTTCCATTCTTTTCTCTATTTTCTTGTCACTTTTCATCGCTCCCTCTCTCCCTCTTCACCATTCTCCTTCCCAAATCTATTCATTTCTTCCCATTTTAAGGCAAATTTAAGGTACATTCTCTCTCTCTCTCTCTCAAGCTCTTATGTTTTCTATCTATGGTGTTAGTTAGGCTTTTACATCATAGTGGTTTCACCATCTATTTTAAAGATATCTCTTATACTTTTATCAAATTTTGTTAGGTAATATTAAAGTTTGAAAGATTTGGTTATAGTTCTGAATATTTTAAGGATGTATATTTTTAGTTGGTCCACTTTGTAACCTACCCACATCTAGTCATCTCATCTTCATAATTTATGGATCTTTTAAATGAGATTTGTAGGATTTACTCACATGTAACATTGCCTTGATAGATTTGGGCTTGGATCTTTATTCTGTTTTCATATTGTGCTAAATTTATATTTTTTACTAATAAATTTCTTATATTATTTTTAGATAACTTTTTTTTTAACAAAAAGTCTCTAGACAACGACTTTATAGTGGCCTCCTCTAAGCTCGAGCACTTTATCAATGCCACCATGAATGATCTCTTTCGAAAACGATGAGCAATTGGTAGCTCACATGAGAATGAGAAGTTGATCTCGTTTCTCATGATCACCACATCTCCTCCATTTTTGTTAATTGGTATTGGGAACTAGTTATCATAAACTTAATGTCTCCATCAGTCTACCTTGTCTAAGAGTTCTATATAAATATTCATAACATTTACAAAGAATCAAACTCTCTTTTTATCAATTTGAGAGGGAATACTCTTTTAATTATATTGAAGGTGATTGTGAGTACTTTGCATCTCCCTCTGGTATCCATTTTTAGCCATTCCTATTTGTTTTGTGAGATACCTTTATTTGATGATATTGCTTCCTTCTTGCATGTTATTCCATAATTTGATATGGAAAATCTTTGAAGATGAAATATCTCACCCCTGTCCACTTGTATGTCGAATTATACTTATCAATATTTTTTCCATGACACACTACGCCTCCATTCCTTTCAACAAAATACTATTCATTTATACTTTTCTCCTTAGTCGACCAATCAATCTTCCATTGCATTTCTAATCACATAATATTTCAGTGTTCATTAGCAAGAAGGATAACAACTTCTCGCATAATTATCTTATTCAACGATTGATTATAGGTTTGGGGGACTTATTTTCAAAATTATCCCTATTCCTTTAGACAAACCTACTTATTTTGAGTAGAACTTGGCTTATATTTGTTGCCACTCCTCTAAGTATTCCTTTGGCTAAACCTTTTCTAAATATCGGCCTGTTATAATCTGCTTTTAGCTCCACTGAATTACTATTGTCTTCCTCGTCAGTCTCTTCGATTATCGCGGGTCAATTCTTTAGGATGTTTGTCCAACTTGTCATTACATCTAACAATCAATCTCAACTTGCTACAAATGCTAATTGCTTAAAGTCTCGTGTTTTGGAGGGATTTTGGTGTATTGAAGCCTGACTAGATGACTAAGAAGGCTGCGTGATGGGGGAGCTTAAACCATATCTTTAATGAGCTTTGTTCGCCGAGGGGCAGTAACCACTTCAGTGCTAGTTGACACACCCCTTTGAAATTCATGAAAAAAAGATAGAGTAGAGTATTTTGTTGAGATGTATTGTTAAATTTGTATTTAAACTTATTATTCTCCTAAGTTGCTATATATTAATACCCCTTTAAAATCTGTAACATTTCTACTATTCATTTTTGCATATATCATTTGTATTTTCTATAAACGTATTTGATCATGGAATATTAGGTACACTAGTCTCTAGAAGTTACATGTTTAAATGTTATTTTTTTATTTTTTAGGAGTAATTTATATATATATGAGTTCTATATCAATTGTATTTGAACTCATAATTTATATGTTTGTAGTTTTTATCCTATAAGGAGTTTTGCTACAAAATCGTCAAAGAGATGATTGTTAAAAATATCTTGTATTGGCATATTTTATGAATAGAGAAATAGGTAATTTAAAAGATATTTAAGGATTATTGAAGATTATCATATTGTGTTCATTTGAAGACTAATATCTAGTTTCTACACCTAATTCATGTCTCTCGAATGTATGAGTACTTTTTTTTTTTTCAAAACGTTAGCTCTCGATTCCTGTTTCTCTAGCATATAGGTACATTCTACCTAGAATGTCAATACCTGATGTATACCGCTATACTGTATAAGCGCACTCTATCCAAAATGCTCCTACCAATACACGTATGTGCTGTGCATAAGTGTAGTTTGTTCAAAATGTCAGTGTAAGATAGGTGCTTGTATTGCGTATAAGCGTTGTTGTTCCAAAATGCCCACATTTGATGCATGCACATGGTGCATTTGTGTGTTGCCTCGCACATACCTTTACTCTTGATGTGCGTCTATATAAATACATCTCTTCTATTTATAGAATGGGACAGAAAATCAGCTAAAATAATTGGATTCTTAATGGTTAAAGTAAAAATAGATTCAATACTGGATAAAACTAAATTTTTTTTCTTGACGTAAAATTGTCAAGATTTTCTCACTTAACATTATTCTCTATTACTTATACATTTGTTCCATGCTTCAAACTTTTGGTTTGTGTTGGTGGCCTAGATATTGGATTTAATAGTATGTGGGGATTCATTAACAAGTGAAATATGTCTGATAATAAGGCTAAAAATTATTTAATTTCACTACTATTAGCAAATTTGAGTAGTTTCTTATTAGAAGTTATAAATCAAAAGTAAATATGTTAAAATTTAGTACGTCTATACCATTAATGTTAGAAGTAGACTTTTACATGATATTACTTTTATTGGTTGAAAAAGTTTTGATAATATTACTCAAAACAGATTAGTTTTTGATATTTTTTTTCATCTCTAAAATCTATATATTATGTTTTTTTTATTATCACAAATCTAGCTTGATCATATTTATTTTTAAAAAATTAATTTTTATTTATTTTTAAAAGTTAATTTATTTTACTTATATTATATATATGTATATTTTTTACTGTAACTATTTATAAATAATCTTAACAAATTATAATTATAAATTTCTTACTCTTTTAATATATCCAATCACCTATGTAAGAAACAATACCTTGTACGCAAAACACTCATCATTAACATATGCTCACCGAAGAGATTACATTAATATAATAGTGAAGATTATTTAATCATTACAGGGAGGTTATCTTAATAGACCTGGGAAGATACAAAATGATGAAGAGTTCAAGCCCCCGTGATTATTTTCACCATTACAGCGTCATCTTTCTCTTTCATACATTATCTCTTTTTCCTTTTCCCACTCACTTTCCAAGTTTAAATCGATCCCAACCTTTTACGGCATTTACTTCAATGGCTACCTAATCATTCCAGCATCTTTCATGCCGTCACCTTTCACCTCCTCTTCTTCTACGTGAACTCTTTCTTCCTACCTGATCTCTCTCCCCCGCTTCTGACGCAAGCAGCCCTGCACGACGTTAATTGTAATACGCTCAGCGGTTCTTATTAGAAAGTCCCAAATCTCCATCATATGTCTGTAAAATATTATCTTTCTCACTTTTCCCAGCTTCTTTGATTCCATTGATCTGGGCAGTACCAGGGAAGAGATGGCGCCTGATCATCTAAGAAGAAATTGCAGGACTCTTCTCCACTAAAGAAGTTGTGCTCTTCCATCTTCACAAACTGCGGCTGATATGCTTTCTGGGAATTTGCCAAAACGTCTGCGGACCCTGAAAGCTTGAAGCAGCTGATAGAAGACGGGGAAGACGAAGAAGAGCAGTTGAATCTAAAGGAGGATGAAGTAGGTGAAGATGAAATCAAAAGCTGCTTATTCTGAAGAACCCCAGTTGCAGAATTCGCAGCGTTTAAGCTGCTATCCTCATTCAATATCGCACTTGAATCGCTATCTGATAGCCTATCTTTGAGATCTGCTAAAAAAGAGATCCCTGCAACGTTTCGTTTTTTCAAGCTGAGGTCGTAGTTTGCTTCTGTTTCAGCAAGAGATAAAGCAACTGTGTTTGGTTCTTCCTTGATTTTGTTAGCAGATTTAGACGCCAAAGCTGCTTCTTCTCTGACTGTCATATTGCTCTCCTTGTTCTCTCCATCCAGCTTTGATTTCAACTCCCTTATCTGAAAGCAATTCGAAAAGCAAGATGGATGAATATTTTAACTAAATTGCACTGTCCATATGACAAAATCTAATCGAACGTTGGTATAGCTAGGTGGTTAAGATCCAATTTGAACTTCAATATATAGGTTCTTGATAGAATTTCTCGGAACTTACCTCTCTGAGTAAAGCTTCGCTATCAAGCTGAAGTGAATCATAATTGTGCTTAAGTGCATCATAATTGGCCTTAAGAACGCTGTAATCCCTCTCCAATTGCTTGGTTTTCCATCGGGCTCTTCTGTTTTGGAACCAAACAGCAACTTGTCTAGGCCGCAAACCAAGTTCTTGGGCTAGCTTCACCTTTCTTTCTGGCTCAAGCTTGTTTTCGACCTCGAAATTCTTCTCCAGGGCCTTCACTTGATCAACGCTTAGCCGGCGTTTCTTCTCAGCGACGTGGGCGGATTCTTCCACGCAGCCTTCTTCATCGAGGCCGTCCAACATGGACTGCAATTCCCTACTGTATACATGGTTGTTTCGTGGGCTATGCTCGTCTAAACAATTGGACCCAAAATTAAACTTGTAAGAAAACAAAGAAACCTGCACTGATGGTCTTTAACTTAGCAAAAAAAAAAAAAAAAAATGATGTTCTTCAAGGAAGATAACCCAAAATTAGAATGAGAACTGAGAAAAGCAAACTAGAAGGCTGTAGCAGTAATAAAATTAGACTGTTTATTGATATAAACAATCACTGAAAGATGACTGTTTATGAGAATTAGACTGTTTATTGAGTCAGCATAAACATCTTAAAAAGAAAAAGACGATCATTGAAAGATGAATGGCCATTGGCAAAATTAAGTAAAAAAAACATCAAAACTGTGTGTCTGAATCTTATTAATAAGTAGTTAAAAAGAGCAGGCCTTGAGATTTTAAAAATTGAAACCTGTTACTCGGCAGATCGGCATCAGAGCACCGCCCAGGGAATCTGAGCTGCCAAGTCTCTTCATAACCTCAAAAAGCGCAAAAGGAGTGTTGTTAAGCCTGTCGCTCTCTCTTTTATTTCCTGTGTTTGGGGTTTCTGAGAGTGTCTCACAAGTGTTCGACAAAAGGTCAGAGAGAAAGCCTTTCAGTTGGAAGGCATGGAAATGAGAGTCCCGTTTGCAGAAGAAGATCAACAAATTGAGCCGTGGTTGTGTATACAAGTTGGTTCACAAAACCACTTCCGATTATTGCCCTCGCCATCTGTCTCTCTTTCAATGCTCCTTCTCCCTCAGAACTCGAACTCATTCAAAAGAAAGAGAGAGAATTCAAAGACCAACCAATAAGCGTCAGGCTACGTAAAACGAACTCATTATTTCCATCATTACTCAGTCAATTCAGCAGATTTTCTTTTCTCGGGAAAACAGTCGCTTAATGGTTCATGTACAATGGAAACTATGGGGAGAGCGAGAAACAAAGATCATATGGAGTCGGGATGAGAGAGAGAGAGAGAGAGAGAGAGAGAGAGAGAGAGAGCGACCATATCAGGCTGACGAAACACTGCCATTTGTGTGTCACTATAAATAAACCAACTTGGGTCAGATAAAGGGTTAAATTCTGACTCGGGTTAGGTGCCCCCCGGTTCCCACATGAAATGAACCCAAAATTCAGCCGAAATGCAATTTCTGCTGAATGGGATTATAGCCGGAAAACTTTAAGCTTATCATTTATAAAGATAAAAGAGGATTAATTTTTATATTATAATTTTTTTTTACAAAATTAAAAATTATTTAAAATTAATTATTTTAAAATAGTTAAATTATAATTATTTATTTAAAAATAAATAGTTAAGATAAATGAAATAAATCTTTATATCACTTTAAGAAATGGAAGAACTTTCAATTTGAATGCAAGTAGTCCGAGAGTTTTTGGATAAGAGACTATTGAATTTAAATTTAACAACTCAGATATGTTTATATATTTTTAAATTTAAAATATAATTAAATGTTAGAATGTAAAATCCAAATGGGGAGACTTTCCAATTCTGTAGGGGGAACAGTGCCCATTGTTAGTTTTAGGAGCAAATATTTATGGAAAAAAGGCCCACTTTTTTTATTTATTATAGTATTAAAATATTATTATTAATTTTTATTTGAATATTGATTTTCTGATATATTTACTGAATTTTTATTATATTTCCCAGCATTTCTTTGTCCAAAGTACCCAAATATACTTTATTTGGTAAATTATACTCTTTTTTTTTTAAATGTAAATCTTGATATATCCCTAAATCTGGGTTACTGTACGGATCAATGAGCCACTTGATCTTTTCTGATGGGTTGAGTTAAAATAGGTCCAATCTCTGCCTCTGATAACTTGGACTCTACGTAATACAATAAACAAATAACATATCAGAGAATGACAGGATTCGCCCTCTGATTTATTTTTCGATACTCAAATCCGTAATCTTTCAATGTAGACAAGAAAGATGGAGAATGTAAAGGATGCTAATGCACGGGTGTGGAGATTAAATGTTGGTTGGAGGGCGGTGCTTCAATGGGTGTGCTCGTCAGAGAGCGACTTGTTAGAGATGTGCTTGGCGGGGAGCGACTTCAGAAGTCCTCAAGGCAAGTGAATGCCTAGGGGGTAAGGGTAGGATAGTCAAATGAAGTTTTGGCTGCTTAGGATATGATTGTTTGGTTTGTTGTTTTAGTATCTTTCTTTCTCTTTCTGCTTTTGTCTTGTGGGAGATATCTTGCTTGTAGGGATAAATGAGTATTTATAATGTTGGAGTTAGTTTAGCCTTCATTGGGTATCATGGTTGGCAACAATTGCCAACGTCGACCCGCTGAATTGTCCTGACGATCATGGGTGCTTGTTATGGCAATTACGGCTACTTACAAGCGCTCCTTCCTTTATTAGGGCAATCGTGGGGATCGCCGCACAGTGACTGTCTTTTTGGTACGATTCACTAAATCGTGATTACCATTGGGGGCATGCGATCTTAGGTAAAATATTTGCTGAGCTGCATCTACCGTTTTGGCTAGTGTCGCCCGTGCATTTGCAGAGTGTTGTGTCGCTTGTCAGTTGATGAGCTGGAATGGTTTCTATGGATTTGCCCTAATTGCCTATTCCCCGTTGGACGATGTCGGGTTGTCCTGACTGGATCGACTGTGCTACTGCTTTGGTCTTGGATTTGCAAAGCTGCATCATGGGCATGCCGCCTCTCAAGCTCTTCCTGTATTATTAGGTTTAATCCCTAGACCGACCCATTTATGGCTATACCCATCACTAGCCCTTCATGTTAGATGGTTTGAATTTTTAACTCCCAACATGTTGACTAATAGGACACCAGTTTTCGTTTTTATTGTATGGCTTCAATATTCTTGTATAATGTGAATAGCTGAAGCGTTTGCATGTTACTTTCTATTATTTGATGCCTAACAAATTGACCATTCAAGCTCTAGGCAGCTCAATCTTTTGGTGATCCTGACCCACAGCAGTCCATCTTGTACACTAGGTCATGACATGAGTAGGTCAGATCAGTCTCTAGCCCCCCAGGGATGCATGTTGCCGGTTCGTCACCTTAGAAAATGAGGTGTCTGGTCATCATTACCCGCACCATACTGCCGACCTACTAGCTTAAGCATCCAAGCTGATAGTTGTCGGCGAACTGCGCAAGGGGGCGTCGCGTTTGTCATTATGACGAGACTGGTGATAAGACGTGCCATAGTACTCTGCAGTGAGGGCACGTGTCGTGGTTATCATAAAGACACACCTCTTCGATATCCTAGGATGACATTGCTCTGGGGCTAAGGCGTTCACTATTTAAATTGTTAGCCTCTGCCATTTCCTACATTTTTTTCTGAATCACTTTGTCTTGGCTTGCCTTTTTGTCTTCTATGGCCTTTGCTAGAGTTGATGCGTTTCCAATCGTGCTCACCCCTCGTGATGCTGAGTCTTTGCTTGCTCGATATAACATCCTAAGTGCCATTGAGTATGTGTTGCCAGGTAAAGACGATAGGGCATGTTCCCCGTGGTAGGGATTTATCACCGTCTATGAGGCCCATCTAAAGGGGGTCTATGTTTCCTGATTGCACAAGAATTGTATGGGATCCTTGCATCCTTGGAGATTCCCATTGCGCAGCTACACCCCAATGTTGTTCGATACCTGGTTTCCTTGTGCATCTTTGCCTGTCATCATGATCATAAGTTCAGTGTCGTGGTCGTGAAGATGATCTTTCGGTTCACCCAGAGTGTGGACTAGATCTCACTTTCCCCTTCTCAGATTTCCTACTGAGCGGGAGGAATCTCGACACTGCAAAGAGATGGAAAGATTGGTACTTCTATCTGACAGTCCCTCTCGAATGGGCGCCTCCCAATAAATGGGGCAAGGTGTGCGCTTCTTTCATCGGTGAGGTTTGGGATTGGGAGAAGGATTCATTGAAGCAACCGATAGATCTCATTAAGGCGGACACCGACACCTTCCATGAGGAAGACTATTGGTTGTCTGCAGAGACTCTTGCGCGAGCCAAGTGGGAATACCACTTGGGGGAGATAAACGTAACCGCCCTGCCATCAATTGAACCCAAAAGAAATCCTGGGTCATTGTTCATCTGGGATTCCCTTGATAGGACAACTAAACAGTAGGCAACTTTGCTTGGTTCCTCCTTTTCAAATGACGATCATCCCCTAGTGGAGTGAACGCGGAGTGCCGGTGAGTCTTTGAGGGGGGGCAAACCCCATCCTACCTTTAGATTGTTGGGTTTCTGAGGTTTTCGTGTCTGTTGAGGGTGGAGAGCCCTCCATGCCTCCCAGTTCAACTGCAGGTGACCTAGGAGTTGACACGCAGGGCGTGGCGGTCCTTGCACTGACCCTAGCCTAGTACGGGGTACCTGTTGCTACTGCCTTGTCGCCTGAGGAGCCTATGCCCGACACCTCTGTGGACTTTGTTAAGTAGATCCCTTGTGGTGATTGGATAATTGAAGCCTAAGCCAGGGAGGAAGGTGAAGCCAGTGAGGTGGTGGAGGCCGACGGGACCAATGAGGCCATGGGGGTGCCAAGGTGCCTAGCTTGTAGCCCATGGTGCCTGATTCGAAGCCCCCAGAGCCTGAGATCCAAGAGGTTTTGATGGCTTCCTTGAGTTGTACACTCTTAGAGGAGCCATCCTTTGCTGAGGTATCAACCGTGTAGGTCCTCATCTTTCCTTCCTATTTTTGCCATAACTTGATTGATTAATTCTTTGCTTGTAGTTGCAAGAGGAGTTCTACTGGTGCGTTGTCATTGTCGACCATTTGTCCCGGATGCATGCCTATCCGGTTGGGCTTTGAGAGATGGAGGACTTGCTGAGCGCTGCCATTGCCGAGGTGAGACAGAGCAAAGAGTAGACTACTTACCTAGAACGCAAGTTGTTCGAGTCCAGGACGAGGATTGCCTTCCTTGTGGAAGCACTTCGGGGGTGCTGAGCAGCACTATGATCATATTTGAGATGAGAATTCCCAACTTGAGGGAGATCTCAGGGTCTAATTTAGTCCAGAGGAGGTCAGTTAAGTGATTGACGGTAGATTCTGGTCAGGCATCCTCATTTGTAAACGGATAGCATCTCTAGTGGACCCAGGCTTTCCCACCTAGCTTCGATTGGAGCTAGTTGGTCATTCTAGAGATGATATGGGGCCTTCGTTTCGCTCCCAAAGGAGCCCCCAGCCTCGGGATCACCCTTCGCTGGAACAGTAGGTGTAGGCAGCTTTTTGTAACCCCTTGGGTGGACCCTCCACATTGTATACTTCAACTTTCACAATGAAATCAACTAGACCATTTTGATCATCGTCGCTGATGTTCATGTGCATATGTTGAGTTTTCTCTTTCCTTTTTTTTAATTTGCCAGTTGAGCGTTACTGTCATTGTCGCCGGACTCTAGCAGAGTCGTAGGCTGTCATCTGTGCGTAACCACTAGTGCTCGGTCCCATTAGAGGGCGTCATAGCTTTTGCGCAACTGATCCTGGTCTGTTGGCCATGATTGATTGATGGTGCTCATCCATTTAGAAGGAAGTTTTCACAGTAAGTTAGAAAGCCCCCTAAGGTTTTTGGTGGCTACTTTAGTGGGGTAATCTGACCTTTGTTGATGAGTTCCCTGGGCCGTCGCATTCTACTCTGCATGGGCCGCTCAGTTTTGAGATCAAGGTTTAGAATTCAACCGCATATGAGCTGCACGGTAATGGGACAGAGGTTCATGACCATAATGTAATTGATCAAGGGGCAGGTGAAAGAAAGTTCACCGGACATAAATGTAATCTAGGCCATTTGATTTAATAAAATGACATGCAAGCTATCACAAGAGCGATCAAGAATGAATACATAACCATCTTATTAATTAAAACGTGATGCATTTCATAAGTGTTTCAGATGATGTATGCTAATCTTACCTGAATTCAATGGAGACTCATTGGTAGTATTTTTTAAGGTGGGTGGTGTTCCATATCCTTGGGACTAATTTACAGTCTTGGGTGCACAGCTTGTAAGCACTTGCTCCGAGGATGTCGGAGACAAGGAACAGTCCTTCCTAATTTGGAGAGAGTTTGTTTCGATTAGTGCTTTTGTTCATTTTCTTTATACTTTACAGGACCAGGTCTCCTACTTCGAACCGGTGGACTTTTACCTTGTTGTAGTATCGAGCAATGTTGTCATGAACTCGACCCAAACATGTCAATTTAAATAATTAGTTATAATTATAAAAGTTTAAAATCTAAGATAAATTCAATAAATAATTTCAAGTTTTAAAAATTCAGATGTGACAAAATAAATATACATGACCTAATAAATTAAAATTCGCACAAGATCTCATCGGACCACCGTTTGAATAATATAAATACAACCTACTCTATAATTATCGTAAGGGAGGTGACAATTTAATCATAATCATGATCAATACATAACATAATATTTTAACTACTTCTGAAATATATTCATGGGTATGTACTCAGTTGAACCTAAATTCCAATCACAAATTAAATATCAATTTAAATCATAATGGAGTTTAAACTCACTAAATCAAGCGAACATCTGATAGATTATATCATTACTTCTACAATACATCCGAACCTTTTACTCTGAAGGGACAAAATATAAAATATAAGTCTAAAGCCTAGTAAGTATCATATATGAGCAAACAGGTCTAATAAATCAGAGGAAGGGTCAAGGAACATATACCAAAATCAGAAAATAAATATAAATCTAAATGATCGATACAGAAACTAATTTAACAAATCTAAAATAAAATCCAATATCCAAATCTAATATAAATTCAAGATCCAAAATCCAATGGAGCTCTCGTATTGAAATAAAATATTCAAATTCAAAACAATTGTCTAATAATAAAATTGTCATCATTGGAACGTGCATATGCATATATATATATATATATATATAAACAGAAATGATCCGGATTGATTCCAATATGTAGATGTCCTATCCAAGTTCAAGTCCATGTCCGAATTCAAAACTCGGTCAGCTCACAATCTAGGACAGAATTCAATAGTCGAATGATTCAATAGCCTGTGCAAAAACCGAAATAGTACCACAACAGATAATCCAAAGGCTTCGATCAAAATATATAGTTAAAATCATGTTTACGAGACATACTAAAATCTATCTGGGGGCAAAACCGATAAATCTCAAATCCGAGTCCAAATATCCAAATCTATGTAGAAACACAAAACATGCAAAAAAATTGAGTTTTGATTATTTAAAGATTAGTTTAAGAAGATTAGTTTAAGAAAGGGTTACACATATTCCGAATAACCTTAGACCATATCAAATACAAATTAGGCCAACGTGTTTGGCTACCTATGTACTCTATCTCCTATAGGTAAGGTTGTTCACTATATTTTATTACCCATGACTTTGTGTGTAATTCTCAAACTTGTCAGATATATTAGGGTATTTAAATATATTATAAAGTCTAATCAAATTATCCAAATAAAAATGGTCACTACTCAAAACCTTTTCTACCAGTGAAAAGGAATTTTTAAATAATAAATCCCACCGTTGGGAGTTGGCAAAAAAATCTAATAATTTATCCAAATATAGTGACCATAATCTCACACATGCATGTGAAAATACACTGTCTATTCAAATTTCATGCATATTTCTTTATACACATACTGATTTAAATATATACAGTGTTCAAAAATTACCTATTTTTCTAGAAAATCACAAAGTCCTCAAAAATAGCAAAAACAGAACAAGCACCTCAATCGATCGGAACAAATGTCATGCGTGCACAAGAAAATAAACGGGTTAATTAAAAATGCACTCACAAGCTTAAAACATCTAAATCGGAACAAAAATATATCAGATGTGAAATCAGACAAAAGATAGGGTTAAAACATATTTGTCTTGACTTTATATTTCACAGATCCGAATAAAGGATATTCTGAGATATCCGAATCGGGCTTTTTTTCTCCTACCGACGCATCACCTACGCACTGCCCTCTCTCTCCTATGCACGCCCTTCTCATTGCCGCCTTTGCCGCCTCATACTTTCGCCGTCTTTGCCTTCCACGACTATCGTCGGTTTTCCGAGTGTCACCTCCTCGTCGTGTCGTTATCGACGCTGATGCCTCGGCCGCCACCTCTGATGCCTCCCATCACCGTTGTCTTGGATGCCTCCCACGGCTACCATTGACCTTCCTTGTGCTCGGTCTCCTCCTGCTGATGCCACAGCTGGAGCTCCCTTCTTTTTCTCCACATGCTGCATCACTCGCATGCGAAACCCTCCCTTCTCCTTTTCTCCTCTCTCTCTTCTTTCTTCCCTCCTTTCCTCTTCTCTCTTCCCGACGTTACTGCCTTCCCTTTTCTTTTTATTTTATTATATATATATATATATATTCTAATTTTCTTTTCTTTTATTTTGTACTCGAGATCGATACTCGGGTGATAGTACGGGTATACCTCGAGCGCCAACTTAATTGATCTAAATATTCTTCAAATTTTTGTAATATTTTATTAATTTTTACCACACTTAAATTATATAAAATCATAATTAATATTAAAATAATCTAAATGAGGATCCGAGATATTACATATATACTACTGGTAGGCCGCTGTGCACAAAGTGCTGCATTTCAGGTCTACTTAAGTTGGTTGAGATGCTCTTTGAGCCTTTGGAAGTTGTTGAGCGGGTCAAAGCATTCAACCTAAATGCTAGGCAGCTCTACTTCTGTCAGGATAACCACTTCAGTCCAGTAGTATAGACTGAAGGAAGGGTGTCTCGCGGGTCAGCCCCTCGGCGTTATCCTGTATCACCACAGTACAGAGGATAACTCATCCGCTCAGGAGCTCCCAGCGTCTTCTAACTTTATCTTCAACGTATAAAGTAGTGTGCAGTTCGTCACTTTCACTTTTTCATTTGCTTATGGATAAGTGATGGAAGTGTGAACCAACCTTATCCGCAGACTTGCACAGTACTTGGTGAATGCTTGTTGGTGAACTAGATTCCATTGTTGGTTATTATGACATCAGAAATCTCAAATTTGCATACGATGCTCTGGCGAATGAACTCTGTTATATTTTACTCGGTAATCCTTGCTAGTTAGGATGCCTTAACCCACTTTGTGAAGCAGTCGATATTGACTATGACAAACTTTCTTTACTCGGACATAGTGGGCGACGGGTCGAGTATGTCAAGTCCCCACAGTACGAACAACCTGGGTGATTGTAAGGTCTGCAGCTTTGTGTGCAGCTAATGGGGAATATTTTAGTGAACCTGACAGTTCTCACACCTCTTTACGAACTCAAGGGCATCATGTTTTATCGTTGGCCAATAAAAGCCTTGTCGCATGATTTTAAAGGCAAGATTTTTTCCCCTGACGTGTGACCCGCAAATATCGAAGTGCACCCACCCAACACGTAGTTAGCCTCTTTTGGCATGAGACACCACATGTAGGGAGTAGAGCACTCATAGTGGTACAATTTCCCATCTATAATAGTGTACCAGCCTATTGTCTTCTTTATACGCTTAGAGTCCTCTAGGTTTTTTGGCAAGAGTCGGTCGATCAGATATTCCTGTAGGGGGTTATCCAATTCTTGTCGTTGACAATCTACAACATCCCTAGCTCGGGCTCTTTTATACTTGGGGTGGCAAGAACTTTGAGCATGTCTTGGGTATACTGTTCATGGCTTTCGGCTTATGCAGCCTTTGCCAACTGGTTTGACTTTAAGTTGTCCTCTCTAGGGATGTGAATCAATTTGTCACTGTCAAATGCGATGGTCAAGCCTCTCACTCTAGCGAGATATTTTGTAAGTAGAGGGCTCGATACCTCGAAGTTTCCCCGTACCTGATTGATGATCAATTTTGAGTCGCTGTAAGCTATCAGATCCTTCACTAAACATTCCTTTGCCAATCTGAGCCCGCTGAGTAAAGCCTCATATTTGATGACATTGTTAGTGGCGGAGAATCTGAGAGTCACTAAGTATTTTATTTCTGATCCGTCAGGAGTTCTTAGGATCATGCCCGCTTCGCTACTGGACTATATTGATGACCCATTTACGTGTAGAGTTTAGGTTGGAGTTTCTTGCTAGTTGGTACTTCCAGTGAGGTTGAGAGCATCCAAAATCGGGGTTGTCGTTTCAACAATAAAGTTCAAAAGGGTCTGGCGCTTCATGTCTGGCCGCATTTAGAACTCTACGTTAATTTCACCCATTTTGATGGCCCATTTGATGACTCTTCTACACGTGTCGGTCTTTTGCAGGATCCCCTTAAGTGGCTGATCAATTAGGACAATAATCTTGTGCACCTGGAAGTACAAGTGTAACTTTCTAGCGAAATAGACAAGAGTTAGAGCAATCTCGTCGTCATGCGAGTAGAGGGTCTTGGTGTTCGTAAGGACCTTTCTAATATAGTAAACCAGTTGCTTGCACGTCGATTATTGCTGAATTAGGACCAAGCTCCGTGCAGTGTCTGAAATTGTAAGGTATAGGTACAACTCCTCACCTTCTTGTGAGGATGTCAGGAGAGGAGGGTTAGCGAGATACTCTTTTAGATCTCGGAAGGTGGCTTCATAGTTAGCCATTCGCTAGAAACCGGCCACCTTTGTCCTCCTCAAGGCCTTAAAGAAATGCAGATACTTTTCTATGGACTTTTCTAAGAACCGTGAGGGGGTAGTGAGCCTCCCGGTAAACTTTTGGACCTCCTTCACGACTCGAGGTGAGTTCATGTCAAGGATGGCCTTTATCTTATCGGGGTTTACCTCGATTCCTTGTTATGAGACAATAAAATCCAAAACTTTTTCCAAGATCACTCTGCACGCACACTTGGCTCAATTCAGTTTCATTTGATGTGCTCGAATGACTCTGAATGCCTTGCTTAGTTTGTGAATATGGTCATTGGTGGCCCTACTTTTGATGAGTATGCCGTCCAAATATACCTTTATATTCTGATTGATATGAGTTTTAAACATCTTGTTTACGAGCTACAGTGTATTGTACTTGTAATTTTTAAGTCGAAGGGTATGGCCTTATAGTAGTATATTCTTTGGTTGGTCATGAATGAAGTATGCTCTTCGTCGTCTGGATTCATTTGGATCTAATTATAATTTGAGTAAGCATTCATGAAGTTCAGTAGCTCATGGCTAGATGTCGAGTCCACTAGTAGGCCTATTTTTGGTAATGGGAAGCTATCCTTGAGACATTCCTTATTCACGTCGGTAAAGTTGACGCATATTTGCCACTTTTCGTTACTTTTCTTGATGAGGATCACGTTGGACAGCCAGTCTGGGTATTGGACTTCTTTGATGAACCCCGCGTCGAGTAACTTTTTTCCCTCCTCGCATATGACAATCAATTATTCGACAAAATGGTTTCTTTGTTTTTATCGGACAGGTTTATAATCAGGATCGAAGCCCAACTTGTGAAATATTACTCTGGTTAGAATTCTCGGTATGTCAGCAGGCGTCCATACAAAGTCATCAAAATTTTGTCTGAGAAGGGTTATTAGTTGGTCCCACAAGTGACCTGTTAGGGGACTCCTGATGTGCACACATTTCTCGGTTTCATTGGGGTCCAAGGGGATTTGGTCGCTGGACTCGCTAGACTGGGGTTGTAGCAGGGTCATCTTGTCCCAAAAGTTAAGGTCTTTGATTGGTCAATCAGGGCTCGTCTGAGTGACTTGGGATAAATAACATGTTTGACGGATCACTTGGTTGCCCAAAACATCCCTAATGTTGCATGCTGTCAGAAATTTTATTAGGTATGGGATGGACATTGCTGCCCCAAATGTGACCAATTAGGGTCATCCCAGGATGGTGTTGTAAACCGATGGAAGGTCTACTGCCAGAAACGTAAGCATTTGGGAGGTCCTCCTAGGATGAGACCCTAGTGTGACTTTCAACTGAATGGCCCTTGGATTGGTACCAGCTCGTTGTCCACCCTGTAGAGGGGTCCCTCAATCAATTTAAATTGATTATTCTTTAGTCCCAACTTAAAATATGTATCAAGGTAGAGTATATTTTGAGAACTTTCATTATCAATAAAGACTTATTTTAGTTGGTAATTTATCGTACTGTCTGAAATGAGCATAAGTATAATAAGAGGGTTTGAATGGAAAGTTATTACATGTGTTATATTGTCATCGGTAAAACTAATAATATCATTCCTAACTCCTACCCATGGCTTCTTATTGTTGGAAGCTGTCTTCGGGTGGTCCGGGGCAGTGTTCTTGGATGGCTGTGGTGTCACCATGTTAACAACCCCACTACAATCCGATTTCTCAGTTACTCTAGTTTGTTTTCACCGCCCTGCTGGGGGCATGCCCTGGGTTCTGCAGGAATCTGGTAAGATAACCCTTTCGAACCAGTTTCTTAATCTCCTTCTGTAACGTCCAGCAGCCTTCAGTGCTATAACTTAGAGATCGATGGTAGTGGCAATACTTTGACCAATCTTCTCCCTCTGGGATTCTTGGTCAGCTTCGACTACTTTAGAAATTTTTTATTCCGTATCTGCATGAGGATATTGGCCTAAGAGTCATTCAGAGTGGTTAGGTTTTGGGTTCTGAACTTCCTCCAAGTGCTCAGCTCTATCCTCTGTTACTTCTTGGGTCTCGGGAGCTAGCGTGGTTTCCATTCCTCTTCCTTTTGATTGTCGGCTCCAAACAGAAGTGGTATGTGCACTTCTACCATTTTGCTTCGTTGGCCTCTTTGGCGACTATGTAGGTGCGGATAATGGTCTCAGCCTCTGAAAGGTTTTGGGGCCCTGATGGTCCAGGTATTTAAAGAAATCGTCCGGCTCTAAAATCGATATGAAGTCATTTAGTTTCATCTTGTCAGTGAGCTTGGATATTTATTGGGCCTTGTGGTAAACCTAGCTAGGTGACGCTTTAGACTTTCGCTTGACACTTATTTGATACAAGCAAGGTGCCAAAGTCACTTCTCCTCCCTTTGGTTGGAGGCAAATTATGATAGGAAGTTGTTGGCCAACTCCTAGAACATTCTGATCGAATTTGGTATTAGGCAGTAGAACTAAATCCGGGCGTCCCCTTTGAGGGTTAGAGGGAAGTAGAGGTACATGACAGTATTGTCTAGGCCTTGGAAGCTTAGTAGGGTACGAAAATGATCTAAATGATTCATCGGATCAGAACTCTTGTCGTAGAGTTCTAGGGCTAGCATCTTGAATTTGCGAGGAGATGGTTGCGTTTAGATCTCCATTGTGAACGGTGATCTCCTCAGATCCGCGGAGTGCTTGTTGACACTTTTTTTGAACACGTGTTGCTCGATTTTATTCACTCTCTCCCCCATTCGAGGGGAGGATGCAATCCTCTTTGCATTGAGAAAGATCCTCAATTTCAAGTGGTTCGAAAAGAGACGTTGAATTAGGCGGCTACTAACTATCACCGGCCTAGTATTGCAGGAGGCTTCCTCCTGGGATGGGGGTCTTTGGTCGTCATGAGCGTAGTGGGGATTCTACCATTCTGGGCTTTCATTTTAATTCCCGTGACTCTGTCGGCCCTCCATCCACGTCCGAGCCCTGTAGCTCAAGCTCTTCTCGATTCGGTGTTTCTTCCTTCGGTTCCTCTGCTTTGAAGCCAAGGTCTGAGAGGTGGCAGAGGGAGCCCCCAACTGCTGTTCACTTAGATGCGTGCAGAGGGTTTGGAGCATTTTAGACATATTTTCCATATGGGAGGCTAATGCATGCATGTTCGAGGCTGGTTGCTCACTCGCATGGCTACTTGTAGAAAGGTTGTCACCATGGGAGACGACATCCCAGGCTAGCACGGTGGCTTGTGCCCTAGTGTTAACCATGTTTGTCTTCGTGAGTATGGTGGTTGGACTTTTTTCTCATTCTCCACAGATGATACCAATGATATGTCCTTGGATTTGAGTTGTTGTACAAATTAGGGAGCCCCTTGATCTTTCTCGACAGGCTGATATAAAGTGGGTTCAATCACCATCTTTGATAACCTAGGCCCTGCGAATATAACAAATAAACAAGAGGTTAGAGGATGACGGGATTTTCTTCTCGATTTATTTTTCGACACTCAAATCGAAAATCTTTCAATGTAAGCGAGAAAGATGGAGGATGCAGTGGATGCTAATGCTCGGGTGTAGGATTGAATGTTGGTTGGAGGGCAGCACTTCAATAGGTGCGCTCATCGGAAAGCATCTCACTGGAGATGTGCTCAGGGAGCAGCTTTAAAAGTCCTCAGGGCTAGTGAACACCTGGGGGTTAAGGGTAGGCTAGTCAGATGAAATTTTGGCTAGTTAGGACATGATTGTTTGGTCTGGTGTCTCATTATCTCTTTTTACTCTCTACTTCTGCCTTGTGGGTGATATCTTGCCTGTAGGGACGAAGAAGTATTTATAATGTTGGAATTGGTACAGCTTTCCTCGGGCATCACGGCTGGCGACAGCTGCCACGGCCGATCAGCTGAGTTGTCTCGTTGATCGTAGGTGCTTGTTATGGCAACCACAGCTGTTTGCGATCGCTCCTTCCTCTGTTAGGGTGATCGTGGAGATTTCTGCACGGTGACTGCCTTTTTGGGATGATTCGTTAAATCGTGACTACCATCTTGGAGGTGCGTAATCTTCGGCCGAATTTTTGTTGAGCTGCCTCTACAATTTCGGTAAGTGCCCCCCGTGTATTCATGCGATACTGCATTGTTTGTTAGTTGATGAGTTGGAAGGGTTTCTATGGGCTTGCCCTAATTGCCCATTTCTCGTTGGATGGTCTTGGGCTAACCTTACTAAACAGACCGTGTTGCCGCTTTGATTTTAGGTCTATGAAGCCGCATCATGGGCACGCTGTCTCTTGGGTTCTTCCCCAATTAGCAAGTTTAGTCCCTAGGCCAACACATTAATGGCTGTATTCATCAAATCTACTCAATTTTAATTTTAAATATTGATTGAATTTTGATTTTAAAATCTGATTTTAGATTAAGTAAAATCTTAGATCAGAATTTCACAGTTAAAAAAAAAAAAAAACAAATGTGAGAGCATATAGGCAAACCCGTGGCTTCGGCCGTCGGCTCGGCTTGAGCTACGGCCAGCGTCAGTGTTTGTAGACAGTAACGACTGCGTTGTCGGCGCAGTGAGCACCAATAAAATTGGAAGAAAAATAATACTTTATATTTTTATTCTATAATTATTTACATATTTAAAAAAGGCAAATAGTTATTTTTAAATAATTAATTATTTTTAAAATATCTTTTGTTGGATAATATGATAATTTTTTAAATATTTTTTCAAATTAAGACCTATTACTTATATTATATATATAATTTTTAAAAAATATCGTTATTAATTTGAAAATATTTCTCCCAAGTAAGATATTTTAAAACACAGCAATAATTAAAATAACTTATAAAAAGGCATAAATTATATAAGTTATGCAAATAAAAATTTTAGCACGATGAAATAAATTTGAGCCACCGCTCAATAATTAATTATACGAAAATTTTTGGCTATCACTTGCTTGAGAAGCGGGTGTCATCCATTCTGATTGAAAGTCAAAGTCAACATTCAATAGCCGCAACTGTTGAAAAAGGTTCTTAGGGAAAGTTCAAAATTTTTTATTGGACGGGATAGATTAATTATTTATATTTTTAAATAAATAATTATAATTTAATTAATTTTTTTAAAAAAATTAAAAAATTAGTTAAAATTAATTATTTTAAAATAACTATATAATAATTATTAATTAAAAATAAAATAATTAAAATAGAGAGAATAAATACTCCTATCTCTTTTGAGAAATAGAGCCCTCAAAATCCCAAAAGGAGAGGGAGGGGTTGATGTCAAAGACTTCGCATCTTATAGTAGACACTTTGTTGCAATCAAGCCGTTATCAGACCGATTACCTGCAGATGCACTGATTTCTTGTGGAAGTAAAGGGAAGGGGGAGTTCTGGGGAAGGATGAAGACAGTGAACAGTAGGGAAGGGAAAGGTTCGAGAGAGAGAGAGGGAGAGAGAAAGAGAAGTGAGAAGACTAGTAGCAGAGATTGAATGAATATTTCCTTACCTTCCAATCTGTTTGCTACCCCTTGTAATACAGCCAGTTGAACTAATAACCACCTCACGTGGCAGAGCTCACGTGGCAGAGCTGTGTAATATTCTAAATGTAATATCCTAAAATGGCAGTATTCTAAAATGTAATATATACCCTCACCATATAATATCCTAACAGTTAACAATATAAAATACTATATGAAATTCCGATATCTTCGTGGAGGTTGTGTTGTGCGCGAGCTTTTGCGGGTTCTCGGCTGTGGTGGTGGTGCCGGAGTATCAGCTGCAATGAGACCGGTAACATTACTCTCCTCATCGAATACTACATTGTCCTCAAGGTTGAAAGAAGGAAAATCTTGCATCAGTTTTGCAACTGGTTCCCACGTGGCATTGGAGGCAGGTTGGGAGTGCCACTGGACGAGGAGCTGGGGGATGAAAGTGTCTCACTGAAGCACTTTGCGGAAGCCAAGGATATGGACTGGAGTGAGGAGGGGCTGAGTCCCCTGTGCTGCTAGTGGGAAGGTAACTGGCTGGCTGGGACCATCAGGAGGGCCACGTTTCAGCAGAGAAACGTGGAAAACGTTGTGAATCCGGGAATCCGCAGGGAGCTCCAAGCGGTACGCGACGGGCCCAATTCTTTTGGTAATACGGAAAGGTCCATAATAGCGTTTGGCCAATTTGTTGGACTGGCGGTGTGCGATCGATGATTGGCGATAAGGTTGGAGCTTGACGTAAATCCAATCTCCCAACTGAAATTCTTTCTCAGATCGATGGGCATCTGCTTGATTCTTCATGCGAACCTGGGCCCGCAGCAAATTGGCCTGCAGCCGGGCGAGCACAAAAGCCCGAGTTGAAAGCTGCTCATCGACAGCCGCGACCGAGGAACTGCCTTGCAGATACTCGACCAGGGAGGGAGGGGGAATGCCGTAGACAGCCTCGAATGGGCTCATCTTAGTGGAGGAATGCTGTGCTGTGTTATAACTCCATTCTGCGCAAGGAAGGAATTGGGTCCAGGCAGCCGGGTGGTCGGACACAAAGCAACGAAGATAATTTTGAGACAGCGGTTGACAACTTCTGTTTGTCCGTCAGTTTGGGGGTGGTAGGCGCTGCTGCGGCTGAGTGTGGTATTTTGCAGTTTAAAAAATTCATTCCAGAACTTACTCATGAAAATGGGGTCACGGTCCAAAACAATTTCAGAGGGCATACCATGGAGGCGGCAGATTTCCTGGATGAAAACAGCAGCAAAGTCTTCCGCGGTGAAGGGGTTACGGAGGCCCACAAAATGAGCATACTTCGAAAGGCGATCGACCACTACCCATATGACCGTCTTGCCTTAAGAAAGTGGCAAGTGAATGATAAAGTCCATAGAGATAGAGGTCCAGATGGTCTTGGGTATCGGCAGTGGCTGGAGCTTACCGGGGTAAGCTAAGCTGAGGGGTTTAACTTGTTGACATGTGGTGCACTGGGAGATGAAAGTGTGGATGTCGTTGCGCATTTTTGGCCAATAAAAATGGGTGGCGATACGCTGAAGCGTTCGCTGAAATCCAGTGTGGCCCCCCGTAGGCGAAGCATGATACTCATGCAAGATAAGGTCTTGCAATGCCGATTCGGGGATGAAGACTCGTCCCTTGAAGAAGACGGCCATCGCGACCGAGTAGTTGTCGATGTCCCAGGCCGATCTCGTATCGCGAGACATGAAGTCCTTGAATCGAATGCCGGCCATAAAATTGACGGAGAGCAAACAAGAGTGCTACAACAGAAGGAGGAGGAGGCAAAGAGCATGACAAGCCCCTCGGCGGCCCTAGAAAGTGCATCGGCTAGGCAATTGTCCCTGCCCGGCTTGTAGATGATCTCAAAGTCATATCCCAACAGTTTGGTGAGCCACCGTTGCTGTTCGGGAGTGTGAACGGTTTGATTTAAGAGAGCCTTGAGTGGCAAGTGGTCAGTTTGCACGCTGAAGTGGGTGCCTAGCAGATATGGGCGACATTTCTTGATGGATTCGGAGATAGCACATAGCTCCCGTATATACGTAGAGGCACCTTGCAGTCGGGGACTAAGCTGTTTGCTGAAAAAGGCAATGGGGTGTCTCGCTTGGAGGAGCACAGCGCCAATGGGGTGTCCCGCTTGGAGGAGCACAGCGCCAATGGGGTATCCCGAGGCATCTGTTTGGATGGTGAACGGTTTGGAGTAGTTGGGTAGGGCCAGTACCGGAGTCGTTGTGAGGGCAGTTTTGAGGGCCAGGAAGGCTGTGGTGGCTTCAGCGGACCAAACAAAGGCATCCTTCCTCAACAGCTGCATGAGTGGTTTAGCAATTTGGGCGTACCTGGCGACGAATCTGCGATAATAACCGGCCAAACCCAAGAATCCCCTGAGCTGTTTGACATTTGTGGGTGTCGGCCAGTTCTGGACTGCCCAAATTTTGGCAGGATCAACTTCAACCCCTTGAGCTGATACAATGTGTCCCAAGTAGGCGATAGATGTTTTCCCGAACTCGCATTTGCTGCGCTTAACATAAAAAACTTGGTCCCTCAAAATCTGGAGGACACGTTCCACATGAGCACAATGCTGCTCCCGGTTAGGGGCTATAAATCAAGATGTCGTCAAAGAATACTAACACAAACTTTCGAGAACTGAACGGAAAATGTTATTCATTTGGATTGGAAGGTGGACGGTGCGTTGGTCAAGCCAAAGGCATCACTAAGAACTCATAGTGACCCATGTGTTCTAAAAGTCAGTTTTATGGACATCGTTTGAATGCACCCCGATGCGGTGGTACCGGATCGCAAATCGCCACCGAGAACACCCGTGCCCCATGTAACTCATCCAAGAGCTCATCCACGGTTGGAATGGGGAACCGGTCCTTGATGGTGATCGCATTGAGAGCGCGATAATCTACACAAAACCGCCAGCTACCATCTTTTTTCTTGACTAACAAAACTGGGGATGAGAAGGGGCTCGTACTCGGCTGAATTATGCCTTCAGCAAGCATTTTACGGATCAACTGCTCCATTTCAGTTTTCTGGAAGTGGGGGTATCGATAAGGTCTAACATTCACGGGTTCGGTTTGTGGGGTGAGAGGGATGCGATGGTCTGTGGAGAGGGGTGGAGGTAGGCCATGTGGGAGTTCAAATATCTCGGCGAAGGAATTGATAATTAGGGCGAGTCTCTGGACATTTTGTGGATCGGTAGCTGAGGTAAGCTTGGTGCAATCTAGTGGAGTCGATTGCGGAGAAGGATCCTGTGTTGACAGCATAGTGAGGTGGAAATATGAAGCCACAGAATGGGTGGATTCTTCCCTTCTCAATTGCCCCAATGTCATGGTGGTTACCGAAGCCAGGGGCAAGCCGTGCAGTGTGAGTCTGGTACCAGAGTAATCAAAACTCATCTGGAGGGACCGATAATCAAATACCATTGGGCCGATTGTGGCCAACCATTGAACTCCCAACACCAAATCAGCCCCATAGATGGGTAACAGATAAAGCTCAATAGCAAAACAAGCTTGACCCAGGGTGACTTCCACCTTCGAACAAAGTCCTCCACATCTAAGGGAAGCCCCATTGCCCACTGTGACGTTCAGGTGACAAGAGGGTTCAATAGGGAGACCAAGATACTTGGCGATGCGGGTTTGTAGGAAGTTATGAGTGGAACCACTGTCCACGAGGATGACTACTGGCTGCCCGAGATGGAGCCTTGTAACCGTAGGGTGGAGGGTATAAAGTGCCCCTCGAGTGCATGAAGGGAGATGTTAGGAACAGATTCCGGTGGTAAGTAAGGGGGGTCTGGTTCACGGGAGAGAGTCGTCACAGTTTCAGGGCCCTTTGAGGCTGCTTCCAGATTCTAGAGCCCTGGTAAGGCACCCCCTTCTTCCTCCGCCAACATACACAAGAATTTAGGTGGACTGTATCGATGGCCAGGAACAAATTTCTCGTCGTAGTTAAAACACAACCCTCGAGCACGGCGTGCAGCCATTTCTGAGGGGGTTAATTTTTTTATGGGTAATGGAGAGAGAGGGTTTTTTACCGTCACTGGTGCTGGAACATCCAAAAGCCGGGATCGTGGCCAAGTCGGTTTACAGGCCTCCAGTTTCTCCTCCACCAGTTTAGCCATCCCAATTGCATCGGGAAGATTAGTCGGCTTCAACAATAGGAGTTCCCTCCGTATTTCGTCCCTCAGGCCCGAAATGAAGCAATTGAGCAGATTGGTGGTCGATAAACCATGCGTTCTGGTCGACAATGATTCGAACTCTATCATGTAAGCCGTCACCATGGTTTCCTGTCGAAGCTTGTACAGGGTAGCTTCTGGGTTCAGATAGGAAGATGGTCCGAATCTGAGCTCGAGGGATTTGGAAAAATCCTCCCAGGTGGTTAACTGGCTGGTGGCGTGCATCCACTGGTACCATTGGAGTGCGGGGCCAGACATGTAGAACGCGGCCACCATCAATTTCTGGTCCGGGGGAGTGCCGTGGAATAAGAAGAAACGTTCAATTTGGAAGAGCCAGCCAGGACATTTTCGCCGATGAAGAATGGTAGTTCCAATTTGGGTAAGCGAATGGAGGTAGGTGCTTGTATGGTGTTGGTAGGTGCGGTGAGTAGAGCAAGGTTTTGAGAGTTTGGAGTGGTCACCGAAGGAATTGAAAAGGGGGATGGAGTAGGTAATAGAGGTGGATTTGGAGAAGGTGAAGTCTGGCGTTCGAGGCGAACCAGAACTTGGCGGATCTCCGAGCGTATCTCTGAGATGGACTGCTGCAGTTCACCGCACGTCTGTGGGAGATGTTCCAGGGATGACAGGCGCTCTACATGTTCTCGTATCTCCTACATGATGCTGGCGATGGACTCCTCATGAGCCTTGTACCTTGTCTGCATCCCGTCCGCCATTTTCTCTCAACGAGAGCACCAATATGTTGCAATCAAGCCGTTATCGGACCGATTACCTGCAGATGCACTGATTTCTTATGGAAGTAAAGGGAAGGGGGAGTTCTGGGGAAAGGATGAAGACAGTGAACAGTAGGGAAGGGGAAGGTTTGAGAGAGAGAGAAGGAGAGAGAGAGAGAGAGAAGTGAGAAGACGAGTGGCAGAGATTGAATGAATATTTCCTTACCTTCCAATTTGTTTGCTGCCCCTATGTAATACAGCCAGTTGAACTAATAACCAGCTCACGTGGCAGAGCTGTGTAATATTCTAAATGTAATATCCTAAAATGGCAGCATTTTAAAATGTAATATATACCCTCACCATATAATATCCTAACAGTTAACAATATAAAATACTATATGAAATTCCGGTATCTTCGTGGAGGCTGTGTTGTGCGCGAGCTTTTGCGGGTTCTCGGTTGTGGTGGTGGTGCCGGAGTATCAGCTGCAATGAGACCGGTAACACACTTATTATAGTTTAGTTTATTATATTTGACTGTTTATATATTTGATAATTAAGATTAAAAGTTAAAAAATATATAATAAAAATATGAACTAAATTCTTATAATAATTTACGCAATTCTTATTATTTTTTTAGTTTTTGACTTTAATCTTAACTCTTAAGCATATAAAAGAATCTATTTTATGGAAGGACTATAATAACTATCATGAATGAGGCTAAACTCAAATTCTAGATTATTGAAAATTCAGCACTTAGTGTAAAAAATTCAGCATGAGATACATCTTCAGTACATTATTTAAAATTTTAGATTTTAAATACCAACATATATATATTTTTCATAATCTGGTTCTATAGAAGCACTATCAATGCCAAATAAGTCTGAAGATAAATCTTAATATTACGGTAAAATTGTTTCAGTGTGGGAAACTAAAGTTGCATTCTTTTAATGCAATTAAAATTGTTAAGAGCAACTTTGAAATTTCTACTCCTCATATTCTAGGGATAACATTCAAAGTTTGTCAAATTTTCTTATGATTTGGCAAGTGCTATGTGGTAACCAGAACCTTAATCATCTGATTCAATCTAAACTAACCATAAAAAAATTAAAATTGAAATAATTTTCATAAGTTATTATAAATGAAAATAATTATAATAAATATCAAATTCATCAATATATAAAATAACATAAACATTCATAGTATCAAAGGCTTTTGAAAACACAATTCTGATAAAAATGTTTAAAAGCTAATAAAATAATTAAGAAACCTCGTAATCTCTCATCACGAAATTTAAAAACTCTAAAACCGCCTTTACCTCGAATCTTGACAGCAAATAGATAACCCCATCTAGCTTATTATCAATTTTATTTATTCTAAAGTCAAGAAAATTTAAGAGTGAGTTAAATACTCAATAAATGAAATAATCAATGATAAAATAATATAATGAAGCATATCAAATAATAATGTTAAATATACACAAATTTAAAAACATGTGGTAAGCCAACAACTATCTTTGATCCAACATCATATTGTGACCATGACTCAAAAGTCACAAGACTTTTAAATATCAGAAATATAATTAGGATTCCATTGAGTCCAAATAATAGTAATAATATAACTTTTATCAACCAAATTTTAATAGATGTCCCAATTATAGAAAATATCTTAATAATCTTCTTAAATTTTATAAATCACTGTGAATTAATGACTACATATCTATTACCAATGATTGGGTATAATTCACAATGTATATATTCTTACAAATTTGACAAACGACTAACTATATAATCTCATAATATCTTACCACCTATAGTATATAAGTATCAAACTTAATTCAGATGAATAATAATTTATTGTTCCCTTTGAGTAAATCTAAAATATGCCACACATATTTTCATGTTCTAATCGAGATCTATACCCAAACACGGTATAGAGTACTCAATATCAATCATATGTCAAACCCAATACCTCTTGATATGACATCTACCAATATATTTATAAGGATTAAGTTTTAACTTATATTAATTAAAATTATTTAAACTAATATAATTAAATTTAAGGTCTAAGAATGTGGACAATTGGGTTAATAAGGAAAAAATCTTTAAACTGAATGAAATTGGGCATGTGACTAGGGTCGGCACTGTAGCATGTCGGACCCACACCCTGGCGTACCTGGGGTGCAAAATCTAGTGCTGGGCGTGCCCGAAGCGCTCCCGAGCAACCCAATAGGCACAGATTCTAGAAGCTTCTGTGCCCACGCCGCTCTTGATCCATGCTCGAGCGCATATTTGTTATAAAATTGCTCGAGAATTAGTTCCACTATATTTCCAAGCAATGGAAGAGAGAGAGAGAAGGAAGAAAATAGCGAAAGAAAGGCCGAAAGAGAGGGAAGAAGGGAGAGAAAAGAGAGAAAGCTTCTGAAAAGTTAAATTCTGAACGTTTGAAATAAGAATTTTGGTATATTCGATAAAGGCAAATGCTTCTTAAGTCACTTTTTCTCTTATTGTCAATTTTTGCTAATTCTTTTGTGTATTATTATTCTATTAATAGTCCAAACTAAGATTTTGAAGTAAAAGTGTGAAAAATATGCATATTTGTTAGTTTTTCATAATGTTATAAAGAAATTTATCCAGAACTCATATTTAATTATATATATCATAATTATATATATTATTTTAAAAATTTTTTAGGTCTAGGTGCATAAAAATAATTCCTATATATTTATGCTTTGTAAATATTAATTTTAAGTTATGGCATGCTATTTGTAGATACTAAAAATATAGTGTATATTTAATTATATATTGCATGCTTGTTAAATTTGTATTGATACCTGAAGGAGATCGAGTAAAATTCAAAAAGAACGGAAGAAAAGGGTATGGGTGTACTTGTTTCGACCCGATCTATTACTTTCCTAATTGGCTCGAAGTCGAAATCGAACTCGGGGACTTCCATTTCCTCCTCTTCTCCTTCGCGCCATTCTTTCTTTCTAGCGCGGCTCACTGCCGCTGCTCCGCCTCTCTTGTAGCTGCTGACGCCTTGCCCGCATGTTGCCGCCGCTGCTCCCGCTGTTCACTGTGGTTACCGCCGCCGCCGGCGAAGCCCTCCACTCTCTCTCTCTTCTTTTCTCCCCCCGAAACCCTCGCTCGATTACCCCCTGCTTCATTCTTCCGTATTCCTTTTGCTTCTATTTTGTTGTTGTTATTATTATTATTATTATATATTAATTTATTTATTTTTAATTTTAAAATTTAAATCGGTACTCGGGAGACCGAATGGGCACACTTCGGGTGTTGCCCAACGAATCCAAATATCCTCTAGAATTTTATAATATTTAATTAATTTTATCACATTCAAATTATCTAAAATAATAAATAATATCAATTAAATCGGATAAAACAATTCAAAACATTATAGAATTGAAGAACACTAATATTTTATAAAAGTGAATGAATCAAAAATAAGCTCAGTTATGGATAAATTAAAATGCAATATTTAACCTTAGTGTTAAAGCACGGCTAGCAATAGATGAGGCAAGGTAATTTCTGTAATTAGAAACTTGGAATGATATATTTATAACAATGCTGCACTAAAAGAATGGTGAACTATGAACGATGATTTGCATTGATGTTGACCTTCAAGAATGATAAACCATGGGCCGTTGATGGTGATTGTGAATAAGAATCATCAGGAGAAGACCATCAGTTATGAAAAATAAAAACTTTTGATGGTCAATACAGAATTAAATAAGTTTAATTAATCTGACTTTGATACCTTGTAAAAATGTTATAGAAATATAACAGAGGAGATAAATGAGGGCTTTTACATTTTTGTGTTTTTACATATAATTGTATAATGAGCCATCCTTTTTACATGATAAGAAAATAACCTAAATTAGAAAATATAATAATAATTATTATATAAATAATTTAAATTAAAATATATTAATTTTTTAATTTAAACATAATATTATATATATTCTAATACATATAAATAGTTTAAATTAACATATATTAATTTTTTAGTTTAGAAATGATATTATATGATATTTTTAATATGTGTGGCAACAATTGACTAGTTTTTCTCTTCGAATTAGAGCACAAGCTTTCAATAATGATCCCTGGTAGAGCAGTAAATACTAGAAACTATCACAAAAAAAAAAAAAAAAAAAAAAGGAAAAACTTGAGATAACTAGTTAGTTTTATATTGGGTAATTGATTACTCCTGTATGAGTACTCATTTGATATACAATTTTGTGGTTTAGATGATGTCACACGGGTATTATACAGATATTCTTGACTTTTTAAATTATAAATTTTTTAAATTGAAAGAAATTTGATTTCATTTGATTAGATAATATTTTATTTTATTTTATTTTTATCTGAAAGATATTTGATAAAATTTTATTAAAAAATTATATTATATTATTTTTTAATTTTAAAATATCATTAATTAAAAAATTATATTTATTTTTTAATTAATTTAGGATAAAAATTTTATATAAGAACTCTAACTCTAATGTTGGAGGTATGCAATCAATTGATGAGTTAAATGAAAAAGAAGAAAAAATGAAAGAAAATGGAGAAGAGAATGATTCGTGTATTCGGTTGAATTTTAAATTGTATTTCAGTATTCGTTGACCATGGGTACACGCTATTCTTAATTGTGAAGAATATTTTACCCGTTATTTTTTCTACTTATTCGTCTTGTATTTATTGTTACTCGATTTATTTATAACAATGCGTCTAATCTTTATATTTGTGGGGTTTGTATAATCGAACTAATTATATAGTGAAGATATTTTTAGACGTATCATCCAATGATTTTTTTCTCTCATGCTAAAAATGATTTTTCATATAAAAATTATGTTTTATTTTATTATTGGTTATTGTTGTCTACTTTTTATGAATTATTGATTATTTTCTCACAATTTAAATAAACGGTCAGCATCCTAATAAATGGTATCAAAGAGATGACTATTTGTGTCGAGTATTAAAACGTATTTAAATTGATGGAGGTCGAAAACAAAATTGTTTATTTAAATGGTATAAACTATGATATTTGAAGGAATAAGACGAAAGATTTATTATTCGTGAAAATAATAACCTTCCGATATTTGCTACGCAAAAGCTCGAGTCAAAATTTGAAGATGAATGAGTTTTTAAATATAAATAAGCTTGTGGTTATATTCGACAATTTTTTAACGACAACGTATATAATGACCTTCAAAATGAAAGAAATGTAAAGACGTTGTGGTAGAAGCTTGAGACGCTTTATACTTTAAAATTTGGTAACAATAATTTATACCATTTGATGAAACTAATACAAGTGAGGTAGAATAAGGGCACATCTATTATTGATCACTTGGATGAATTTTAAGGATATGTAGATAAATTGAGTGGTATGTGTATCAAGTTCGATGATAAGCAATTGGGCTTGTGATTGTTGACTACATTATCGGACTCTTGGGAGATGATACGGATCACCATCACTAATACAACTCGAATGACGTGGTGACTCTGAAAATAGTAAAATGAGTTGTGCTAAATGAGGAGATGAGACGTTGATAATAAGGATCTTCTTCTTTACACTCCGAAGTGTTAGTCTTTGAGTCACAAGGAAAGGATAAAGATCGTGGTCCTAAATTTGGTGAGAAGAGTCAAAGTAAGTCCCATTTGAAGTATCAAAACCTTAGTGCCACCATTGCGGAAAGAAGGGACACATCAAAAGTTATTATTATAAGTAAAAGTATGAGAATATAAATGGAAATGAGAAGAAAGTTGACAAAGCCCAAGATGAGGAGTGAGCCTCAATTGTTATAAAGAGTGACCTTTGGTTGGTGTGTAAAGAGGATGAGGTGATCAATCTGGCGAATCACAAAACCAATTTGGTGGTGGACAACAATGCCTCACTCCATGTCATGTCATTAAGAAAATTCTTCATGTCACGAATGGAATTCTTACACTCTTTGTGATTTAGGAGTGTTGAAGATAAGCAACGAAGGCACATCCCAGATTATTAGTTATGGTGATGTGTGTCTTATCACCAAAAATGGAATAAAGTTGCTGTTGATGGATGTTCGACACGTCTCAGATATTTAGCTGAATCTAATTTCGGCGGGCAAGCTTAATGATGAAGGATTTTGTAACACTTTTTACGAAAGACGTGGAACTTGATTAGAGAATCGCTTATAGTACTTGGGGAAAGAAAGTTTCTAAATCATATGTGTTGCAAGCCTTTATTTCAACTTGGAGATATACATTTCACGAGAAGTAAGGAGTTTTCTAATTTGTGATACCAATGACTGAGGCACATGAGCGAAAAGGGTTGAATTGCTTAGCAACAAAGGACTTCCGTCAGGGTGTGAAGGAAGCCAAGCTGAAAACTTGTTTATATTGTATTAACAAAAAGTAATGATAAGTTTTTTTCCATGAAAACTCATTCACTAAGAAGGTTGTTCTCTATGAGTTGGTTCACACCGATATATGTGGCCCTCTTAAAATGAAGACACTCGGAGGAGTGCTATACTCCATTTTATTCATTAACGATTGTTCAAAAAAGTTATGGGTATACTCGTTGAAATCGAAAAATCAAATTTTTTATGTTTTCGAACAATTTCATGCCTTGACTGAGTGGTATACTGGGAAGAAGTTAAAGTGTATCCAAGGTGACAGTGGCAGTGAGTATATTGAGGCATTTGACACGTATTGTTGAATCCAGAAAATTCGACACTAAAGGACTCTACCGAAGATACCACAACTGAAAGGTGTGGCCAAACGGATGAATAGAACGCTGATGGATTGAGTTTGATATGTGCTTTCGAAGGTAAAACTCTCCGATTCATTTTAGGGGAAGCCTTGAATGCCGTAACTTATATTATCAATCTATCACCAAATAGTCCACTGAACGGAGAGTATTAGAGAAGGTGTGGTCTGGAAAGAAAGTGTCCTATGACTATTTACGTATGTTCGGGTGTAAGGCATTTGTTTACATCCTTGAGGACGAGAGGTCCAAGTTGAAGTCGAAGACAAGACAATATATCTTTCTTGATTATGGGGAAGATGATTTGGGATATTAGTTCTATGATCTGATAGAGAAGTTTATTCAATTGAGGGATGTGGTGTTCGTTAACGATGAGGCAATTAAAGATACCGACAAGGAGGCAAAGGTCGTTTTCAACAATGATAACAGTCGAGTTTGCGATACAAATCTTGAGTCCTTGATGCCGGTGCTTATTCATAATGAAGATGGTGATCAAGGTAATCCCGAAGGAAAGAAGACCATGGGACTCCCACTCTTGATGATAATGATGATATTGTTCCTTATGATATTGCTGAGCCTACTAGGACTATTCTACTTCGATTATCCACAAAAGATCGAAGGCCTTCTATTCGTTTATTGGCTGATGAGCATATGTTACTTATCGATGGAGGGAAACCCAAAAATTTTGATGAAGCCATAGAGGACGAGCACAAAGTGGAGTAGATGGAGATCATGGAAGATAAAATAAAGCTGTTGCAGAGAGGAAAACTTGAAGTTTGTCGAATCATTGTCGGGATGATGATGTTGATTGCCCCCATATGATCGTGAGGAAAAGTTTATAAGGTTATGGGTCATTCTCATATAGATCCATGTCCATTTGACGTACCATTTGGTGATACTGATGAGGTCACACAGGTATTATATAGACATTATAAACTTTCTAAATTAGAAGATATTTAATTTTTTTTATTAAAAAATATTTGATTTGATTTTAATTTTATTTGAAAAATATTTGGTGAGATTTTATTAAAAAAGTGAGTCATATTATTTTTTATTTTTGAGATATCATTAATTAAAAAATTATATTTATTTTTAAATTAACTTAGAATGAAAATTCTATATAAGCACTCTAACTTTAATGTTGGAGATATACAATCAATTGATGAGTTAAATAAAAAGAAGAGAAAGAGAGAGAAAAGTGAGAAGAAGAATATTCGTACATTTGAATGTCGAATTAACTATAAGTACGCTATTCTTGTCGTTAAGAATAATATTTTACCGGTTATTTTTTTAATTTTTCTTATTATACTCATTTTTATTCAATTTATTTGTTACAATGTATTTAATTCTTATATTTGTGAAATTTATGTAACCGAATTTATTATATAGTGAAAATATTTTCAGATGTATTGTTCCGTAATTTTTTTCTTTCATCTTAGAAGAGTTTTTTCACGTAAAAATTATTTTTTATTTTATTATTTGTAATTATTATCTGCTAATTGCAAATTGCTAATTGTTTCCCCGTAACTCAAATGAGTAGTCCATGACCCAATACTTTGTTGATGTCTCATCTTCTTAGGCCAGCTAGATGCCTAATGGTTTCGGATAATCCATCGCCAAACTTCTCCGTCACTTTGCCGATCAACATTTTATTCAGCATCTCATTGGAATGACAATGATACATGTTTAGTTCTGCCAGAGTAAGTTTTATATTTCTCATATTTATAACACAAACTGTCTACAAAAATGAATATTTTAGTAAACAATAAGACAACATTATGAGTTCCAAATATGTAATAGTAAAATTCTTTCAGAATTTTGTCACGGTTTCGAGATTGATTCCCTTACAAAACAGTGGAAATGTTTTATTAGCTGATGAGGACTATTTGTGTCTGCATTGGTCCACTTAGCTCATAGCTTGCACTAAGGGAGGAGAGATTCCTTCGTACCAGATTTTCACACTCTGTGGTCTGCATAAATCAGTTGCTACAGGCTCAGGAAAAGTGAAAGTCCTTGGCTGAATAGAGGGCAGCCTGATGATGCATTGATCAACTTAGGTATTATACTGCAGGAAAGAAAGGACAATCAGTCATTTAATGAGAATGACAGGATCTCGTACTACATCCATAAGCCTCCTAAGGGCAAATATTCGGCACCTTATGAATGTTTGTGAGAAATGTTTATGATCCATCAACCTTAACCTTATACTCCACCGCTTGAAAATCCTGCATGATGGGTTATCGACGAATAAGTAAAAATGGCCAACCTTAACTTTATAAGTATTTGTACATTAGAAAAAACCGATCGATGTATTATCATTCCTATAAAAAGTGACTGCTTGAACATATTAAAAATATTGCATGATGGGTTACTGACCCAACCTTAACTCTATGTAAGCATTGGTGCTTCCAAAAGAATCAGTCTCTGCATCATCATTCATACAAAAAGAGATCGCTTGAATATATTAAAAGGTTGTTAGGCCTGATACAAAAGCCTAAAACCAATTTTTTATCAAATGCAAAAGCAAAAACCCTAAAAGTGAAACCCACGAAAGATATGATCTAACTTTTACATGAATTTTTTTTTTTTTTTTTTGAAAGAGAGAAAAGAAAAGGCAAGCATCATTAGGAAACAAAACCCTCAACATCAACTTTATATTTTGATGCTCTTAACGAATACACAACTGTCCAGTAATGATGGACCATGCTGTTCTCAGGCTTTTGAGATACTCCACTGATTACTGCTGCCAAGAATATCATATTATCGCCAATCACAAGAAACCACGTTTGGACCCACTGCAGGGCTGTAGTGGCAAACCGGTGCGGTCCAATTAATCATTATGTTACCTATATAAATATATACTTACCCAATTTATAAATTTTAAAATAACATCAGTAATAGACAAAGCAAAAAAAAAAAAAAATCTATTTTTTACTCCAATTTAGAAAATTTAATTTGACATAAAATCTATAATCTATGGGTTCTGATTAACCAACAATAATTAAGTTCTTATCTCTAAAAATTAAGACTTTTGATGTTATTGTAGGGAAAAAAATATTTTTTTCAGCTATATCTTCTGTTAATTCTATTTTAAAATTTACAAAGTTGATGAATAAAAGCTTTTTTTCTGTTTCTAAAAATATCGGTTGTTAGATAAAAGGATATGATATGGGTGGGGCCAAAAAAGCATTTTCCTCCAACAAACACATTCGCCATGCAGCATTATCACATGGGCAGACTGCACTTAGTGACATGCATGGAGGCACCTCTCAAGATACAGTGAGTTTACAAAGAACTATCAGTAAAGAGAGCTTTTGAAGACAGCAATTTATTAAAAAGAACGCACACTAGCAAGACAAATATGCACACACATCGGTAAAAGTTGAATGGACAGAAAAATAAAACGTCAATTGCAAATATGTGAATCGTTTCAGTCAGTCAGAAATCAGCACGAGCGATTCTAAAAGTAAAGGATGCTAACAGCAAACAATTAAATCAGATTGTTACGGCTGACCAAATGGATAGGTGCTCACATGTTTCAATAGAGTGGTCAATTCCAATTTGCAGAAGCCTTCACTAGGTTGCTGGCCAAGACGTTAATGTTTCAAAGGCGACAGAAAACAGTCCCACACAGTTCTCATTTTTTGATGTGTTAAGCAGAGAGGCTTTTTTGAGTGAAGACTCAGACCTACTTTCTCATATTTTAATCCTGTTTTAGCTTCAGATTAGCTACATGCCGACGGGATCATTGCTCATGCAAACAAGTGTTCCGGCCCTTCTTAAGGTCACGCGCATTGTGAGAATTTTGTGCATCAAAATGTCTCCTTTTAACCTTTCAAAAGTTTATAGGTTCTATGTCGGCAAGGCTTTCACGGCCAAAAATTGTTGGAGCACTACCTAAAAGTTGCTATCTGAACCCTCAAACAGAAGTAAACACATTAAATAGTAGCTTTACTGAGCATTGGTCATACCGATACAGTAGATTGAAACAGGATCCCTTACTTCAGCTTGTCTGTATTTCAACTCCCACAAACTTCAATTTTCTATTGAATGATACTCACAACAGCTGCTGTAAGTGCATCCAGATCATTAGCAAAGTTGATGTAGCTACATCCAGACCGTTAGCTAATTAGTTTTGTATAGAACGATCGCATTGAGAAGATTAAAGCTACATCCAACTCATCAATGAGGCAACCCGGTCATGTTTAACACTTATTTTTTCTGTAGTTCATAACCTGTCGCATTATCAAGCAGACTTGATTAAAATTGTATCATACATTTCCCTGACCCACTTTCAAGAACAACCGCAGCAATATTATTGCACTGTGGAAGATGGCATTGGAATTTCATCTGGGGTTAAAGTGTATTATCGGAAGAATAGAGTAGGAATGTGTCGTTTTACCGCAACTTGCATCCTGAACAACAGAGCCGAAGAAAGCAGAGGAAGCTTTTAAATTTCCACCCCTTAATTATCAAGTGGGAAAAGTGATATGACTTCAATCAGTAATTTCCGTGGGCCCCCTTTTCCCTTCAAAAAGGCAGACTATATTTAGTGAGGAATATTAAAGTGTGGCTTGCTCTACCCCCTAACTAAAAAGCATCATAATATACCAAATTTTCATTATGTATAGAATCTTAAAAAATATTAGACCATTTTATATCTATTGTATATAATTTTACATTGTATTATGTAAGAAATAGTTTCTACCAGTTGAATCCATGATTATCATGTCACATGGTAATAGTTCTACCATTAAAGCAATACTCTTCTTTTGCTTTACCTCTAACAGAATATAAATAATTACATATATAATTTTTATGCATAGGAAGAAAAGTTTTGGTGCAATAGTAGCGTTGTGTCATGTGACATGATAATCATGGGATTAAAATTATAAAAAACTTCATCTTATATAACACAATATAAGACTGCTTAAAATAGATATAAAGTGGTTTGACTATCTGACCTTTCCACGGACCTTGCATATAATAATAACTTTGGACACTGGGCTGAGTTTTTGATATTTTCCCTGCATAAAAGAGAAAAGAATAAAGCAGTATAAAATTTGGCACCACCTCCTTTGTTGCCCTTTCCCATCAAATGAATATGGTTGCTCGATAAGTCACTCAAGTGCATCAAAACAAGCAAACGTTAGCCCCATCAAGGACCACCAACTCAGCCAGGCTTGTGAGAGGAACAACACGAACCCGAACAGCAAAACAAACTCACATGTTAAAATCCAACTTTAAATGCTCACACCTGTGACATCTAGATCGCCCTTAGATTGTGCCGCTGAAAAAAGGCTGTCATAGGGCCTGGACCAGAGGTATTCTGATGGCCAGTTTAAAGACCAACTATTCCACATAAGACAATACTCATTATCAGCTTTTGAACCATTTCTCTTTCGGTAATTAGCTTCTGAACTACCAGATAAATCAATGGTGGGGCAAGCGGCATATAGTGACTCAAGGATAGAAAAAGAAAAATAACAATGCTGCAAGTTTTGTTGAGCTGTTGCTCTTACTCGTGCTTATTCCTTTTACATTTTTGCTTGCTTTCTCTATTCTTGCAATCACAACTCTTCCTATTTTATACTAGATGGATTATTCTAGCGGCTCCAAGGAATTCGATATGTTCCCATGATAAATGTTAAGTTCTTGAAATTCCTGAACTCATTAACCTTTGATTCCAACCCTTAAAACCAATTTATGTATGTTAAACAAAGCCACTTGAAAATAGCTCGGCACTATACATAAGTTGATGACTTCTTCTACGAAATTTCAAATATCTCACAAGAGGTTGAGAGCGAGAGAAAGGAAGGCAAACCAAGTTCTCCATGGGGGAAAAACATGATTACTGTTTGCTTGGACTCAAAATTGAAATCAAATCCATTACGTAAGGTTGTGGATTGAGAAGTAATTTAGAGAATAACACGATCAAAAGTAAATAGATTAACCAACTACCTGCCTTTGTCTCCCAACAATAAGAAAAATGTGTACAAAGTGTTGGATTTTGGATTACTTTTTTGTGAGTACTATAACAAACAGACTGGTCATTTGGAGGAGGTATGATGTTTGCACATGGTATGCTCAGGTAAAAAAGTCAAGCAAGGGTTACGTGATATTCATGCGATGATCCGCTGAGAGTCATTTGAGGGACAATGGTCACTGAAGGGTTGTGCAATGTTCACGCGAAGGTCAACTGAGTTTCGGTCGGGTTAGTTGAGTGTTGGTCAAAGGTTAGTTGAGTTGCAATGGTCATTGGAGTTTGCATGAGGTTCATGTGAAGGTCGGCTCAGTGTTGGTCAAGGGTCTACCGAGCAGTAATGGTCATTGGAGGTCACGTGAGGTTTTTGCAAAAATCAATCAAGTGTTGGTTGAGTATCAGCCGAACAACGAAGGTCATAGGAGGTTCGTCGAGGTTCATGCAAGGAGTGATCAAGCGAAAGACATTTTTAGTAAATAAGAGGTATCTGTGCTGGGTGGGAGCATAATAGACGGTTGTGTGCTTTTGGTACAAAATGGGCACATGATGCGCGCCGAGGAGTTCTAGTGTGCCAATTTTAGTGGGACCAATTTTTAAATGGCATGTGCATGCATTGCCCAAAGGGGGTCATGCTTATTGCATGTGAGGAGCTCATATGCACCGAGACTACTACAAAGTCGTATCTGATATGATTTAAAAGTGAGCAGTAACAGCAGCTGCTACTGTAGAGAAGCAATAGAAGAAGCTGCTGTGTAAGTGGTGCAAGCAACCGTCAAGAACGAATTTGAATTTTTACCTTAGTCATAATTAATCAAATTAAGATGATTAAAATTAATTAAAGTTGAGATCACAGGAAAAAGAAAATTGGAACAAAAGTCAATTTTAGATTGAATTATAATGAGTTGATGGATACTTGACCGGCATATAATAAGCGCCTATGCGTGTTCTGGGTGAGGAGCTCTTGCTTGACTGTAGTCTAAGTGGAGTTCGAGTACGCTTTTCTATGTATTCAAGTTCAATGCATGCCCAGAGGACAATCAAATGCGCTGATCCAGAATTCCGGTGCCTAATGCATGCCCGATGTGATGCTCTTGGGTTACTCTATTTGGTTGTAGTGCCTGACGGGCGCTCATATGCCACTTTGCTATATAGGTCATATTTGGATGATTTTCGATAAATTTCTATCAAATTTTGAGAGAGAAGGAGAAGATAGACAGAGAGAGAGAGGAAGTTAGAGAAGGAAAATTAAGGTGATCTTAAACAAGATTTTAGTAAGTTAATACTAAAATAAGTGTCTTCCAATCCTTCTTTCCTTTATTGCTAAATTCTTTTCACTTCTTAGAGCATTTGTGGTTGCAAATGCTCATATATGTTATGTTTTCACAACTAGATTGTTTATATTTTACATGCTTGTAATGTTCCTTTTATTTTTCTACAGTATTGTATGAAATTCATGTACATTATATTATTCAGCTGATTTTTACAATTTTCTTTCCTATATGTGTTAAAATTTTGATTAAATGACTCTTACATGTTTAAAAATATTCTTGCATGTTTAAAATTATCTTTCATGTTTTGAAAATTTATTGAAATTGCCCTGTATATTTGATAATAGAGATGAATTGCTGAATTTTATTAATGTTACTGATTTATTTGCACTATCTTACCAAGAATAGTTTTTTATATTTAAAAACCTTATAAATTAGCATTTTATATTTTAAAATTTAGCATGTCCAAATTTTTATAAAAAAAATTTAAGTATTGCATGACAAAAAAATTCAAGAAAATTCTATAATTTGTTAAAGAATTAAGAACATTTTTTTTCAAAATGAGAAAATACAATGACTATGTGAATTTGTATAGAGTTTTTATTTATTTATATATTGGATCATTATAAAAAAAATAGCAATGATATATTATGATATATCTTAGAATATTATAGTAGTGATCGAGATTTGAACTTATCATCTACGAGTAAAAGGGACATTTAACTACGTCTACAGGGTAATATGTTTGACGGCCTATCCACGGGTCTTGAGTAGTAGTGTAAGGCTTTTAATTATTTGAAAATAAATATAATTTAGGTAGCAATTATCTACTCATTAGTTTATAAGACTATACTAGCCCTTAGTCCATAAAAAATCATGTTTGAACAAAATTTACATTACACATTTAAATTAAGGAATTAAAAAAAAATTAAAAATTGTGCATATTTGACATAAAAATTCTCGGGATTGCATCTAAATTCAATTCATCATTTCTTTTGGTATGATTTAATAAAAATAGTATGTTTAATTATGAAATTTATATGCCTTATTGAACTTTTAACTCACCATTACTTTTATTTTTCACTAACTCCCTCCAAATTAGTGGCTTGGATCACTTGCAAGTGAGGATTATGAAGGAAGAATTGTTTGAAGAGATTAGAATTAGAATTATGAAATATTTGATATTGTATTTTAGTTTTCGAATATTAGTTTATTATGTTTATATTATTTCGGACAATAGTTTGTGATTAATGAAATAGCTATTGATTTGTCCAATAGCAGTCATCACGGATGTAATTTACTCTAATTTTATTTAGAACGTGTCTTCTTATATAAGATTCGGCATCATAGTATAGTTGGCATTTTGGTGTCACTTATGGGTGTGACATATTTCGAATCCTATGATTTGGTTGATTATTATATATACTTTTGGGTCAATTGAGATAATTGACTTATAATTTACATCCATTGTTATTTGAGTTATAATTGTTGTTAATGGGATGATTACGCTAATTATTACTCAGGTTTAGTACAAAGACGTAACAACACAGAAGCTTTCAAAGCAATTATAACACAAGAGTGCTACACAAAAAAGAGAAGAGAGGAAGATAGAAGAGAAAGAACTTTGCATTTGATAGAGATTTGATTCGAGTTTTATTGTTTACCTATATTGGATATGTTGTTCTAATGTGTTTCTTGGACGTATTACCATTTAATTATTCTTTTCCTAGTTGTATTTTTTTTTTTTTGTGAGCTACTAGGTGTGTTGGAGGTTATATGCAGCTATTCTTTATTCAGGTTATATTCAACTATTTTTATAGTAGATTTATTCGAAATTTATCTAATAATTTTTGTCTTAGTTTGGAAGGATTTTTTTATGTTAAAAATCATTATGCAATGTTATACTTTTCGTGCTCAAATATTTAGTAGTTAATATTTGACGAGGATTTGGGTTTATTTGCTGTGACGGTTGTGCATGTTTTGACTGAATCTCAACAAGTAATATTAGAGTATCGATTTTTTTAGTTTATGAAAAGTATGATTTGTTGGTGTCGACGTCGAATAGCTTACCATTCTACGCTTCGCAATTTAACGTGCAATATAGTTTTATTCTTTGATAATAAATAATGAGAAATATTTTAACTTGAAAAGAAATGATAAAAACACAATAGAATAAGGAATACAAATCAGAAAAGATAAAGGATGAGGAGTAACAAGATATAAATGGCCTTACTAATTGCACAATCAAATTGTATATCATGGATAAATTCTTCCAGAAATTATCAATTTGTTAGATCCAGTGGAGCTCTGAATAAAATTTAAAAGTTAGTACAAATCTAAATCCTTGACAATGAGGGTAAATTTGAAGAAGTTCTATGGCCTCCAATTGTCAAAAGGAGAAAACTTTAAGAAATACTTGGACAAGTTTAATTGGATTATAATACAGATATTGATACTTGATGAAAATATCAATGATGAAAATAAGGAATTATTGTTGTTGGCTTCTTTGTCAGCCTTGTACGATCATGTCACAACAGTAATATTTGAAAAGGATAAACTCAACTTTAATGAAGTCATTACTTCCTTATGATTGAGTCTAGGAAGGAAGTGATTCGATTTTATGAGAGTTGAGTGTCATAATATCCACTAGCGGTTAAGGGTTATAAGAGATTGAAGGATCAAGGGGGCAAGTCGGAGAGGAGTACAAACTAATCCAAATTTTAGAATATCTAGTGCTTCAATTGTGGTAAGAAGGGTTACAAGAAGCGAGATTGCTTTAAAAATAAATAGAAAAAGGGTGGTTGCGAGCGACAAGAAAGGAAGGATTCCATTGCTATCTATAAAGACCTTCTAGTCATCCACGTGAGAAAAATACCGATTTTTATGAACCACTAGACGAGTTAGGTGATGGATAGTAGTTCCTCACATAATATGACATTAATAAAGTCCATCTTCACCTCTTATATGCCTGAAAACTAGGGGATATTGAACATTGGTAATGATGGCTTGTCGAGGGTAATTAGTATCAAGAACGTTAACTTGCAACCACGTAATTGGACGAAACTCCTGTTATGGGGTGTGCAACAAACATGCCTTAGATGTACGGTTGAATGTGATTTCAACTGTGAAGATTGATAAGGAGGGCTTTTACACGGCACTCAATAAAGGTTAATGGAAGCTCACCAAAGGTGCCTTGATTGTGACAAAGGGAAGTAGACATTCAAGTCTGTATGTGGTGGAGGTTTTGGTTGTCAAGGATAATATTAAGATAACTAACAGGCGAATTCATTAAGATGGCAGGAAAAGAAAGTTGAAGAAGAGTAGAAGGGGGAGTAATTTTTTTACGAAAAAGAAGCTGAAAGGGGTGTGTGAATACTCCATGCTTGATAGAGCAAAAAAAGGTGTCGTAAAAGCTTGTGAAGACCGATATTGAGAACCACATGGAGGAAAAATTGCCAAAGGGTAAGTAATGACAGTTAGTTATAAAGGCGAAGGGTCCCACTCAAAGTCGTGAAGGAAGGTTTGTCGAATTTTGGATCATTCTCTTATAGGTGTCATAATAAATAAACGGGTCGTCAAGAAAATGTACAATATTTACGTGCGGCATGCTCATTCGACTGGTAATGGTTACTAGAGGTCGTGCAAGGTTTATGTGAAGGTTGATCGAGTGCCAATCGAGTGTCAGCAAAGTGAAGGAGTTCAGTGAATGTTTGTATGAGGAATGGTCGAGTGAAATATATTTTTAATGAATAAGAGATATTTGTGCCTGGTTGGCACATGATAAAAGGTTGTGTGCTTTTAAGACAAAATGAGCAGTCCTAACACACGTCGAGGATTTCATGTACGCAAATTCCAGTAGGACCATCGTTTGAAGGTCACCTATGTGGATTGCCTATAAAGAGATCACGCCTATTGCACATGAGGAGCTCACATGCACTGAGACTACTAGAAAGTTGCACATGATATGATTTTAAGATTAGCATAAGAAGCTGTGTAAGAAGTGTAACACAACATCTCTTGGAGCAATTGCAACAAAAGGAGCATCACAACTGAGAGAGAAGAGAAAAAAAGATAGAAGAGGAAGACATTAACATCTAGTTAACATCTGACTTAAGTTTTGTCAATCGGCAATTGCGGATAAGTTGTTATAATATATTTTTCGAATGTATTCTCATTTGACTATTCTTTTTCTAATTGTATTTTCTCTTATAAGTTATTGTGTTCGGGGTTATGTTCAACTATTTTTTACCCAAGTTATAATGAAGGGCTTTCAAAGGAATTTACTTTATAATCGATACTATTGTTATATTGAATTTGTTTGAAATTTTTTAAATGTTTTTTTCGTGATTTGAAAGGATTTTCTATGTTAAAAATTATTATACAGTATTATATTTTTTGTACTCAAATATTTGATGGTTAATATTTAATGGGGATTTTAATTTATTTCCACTGTATTGTGTGTTTTGATCGAATCCCAACACGAAGAAAATGAGACACAAATAAGGGTTTACCTAATTATGAGATTACTATCTTCATTGCTTTTGTTTTCAATTGAATATATTAAGCACCAAGTAATGATTGATAAACTACAAGACTGAGTTTTGAGACATGACTAAGCTAGTTCAAAATCAATGGTGTTTGATTAGAGGAGGGAAGGAAAAGGAACACTTTGTTGGGATTCGATGAAAATATTTATTCAACTGGCGAAGTGGAAATAAACATAAATCTCCGTCAATTGTCAACTAACAAACTTTTAAATATAGGAAATATACACAACCAAATATACAAAATTATATAATAATATTTTACATAAAAACTCTTGTAAATCAAAGAAACATTTACGAAATAATCTCTAAATATATCTATTATAAAATAGTAATTGGTTATAAATACAATTTCCTCCAAGAGCCTTTTAATATAATTTGAGTGAATAATGATTGAACACAATCTCTCAAAACACTTTCAAGTCACAATAGAGAATACAATGAGAATAAAAGTACGTAATTAATAGTATGTCTTAGAATTAAGATTACAACAATATGCTCAAGTTATATGAAGAATAAAACTTAAATTGAATCTCAATTGAATGCCAAAAATCTTTATTCTCTCTCTTCTCTCATCTCTCTCTTCATGTAATATCCTTTGTGTTGAAAATACTTTCAGATCTTACCCTAAAATCATATCATGACACTTTATATTAGTGTTGGCATATAAATGCCTATCATACACACATTAGGTGTGACTCCATTGGACAATCTATAGATGACTGCCCTTAGGACACACATCAGTGCATCCATTTCTGTATCAAATGTGTGTTTGTGCTTATCTTGCATCTATTAGATTTAGATACTTATGGCTCATTGGAAATGACATTTACTCAAATACACCTTGCACTAGCATCTAGTGAATTCCGTTGCTCAAGTGACCCTTGCGTTGCATTGTATAACCCTTGCTTGACATCTCCATCGGAGCAAGTTGCATGCAAACATTATGCATCCTCCAGGTGACCACCCATTGGTTGTGGGATTTATAAGTGAGTAACCCAAAAATCAAACAAACATTTCCTTACGACCTCGTGGGGGACCTTCATATTACTGATGACCGTTATCTTTTACCATTTGACAACATTTCCTCCAATAAGATCCCATTATTGGACTCAACAAATTTGAATGATATCCTTTTCTATTCTACCAAACCCAAATTATTTCCAATCCCCTTTAGCTTATTCTCCACGATAACATTACTCTCCCTTATACTTCTTAGTCTCCTCTTTCTGCCATATTGATCAAACCTCCAATTGATCAGTTTGGTGTAGTCTTTGACATTCAAATCCTTCATCAAGCACTAGCTTGAACACTTACTTTTCCTTGCCACAATTAAGGTGCATTTGATGAGTTTTCGTTGACCTTTACCGAATGTCATATAAAAGCCCTTCTTTTCAAACTTCTTAATTGAAAGTACATTCAACCAGACATCCGAAATATGTCGCATGCCCTTCAACATGAGTTTCGTCCTATTATTTGCTCACAAAATGACATCCTCAATGCCAATTATTCTCGACGAGCCATTATTACTCATTTTGAATACCCAATGGTCTTTAGGCATATAGGAGATGGACTCCTCAATGTCGTATATTGTGAGAAACTGTAATCCATCACCCAAGTCTTTTCAAGGCTAGTGAAGCTCCAAGTGTTTCTTATGTAAATAATTGGAAGGTCTTCGTAATTTATCATCGATATCCAATCATTACCGTCATGATCCATCCGTTCTTATTGCTAGCCATCGCCCTCCTTGTCTGACTTCCATTTAAAATAAAATTATTTCATATGGCTCTTTTTATCACAATAAAAGTACTTGATGTCCTAAAATTTAGATTGGCTATTAACATTCTCCAACTTGCCCCTTGGTTCCTCAATTTTTAATGCCCTCGACCACTAGTGGACACCAAGATACTTGACTCCCCCCAAAACCTCATCATTTCTTTTCTGCCTAGAATTATTCATAAGTGCAGAAGTAATGATCTCATTAATGTTGAATGTGTCCATTCTAAACAATAGCATTATTACAATTTGATCGTATGAGGATGACAAAAAAAAAAAAAAAAAAAAACTAGCAATACCAATGCCTTGTCTCCATTGTTAATTTTTTCATCAAATGCCAACATTTGCGTTAAAATCAAGTTGAACGCATTTAAATACTTCTTAAAGTTTCTCTCTTCCGACAACTAAAGGTTCTTTACATATAAAGACTTAGACTTTACCGGCCCTCAAGCTTTATCTATATCTCCACTAGATTTGTTAAACCAATCATTTTTTAAAGAATATTATTTATCAAATATAATTTTGATTGTTCGTTTAGCCAAATCTATCATATCATGTCACTTCTCATCCTTTATTTTTTTCGGCTTGTCTTCCTTCTTCTTTACTTATTTTACCATTCATTCTCAGATCAAAATAGTCCTACATTCTTTTTTACTAAAGAATAAAATTATTTTAGCCATTAAATTATTTAATGTGGAATGATAAGTTCCTTGACATAGATACCATAAAATTGTAGTTTTACAATCAGCAAAACCTACTATCTAATACCACTTATTTAGATTCAACTGAAACAAACACAATCAGCATAGTAAAAGAAACATTAGTACCAAAACCTTAAATAGAAGGAATATATACAACTAAATATCCAAAATTACACAATAATATTTAACATGAAGACCCTTTTAAACCAAGAAAAATTATAGGACAATATTTGAATAAATTTATTATAAAATAGTGACCAGTTAAAAATATAATCCATTCTGAGAATCTTTCACTATAATCTAATAAATAATAGTTAAATATAACTCCATCAATATACCTTATAACCCATAAAAAAAGAATACAATAAGGATAGGAGTAACCAATCGGTAGTACATCCTAAAGTTAAGACTAGACAAAAATACAACTAAACCAAAAGTAGTAAATCAGCAGTACATTGAAAATCTTTATTCTCTTCTTTCTCCCTTTTCTCTTTTCATGCAGTGCCTTTATATTGAAAATACTCTTAAATTTTGCCCTAAAATCATATCAGCACATATGATATTTGTATTGGCATACAAGCACCCATCGTGCACGCATTAGGCACAACCATATGGAACAATCCAAGTAAGAACGCCCATCAGACGTGTGTTAAATGCATCTATTCTCTCCCAATTAACAAAAACATCCATCGTATGCCTGTTAGGAAGGGATGTTTTCAGTTTGTAGAAATGGTTTTTGCTTGAACATGCCTCGTACGAATCTCACGTAAACCTACAAAGAACTCCACCACTTGAACAACCCTAACATGAATATCATATGACCCTTACTTGATATTTCCACTTATGTGAGCATACATCCTCCAAATGGCCATTTATTGGATATTAAACTTGCAAGTGACTCAAAAATATAACACACCGAAACACCACCATTGAAGTTTTTTTTGGATGTTTTTGATTTATGGGCGAACTCCTGCGCACCAGTCCTTCTATTCCAATTCTTTGGCGCCATGGTTGAGTAGTATAATTATGAGTTATTGTACAAGCAAAAAATATTATTTAGGCAATTATAATAATGAACAATATTAAGCTTAAAAACAAAATTCATAAATAATTCATTTATAAATATAAGCCAGAACGACCATATGACTTGTGACCGAAGACAATAAATACCAAAACTCCAGGAGGACGACAAAAATTCCTAAAAAAAAATGAAAGATATTGGCTGTAATAAGTGTGAAGAATCACGTCCTAAATTCCATCATTTAGAAATTTTGATATCATCAACCAGTATCATATCATCGATCTGCTGACCTAAAAATCAGATTTATTTACAACCAAATACCACAACCCAAACACATATAAAAGCTGTCCAAGGTTAACAAGACATATAAACTAATATTGGACAACGCAATACAACACCTTAGACCTCTAACTGTTTTCTAGAAACCAAATTACATCACAAACCGAGGCTTAGAATTGAAATTGACTACATTACATCCATTAGATACATTAACATTGTTCAAAAATATAAACCAACAGGAATCATTCATGGGAACATAAACTAAAGCTTCTCGACCTTCGCTCTTACTCATCCGACAAATATTTGTGTATCTCATCTGAATAGTTAGTAAATAGTAAATGAGTAAGCCAAATGCTCAACAAGATACAATTTTATATAAAGAACATACATACTTTAAACTTAAATACAAAACGAAAGGAATAAGAATCTGATCATTTGCAAATGTATAAAATTTGTACTGAGAACTTACATGATGCATTTTCAAATTTCTTATTTTGTTCTTAGTCACAAAATCAAGCTTAAATCTTACTTTTCTTTAGAGACCATGGCCAATAGGCCTTATCAGCTAAAGGAACAGACTATCGAAGATTGAGTCGTGTATGTTTCCACATAACTAAAGGTTATACACTCCTATTTAAGACCTAGAGGTGGGTCATCTACATATCACCTTATAGAAAGGGCCAGACGCCACATGTGATGACCCGAACCCTAAACTTCAAGTATGGTTTGGACAGCTCACGCGGGAAACCTTAAAATTTGAAATCATTCATGATCTATCATAATGACAATACAATTTAATTAAGTTACTATTAGATTCATCAATACATTATATAATTTTCTTAAAATAAAGACTACCAAGGATCACGGGTTATAACCTGAAGAAAAACTACTCAGCATTTGTCAATAATATATTTGGAATGTCTTCTATTGGGATATAACATCTAATATCTACAATCCATTCTACCTAAAAGTCCTGCAACAAAAAGTAGGACCCCATGATCCACACTATGCAATTAACTCAATCTGAAGCCAAGAAAACACAAGGATAAGCCAAAACCCAACAAGTAATATTAATTAAAAATACTTAATAAATAATAACTATCTCAAATATCTAAATCTAATGGTTGCCACATTTATATAACAATCCACTATATTTGGAGAACCACAACACGTCGTAAACACAACTCAAAAACAAAATAGATTGCACTTGACCCACGTATCACAAAGATATTAAGAGTACCAATAAATTAATAGAAATATCTAAGAATTTAATATCAAAAGATGAACAGGGATTTTCTGATCCAAATATCAGCGTGAACGACCTGTACATCAAACGATAATCAACAACATGAATTCTACTTATTAGACTACCACAAAATCCAACACATGGATTCTACCGAATACAATTCCTAGATTCCATTGAATCTCAAACTCATGAGGTATTAATGACAACCAGATATCAAAAGAACGTCCCTGGACCTTATTCCGCTACTGTGAACCAAAGGTCGCGTATATCCCCCGACAGTTGGGTTCTTGCATGGGCAAATCAATGCTTGTAAGTTTGAGCTCCGACTATAATCCATCGTCCATGGAGACTCTGCCCAATAAAGTACAAACGTCTCACCAGCATACTCATCCTCCGACTCAACCAAGTACAGAAAATCTCACTTGCACACTTATCATCCGACTCAACCAGGTATGAATGATCTCATCAACATGCTCATCTTCAGACTCAACGTGTTACAAAAGGCATCTTTATGTGTCAAATCCAGCATTTCCCACCATGATATCCTTGATATCATGGTCTACAATGGCCATAAGCATCTCGCCACACAAGACAATATACTACAACACCACCATGATACGAAAATTAATATCGGATAAGCGTAAATCACATTAAAGTATCGTAGCCTCCCATTCAACTAGTTACCTTAATGTTTTCATACACTCTCATCAACCTAGACTGTAAGAAGCTAATAATCCAAATACTCAATCAAGTATAATGCAAAGAAGGCTTCATGATTACCACGATGGAACTATTGTTTGGTATTGATAAAGACCGTACTCACGCAATTAAGACTAATATAAAGAATTTATCACACAAGACAATATACCACAACACCAGCATGATAAGAAAATTAGTATTGGATAAGCGTACACCACATTAAAGTATCGTAGCCTCCCATTCGACTAGTTACTTTAATATTTTCATACACTCTCATCAACCTTGATCGTAAGAAGCCAGTAATCCAAATACTCAATCAAGCATAACGCAAAGAAGGCTTTGTGATTACAACAATGGAACTATTGTTTGGTACTGACAAATGCCATACTCACGCAATTAAAACTAATATAAAGAATTTATCATAGAAAGATGAAAAAACGAATCGGAAAATAATATACTTTGAGCAATTAAAAACTTTAATCTAGTTCTTCATTTTTCCCGATATACGAAACCTATTACTAAAGGCCATAATTTAATTGTCACATTCAAACAAAGCCTACAATTACCATATTTGATTTATATCATCCTAATAGTTTGTCTAGCGATTCCAGACGAAACTGTATAATACTTCAACCACGTTCAACTAATCAACTTATATTCTAAAATATACAAACATATATTTATCACTACTACAATATATCAATATTTACTTCATTGACCAGCCATGTTCATGTATATATATATATATATAACCATATTAAAACTTGACATACCTGCCAAAAACTCATATATGGATATATATATATCTATATTTACACACACACAGCAACAATGGCACACCTCACTTGTCTCACTTCACACAGCTACACACTTGCACTCACCTGCACACACCAACGCACACACGCTTACCCCCCAAACACACACGACAGCAGCTCTGCCAACAGCTCACACACACACTCGGTAGCAATACTGTCAGCAGCTCACACACACACATACACCCACACACGGCTACACACACAATCGCACACACACACATATACACACACTCGGCTACACACACACTCACACGGCTACACACACAGCCAATTTACACTTCCACCTCTAATGATTAATTCTGCCATTTCCCATATATATATTCACATAAATATACTTACATATATACAACCCAACTACAGCATACATATAAATGTATAAATATATATACATCTACAGAACCATACAAAAATATATACTGACATACACGTATATATATATGCTCATATGACTGGCTGTGCACGTATAGTACTCACATAACTTACGTACAGTGAGCGCATAATGTACGTCCAGAATACATATGCACTCGGCCAACACAGACTCCTTATTTATATTCGCCGTATAACAACATATACCTGATTCCCAAAACCCTCCCTCTCAGCCAAAGCTGGAAGCCTCAACAGAGCATGAAGCCCTGTTTTTCCTCGATTTCTGCTTTTACGATAATTTCTACAGAAATCTCCACAAATAACACAAATTTCAACATCGTTGGTGGAAATTGAGAGAGAGAAGGAGCAGATTGATTTCAAAGTAGAGGACGATTTATTTGCAGTTAGAGGAGAAGTGAAAATAAGGGGAAAGTCACTTGCCTGATTTACCCGATTACTGAAACACGGCTCGGGTTCGTGGCGGCTTCGAACAGTCACGGCGACAGCAGAAAAAATCACGGAGAGAGTAGCAAAATCGACAACGGCAACGACAGCAAAATCACTCGAAAGAAGGCGCCTCAATGATGGCTTATGGAAGCCCAATAGCAGAGTCTCTCTCTAATCTCACTCTCTGCTCGACTCCTCTTTCTTCCTCCCGCAAGTGCACACCCACTGGAGCCGTGCTTATATAGACCCATGGAGTTGAAGATGGTGGAGAGATAGATGGAATCAGGCGGTTGAAACGGGGACAAATTTGTTAGGGGTTTCTGTTAGGAAGATTCGAACGGCTGAGTTGTTAGAGGATGCTAAGAGAAAGAGAGAGAGAGGGAGAGAAGAGGAAGACGATGAAGCAGTTGAGGAAGCTTCGAGGGAGGAAGAGACATAGAGTCTGAGAGAGAGCAAGACGAATCGAGAGAGTAAAAAACGCAGCAGGGGAAAAGAAGCGTCGAGAAAGAGATAAAGTGGCGCATTACTTTATCATTAATAATAATAATTATTATAATTATATTATTTTTATATTTTATTATATTATATTTTATAGTAATAATAATAATATTATTATTATTATATTTTACACTTATATTATTATATTACTATTATTATTTTTATATTATTATATTATTACTAACACAATAATAGTGATAATTATAACTAATATATTTAAATATAATATTTATATCTCAGAACATATTTTTTAATTTACTTAGAGAAATATTTTTATATAATATTAATTTTTTAAAAATTAGTTTAATTCAATTATACAATATTAATTTTAAAATATATCCATAATTAATAATTTTTATCAATTTAGTCTAAAATATCTAACTCGAAATACTGAAATATTACACCGCATCTTAGCCCTGCGGTTATGTATGGTCGAAAATTAATATCTCTCTATAATATACTGAAGTATGTCAAAAAATATTAGCCGTTGAAATAATCCTCGGTCTAATTTCTTAACTCTTATGAAAACTTTATATTTTCTTAGTTCTCAATATTCTCACTCTTGAAAAATATAATCATAATTCTTGACATATTGTAGAGTTTTCTTCCATAATTTTTACTTTTATATTCATATCTTAGTAGAGATTTGATCATACATCAATTGAAAATTTAATATTTTGAAAACTCAAAATTCAGCACTTAGTACAAAAAATTCAGCATGAGATACATCTTCAGTGCATAATTTAAAATTCTAGATTTTAAGTGCCAACATATATATATATATATTTTTAACTTTCATAAAACATACATTTGATACATTAGGGCTTTTATAAGTTACAATACGAATTTAAATCATGAATTTCAGCAAAAATTTAAAAAATATAGCAAAAATCAACAAACAAGATTATTTCTACTATATTAGCTTTAATACTTTACATGTAGGACTTAATTCTTTAAATTGTTAAAACACGCAGCTTATATTACAAGCCCAGAACATATATATTGTAAACATTAAAATCTAAGTGGACTACTATATGAATTTAATGTATAAATAATTCAAAATTCAGTAATATTTCAGTAAATAGTATAGAAATTTGGCTCATTAATTTTTTTAACAGACTATTTGAGCATATAAAGTATCTTTATACAGAAATTTAATACATACAAAGGGCTAAATCAAATATTCTAGGCATACAAGGGCTTATGTATGAAATTTAAGCATTAAAGAGTATCATAACTTAAAATTAAAACATGTATAAAGTTATAACACAAAATTCACCACATATATTTACTATACTTGATTTAAATATGAAATCTCATAAAATACTTCTACAAAATCATAAAATATGGACATGCATGCTTAACATACACATATAAACTTTAAAATCGTGACTTGGACGAGCATTTAAGCAAAAATGATCATTAGAAATTGCAAAGAATATTAACAAGAGAAGAATGGGCTTAGAGTGTACTTAATTTGGATTTACTCAAATCCTAACTTGAATCACTTTAAATTTAAGCTTCTTGGCTTTCTTTTTCTTCCTCTCTTTCTTCTCATCGTCTCTTTATAGCTTTGAAAATCTTATCTGAAATGACAGAAATGAGTGCAGGGGTTCCATTCATAACTGAGTGGTACTCAAATGCCACTCAAGCGAGCTCCAAGCACCGTGGTTGTGAATTCAGCACTCAAGCACAACTCAGATGCTCTTTAGGCATAGGGTCGCTATTTTTTGAGCTCGAGGGCACGTCAGGCACAGGGTTTCTATTTTCTCGACTCGAGTGCACGTCAGGTACTGCTCAGGATTAAGCCCAGATTTAGGCATACATTAGACTCAGATTCAACCAGCTCAATTTGACTCTTTTAATCTAATTGCTTTTTATTCTTTAATCTCAATTTTAATTATATTTATTTAATTAATCATGATTATGATAAATTTAAAGATTCCGGCCTTACAATCCTCCACTCCTTATAAAAATTTCGTCTTTAAAATTTGAAAGTAATTACATACCTCATTGTTGAAATAAGTGCGGGTATTTATCCCAAATTTCGTCTTCCCACTCTCACGTGGCCTCTTTAAATGAGTAATTCCTCCATAAGACATTGACCAATGGTATAGTCTTCGTCCGAAATACCTAATCTCGGTAACCTAAATTTTGAATTGGTTCCTCAACATACATGAGGTCTTCATTAAACCTCAACAGTTCATACTTAATAATATGTGTCAGATCATAAACATATTTCTGTAGTATCGACACGTGGAAAACATTGTGCATCTCCTCCAAACTGGGTGACAAATTCAATCGATAGGCCACTTCACTGACTTTCTCCAAGATTTCAAATAGTCTAATAAACCTTGGCTTCAATTTTCCGTTGATCCCAAACCTCGAGTTTTCCTTTGATTATAATATATTCAAAAAGACATTCTCTAACCATGAAACTTAGCTTTGATCTCCTTTGGTTAGCGTAACTATTTTGTCTACTTTAAGCCACATTTAATTTTTCATGAATCAACATAACTTTATCTGATGTCTTCTTAATAATTTTCGATCTCAAAAGCTATCTATCGTCCGCCTCTTTCAAATAGATCGAAAGCGATATTTCCTCTCAAACAAAGCTTCAAATGGGGCCATCCCAATACTTACTTGATACTTATTATTGTAAGCAAATTCTACCAATACTAAGTAATCGTCCCAATTACCTTTTGAATTTTAAAACTGAAGTTTTTAGCATGTCCTCTAGAATTTAGATAGTTTGCTCCAATTGCCCATCTATTTGCGGATGATAAACCGTGCTAAATTTTAAACTTATCCCTAATTCATGATGCAAATTTTCTCAAAACTTGAAGACAAATTTCAGATATCAATTAAATACAATAGATGCTGGCACACCATGCAGCCTAACTATCTCGTTAATATACATCCTAGCCAATTGATCTCTTAAGAAGATCGTTCGAACAATTAGAAAATGTGCTAATTTCGTGAGCCGGTCAACAATAGCCCAAATTGCATCCTAATTTCTTAGTGTTCTTGGCAATCAAATTACATAGTGTTTTGATATGTCTTCCCACTTCCAGTTAGGAATAGGCATTGGTTATAATAGGTCGGGTGGCTTCTTGCGCTCAGCTTTCAACTGTTGGCAAGTTAGGCATCTCCCCACATAAGTTGTAATTTTTCTTCTTATATTCTTCCACCAAAATATTTTCTTTAAATCTTGATATATCTTATTAATCCTTGAGTAGATTGTATACTTGGATTGATGGGCTTCTTTTATGATTTTCTCCTTCAACTCTCTGATGTTCGGCATACATACTCGATCTCAAAATTTTAAAACTCCATCGGTATGAACACTAAAGTCAGCTCTAGAGTCTCGACTTAAATATTCGACGATATCCCCTAAAAGTATATCATTTATTTGATTTCCTTTGATTTTCTCTAATAATTCAGGTTGAATCTAAAAATATGATAAAAGTATTCGGTTACCTTGGGAATATCTCTTAATATCATATTACTTCACGCAATTGAGTATCTCCATCTCTTTAATTTTCAAGTTGGCTACTAAGCTAGTTTGGCGACTCAAGGCATCCGCCACGACATTAGCTTTTTTGGGTTAATACTATATCTCACAATCATAGTCCTTTAGAAAGTCTATCAATTTTCTTTGCCTCATATTCAGTTCTTTTTGAGAGAATAAGTATTTGATACTCTTATGATCAAAGTACACCAAAAATCTCTCGCCGTACAAATAGTGCATCCAAATCTTTAAGGCAAAGATCACCATCATCAATTTTAAGTCATAAGTCGGGTTGTTCTTTTCATGAGTCTTTAGTTGCCTTGACTCATAAGCTATCACATTTCCATGTTGTATTAAAACGCAACCTAATCTGATTTTGGACACATCACAATAAACCACAAACCCATCAGATCCATCTAAATTGTCAAAATCGGGGCGGTTGTTAATTGGGTCTTTAACTCTTGAAAGCTGAGTTCACATTCTTTTGTCCAAACTAACTTAGTTTCCTTCTGTGACAATCGGGTTAACGGTATGAAAATTCTAGAGAAATGTTTTACTAATCTTCAGTAATAACTTGTCATTCTAAGAAAGTTTTGTACCTTTGTTACTATCGTTAGTCGGCTCCAATTAAGAACGGCCTTAATCTTTTTCGAGTCAATCGAAATACCTCCATTTGAAATAATGTGTCCCAAGAACATTACTTCATCAAGCCAAAATTTACACTTCTTCAGTTTTGCATATAATCTCCTCTCTTAGAGTGTTTAGAGCACAATTCTCGAATGTATCTCGTGCCCATCATAGCTCCTTAAGTAGATCAAAATATTGTTGATAAATACCACCACGAATTTATCAAAGTAGGGTTAAAATACCTAGTTTATCAAGTCCACAAAAGCTGTAGGAGTATTAGTTAATCCAAATGGCACAACCAAAAACTTATAATGCCCATACCTTATTCAGAATGCAGTCTTCGCCACATATTCCTTCTTAATCCTTAATTGATGGTATCTCAAATGAAGATCTATCTTTAAAAATACTTGGGCCCCTTATAATTGATCAAATAAATCATCATTTCTCGGCAATTAATACTTATTTTCGATAGTAATCTTGTTCAATTCCCGGTAATCACCACACAATCGCAAGGATCTATCATTCTTCTTTACAATAATATCAGGGCACCCCATGGCAATACACTTGGCTGGATAAATCCATTCTCCAAGAGCTATTGCAATTACTACTTCAACTCCTTTAATTTCGTCGATGTCATTCTATACGGTGCCTTTGAGATAAGTGCCGTCCCAAGTACAATCTCGATCTTGAATTCAATTTCGTGATGCAGCGGCAATTTGAGCAGATCTTTTGAGAAAACATCTTTAAATTCGTAGACCATCGGAATGTCTCTTGCAAGCACGTTATGACTCCCAATTGTGCTAGTATAAACCAAGTAGACTTAACACCCACTTTTTATAAATCGTCGAGCATGCAAGGCCGAGATCAATTAAGAAAATTCTTTTTGTATTACACCTTAAAAATAGAACAGTTCACACCTCATAATAGCAAAATGGACTCTTTTATGGAAACAATCAACACTAGCATGTTAACTCCATAGCCAATATATGCCTAAAATTACATCAAAATCAAACATATCTAGCAAAATCAAGTCGACATTCAATTGTAGCCCATTAACCCAAATAATACATCTTCGGCACACAATATTGGTAATCGTGGATGATTCCATAGATGTTGACACGACTAATGCATACTTCGAAATCCTTAAAGTGACAATAAATGACAAAAAAACTTTAGGGATACAAACGAATGAGTAGACCCTAAATCTAAAAGTACATGAGTTAGAGTATTAAAAACAATGAGAGTACCTTCCACGACGTTAGGCGATGCCTCTACATCTTGCACCGTTACAGAAAATGCTCTACCTGAAATGTCGGGCTTTTTCATTGTCCGTCTCTTGGGATGAGATCAATCCTTGATCATATGGCCCGATTGGCCATAGTTGAAGCAAGCCCCCAACACTTTGAAATAGGACCTTCATCCATGCATTTTTCCTCAATGCGGACACATCGTCTAAGATGATTGAGGGCCCAGTACCATATGATTTTCAGCTTCCTTCTTTCCTTTGTCTGTTACTTTCCCCTTCTGGTGGGATCCTCCCGACTCTAAACTTTGCCCCGAACTTTGGCCCCCATGGCTGGTTGTCTTCTTCTTAAAATACTTCTCCCTCTCGAGCTCCTTTTTGAATAAGAAAGCTTGAGCCAACACATCTCCATAAATCCTCAACTTAAGGGTTATAAACTACCTTTGGATCTCGTCCTTTATCCATTGCTGAAATTTTCTTACTTTCCTAGCCTCATCATGGATCAAATGCAGAGCATAACGAGATAGCTTTGTAAGTTTATACGTGGATCAAATCCATGAAGGCATCCACGAATATGTCTCATGTGATCTTGCCATCTTTTAGACCCATAGCTCTCTTTCTCATGGACTACCAATAGTCCGCCTCCCTCTTAAGTTTATACGTCACGAACGTCACTTTATCCTCTTTCGGGCAATGAATCACCGTAAAAACCTTCTTGATCCTTTTGATCCACATCTCTGCCTTGGCCGGGTTCGGGTCCCCCATAAATTTTGGCACTCACTTATTTGTGAGCTAGTCGTAAGCAATCATACACCGGGGCTAGAAATGGAACTGGCTCCAGGTTACGTTGTCCTTGTGTCATCAACTTCATGATGTCTGCCATCCTCCTCATAAGGTTCAAATATTCCTCCTCCCTATCCGGTTAAGAGCTAGATTCAACACCATTTCTTCAGCCCGTCATCTCTTCAATCCTATTACCAAACATCAATATTTGGATTAAATCACTTAAAATTAATCAGACTTATATATCAAACCCAAAGAATTCAAACTCAGACCATGAAACCAAACTCAACCAACCTAGACCTCAAACCCAAGATCATTCAACTTGGACCTTAAGGCATCCCCTTAACACTTCTTTGATACCACTTTTTGTGATAGACCACGTCCTAAATTTCATTATTTATCTTAATCATAATTAATTATCTCTTTAATTATCAAATTAATTGATAATAGTATCACTTGTCTAACTGAACATGAAATTCTATTGATACCATGACCGATTCAAAATATATACAAAATGAGTTGATATTCACAGGACCCAAAAGCCTTGCCATGGTAATGGTGGCACCAACATTGATCCAAATACATGATGATGTTAGACCATGTTAAGGTAAAATGCCTATGAAAGTTGAAAATAACACATGACAAAAATCTACGGAAGCTAAATTCTTCATAAGATTAACCGAATGAATTTAAAAATTTTAATATCATACACCGATATCATATCATCGATCTGCTGACCTAGAAATCAGATTTATTTATAGCCAAAAATATTGTCCAAACACATATAAAAGCTGTCCAAAATTAATATGACATACAAACCGATACTGAACAACGCAATACAACACCTTAGGCTTCTAACTATTTTTTGAAAATCAAATTGCATCACAAACTGAGGTCTAGTACTGAAATTGACTACGTTATAGCCATTAAATATATTAACATTGTCCGAAAATATAAACCAACAAGAATCATTCATGGGAATATAAACTAAAGCTTCTCGGCCTTAAGTCTTACTCATCCGACAAATATTCGTGCATCTTCTCTGAAGGGTTAGTAAATAGAAAGAGAGTGAATCAAATATTTAGTAAAGTATAATTTTATACATAGGACATACATAATTTTAATTTAAATATATAAAGGAAGGAATATGAATAGTGATTGTGTGCAAATACATAAAATTTGTACTGAGAACTTATATGATACATTTTTAAATTTTTTATCTTATTCTTAGTCACAAAATCAAATCTAAATCTTACTTTTCTTTAGGGAATAGAGTCGGTAGGCCTTACCAATTAAAGGGACAAACTATCCTGGATTGAGTTGTGTATGTTTTCACACAACTAAAGACCATACACTCCTATTCAAGATTCAAAATTGGGTTGTCTATATATCACCCTATAGATGGGGCCAAACATCATTTCTTAACCTCGCGGTTATGTACGGTCGAAAATTGATATCCCATTGCAATATATTAAGGCATGCCAAAAAATACTATCCGTTAAAATAATTCTCAATCCAATTTCTTAATTCTTGTAAAAATTTTACACATTTTTGGTTTTTAATGTTCTCATTCTTAGAGAATATAATCATAATTTTTGACATATTGTAGAGTTTATTTCCACAATTCATACTTTCATACTCATATCTTAGTAGAGACATGATCGTACATCAATTAAAAGCTTAAAATTCTAAAAGCTCAAAATTCATCACTTAATATAGAAATTTAGTATGAGGTGCATCTTTAGGACATGATTTAAAATTTAAAATTTTAAGTGCCCACACTTTTTTTTTTTGGTAAGTAATGTCCACACATATATATTTTCCAACATCCATAAAACATACGCTTGATAAATTAGGGTCTTTATAAGTTATAGCACAAATTCAAATTATGAACTTCAGCATAATTTCAAAAAATGCAGCAAAAATCAGCAAATATGATTATTTCTAGAACATTAGCTTTAATACTTCACATATATGGCTTAATTCTTTGAATTGTTAAAACATTCAGCTTATATAACAAGCCTAAAATATATATATTATGAAATTTAAATAATAAGTAGACTAATACATGAATTTAAGGCATGAATAGTTTAAAATTTAGTAATAGTTTAAAATTTAGTAATAGTTCAGTAAATAGTACAGAAATTTAACTTATTAATTTCCTTAACAGATTATTCAAACATGCAGAGTATCTTTATGCAGTAATTCAATACATGCAGTTGGTTAAATCCAAACTTTTGGGCATGTAAGGGCTTATATACAAAATTTAAGTATTAAAGACTATCATAACTTAAAATTAGAATATGTATAAACTAATAACACAAAATTTAGCACATATATTTACTATAGTTGACTTGAATATAAAATTTCATGAAATGTCCCTACAAAATCATAAAATATGGATATATATACTTATCATACACATATAAACTTTAAAATTATGATTTAGACGAGTATTTGAATGAAAATACTCAGTAGAAATGGCAAAGAATAGTAATAAGAGAAGAATGAGTTTAGAGTACACTAACCTTACTTGGATTTACTTAAATCCTAACTTGAATTACTTCAAATCGAGCTTTTTGGTCCTTTTTCTTCATCTTTCTCTTCTCCTTGTCTTTTTCTCTCTCTAGTTCTGAAACTCATAGGTGAAATGACAGAAATGAGCATGGGTCCCATTTATAATCGAGTGGCACTCAAGTGCCACTTAGATGAGTTTCAAGTGCTGTAATTTTGAATCCAGAGCACTTTACACGCATAGGGTCTTTATTTTTTGGGTTCGAGTGCGCGTTAGGCATTGCTTAGGCTCAAACCCAAATTTAGATATATATTAGACTCAAATTCAGTTGGCCTAATTTGACTCTTTTAATTTAATTTTTTAATATTATTTGACCTTAATTTTTATTATATTAGTTTAATTAATAATAATTATAATAAATTAGAAGATTCAAGCCTTACAATAAGGATTCATTGTCATGATATTAATTTAAAGCTAAAATATCTTTTTATTATAATAAAATTAAATTTCTTATATAATCTTCATCATTTGGTGGGGCAATTACAAATTTATTTTTCTTTCAAAATTATCATCGTTTGGTGGGATAATTTGTGGAGTCGATCAAACTGCATGGGAAAATGGTTTTGCCACACAAGAAAAAGTCCAATATGTTGAAATTCAACAAGTTACGTAAATTATTGGACGTTTTAAGGCAATGCTTTTAAATTTGACACTGTGTCACTTTTCCAAAAATGTTATTTAACCCGTATAGATGTATATAGGTTTGTTTGATGATATTTTGTATCATCAAAATCAAATAAAAAATTCTAATAAAATCGATATTATCTAGCCTTTGTAATTATTAAATATAGTAAATGATAACTAAGAATGATTTGATATTTTGACAGTTTTTTTGCTCACATTTTTTTTTGTTCTCTCTCGAATCAACACGAGTTGGGATTTTTTGAAAACAAAAATATAGAAAATTGGCACAGTAAAAATAAACTTTTAAATTTCCTATCAATCATTAGTCACCAAACATAATATGAGCATAATAAACAAAATTACGATTATGAATATAAATTACATGATAATATTTTACAATGATAACATTTTTAAATAAGCAAAAAATTACGGGATAAATATCGGAAAAAATCACTATAAAAGTGTCAAGTTAAAAATATAACTATCATTTAGATCTCTCCATTATAATTCAAATAAATGGCTAATGAAATATAATTCTAAAACACTTAATAATTGTTAGAGAAAAAACACTTAAAAAAGAGCAATCAAATAGTTATACGTTTTAAAATAAGACTACAACAATGTAACTTAGTTTGAAAAAAATAAAGCTCAAGTCAAACATCTATTGGATGCCGAACCTCTTTCTTTTTTTTTCTCTTTCTCTTTTTTCTTTTCGTGTGGTGCCCGGTGTGTTACAAATGATCTCTCTTTTTCTTTAAAAATCGTGAAGACTTTTATATAACATATTGAGATATGTGCAGCCTTTAAACATACGTCAATTATGGATAACAATACATGCCGCACACAAGCGCCCTTAAGCATGCACAAGTTGTGCCCATACTTTGCATTGGCATACAAATGCCACTACAAAAAATTTTATCTTTAGTGACAAAAAATTAATGATAAATTAAATTATCACTATTGATTATATATATGTATATTTTAGTGACAAATTTAAATATATGTTACTAATTGTCAAATAAATATTTTTATATTTAAATTTTAAAATAAAAAATAATAATAATAATAATAATAATAATAACTCACACCCACATTCTCTCATAACCCTCGTTCTTCCATATTCTTCCACACACCCTTGCCCAAACGACCGTCAGCCATATCTCCTACCTCTCAGTTCTCACGAAACTTCCTGAGAAATTTATTTATTCCTTCAACCATTTCCCAAACCCTCGGCTTCCTTACCAACGCATATTGCCTTCCCTCCCAGGTGTTCTCTTCCTCCACTCTCAGTGAAAGCAGAGAGGAATCGAAGCACGAGGCGCCGAAGCTACTATCTTGTTGTCGGCTACTTCTATCGTTGCTAGATGTGGTGTTTGGGAGAGCTATGGATGGACGTTGCAATGAGGTTCATTTGACATTGTCTCCATTGCTTAGTCAATGCTTAGATTTCTATTACCGAAATTAAAAACTGGCAAATGATTCTCCTATTTTACCTTCTTATTCGCAAATAACTCCCTTTACTTTCAGTATTTCCTTTGATTCCAAGTAATATTCCTATTTTGCAAGTGAATTCCTCTATTTGTAAATAATACTGCTTTATTTTTTAATAAATCTGCTCATTTCTTCTCTCAAATTTCATTGATGCTGAATTTGTGATATATGCTAAAATTTCTGTGAAAATCGATTATAAAAGTGGAATCGAGAAATAGAGTTCCGCTCTCTATTTTATTTCAAATTCTTACGGTACGTTTGGTTGTTAAAATAGAATAAGGTGGGAATAAAATAATTATTTCAGGGAATAGAAAAGGATGAGAATAGAGTTAAAATTATTATTCTTATATTTAGTTGTTGGAATAGAATAAGGTGAAAATTAGTATTCCATTATTTGGTTTGTAAAATAGTATGAGAAATAAGGTGAGAATAATAATAATAATAATAATAATAATAATAATAATAATAATAATAATAATAATAATAATAATAATAATATGTAATGATGGGTACATCATAGCTGGGCTGACCCAATAGTCAAAGAAGGTCCAAATAGCCTGTTAGACGACCAACTCTAACGTTGGCTCAATAGGAGGTGAATGCTCAAATCCTGAAAAGCCCAAATGCTCATCCAACGGTCAATATCAGCGTTGACCGACTAAGGCACAGGCGGGCGACCAGCTAGCTCCCAGGATAGTCAACCTGTGCGTTGACCGAAATCACTGTGGCAACAGGCCAAAAATAAAAAGGCTTTTCACGGGCTTGGCCCACTTGTGCTCACGATCCAGCAGATGGCTAGCAACGGCTCTTTCCCTGACCAGTGCCTTCTATAAATTCAGCTAACACCCAAAAAGGATATTGACAAAATCAACACCCTTCCCATAAGGAAGGTGTCAGATTTTTTTAATTTCCTGCCAACTAGGGCTCTCCAATAGTAGAGTGCAAGAAAGAAAGGTGGGCAAATTTGAAAGCCGCTAATCGCCAGGAAAAGGAAGCAATTTCAGCAAGTTAGGTAACCTACACTTTCATACAGAAGGAAGGCCGCCCAAAATGGCGCAGGGGATCACACCTTCCAACCAAGAAAGATCACCCTGCCGCCATTGAAGTAAGCCCTAGAATCCTCATTCGGGACACAAGCAAACCTCTACTCACACAACGCCCACAACGACAATTAAGACATAGATATACAACTCTCCACTCTCTGCTGACACTCAGAGAACCCAAGGCATACAAACGTGCTTCTTACAACTATTTATCACCTTCCCACCATTCAGATTCAAGAAGACGGCTTTGCTTCTCTTTCATCTAGAGATCCACACACTCTTGAACTCTCTCTTTCAATTCTCAATTTCAGTTATCTTTTCAGATTTTGAAGGCTGTTTATTGACTTGAGTATCGGAGTATTTTTGGTGGGATAACTTTTCTTCGACACACTGACCTCCTATTCGTTTTAGTGGTGTGCAGGATCCAAACTCAGTGAACGGAGCCGGAACCAGGTCAAGCAAATTAGTCCGAATCTGTTCGAAGTTCGGATCCAAGGACACATCATTGGCGCTGTTTGTGGGAAACGCTTACAAAAAGCCAACCACAATTCCTCACAATGCTCTCTTTTCACTGCCAGATTCATCTACAATGGTGAATACGAGAGCCCAAGCTAGCGATCCCGCTAGAGACGCCATTTCTCCCGACCAGGACCACGTTGCTAGTACCCTGGTCAATGGGACAACAGGCGGGGCGCCAACGCCTTTCTTTCAGCAACTGATGGAGCAGATGCAGACCAACAACTATCTGCTCCAAATACTGTGCTCTCGACGAGAGCGGTCACAGCAGGTGGCTTCGCCAGCAACCGTCCCTACGTCGACCACCAGAAAAGGTGGCCAGAGGAAAAAGAAGCCGGCCAGAAGGCCCGAGAGACCGACAAATAATCAAATCCCAACTTCTTCGTGCGCTCCAGGCAAGAACAGGCCTGAAGAGCGTTCTAGGAGTACAACGCCGGGAGAAAGTCTGGAAAGAAGAAATTCCCGATACTCTTGGGTTGAAAATAAAAACTCAATCCAGGAGCGAGCCTCTAGGACTGCAAGGTCTGGTTGGAGGTAGTAGCCGGCTGCTACTAGACCCTCCGAGGACAAAACGGAGTTGAGAGCTTACCTTAACTCTAAGAGATTTGCCAACGCTGCTCGCGTAGATCCAATGGTGGATAAGATTTGGAACCGCGTGTTCAAGGATGATGAGCACGCTGTTGACCTTGACAGATCTCCTTTCACAGCGGAGATCCTAATTCGTCCACTGCCCACCAAGTTTAAGATGCCTTCCCTTGAGTCATACGATGGGAGCAGTGATCCAATTGACCATCTGGATTACTTCTGTACTCATATGAGTCTACAAGGGTGGAAGACTCAACAATGTGTCACTACTTTCCGCTCACGCTGAAGGGGGATGCCCGCATCTAGTTTCATCACCTCCCTTCAGGCACCATCAGTAGCTTCTGAAAGCTCACAGATCTCTTCCTGGCTCAATATGCCTCGAGTTGATGGGAAGAGAAGCAGCTGTGACACCTCTCCCACATCAAGCAGAAGTCAGGAGAGAACCCATGGAGATTTTTGAACCGCTTTGTGTCAGAGGTTAGATGAATTTCTTGTATCACGGAAGATATGAAATTGGGCAGTTTTATCTCCGCGCTGATCTACGGGGACTTAAAGCATCTGGGCCATAAGAATTCCCAAACCTTCTAGGAGGCGGAGTCAATTACCCGGACCTACGCAGCGGCAGAGGAGGCCAATGAAGCAAAACACCCAGAACGAACAGATCAGCCTCGCTATTTCCTGGAGAGGAAAAAAGAAAATACAGTGGCAGTGATCACTCCCGCCGGAAGCAGGACAGAACTAGGTCGCCAGAACACAGAGATTACGGGCCCACCAGCTTTACGCCCCTGACAGACACGTGTTCAAATGTCCTTTTGTAGATTTGTGGGAAAAAGTTCTTGAAGTGGCCAAAACCACTGAAGAGGACACCGGGAACCAGATGAAGTATTGTGATTTCCACTGCTCTGCTGGACATTCAACTGAAGACTATAAGACATTACAAGGGAGATTGAAGAGCTGATTCGCAGGGGACACCTCACCAAGTTTGTCAAGGGCCCTGGACAGAATTCTAGAACAACTGGCGGAGAAGGGCAGGATTGTCTCCTCCCTAAAATCGGGATGTGGTAGGGGTAGTTAATATGGTCACCACCCGACCTACCAAAAACCCGCCAACGACAAGAAAGCAGCAGACTGGGAGGAAGAAGCAGTGCATGGTGGACAACACCATTAGCTTCAATGATGATGAATTGACTCATGTAATGTCACCCCATGCTGACTCCCTTATTGTATCCTCGCTCGTTTTAGACGGTAGTGTCGACTACTAAGCTGAAGCGAATATTTATTGATAATGGTAGTGCAAAGGACTTGCTTTACGTGGACGCATTCTTTAAACTTGGCTTAAAAAAGAACCAATTAAAACTTACCAAAGGCCCATTGTATGGCCTTAATGATGAGCTAGTGGCCATCCAAGGGACAATCCAATTGAAGGTCTCTTTGGGCACGTATCCAAAAATAGCAAGTTGTACGCTCACCTTCTTGGTAGTCTACCTGCCATCTATTTATAATGCTATATTAGGCAGACCGCGCTTAACAGCGTTTGGGGCTGTTACCTCGATTCCACAGCTCAAGATAAAGTTTTCAACGCCTTATGGTGTAGAAGTGTTAGGCTACCAAGTTATTGGGCGGACATGTTACATGTCTCAGGTTGTCCCTAGCGGCAGCAACTAGAACGTTGGGGAACTCGATCATTGAGATGAGACAACCCTGTAACAAGTACAGTCCAGTGAAGCCCCAGATCTAGTCCCACTGAACCCGAAAGAATCGAAAAGGTGTGTACAGATCGGGGCTCACTCCGTCGGAACACTACGCGATGAATTGATCACGTTCTTGCGACGAAATGCTAATATTTTTGCGTGGACTCCAGCAGACATGCATGGGATTTTGGCTGAGGTGATAGTCCACAAGTTGGGGCTTGGTCCTGGTTGAAGCCTATCAGGCAGAAGCGGAGAAACCACTATGTAGAAAAGCTAATCGCCATCCGGGAGGAGGTGAAGAAATTGCTAGACGCAGGATTTATTAGAGAAGTCCACTACCCGGATTGGCTCTCTAACGTCGTCCTGGTGAAGAAAAACAATGGAAAATGGCGGATGTGCATCGATTTCACCGATATTAATAAAGCCTACCCAAAGGACAACTTTTCCTTGTCCAGGATCGACCTGCTGGTTGACTCGACAGCCGGACATGAGCTGCTAAGCTTCATGGACGCTTATTTGGGTTACAACTAGATCAGGATGAGTCCGGAGGACGAGAAACACATCTCGTTCATGACAGATCAGGGCACCTACTACTATAAAGTGGTGCCATTCGAACTAAAAAATGTTAGAGCAACCTATCAACGATTGATCAACAAGATGTTTGAAAAATAGATCGGTCGCAACATGGAGGTCTACGTCGATGATATACTCATCAAGAGCAGGGTCATCGGCAACCACATCCGCGACTTGACTGAGTCGTTTGAGGTGTTTTGCAAGCATCACATGAAGTTAAACCCCGCTAAGTGTGTCTTCGGGGCAGTCTCCGGTAAATTCTTGGGTTTCATCGTCTCTCAACGGGGAATTGAGGCAAACCCAGAGAAGATTAAGGCCCTCACAGACATGACTCCCCAGAGGAGCGTAAAGGACGTCCAGGGATTGACTGGACGACTAGCAGCGTTGTCTCGCTTCCTCGTGAAGTTTGGCGACAAGTACCACCCATTCTTTAAGACCCTAAGAGGGACAAAATTCAACAGGTTTCAATAGATGGCAGACTGCCAGACAGCTTTTGATGAATTGAAGCGGTATCTGGCCAGCCCGTCCTTGTTAGTGTCGCCCAAGGGCGGAGAAGAGCTGTATCTTTACTTGACAATGTCAGAAGTATCCATCAGTTCCGTCCTCGTATACCAGGACTTCGATACTCAATGGCCAGTCTACTACGTAAGTAAAATATTGACCGGCTCAGAGACCGCTACTCACGCACAGAAAAATTGGCCTCGGCACTTATATTCTCTACGCGGAAGTTAAGGCCATACTTTCAGGCATACCGTGTAGTGGTCCTCACCGACCGCCTTTGAAAAATATACTCCAGCAACTCGATGTTTCTGGACGGGTGGTAAAATGGGCTATCGAGTTGGGCGAGTTCAACATCGAATTTCATCCCAGGCTTGCTGTAAAAGCGTTGACTCTGGTAGACTTCATTGTTGAGACCACGACCCCAGTTCTCAAAGGGCAGCCCGTAAAAAGCGCAGTTCAGCTTGATGGAGTTTCAGAATGGGTACTACACATAGATGGATCGCCTACAGATGCTGGCAGTGGTGCTGGAGTGGTCCTCACGACCCCAGACGGGTTTAAGGTGAAGTATTTCCTCAGACTCGATTTTTCGGCAACCAACAACATTACCGAATATGAAATCCTATTAGTCGGATTACCATTAGCAAAAGAGTGCTCTGCCAAGAGGTTGGCTGTCTACAGGGACTCCTAACTAATCGTTAACCAGGTTAACGGAGACTTCGAGGTAAGTAACCCTCACCTGGCCAAGTACTTGGCAAAGGCGAGGGAGACCGCCCAGGGTTTTGACAAACTAACCTTGGTTCATGTTCCCAGAACAGAAAACTATAAGGCAGACTAGCTAGCTAGAGCCGCTGCAGCCGAAAATCCAGAACAATACTCGAGGGACATGAGGGAGATTCTAAATGCTCCCAGTGTAGAGAAGTAGGAGGCGATGCAGATTTCCGAAGCGAAAAACTAGATGATGCATTACCTTAGCTATCTGGCTGACGGATCATTGCCAAAAGACCCAGAGAAGGTTAAGCGAATCAAAAAGACAGTCGGTTGGTATACTGTAGTTGATGGGCGGCTATATCGCCGTGGTTACTGAACCCCATACCTCCGATGCCTAACTCCTGAAGAGGCTGACTATGCCTTGGGCGAAGTTTACCTCGGGATTTGTGGAGCACATGTTGGTGGAAAAAACTTAGCATTCAAGATCATGCGGTAGGGTTACTACTAGCCCTCGATGAAAAACGACGCGCTCGAATTGTGAAGAAGTGTGAAAGTTGCCAGTTTCACAGTTACCTTCACCGCTAGCCGTTCGCTGACCTGAAGACACTTCAGGCCCCTTGGCCCTTCGCATAATGAGGGCTCGATATTCTCGACCATTTCCCATTGCCACGGGGTAAAGAAAGTTCATCATCGTGGGTATCAACTACTTCACCAAGTGGGTCGAGGCCATCCCACTGGAGAAAATTATAGAGCACAATGCTCTTGAATTCCTTTGCAAGAATATTATTTGCAGATTTGGCGTCCCAGAGGTCGTCGAGACTGACAACGGGACCCAATTCTTGGGAAAATGCTTCATAAAGTATTGCATCAACCTTGGCATCAAACTGGTCCATACTTCGGTGGCATACCCCCAAGCGAATGGACAGGTGGAGGTTACGAACCGAAGGCTACTCCACGGGTTAAGGACTAAGTTGGAAGACGCAAGGGGCTCCTGGGTAGACGAGCTCCCCTCAGTTCTCTGGTCTTACCGGACAACCCCAAAAAAAAGAACGAACGCGCGAGACGCCCTTCAATCTCTGTTTCGAGATTGAAGTGGTAATCCCTGTAGAAATCGGGCTTCCAAGTCTTAGGGTGGAGTCGTTTGACCCACAGGGTAACTCCCAAAAAATCAGGAAACACCTAGACTTGTTGGATGAAGCCCGTGACGCTGCTAAAATACGGACAGTGGCCTACCAATATTGAATCACCCGATACTATAACAAAAAGGTTAAGGTGCAACAATTTGATGTTGGGGACCTAGTCCTGTGAGTTGTCGAGGCCACAAGCAAGCTGGTCGGCCACAATAAGCTCTTCTCTAATTAGGAAGGGCTTTTCCTAGTCTCCACTGTCTTGTAAAACGGAAGATACAAACTCTGAAACCAGGGTGGAAAGCTGGTCCCACGAACATGGAATGTGATCCACCTCAAACGCTACTTCGAATAAAGGGCCAGGTACGTATTTGCATTATTGTGTGTACGCATTCACCTACTTGTTTCAATTCGTCAAAATGAGCGTTTCCTTAGCATACTGCCTTCCCTTTCTTGTGTGCATGTTTATATCTGTGTTTGCTTTGCAGGTTACCTGACCTAGACTGTCCCTAAGTCGGGAGGGTCTTCACTCTCTTGTTACTAAACCCTAGTCATCTAGGCAGCCCATAAGTGATCGAATATGAATCTCGGTCATCCGAGCGGCCTATTAGAGGTCGCATTTAAACCTTGGTCATCCAGGTGGCCCATAATCAGTCTAGTATGAACCTCAGTCATCCGAGCAGCCGATTAGCGGTCATATTAAACCCCGGTCATCCAGGTGACCCATAGGTGGTCGAATCTAAACCTTGGTCATCCAAGTGGCCATCCAAGTGGCCCGTTAGCGGTCAAAATCTTAGGGGTTAGCGCCAAGACATGCAACGACCTCTTCCACCATGAGATAGCGTGATCAGTCAATGATGGTCGAAGGGAGAAAAATTCTTCTCCAAGGCTGGCCACCCAAGTTAGCACTTGGGCAACGCCACCAGGATTCACTCACAAGCCGCTACTATTAGGCCGGCTAACATACACAGCCGCTTACAAAAAAAAGCCTAAGGATTCACTCCATTGGCAGCAATGTAATGGTCGCCAGTCAACTGAAGTTGGCCGTCCAGTATAGTAAACATGTAAGCATAAAGTAGTAAAAAGAAATAGACACAAAGGGAAAAAATTCTCATTTTATTGCTTTCAAACGTATCACAATGTACATAATACAAAGGGAAAACCAAAAATCGACAAAAGGCTAAGGAGGCGGCGCCTGACCGTCTCGCGGATCCCTCACGAGACTTTCGCGGGTCTAGGCGGACTTGTTTGACATATTAAGCAGGTCCACTGGAAAGTTAGGGACAATAAGTCGCCCGATATGCCGACACACATTGACCCCCTTCCCACATCCGTGACCACATTAGCTGTTTAATCTTGTGGAGGTGTATCCGGAGGCTCAGGCGGTTCTCCAGCTCTGTCAGCTGCCCTCCAAGTTAGCTAAGATGCCCGATGATCCGCTCGTTCTCCTACTGTAGTCGGGTATTCTCCTCTTTCAGACTAGCATTCTTAGCCTCTGTATCTGCTAGAACAGTTTGCAAGGCGGCGGCATCCGGCTTGTGCTCCACCCCCAAAGCCGTCAGCTTTGTATCCAGCCAGGCGATCTCTACCTCCTTGTCAGAGATCACTCGATCCTGCTAGTCAATTACCTTTACAATGGCAGCCAGCACCTTCTCCTTTTGCACCAACAAACAAAACAAATCAGAAATTCTAAAAGGAGAAATTATGCATAAAGTATCACAGAAAATTATACCTCCCAAACTCTTCGTGCAGGCCTATCAGGCTTGGCCTCCAAGTTTGGCTCCAGCGGCGGTGGGTTGGAAGCAATGCCCTCACAAGTGGAGCTGGCGGTGGCCTCCTCCAGGAGCTCCTCATCAACGTCGTCCACGGCGGCAGCAGGCTCCCCAGCGACGGCCTCCACTGCAGCCACTGGAGGATCAAGATCAACCACCGGCTTAGCCGACATCTGCATGGCGGATCACGGCCTCTGCTAGCTTTGAAAAATTTGAAAACATCTCGCTTGCGCCCGCTCGAAGAACCACCTGGGCGCGCAGTTGCGCCAGAATAACGCTTTTGCCCCTAGTTTCTAGCAGGTCCTCAAATGACTTCTTCATCCCTGTGGCGCTGTTGGGACCGCTATAAATCCCGACAGTGATATAGTCGGGCCACAAAGACGATGAAGAGGGCGTCTCCACTGCCATCCTTTAAGGCCTTAGGTCAATGAAGTCGTCATCTGTTGGACGGGGATGGATGAGCAGGCGCCTGGACTCTTCCGGACGCATCATCATCGTCGGCGACGTTGCCTTAAACTTCTGAACAGGAAGGCGGTCCCCAGTTCACCTTCTTAGTCTCTACCCTAGAGACCAAGAAATCTCTCCTAAAATCAGAAATGTGGGCCTTGACCAGTTTGGTCAGCCACTCCGAGGACGTCGTCTCCGCCACAGATGGTGTCCCGGTATAAACCTCCGGCATGTGACCCCAATCCTTTGCCAGAGGCCAGGTCTCGGCCACCATCACAAAGAAGAACCAGTTCTTCCAGTTCTTCAGTGAGTCGTAGATGGCCATATTTACCTTCAGGTCACTATGGGGAACGAGGGAGATCCACTCACCTCCTTGGTTTATCTTGAACAGCCCCTTCACCATGGACATTGTTAACCGCCTAGAATGCTTACGAAGGAAGATACAAAAGGTGCAAATTTACCGTATAACATTGGAATGGAGTTGGGCGATGAAAACTCACAAAACTTGGAGAATCGACTGTAAGTCATCTGGAAGAGGAAGACGGAGACCACTCCTCTGGTGGGCCTCATACATTGTCACGTGTCCCGCTAGCGGAGAGAAGGCCCTTTCATCCTTGTCGGGAACCCTCCACGCAATGTCCTTTGGGATGTTAAATGCAATGCACAGCGCTTTTACATCATTCTCTCAAAGAACAGAAGAGATGTCGGCAACAGAGGTCAAAGCCATGTTTACAGAAGAGTTAGGGTTTCCTTTGGAATGAAAGTAGGTTGAAGACAAAGAAGGCAGAGTAGAAGGCGTGAGAAAACACTAAGTGTAAGGAGGGAAACTTAAACGGCAAGGTGTGAAACGCCTTAAACCTCATCGAGAAGGCACGCCATCATTTCTGCCACGTGTCATATCCCAAATGGGCCTCTTTTGAAGCAAATCTTCTGACACATTAATGGCCAGGATAGCGATCTAACCGTGAGGAGACACGTGTCCACTTTTAACTTGACAGGCCGGCTAATGGCCACGCGTCACTCAGGGCTCATAGAAAGTTCTCCGGAATCTGGTCAAAGACGGTCAACAGATCTGGTCAACTTTCTTCTCCGAATCTGACCAAAGACGGTCAACAGTTCGGTCAATTTTCTTCTCCGGACCTGACCAAAGACGGTCAATAGATCCGGTTGACTTTTTTCTCCGGATCTGACCAAAGGCGATCAATAGATTCAGTCAATTTTCTTCTCCGAATCTGACCAAATACGGTCAACAGATCCAGTAAATTTTCTTCTCCGGATTTGGCCAAAGAAGGACAACAGATCCGATTGACTTTCTTCTCCGAATCTGATCAAGGATGGTCAACAGATCAGGTCAATTTTCTTCTCCGAATCTCACCAAAGATGGTCAATAGATCCGATTGACTTTCTTCTCCGGATCTAACTAAAGACGGTTATAGATCCGGTCAACTTTTTTCTACGGATCTGACCAAAGACGGTCAACAGATCCGATCTTCCTCGAAATCCGGCCAATACGGTCAACAGATCTAGTCAACGCCTCACCCTTTTGTAGAGTCCTCCGAAAATTTTAAGCAACGAAGGGCAGTGAGGGGTATCCCATTATGAACATGCCGGAGGCCAGAATTCTGGCCACCGGCATGGGGGACTAGTGATGGGTATACCATAGCTGGGCTAACCCAACAGTCAAAGAAGGCCTAAATAGCCTGTAGGATGGCCAACTCCAACGTTGGCCCAACAGGAGGTGAATGCCCAAATCCTGAAAGGCCCAAACGCTCGCCTAACGGTCAACACCAGCGTTGACCGACTAAGGCACAGGCGGGTGGCCAGCTAGCGCCCAGGATGGTCAACTCGTGTGTTGACCAAAATCACTATGGCAACAGGCCAAAAATAAAAAGGCTTTTTACAGGTTTGGCCCACGACCCAGCAGATGGCCAGCAATGGCTCTTTCCCTGACAAGCGCCTTTCATAAACTCAGCCAACACCCAAAAAGGATAATGACAAAATCAGCACCCTTCCCATACGGAAGGTGCCATATTTTTCCAATTTCCTGCTAACTGGGGTTCTCCAATGGTAGAGTGCATGAAAGGAAGGTGGGCAATTTGGAAAGCCATTGACCACCAGGAAAGGAAGCAATCTCAGCAAGTTAGGTAACTTGCGCCTTCCTGTAGAAGGAAGGCCGCCAAAAATGGCGTAGGGAATCACACCTTCCAATCAAGGAAGATCACCCTACCGCTATTAAAGTAAACCTAGAATCCTCATTCGGGACACAAGCAAACATCTACTCACACAACGTCCACAACGACAACTAAGACACCGACATACAATTCTCTGCTCTCTGCTGACATTTAGAGAACCCAAGGCATATAGATGTGCTTCTTACAGCCGTTTACTGGCCTTCCCACTATCCGATTCAAGAAGACGGCTTTACATCTCTTTTATTTGGAGATCCACACACTCTTACACTCTCTCTTTCAATTCTCAATTCCAGTTATATTCCCAGATTTCAATAATAATATATAATGATAATAATAATAATATGAAATAATAATAGTAATAATAATAATAATAACAATAATAATAAAAGAATAATAATACCTAATAATTAATAATAACAATAATAAACATAATAATAATAAATAATAATAATAATAATAATAATAATAATAATATCTAATAAATAATAATAGTAATATGTAATAATAATAATAATAAAATAATAATAATAATAATAATAATAATAATATAAAATAATAATAATAATAAAACAAATAGTAATAATAATACTATGTGAGAATAATAATTCCCAGATAATAACAATTCTCATTCTACCACTAACCAAATGGTGAAATTTCTATTTTCGCGGGAAAAACAATTCTATTCCCTCTCAATTCCTACAACCAAACATGACGTTAGACTCTCTGCAATATGGACTAAATTAGTTGTCGATGAAATGGTGATGGTAGGCTAGGACTAGGGGATAGACGGCATTGTTGGTGTTTATATGCTTGTATCTGCCTTCTAGAGAAACGATAGAAGATATATTGTAACTTTGACGTTTGAGTTTGACGTTTGAATCTGCAGAGATGAAAAGTTATGTTCTTTTATAAATGTCGATAATTAGGGATTAATGAAAACAATTGAGGTAGATCTGGACTATAAATCTTATACAAGGAAGACATGCTTTATTATTTGTGATGCATTACAGATTTTTGCTTTTTAAAATCTTTGGCTGCCCTAAGGGGGCAAAGAGTCGGGAAAATAGTTTTCGTGTCTAGCTGAGATAAGCTATTCGTATTTCGGCACATCTCCTTTTTTATTTTTTCAGCAAATCTTTGGTTGATAGATAGTTGATATTGGCAAAACATTGGCATTGTTTATGGAGCTTTAGACTATAGGTGACAAGAATTTGAGAAAATTGGCATTTTCACATATTGTCCATAGCATTAGGAGAATGAATCAGAAGCATAAGGATCAAGCAAAAACCGAGCACCTTCAGAACGTACTGGTTGGAATGCTACAGGTTCATGCTCATATCTTCGTTGTAGATTATTTTCATGTTAATTGTATTTGCCCTGAAACTTATTCCGATATTCTTACAGCTGGAAGAAGGGTCGATAGCAAAGAGATCACTTGCAGTTTGTGATCTTCACCGGAGGAAGGTTTGGTTTGATGATAGGTTAGCAAATGCCATCTGCATGGCAGGTATCCATCCTTCGTCAAAGTATGCCTTCTACATTTTAAAATCTTCTGCTTGTTGAGTCAATCATAAACTTAAATAAGACTATACATGTGGTAATTTTGAAAATTATTAGGATCATGGTAGCTGCTCTTTCATTCCTACTTGGTTATTAGAAAATTGAAGATGATGATGACAATGATGCTTCATGCAGTGAAGATGATTCGACTCCTCAAAAGCCTCAAATTGTCATAAGTAAATAGGCTTTATATAAGGTAGTTTTCATTTGTTGGCTGTTCATTTGATTCGCATATACATGCTTTTATGCAAGTTACTTAATGCTACTGCTGTTGATGTTTGAGGATGTCTGCACTAAGATATTATTTTGTTTCTTGGTTTCTTTAATTGCAAAGCAGCTAATATCACAATTGTAATTTCATTTTTAGTATTGGTGAAAATTGTTGTATTATAATTATTCTGTAAATTTTATTAATGTAACATAATAATAGAAATTAAGAGCTTTAAATTTATCATTTTCTGTAAATTATTAGTTGATGTAACGTAATATTATTGGGGATTAAATATGTCATACCAAAACACAGATTGATCCATTCAAAGATTAGAAATATCTTCACCTACAAGAAAGCTCATGTCGGGGCTAAACATTTTTCAATTTTAGAAGGAAATAAACACAGATTTCTCCAAACTCTCCAAGAACAACATGATTGCTTCACCTCTAAGATTCAATCCTATCGGTTTGACGATTTATCCAGCTAACAACATCCTTCTCCTTGGGCTTCTCGATCTTCCGAGAAGCCCGATTAATCTTCTCATCAACCAGTAGAAGGGAGGAGAAAACCGGGGCCCTTAGCTTCGGCTGGGGAGTCAGGCTTGGCAAGGAAAGAAAGAACTTCCGAACCAGGTTTCTTCCCTTCATCGGCAGTCTTCTCATCAACCTTTTTGTTTGCATTCAAATGTTCTCATATTGTTAGACTTGCTCTATATTGCTGCCAATAGAAATCCAAATTGGGCGAATTCCTTGTAGGATCTCTGCCATGAGTTATCATATTGGAATTTAAGTTAGAGTGGATTGATAGTGTAGTGGCAATGGTTGATTAGGCGAGCTGGCCTTCTGGTGGTTGTGGCAGCACAATTTTGCAGCCACAGGTATTCTGATGATGAGTCTTCTCCTGCTATTTTATTTTAGCATCCAATTCCAAACACAGAAGATAGAGATTTTCTGCTCGTAATTATTTCCCTGTAACTACTTTCCCTTTGAATTTCTATCTATAATTTCTGAAGGAAATCAGAATTTGCCCTAATGATGCTCATAATTAATAATATCTAAATTTTTGTTGGCTGCACATTATTTTCTGTACATGTCTGTTAATTATATACATTTTATTTCTGTAGTTGATATTATCTCAGTGATTGAGTTCGATAAACTCAGTGACCATCTTGCTGCTGGAGATTGAGGTGGCAAGGCAGTGTTATTTGAGAGAACAGACATATGGGTTGCAAGCCCTTTTTATTCCCCAACTTATTTTTCATTTTCCTAATTAATTGGTGTTTGTCTTTCATGATTCCGTGCAGCATGGCCTTGATACTGTGGATCTTGAGAGGATGGTTTGCCCCATTGTTAGGCATCCGGAGTTCTGTTACAAAATAGAGTCCTAGAGCCATGAACCAGAGGTAATGTCATGATGCCTTGGCAGATGGTGGTGATTAACTAGCATATTTTTGCATGTTTTTACACTATTCTCTATTATACTGTCCTGATATTTTATTTGTTTTTTTCTTTAATCAGTTTGGCTATCTCAAGAGCTTGGAAATAGATGAGAAAATCAACAAGATCAGATATTTCCAAACAATTAATAGCTCTCTATTTCTTCTATCAACTAATGATAAATTGGTAAAGTTTTGGAAGGTATGAAATATGCATGATTAGAGTTAACTGCCGCCATGTAGCCTTTTTTTTTCCCCTTCTATGAATAACCCTGGGTTTCGGGTTTCTACTCTGACTCCTATTATTATGGACTGTTTGCATTCAAATTTACATATAATTCTAATCTTACATATCATAGTAATAATGATTATATCGCTTTTAATACTTCATAAGTTTCTTTATTTTTTATGAGACATTTTTTTATTTTCAAAATATAAGACAAATACTAGCTTAATAATATATAAGTTTAGAGGCGAGAAGAAAAGTTACGGGTTTGATCAAGATGCCGTTGAAGTTTTGATCACTAACTCATCAAGAATTTGCTTCATGTTAAACAAGAATTCAGGTCGTTGCAATACAAAGGCCAAAGAGAGTTTTGTAAAGCTTAGTATGCTACTATTTTACTGAGTGACTACTCACCCTTTGAACTTGCTTTCTTCTTTGGGAATACTCCAATTGCTCAGTTTTTGTGATGGGTCCATTCTTTCTCTACTGGTTCCTCGGTCATTACATCATTGCAATTATGTTAATGATATACGTCTCCAATGAATCTTCTCCTGGGATTTCAGGAGTGGGTAAGGAGTGGTGATGCAAGTGCGATTGAATATTTTGAACTTGCAGTAGTGATGTTGAGACAAAAGGTCTATTCAGCTGCTACTAAGTACTTGCTCCAGGCAATTGAGAAATGGGACAGGGATGATCAGGATCTTGCCCAGGTTTGATTCCATCCATTTCTTAGGATCTGGTTTCATTAAAGCAATCTGTTCATTCACTAACAATAGTAATTAATTTTTAGCATATATACTCCTTGCTGCTAAACTTGAGCCTTTGATACTTGTGTTGAATGCTACATGTTTAGCTCTATTAGATTATATAGTTGAAGCAAGCCTGCTTTTAGATTTAGTAGCACCATCTATTACCATGGATATAAATATATCACATTCTTAGCTATCCCTGCCTGTGTGTGCACGGCTGTGTTGATAGGGAGAGTGTGTTCTGCTTTCCAGCTACAGAATTGTATTGTTCTAACCATTTTCTAAACTTTTAACAATCAAATGTCCACTATATCTCTATATCGGTTGTATTGTTTCTCAACTTACTACACTTCGATTGGAATACTTTGACCAAAGGTTCCTCTATATAACTCTGTTTTTGGTATTTTATTTTGAGTAAATTTTTTAGCTATTGCAGAACCCACGAAGATTTGAAGTGCCATTGTAGCTTCAAAGTATGCCACTCCAAATATCGTTATGAGCTTGTGCTCTTTGCATTTATTTTACCCTTTTGACTCCTTTCGATTACATGCGCCTGTGACATTTTCATATACTATTTACATATTGTTACAACTGTAATGTTTAGTTAGTATTTAGAATATTTTCTGATCACAATTCCTCTATCATGATTATAGATTCCTCTTTCTGGAAGGAATTCTATTGTTGGGAGGGCTATTATGGTTCATGCCAATCCTGATGACCCACCATTTGCAACAATGTGGAATGCTCTGTTTACTTGGATAATAGCTTCCTCTCTAACGTATATTTACAGGAAAGCTGAAAGTTTCCAGGGAGAGTATATGTTTGTTAATGGAAGAGAATACCTCCAGAAGATAGTGCTTCCTGATGGTCGTTCTTCAGAATTCAAGCAAACTCTTGCTGGGTGTCTCTCTCGGGCTTTGCCAAGTGTCATTGGATATCTCAAACTCCCAATACCAACTTCTACCATGGAACAAGGACTGGTAATTGTCACTATCTCCTGTTAGTGTCGTGTTCTTGTAACTAGGTAGTTGTTAGTTATAGATAGACCGGAAGTTATTGCAAACTTGGAAATTGTGGCACGGAAGAATTGCTTTCAGCTTCTTGATCAGAGTAGAATGAAGTGGCTCTCAGCAAAACCAGCAAGGAATGCAGGGATGAAGAATTCAATTCTGTTTTGTGTTGGATGCAGAAAATTTAGAGTGAAAATCAACAATAGATGAAATCTTGAACCTACGAATAATTTTTGCTTTTTTTTGGGAGGGATTTGTTGGATTCTTACAGCATCAAAAGAATGCAGAATTCTTGAACCCAGGATGCAGTCCATGTGTGGCAAGTGGGGTATTTGCATCAGAATGAAATGCTCATGATCATGAGCACAAAGAAGTCATGGTTGGTGGCTGAAAGATTTGCACATTTTTTTAAAATTCTTTGGAAGATATACTGAGTCAAAGGATATGAGAGCAGCAGCCTTGTACTAACAGCAGCAGCCAAAAGAAGATATAAAGATTTGCTCTTATTTTTTTTAATTGTTGTAAGATAATTTGTCTTTTTATATGAAATTTATTTGTGTTTTTGATATTTGTGTTAAATTTTTATCCATTAAAGTATATAATTTAAATGTAAAATTATATATTTTTTGTGATAATTATTTATTATTAAATATAATATTTAGTGACAAATTAAAAATATATTTTAGTGTCAAAATTACTTTGTCACTAAAGAATATTATTTAGTGACAAATTATTTTTTATCACTAAAGAATATTATTTAGTGACAAATTATTTTTTGTCACTAAAGAAGTCTTTTAGTGATAAAATAAAAATTTATCACTAAAGATTTAGTGATAATTTAGTGACAAAATAATATTTTGTCACTAAAATTTTTAGTGACAAATTTATAATCTTTAGTGATAAATTATTTTATCACTAAAAATTAATATTGTTGTAGTGTGCCCCTTAGGTTTGCGCGAGTGGCACCCAATCTACTATCGGCACACATATGCTTCCTCAGGCACTTATCAAACACTAATGATCCTTTTCCTATGAATAAGCGCCCTGTCATGAAATAATACTTTTAATTAGATTATCCAGTAATCATTTAGTGTCAGTGTTACCTTGGATCTATTAAGTTAACCAAGCATTCACATTTGGATATAAGTCAAGTGACCTGGAAATGAGACATAAGCACTAAGAAACAAGATCAAAAGCATAAAGAAGAAATGGTGAAAGAATATTGAAATTATATTATTTGAGATCTCTGTGCTTGCAAATGAAATCTCCTCCCCCTTTTATAGTCAAACTTCTCCCATATACCCTCTTAATCAATGATCAAGATTATTCATGGATGGTTAGGAATAGGTTTCTAAATTTCTCTTCAAATATTCTCCTAAATACCCTTACTAAAATTCTCCACTATCTTTTCTTATTTTAGAATAGTCTACTAGAAAATCTTGATATTTATAAAGGGCAACATCTTTACACTCATTTGGAGTTTTTAAAATTATTTTACCTTATTATAGATGACTCAACTATTTATAGTAATAATCCTATTATACCGTATAGCTAAAAAGTTGTACAAATATGCAATCTAAAACTATTGTGGGATAACCTACAGTCCGTACTTGGAAACAATATGTTGGTGACTTTTTCACCCACTTGAGTCCTTGACATCCTTCGTTAGCTTGTTTCTTTGAAATCGCTCAATGGTATCCTAGAAATGCCACAAATCTTCCTCATGTTCGCAACTTGCCTCATGCCTCACGATGCAATCTTCCATTATCTACTCATTTTTCTTGTTGTACGAGGTCACTGCCATAGGTAGGGCTCCATATAACTTACCTCGGTTAGGATCTTCCATGTTTATATGATATGGCTTGAGAATGTTTGCATGGAAGACTGAGTGGATGCAAAGTTTTAGTGGATACTCTACATGATAGGACACCTTTCCCACCTTCTTCATAAGGGGATACGATCTTTCACAATATCATTGTAACCTTTTGTGTAATTATATGGAAACCTTGAATTGCTATGCTAGTAACTTTACCATTGCTCCTACTTTGAAATCTAGAGGCCTATGAAATAAGTTTGCCTACTTTTTCATCTTCTTAGAAGCCTTAATAAGGTAGACTCTAGCGATATTTATATGCTCATTCAATACCCTTGCAAATTTATAGGCCGAGAGGCTAGTACTTATATATTCCATTGCTACTGTCTGAGGAGAGAGAGGTTGATGCCCCAAAATAATCTCAAACAGGCTTTGCTACATCACCTTGCTCCTTTGCATATTGTATGATAATTATGCCCCATCAAATAGTTTGGTATAAATCCACTAATTGGAACCAACAAAATGTCTCAAGAATAACTCTAATATGTCATTCACCCATTTTGTCTGGTCATCTGTTTGCAAGGAAAAGCTCATATAAAAATAAAAATTCGACCCCATGAACATGAAAAGCTCTCTCTAAAACTTCCTCGGGAAGTGAGTTTCATGATCACTAACGATACTTCAAACAAGACCCTAATATTTCACCATGTTTTTGAAGAATAGGCAAGCGACTTCTTAGATTGCATAGTCCTGTGAGTCAGGAATAAAAGTGACATACTTAGAGAATTGGTTAACCATCACCATGATGGAATGCTCCCCTCCAACTTAGGTAATGCAGAGATAAAGTCCATACTAAAACATTCCCAATGTCGCTTTGAAGTTACAAAGGGCTCTACTAAGCCTGCGAGCTGTCTTTGTTCTACCTTGTCTTGTTGGCACACAAGACAAGTTTAGACATAGCTTTCCAAGTCGTCCCGCATTTGTGGCCAATAATATGCCTCCTCTGGCAGTGCCACTATAAACTGCATCCCTGGACGTTCGGCCCCTACTTTAAGTCATGTTTCATTAGCTCCCCTCAAAGATTCCCCCATTAGGGAACGTAAATGTAGTTGTTTACCATGTAGAGTAACCTATTAGTCTTCCAAACTGGGTAGATCTTACCGTAGCCCTCTCTACTAGTCTCGTGGGTAAGGGGTTATGTGTCAATCCCTCCTTAACATCGTCAAGGATATTACATAGGAATTGACTCATTGCTACAAGTGTAGATTTGCAACTTAGAGCATCCGCGATGACATCAGTGTTACCTGGCTTGTAGACTATATCATTATTGAACTAATCCAAGAAGTCCTTCCAATGAGCCTGCTTAAGATTTAACTTTTTTTTTATTACTGAAAGTAACTAGTTGCCACATTGTCTATTCAAATGATAAACTTACTTAAGAACAAATAGTGTCTTGGAACCAACAAGCAATATATAATGGTGGTTATTTCCTTGTTGTGTATAGGGTACCACCTCTCAATGTCATTTAGCTTGTAACTCTCATAAGTGATAGGATGCTCACCTTGTATAAACATCCCATCAAAGGCAAAATCAAAATCATTCAAATGAACTTCAAAAGATTTATAGTCTAGTAATGGAAGTACCGACTCCTCCATCACGGCATGCTTCAAGTCCTCGAATGAATCCCAGCAGGCATGCATCCACTCCTAGGTTATATTTGTTTTCAATAGATTTGTTATGGGAGTGGCCCTTACTGAATAGCCATAAATAAAATGTTTGTAGTTGTTCACTAAGTTAAGGAATGACCGTAACTCAGAGATGTTTTTAGGTTGCTTTCACTCTTGGATAGCCCAAACCATGGCCTTATCCATTTAGATCCTTCCTCCCGTATTTGATGTCCCAAGAATATCACATCCTTTTGGGCAAATGAGCATTTCTTTAGCTTAACATAGAGCTTGTTGACACGTAGCACTTGGAAGACCTACCTCAAATACTCTACATGGTCTTGTAGAGTTTGCTATACATCACAATGTTATCTAAGTATACAACAATTAATTTGTCCAAGAAGGGGTTGAGGATTTTGTTCATTAGTATGTGAAAGTAGCTAGGGAGTTAGTCGGGCTGAAAGATGCAACTAGGAACGCAAAAGATTCATACCCCATGACGCATGTCATCTTTGGCTTATCTCTCTCCACAATTTGTACTTGGTAGTACCCTAATCGTAAGTCTAGCTTAGAGAACCACTGAGCTCTGCCAAGCCAATTGAAAAGATATTCAACCAATGGGATGGGTAATTATTCTTCATATTTATCTTGTTCAGTGTCTGGTAGCCAATAGACATACAATGTCATACATCATACTTCTTTTGAAGTAGTACCGAGACACCAAATGAGGCCATAGAAGGCCAAATAAATCCAACATTTAGGAACTTTTTAAGTTGTCTTCTCAACTCCTCCAACTCTAGTGGAGCCATGCGGTAGGGTTCCATGGCTAGTGACTTAACTCCAAGCTCCAGTTTGATCCAACGGTTAACTTCCTACATCGATAGGAGTTTTTTTAGTAGTTTTGGCAGTATCACCTCCTTAAATTCTTTGAGCATTCTAACAATTTCTTTAGGCACCTTAAGAGAGATTGGCACATTTGATTCCTCCTTCATTGTCGCCAAGCTTGACTCCTCACCCCTCTTAAATTCCTTTGAGAACTATGGAGTTGAAAGTATCCAAGCTCTTGCCTTCTCCTATTAGCTGAGCATGCCAAGAGACTGATGCCCCATCAAGATTTGCATAGTATTGTTGCTTGGAAAGGACAGAAGCATTACCATACTCATGAACTCTAACATTAGCATGATCTAGTAATTATCTATGGGCACTACCATTAAGTCCTTGAAGTCCTTCCACTCTCCCAAGTGAATGGGAATACCATGTGCAACACCTAGGATAGAATGCAATGAGGAGTTGATGGCCTTCATCTAGCTTGGTTCCTTGGTGTATTGTAAATCCAGCCTCATGACTTCACTTATAGCTATGAAGTTATGGGAAGCTCTCATGTTAACCAACACCTTAGTGAGTGCTCCATTCACCTTGGCCTCCACAAACACCAAGCCTTTTCTTGGCATGTCCTACACCTTCGAGGCTTCATTAGCTTTTATATCCACGTTAGCCTTCCTAGAGATTGCGTTTAGAAACCGTATCGATCCCATGCATGTTTCTTCTTGTGTCTTTTCCTCATAGGCTAAGACTAAGGTATTGAGTTGTTTTTATTAAGGAAAATCCTTGACATAGTGCTCTCCACAACAAAGGAAGCATTCTGGTTGTCGAAATTTACATTGCTTCTTGTTCTCAATGCTGGACTTTCCTATGTCCTTCTCTTTCTCCTTGTTTTCATAAATAGGTAGCTTACCTTCCTTGTAGTGGGGTCTGTCTCCCCCACCTTTATTTGAAGCACCCTTCCTTTATTTGTCCATCTTCGCATCACATTAGAACTCTATTAGTAGCTTCACCACTGCTATGGTTGAAGTAAGGTCTTAGACAATCCTCTACTTTAACTCTTACTCTAGCTATCTTTGTAAGCCATCCATAAAGTAGAGTAGATGATTCTTCTCCATAAAGTTGGGGATCTCTAGCATCAAAATAGAATACTCCTTGATGTAGCCTTTGATGGTTTTGGTGTGTTTAAGGCCACTCAATTTCTTCTCCACTGCTATGGTTGAAGTAAGGTCTTAAACATTCCTCTACTTTAACGCTTACTCCACCCATCTTTGTAAGCCATCCATGAAGTAAAGTAGATGATTCTTCTCCGTAAAATTGGGGATCTCTAGGATTAAAATGGAATACTCCTTGATGTAGCCCTTGATGGTTTTGGTGTGTTTAAGGCCACTCAATTTCTTCATGGCCATCTCTTTTGCATTCTTTGAACATAATTGGCATTTGAGTTCCTACTTAAATGCGTCTCGTGTGTCTAAGGTGCACACATGGCGATTCTTCTACATCATGTTCTGGAGTGTTTAAGCCATCCATAAAACAAAATAGGTGATTTGTCTTCATCTTGTCAGGGATATCTAGCATCAAAGTGGAATAATTCTTGAAGTAGTATCTCATAGTTATGGTGTGTTTAAGCCCACGCAACTTCTTCATGGCCATCTCCTCAACATTCTTGGATGGAATTGGCATTTGAGTTCTTTCTTGAATTTGTCTGATGTGTCTAGAGTGCACATATCTCGTTTAATGTCACCTTGGCGCCTCCTCCACCATAGCATGGTATTGTGCTCAAGATATAGAGTACAAGTTATAATATTTTGAATTTTTATTTAATTTCTTTTTGAATGCATTGGATTATAATGGAAAAGAAAATAATAATAATAATAATAATAATAATAATAATAATAATAATAATAATAATAATAATAGTCAACTCTATTGGGAAGAAAATAAAAGGGAGGGCAGTCATGGGTAGCAGAGGCAGAAAAGAAAAGGGAAAAAAAAGAGAAAAGAAAAAAAGAGAGAAGGGAGAGAAGAGAGGAGGGTTTCATGCAAGGGATAGTGGCACGGGGAGCTGTAGTGTCCATCGGCTAGAAGAACTGATGCTAGGATCTAAAGTCGATGAAGCCCTCTTTGTGATTTACCCTCTAATATGTGAAGTGGTGTGAGTGGAGTAAGGAAATTGTGAGCCAAGGAAGCAATTGCCATTATCGCTGCCATCACCGGAGGAGAAGTATGAAATTGAGGTAAGTAAATCCTTCATTTCTCTTTGTTTATACCGATTTTGTACTTGCATGTATCCATTTCAAGAAAGTTGGCTGAAATTTTGATGGATTGGGTAAATGAGGCACGGTGGAGAGAGAAGTAACTGACAGTACTTGCATGTGTTGCCATCACCATTGCAGGGTTGCTACCACTGTGGCCAACGCCGTCATCCGTGCTGGAGTCACCATCGGCAAAGGGGAAAGAAAAAGCGCACGAAAGGCAGAAAAGAGAGTAGGGCACGTGCGGTTGAGGAGAGCGAGGTGCATATTTTGGGTACTTAGAGTATTCTTTTGACAAATCTGTTTGGTATGTAATTGAGATAAGTATCTTTTCACTTTATCTATAGTTTATTTCAATATATGATATGTTTTATAGGTGTATTTTGTATAAACATGTTTGTATGAAAATGGGCAAAGTCTAAGACCCAGTGGGTTGGTGTATGTGTATGACTTTGGTGGTCTGAGACCTTAGTGGGTCAATATATGTGTAGGGATAGGAGAGTCTGAGACCCTAGTGAGTTGATAGATGTGCGAACCACAGTGCTCCAAGACCCTAGTGGATCAATATGTGATCCAATAATAATAAAAAGATGGTGGAGTTTCAAGCCTACAACTTAGTCGATTTTAGATGTTGGATGACCAGGAATTGCAGGCCTAAAATATAGTTAATGTTGGATATTAGATAGCCGAGAGCTGTAGGATGAAATTGTAGCCAATAATAACGAAAAGATAGCTAAGAGTTACAGGCCTAAAATATAGTCGAAATTTAATAATAATGAAAAGATGGTCGAGAACTACAAGTCAAAACTATAACTGATAATGATATATAATGGCCTAGAGCTACCAACCTAAAGCATAGCCATTATGATATTCAAATTAGATTTTAATTTGCATTAGCTATGAGTGTGCGGTGGTTTCAGTATATATGGTAGAATTTATTGGATTTTGATTTGTATCAGCTATGGGTGTGTGGTGATTTTGGTAAATATGGCAAAATTTATTAGATTTTGATTTGCATCAGTTGTGGGTGTGTGTTGGTTTCATTATATTTGGCGGAGTTTATTGGATTTTAATTTGATCTCCTACTAATTTTACATGCGCTATTTTATATATATCTACGACGATATTTATTGAGCTTTCGGCTTATAGTTTTTAGTTTTTTCTCCTTCAGTGTAGAAGACTTAGATTTGCTGTAGGAGTTGGGCAGGATTCGGTACGGCACCACATTTTTGGTGAGCATTTCATCCATATGATTTAGATGGGGCTGGTCATATTTGATTTCCCAATTTGGGGTTATTTAGTTGCTTTCCTTACAAGCTGTTCATAGGGCAGGTTACATATATTTTGTCTGGATGGTTGTCTGATGAGATTCTGTGCATGTGAGATTGTCGAGTCTTGTATTTGGGTTGGTCACACCCAAATTTTTGAAAATTAGTATTTATTATTGTAATTATTTGAAATTTTAAATTTTATGTGTAATAATTATCCAAACTTGCTTAAGTTTGGGTTATGACAGAAATGGTATTAAAGAAAAGTCTTAAAGAGATCTATTTTAAATTATTTTAGATAAATAATTGATCAAATATCTAGGCGGATATGTGGAGGTCTTGTTGGGCTAGTCCGAAATCTCAAGGGGGAGGAGGTTTTGGCTAGTAGAAAGATAGGTGATGGAGTAGGCCGGTCCAAAATTTCACAAGTTAGATGTAGATTTTGGCTGATAGAGAAGTAGGCGGTGGAGCGGAAGTAATGAAGTGCAAGCCCATAGTTTTGAGAAAGTTATTTTTTTTCTTGCCTAGCAAACCTTGATGGTTTCTTCAAAGAATGAGCTAGAAATGGTTGTTGTATTTGAGTGAGGGAAAGAAAATTCATCAAGATTGGAAGCCGCTTATAAGGATGTAGAAGCTCATACCAACTCAACTTGTTCTCTTCGTAAGGATTGGATTCTGAACCAAACTCCTATTAGCCGAAGAAACTTTTGTGAAAATCAGAGATGATGCCCTTTTTAGTAGAGCCATCATGAAATTAGACGCGATCGAGTAGAGCCTCAATTGATTGGGTGAAATCCCGATAGCAAGTAAAGTTATCAGTAGCCATAGTTCAATTGTAGTGGTTCAAGTTCAAATAGGACATTGAAGAATTCCCCACCTAGCGAAGTAATGAGTTGATCATGTGTCTTGTGCCTAAAGGAAGAAGCCAAGAAGAAGAAGAAGTATTTGAAATTTTGTTTTAGGTCTACCTCAAACAGCAAAGGACTTGGTGGCAATTTGGATGATAATTGTTTAGTTGATGAAGTCAGTTCATTGCTTGCCGATCAAGATGTCATTCCTAAGATTGGCTATCAAAATATTATCGAGATGAGAAGATTGCAGGATATTCCAATTTTGAGGCTTCTGATTGTAATCTAAGGCAGATAATTGATCAGAGTTGCATAGCGAAAGCATGTGGGCATGATTGATAGTCATAATAAGATTTGATTAGAAAATTAAAGCAGAAGATCAGGCTAGCAATTTGAATTGGGTTCGATGTAGGTGATCAGATATTTCTGGAAGAACCTTGAAGAAGTGTCTTGGAAGCGTGAAGATGAAGTTTGAGAAAATACTCTTAATTGTTTTGAGGTTTGGGATGCATAAATTTCAAGGATGAAATTTTATAAGGAGGGAAGAATGTAAAATTTTAAATTTTTATTTAATTTATTTTGGGTGCATTGAATTATAAAGGAAAAAGAAATGATAATAATAATAATAATAATAATAATAATAATAATAATAATAGCAATGTTATTATTATTATAAAGGGGGCAGCCGCGGGTAGCAAAGGCAAAAAGAAAAGGGAAGGAAAAAGAAAAAAAAAGAAGAGAAAAAGGAGAAAAGAGAGGAAAGTTTTGCATGGGGAATTGTGGTGTAGGGAGCTGTAGCAACTGCCAGCTAGAAGGACTGATGTAAGGATCGAAAGTTAACGAAACCCTCTCTATGATTTATCCTCCAATATGTGCAATGGTGTGAGTGGAGGAAAGAAATTGCAAGCCAAGAAGAGCAGCTGCCACCTTTGCTGGAGAAGAAGTATGAATTAAGGAAAGCAAATCCTTCATTTCTCTTTATTGATACCGATTTTATACTTGCATATATCCATTTTGAGAAAATCGGTTGAACATTTATTGGATTGGGTAAACGAGGCATGGTGGAGAGAGGGGAAGTTACCAATGGTCCTTGCATGTGCTGCCATCATTGCTGTCACCGTCGCAAGGTTGCTACTACCTTGGCTAGCATCGTCATTCGTATTGGAGTAGCCGTTGACAAAGGGAAAAGCAGAAGCAAGCGTAGGGCAGAAGAGGGAGAAGGGCACACGGCTGAGGAGAGAGAAGTGCGTGTTCGGGTACCTCAGAGCATCTTTTTGATAAATATGCTTGGTATATAATCGAGACAAATATCCTCTCGCCCTATTTTTAGTTTATTTCAGTATCTACTATGTTTTATATGTATTTTGTATAAGTTTGTTTGTATGGAAATCAGCAAAGTTTGAGACTCGGTGGGTCGGTGTATGTGTGGGATCAGGTGGTTCGAAACCTTGGTGGGTCGATATATGTGTTGGGACAGGAGAGTTTGAGACCCTATTGGGTTAATATATGTGTGGACCATGGCAGTCCGAGGCTTTGGTGGATTGATATGTAATCCGATAATAATGAAAAGATGGCCAAGAGATGCAAGTTTAAAATGTAGCCGATATTGGATATTGAATGGTTGAGAGCTGTAGGTATAAAATGTAGCCGATATTAGATATTAGATGGTTGAGAGTTGCAACCTAAAACTGTAGCCGATAATAACGAAAAGATGGCCGAGAGTTACAGGTCTAAAATATAATCGGAATTCAATAATGATTAAAAAATAGCTGAGAGTTGTAGGCCAAAACTGTAGTCGATAATGATATGTAATAGCTTAGAGCTGCTGGCCTAAAATGTAGTTGTTATGATATGCAGATTGGATTTTGATTTGTATAAGTTTTGGATGTGCGATAATTTCGGTATATCTAGCGGAGTTTATTGGATTTTGATTTGTATCAGCTGTGAGTGTGCAATGATTTTGGTATATATAACGGAGTTTACTGGATTTTGATTTACATCAACTATAGGTGTGCAGTGGTTTAGGTATATGTGGCAGAGTTTATTGGATTTTGATTTGAGCTCTTCCTCTGATTTTTCATAGGCTATGTTATACTTATTTACAATGATATTTATTAAATTTTTGACTCACGTTTTTTTATTTTCTCTCTTTTAGAGTAGAATGCCTAAATCTATTGTAGGAGTTGGGTAGGATTTGGCACAACACTACATTTTTGGTGAGCATTTCATCCATACAATTTAGATGGAGTTGGTCATGTTTGATTTCCTAGTTCAGGGCTTGATTTAGTTGCTTCCCTTACCACTATTTGTGGGGCAGGTCATATGTATTTTATTTGGATGGTTTTCCAAAGAGGTTCTGTGCGGGTGAGATTGTCGGGTTCTATATTTGAGTTAGTTATACCCAAATTTTTAGAAATTAGTGTTTGTTATTGTAATTATTTAAAATTTTAAATTTTATGAGTAATAATTATCCAGACCTGCTTAACACCGGTTCATGAAATAAGTACTTATTTTTATGGCATTGTTATTAATTTGCATTGCATCTAGATAATATTCCATGTGCAAATAAAATTATCGAGGTTTCCAAGACTTCCATCTCAGGAATGCTTCTTCTCTTTGCACCGTTCTTCATTGCAACCGTGACTCTGGTTAGATTTCCCTCTACCATAAGGATCTTCTCTCATAAGGAGTGGAGTTCCCACATCATCAGGCCACGAAACTTCTCTATCTCCTTCAAATAGTTAGCTAAGGAGCTAATTGCTCCTTGGAACTTGCTGGCCAAGCCATCAGCATCTTCGTGCTCCTCCACCCTAGAGTTGAGGATGCTAAGGCACTCATAAATATTATCCATTGCAATCTCCACTTTAGCTAACCTTGCATCAATGTTGGCTGGAGTGTCCTTGGAGAAAGTCATCCCTGGGATGAATCCTTCTACGTCGTCTCTCGGGCATCATTCTAGCCACGCACATTAACAATTTCAGGAGAGTTTATAACCCTTTCTTTGTCATTGGATATGATTGCAATCTTTCTCATAACTTATCTTTGATACCACGTGTCATGGAATAACACTTTTAATTAAATCACCGATGTGGCATTTAGCATTACGACCACTTTGAATTTACTAAATTAGTTGAACCATCATACTTAGGTATGAGCTAAGCAATTCAAAAGCGAGACATGAGTGCAAAAAACAAACTCAAAAGTACAACGAAGAAAGTGTGAAAAAAATGTAGAAATTGTATCACTTGACAACTCTTTACTTGATTGGTTACAAATGAAATCCCATCCCAATTTTATAGTGAAATTTTTCCCATCCATCCTTTAATCAATGGTCAAGATTATCCCACATGGGTGTTTAGGACTTAGAATTCTTCTAGATGTCATCTCTAGAATTCTCCACTATCTTCTTCATTATAGAATATTCTACTAGAATATTAATATATTTAAAGGGAGATATCTCTACAATCCTCTGAGATTTTTTAGAATATTACACTCCATTTTAAATAATTCAGTTATTCACAATAACAACTTCGTAATGCTTTTTAGCTTGGAGTTATACAAATATATGATTGGAAATTATAGTGGGTTAAACTCTAAGTCAATGCTCGAAATTCGTTGGTGACAACTTGCTCATGCATTCATTTGGTGTTGTCTCCCACACCACTCTGAGCACTGGGAGTGGAATGCACAAGAGAGTGGCCCAAATATAATAAAATATAGATGTCTATTTTAAACATTTGCATCTATTCATATCACTTCTGAATAGTGACTCCTAATCCAAATGTTTTTTAAGAAATACACCATCTTCAAACTAAATCTGTTTGAACAATTTAAATTTGGGTAAACAATCACATCCATATAAAATATTATAAATATTTAAACATATTTCTTTTGTTTTAAAAATATCGGATTTGGGGTCGACTTTGCACTAGGCTAGGCACTAAGACCTCAGCCCTCATCGCTGCCCCACTTTGGAGTACCTCATCATTCCCTTGTAACATCCCCTGGGATGGATTACCTTAAGACCTTGCTAAACCACTGCGCATCCAGCGCCATGGGACACTCACAATCCAGGGTTAATGCTGTATGCTTGCGATAGTACAAAACCTGCATGCATCTTTGCAACTCCTCCTGCCACTTCACGCCATTCGAGCTGGCTACTATAAGCCAACGCTTGACGTCCTTGCGATGGTACAAAACCTACAAACATCTTTGCAACTCCTCCTGCCACTTCACGCCATTCAAGTTGGCTTCTATAAGCCAACGCTCAACGTCTTTGTGATGGTACAAAACCTACAAACATCTTTGCAACAACTGCTGCCACTTCACGCCATTCAAGCTGGCTACCATAGGCCAACACTTGACGTCTTTAAGATGGTACAAAACCTACAAACATCTTTGCAACTCCTCCTGGTACTTCACACCATTTGATCTGGCTTCTATAAACCAACGCACGACATTCCGGTCACTTCTCCAAGAAATCATCAAGAATATCTCAAAAGCCACTGTAAGTGTTTGTTCACAAAAGAACAGATAGCAGCAACCCATAGGACCTGCCAATATCACCCAGAAGATATCGATGATCCCAGTTTGGCAAGCAAGATTCACGCTATGTATAACGATTTCAGCCATAGAAAGAGAATAATGCAAATCAGTCATCAAATGAACGAATCAATCATACAGGGAAGCATAAATATCTCATCTGTCAAACTCTTGTACAAAATGTTCTTTATAGCATAATATAAGCTAGTGGTTGCACTAGCCTCTGTAATCAAATCTTTATGAAGAGCTTTCATCTGTGAACATTTTTCAAGATTCCAGTATTCATCAAAAGCTTCTATCGATTTTGATTTCTTAATCTCACTCTTGATATATGTAATTTTTAAGTTTTTATTTGTGAAGTGGTGTATGTAAAATTTTATTGAGAGATGAGCCATATAGTTATGTTAAGAATTACAGTAAATTTGTGTAACTATAATTGACTATAATCGAGCTTTGTTCATATGTAAAAGTCCCAGAGATTTGAAAATTTCTTCATGTAAAATTATCGTCTCTCGTTATTAATTTTCAAATGCCACAATGACAGGGCTGCTTTATCCCCTTGTCGGTTCAAGCAAAAAGAGTGCTTAGCCTCTGGCCTTACACATGCTCATAAAAACTTGGCCAAATATCACGTGACTAAGATGCAGGAACAAATGTTTTAAGATTTTTTTCAAGTTAAGCTTATACTTAAATTTTTCTATTGTTTCGTATGCACAGGGAACAAAAATTGGAAGATGATCAATGATGCCTGCTGGCACATGAACATATTATAGTTCTCTAAATTTTTCATTAGTCACCGACTACCAAATATCATAAGAATATAAAAATCAAAATCATACAAGTAGATTATGCAAGTTACACAATAATACTTAATAAGAAAAATCTTTATCAATAGGAGAAAAATCACAAGATAAACTCACAAAAAGTCCATTACAATAGTATCCAATTATAAAAAAATAAATCCATCAGAGAACCTTTCACTATAATTTTAGTGAATAATTGCTAAATACAATTGCAAATACATCTTACAATCTATAAGAGAAAAATATATTAAAAAAATAGGCAACTAATTGGTAATATGTCATAGAATCAAAATTAGAAAGATATATTCAAATTCAACAAAGAATTGAACTTAAATTGGATTTCAATTGAATACTGAAATCATTATTCTCTCTCTTTTCTCTATTTTGTTTTCACTTGGCACTCTTGTGTTGAAAATTCTCCCAGATATTGCCCTAAAAGTTGCACTTGGCATTTTATTACAACGGCGTCGCATGTGCACTTGTCATGTGCATATCAGTGCGATCCCCATTAACAAGCCATCATGGTACACCCTTCAAATGCTCCTTATGCGTGACTCTCAACAAAAGTTGTTGAAAATAGCACACAAATGCCTATCCAGCACCCTCCTATCCAATTGTTGGAAATTACTTTCGATAAACAAATCTTGTACAAATATCATATGAACCTCCAGAATAACAAACCTTGCGCAAACCTCTACAATAGTATCATTTAAACGAGCCTTGCATGAATGTCATGCAAAAATACCTGATAGCTCTAAAAAAAAAAAATACTTTTAACGGGTGTTAGGCCAATAATGGTGTAACTTAAAACCTAACAAATTTTTCCTCAATCATATAGGAAACCTCACCTATCCAGCAAGCCATTGCCACCTCTTCCCCACTAGCAACTTTTCATTCATGAGGATTTTGGTGTCGGCCTCCATAAGCTTGAATATTACCCTCTTCTGCTCCATTAAAATTGTGGTGACGATAGGGCATAGAGTATTGGATAGGTTCAAGTGAATTGTTGATTCTAATCGTTGCCTTATCATATTTACATTGCTTTTTGATATTTGTATTGTTTATTATATTATTAATTATGTATCATTTGTTAGGCTTTTTACTTAACCTTACTTTTTAATAGCTCTAGAGTAGTGCAGGTTTGTAGATCTAATCTACCGAGAAGCTTGCCAATAAATGATTCTGGAGTTGATTGTTTTATTTTGAGAGTTTGTGAATATTTATTTTCATCATGGTTGTAGAGACGCATAATTTTTATTAGGGCATGCCCCCTTAGTTTTGGATACATCAGACATTGCATTTTTCCTTGTGGTTGAATTAGTAGACTTTGATAGATGATTTATTATTTCTTATAAATTTTTATAGATATTACATTTATTATAATTTTATAATGATTATTTATGATTAATACTTTTGCAGTAGTCCAAGCCATGTAGTGGGCACCACGAGTTCGCGTTGTCAAGGTAATACCCGAAGTATTGCCACTTCTCTTTAACACCTTCACTACAATAAGGAGTCAGCTTCGTCTTACCACCTTGACAAAATCTCTTATTGATTACCTTGATGATGCTCTTGACAATCAAAACTTTCATCAAGTACTAACTTGATCGCTTGTTTTTCTTTATCACATTGAGGTTGTAATATTCAGGATTCTTATTTGAATTATTTTAATATTAATTATGATTTTTGATAATTTTAACGTAATAAAAATTAATTAAATATTATAAAATTTTAAAGGATGTCAAATTAGTGGGACTGGTGTTAGAAGCGCACTCGAGAGGTTTGGAGCGCCTATTTCAGTGGGTTTGCGCCCAAGGTGTGCTTGTGTTAGTGTCCAAGTGCCGATCAAATAATAATAATAATAATAATAATAATAATAATAATAATAATAATAATAAATAAGAGGCGGTGGCATCGGGCAGAAGGAGTAGAAGGAAAAGGAGGGAAGAAAGAAAAGAGAGGGTAGAGGAGAGCGGAGGGTTTCGCGTGCGGGTGAGGCGGTGCACGAAGAGAAATAAGGGAGGAGAGGGGAGCTATGGCGGTGGCACAGGCAAGAGGAGACTGAGCACCAAGAAGGTCGACGATAGCCATGGGAGGCATTTGAGATGACAGTTGTGGGAGGCATCAGAGGAGGTGGCCATGGGAGGCATCAACGTCGGTGGCGGCACGGTGAGGAGGTGACGTTGGGAAGGCCGACGATGGCCGTAGGAGGCAAAGATGGTGGCCATATGAGGCAGTAGAGGCGGTGGCGAGAAGAGCTCGCGTCGGAGAGAGAGGGGAAGTTGCAAGGGTTTCACATCGATAGGAGAGAGAAAAGGCCCAATTTAGATACCTCAAGCATCATTTCTTCCGATCTGCTTGATATAAGGTTAAGATAAGTATCATCTAACTCTATTATTTATCTAATTTGGCATCTGATATATTTTTGTTTCAAATTAGAGGTTTTAAGCACGTGGGTGCACTTTTAATTAGCCCATTTATTTTCTTGTACACACATGACCTTCTTACTGATTGTTTGAGAAATTTATTCTATTTTTATTGATATTTCTAGGTTTTGTCATTTTCTAAAAAAATGAATAAGTCGTACATATTTATTTCAATATGTGTATATGAAAATATATGAAACTTGCATAAGTCATATATTTTCACATACATATGTCGGGTTGTGATCATTACATTTGAATTTTGATATTGGATATTCTGGCTAACTTCTGATATGAAAATATTTGTTATTGGAAATTCCTTTTCGTTGGCAGAAAATGTTTGGACGTAGTGACCCTTTCCTTTCAATGATTTGATTAGACATTGTAATAATATTCGGATATCCTAATATATCTAACAAACTTGATAATTACATTCAAAATCACGGTTGGTAAACTATAGTGAGTAACCTTACCTATGGGAGATAGTGCACATAGGTAGCTAAGCATGTTGGCCTAATTTGTATTTAATATTACCTAAGGTTACCAAGAATATGTGTAACCCTTCTTCAAGTTAGTCTTTAAATAATCAAAACTCAAATTTAATGCATGATTTATATTTTTGTGTAAATTTATATTGGACTTTAATTTAGACTTAAATTTAATATTCGTCAATTTTATCCATAGATGAGTTTTGATATATCTTGTATAAATAATTTTAATTATAAGTTTTGATCCGGACATTTGGATTATCTATTGCGGTACTATTTTGACTTCTGCGTATACTATTAGATCATCCGACTGTTAGATTCTACCCTATATCATGAGCTGATCGGGCCTTGGACTTAAATATGGACTTGGATTAGATATCGATCTATTAGAATCAATCCAAATCACTTATATATATATATATATATATGCATGTCTCGAGGATGCTATGTTTTGATTGGACATTTATTTTAGATTTGGATATTTAATTTGAGTATTAGGCTACCATTAGATTTTGGATCTTGAATTTCTATTGAATTTATTATATCGACAATTTAGATTTATTCTATTATTTGATTAGAGTTTATTTTGCATTTAATGAATTCATTTCTGTATTGATAACTTGAATTTATATTTATTTTTAAATTTTAATTTTTGTTTCTTAACACACCATCAGATTTATTAGACTTATTTGCTCGTATATGATATTTTTTAGATTTTAGGCTCATAATTTATATTTCGTCCCTTAAGAGTCAAAAGTTTACACGCATTGGAGGAGTATGGATATGATATGCTAGCTATTCATCCAATTTGGTGAGTTTTAACTTCGTTATGACTTAAATTGATATTTCATGTGATTGGATTTTGAAGTTAGCCCAGTATATGCTCATGGTTATATTTTAAAAGTAGTTGGGGTATTATATTATGCATGATTATAATTTTAGTTGAATTGTTACCCCCCTTACATGATTATAGTAGATCATATTTATATTGTCCGAATGGTTGTCCAATGAGGCCTTACATGAATTTTTGATTTGTCTGCTATTGTATATTTGGTTTGTTACATCCGAATTTTAGAACTTAGCGTTAGTTATTAAATTTATTTAGAATTTTAAATTTTAGAGATAATAATTAATTAGACTTACTAATATTCAAGTTGTGACAAAATGGTATCAGAGAGCAAAGTCCTAAGGAGATGTGTTTTGGATATTTTGGATGAATGATTGATTAAATATTTAGGCAAGCGTGATAAGTACTGCCCTTAATAGATAGTAGAAAATTTGGGTTGTTGAGACATTGGTTGAATCAGAAGGACGATCAACTAATTATGATATGTCACACGAGCAACATAATGAATGGATTGATATAGCGGTAGAAGGAGAATTTTGTTTGGTTTCTCTGGATATGTGAAGGTTTTGTTGGGTTTTTCGATCTTGGAGGAGAAGTATTGGCCTTGTGTTATGCCGGTCTAAAATCTCGCAGGATAACAAGAGATTTTAGTCGTAGAGAGGTAGGTGATAGAGAAGATTGATCGGAAATATCACGAAATAGAATGAGGTTTTAGCTAGTAGAGAGGTCAATGATGGAGCGAAAGTGATGAAGGGTAAGAGTAAAAGTATTTGTGTAGGATCGTGGTGGTTTGAGATCCCACATGGGTCGACATGTGATAATTGATGGCTGAATAGTTGTAGGAAAGCCAATGATAGGACTTCCAGTATCTTATCTTGGGCCAGGAGAATGAAGAGATCACTTGGAATGTGGTTCAAGATATATTGGATGAGTATATATATAGTACAAGCCCATATTTTTGTAGAAGTTCATTTCCTTGTTCGACAAACCCCAATCATTTCCACAAAAGATAAGTTGAGAATGGCTATTGTATCTGAGTGAGGGAAAGAAGACTCATCAAGATTAAAAGTCGTAGATAATGATAAAGAAACTCATGCGAGTCAAATTTCTTTTTCTTCATAAGGATGCAAGGATGGAAGGAGGTTGTGGCTTGGAACGTGGGTACTGTGGTTTCTATTGCCTTCTTTTGAGCAAAAAGTTATAAAGTCAACGGTGAACAACCTTTGTTAGAAGAAAAGACAATTGAGTGTAGGTCTGATTTTGTTGGCAACAGTGATACTAATAGTGTAGAGGTTTGAAGCTATGGCAGGGGAGAGAGGAAGATTCAAGGATTGTCCATTTTTATTTATTGTTGTGATTGGGTGGATGATTGCCCCTGCAAACCCTTCATCGCTGAAGAATCCTTGGATGAAGAGCACAAGGTTTGGCCTCCTAAGGCAACATTCAAGAAGAGATTAAAGAATCTGAAAGTTTATTGAAGTAGGACGGTAGCTAAGGACTTTACGATTCAATTTGGAAGTACTAGGTATCATTCTGACTTCAAACTCATGGCAAGGAGATGGACTAGGCTTTTTTGATCGAGTAGGAGTAGCTTTAGGGAAGTCTTTCAAGAAGAAATTAGAGCATCGGGGTAAGAGCTCAAAAGATGGACTTGTTTATTCTCCAAATGACAAAATAAAGAAATGTCAAATGAAGTAGAATCTTCTTCCCCAAAGTTTTAAGTTGCAAGCTCAGCCTGCAAATTTTGTTGGAAAATCTTGCAAAATGAGTTTACTTTTTTAGAGTGGAGTCTGTTTCAATTATGGCCATATAGGCTATTTGCCAAAGAATTGTTCAAATACCAGGCGTCCGGATTCTAAACGTCTAAATAGGTGACAAACGATTCCAGGCAAAGGATTTGCAAATACATCCCATGATACTAGAGCCTACTCCTCAGTCGTGAAAGACTGTTTCACTGAGACCATTCCGTGTATGAGTCTTCTAAATTTCAGGAAAGAATCAGTAAGAAGGCTTAAGGGTTGATTTTGGTATTGCGTATTAGTCATCTATTGAGAAATTGGTGCCAAGCTTATTAGGCATATATGGTCTTATTCAGAGTCATTCTATGACCATTTAAGACAGTTTGGTCATTTGCAAGGTTGAAGATATTTTTTCAGAGAATTGGTCGGGATTGCCTACGAATCGGGGGATTGAATTTTCTATCAATGTTGTGCTTCGACCTGCTCCTTCTTCGAAGGCTCCGTATAGGGTGGTCCTATCTGAGTCGAAGGATTTGAAATATCTATTGTAGAATCTGCAGAGAAATGTTTTGCTCGGCCAAATATCTTGGCGTGGGGTGCTTCAGTATTCTTGAGTGAAAAAGATGGATTGATGAGCTGTAAGGAACTCGAATGTTTTCCAAATAATAATTTACATTCGGGATACCACCAATCAAGCATTGAGCAGAAGGATGTGCCTGAGATAGCCTTCAAGACAAGATCTCAAGAGAAAGGTAGTTATGTGAATAAATGCAAGTTTTGGTAGGAGAAAGAATTAGTTTGGGTCAAATTATTACTATAGGTGATATATTTGTGGATCCAAAGAAGATGAAAATAGTGATAAATTAGAAAAGACCTACTAAGGTTGCAAGGGTGTGAAGTTCCTTGGATCTAGTTGGTTATAATGGGGGATTGGTTAAGGATTTCTCAATGATTGTAGTGTCACTAGCACACTTGGAATAGAAGCGATTAGTATTTAATTGAAGTGATGCTTGTGAGAAGATTTTTCAGAAATTAAGGAATAGATTGTCGTCATCGCCGATTTTGTTGATCATTGATGGATCAGTAAGATTGGTATCGTTCAATGATACTACTAAGAAAGATCTAAATATGTATTGATTCAGTATGGTCAAGTGTATCGTGAAGAAAAATCCAAGGGAAAGTTCAGATGCAAATGGATTGTTCAAATCCCAGGTGTCTGGATTCCAGACGTCCAGATAAGAGACAAATGGTTCAAAGCAAAATATTTACAGATATAGCCCGTGACGCCAGAGTCTATTCCACAATCTTGGAAGATTATTTTAGTAAGGCCATTCTATTCTATATTCTAGGGTATGAGTCCTTTGAATTCCAAGGAAGAATCAGTAAGAAAGTTTAAAGGTTGATTTCGACATCATACGCCAGTCATTTATTGAGAGATGAGTGCCAAGCTGATTAAGCATATATGGTCATATCCGAAACTCATTATGTGACCATTAAAGGCAGTTCGACCATCTGTGAGATTGAAGATGTTTTTCAAGAAGATTGGTCTGGATTGTCTGCAAATCGGGAGATTGAATTTGTTGTCGATGTTATGTTTGGATTTACGTCTACTTCGAAGGCTGCGTATAGGGTGGTCCTGTCTGAACTGAAGAATTTGAAATAGCAATTGTAGAATTTCTGCTGAGAAAGGTTTTGTTCGACTAAGTATCTTGGCATGTGGTGTTTCAGTGCTCTTGGGTAAAAAAGAATAGATTGAACTCTCTTCACTCCACTAGGTGGAGAGTATTCAACATTCCCTTCGAACTTGGACCAATCTAACTCAACCATAATTACAGATGACCTCATTTGCTTCTGAGTATTCATCCAGTAGGTCGAGACTCTAATGAGAGAGTCTTTAAAACCACACCTTCACTCGAATGTGCAATGGAAAAACACTTTGTACAGTCGGCTTCCCAATCGGACTTCACACTTCTCAAAATTCTTCAAACAAATTAGAATATCATTGACAAAACCACCATAACTAATCCAAACACGATAAAAAATCCAATCGAAAATATCCATAAAAGATACTAAAATATTTGACAACCCAAAAGTACCATCAAGATTTTGCATTGGCCACACCTTGACCTGAGAGCTGTCCTATGCACATCCTCCCACCTAATCCTCAACTAATGATACCTCGAATATAACTAGATTTTATAGAAATCCCAAACTTTTTAGAATGGATCAAACAAATCCTCGATCCTTGGGAGGTGATACATATTCGATTTCCATCGATCCATTCTTTTTCACCCAAGAGCACTAAAGTACCCCACGCCAAGATACTTGGCCGATCAAAACCTTTCTCAATAAATTCTTCAATTACTATTTAAAATTCTTCAACTTAGATAAGACCACACTATATGGAGCCTTCGAAGTAAGCACAAATCCAAGCACAACATCGATAACAAATTTAATCTCCGACCCGAGATAATCCCAACCAATCTTCTAGGAAAATATCTACAATATCGCAGATGATCGAATTGTTTTCAATGGTCACAAGAATGATTCCGGATGTGACCATATATACCTAATAAGCGTGGCACTCATCTCTTAGTAGATGACTAATGCGCAATACCGAAATCAACCCTTAAGCCTTCTTACTGATTATTCCTTAGAACTTAGAGGACTCATACCCTAGAATATAGAATAGAATTGTCTTACTAAAACAGTCTTCTACAACTGAGGAATAGACTCTAACATCATGGGCTATATCTACATCTGCTCTTCCTGCAACCTTTATCTCCTATCTAGACATCTAGAATCTAGACACCTAGGATTCGAATAATCTTTTGACAAATGGCTTATATGATTGCAATTAAAATAGACTCCACTCGACGAAACAAACTCATTCCACAAGATTCTCCAATAGAATTTGTAGGCTAGCCTTGCAACTTGAAACTTCTAGGAAGAAGGTTCTGCTTTATCTTACCTTTCTTTATCATGTCCTTTGGAGAATAAATGACTCCATTTTTTAAACTTTAGCCCTGATGTTCTGATTTCTTCTAGAAGGATTTCTCCCAGAGATGCTCATACACGATCAATAAAGCCTGGTCCAACTCCTCGCCATGAGTCTGAAGTCAGAACGGCACTAACTAATTTTGAAATGAATTGTGAAGTCCTCAGCTATTATCCTACTTCAATAGATCTTTCAACTTCTTTAATCTCTTCCTAAATGTTGCCTTAGGAGGCCAAACATTGTACTCTTCATCTAGGGATTCTTTAGTGATGAAGGGTTTTTGGGGACAATCATCCACTCAATCACAACAATGAGTGGAAATAGACAATCCTTGAGTCTTCCTCTCGCTCTAGCCATAGTTTCAAACCTCTACACAATCAGCATTGCTATTGCCAACAAAATTATACTTGCACTCCATTGTCTTTTCTTCTAATAGAGATTGTTCATTGTTAACTTCATAGCTTTTTGCTCAAAAAAGGTAGAAGAAATCGTAGCACCCACAGCCCAAGCCACAACCTCCTTCCATCCTTGATCCATTGTAAAGAAAACAAATTGACTTGGTATGGGATTCTTCATCTTTATCTGTGGCTTCTAATATTGACGAGTCTTCTTTCTCTCACTCGGATACAATAACCATTCTCAACTTATCTTTCGAGGAAACAATCGGGGTTTGCCGAACAAGGGAATGGACTTCTACAAAATTATAGGCTTGCATTATGTAGATATACTCCTCCAATATGCCTCTTGAAAGACATTCTAAATGATCTCCTCATTCTCTTGGCCCAAAATAAGGTACTGGAAGTCCTACCATTAACTTGCCTACAATTACGCGACCATCATTTATAACATATGGAGCCATCCGGGGTCTCAGACCACCGTGGTCCTTCATCATCTCACTCCACCGCTAACCTCATTACCGGTTAAAACCTTCTTCTATTCGGTGAAATTCTAGACTAACTTGCTCTATCACCTACCTCTGCCAACTGAAATCCCATACCCCACAAGATTTCGGACCGACACCATCCAAGGCCTCTACTTCTCCTCCGAAATCGCAAAATACAACAAAATCTCCACATATCCACAGAAATCAAACAAAATTCTTCTTCTGCCGCTATGTCAATCCACTTATTATGTTGCTCGTGCGACTCATCATAATTAGTTGATTATCATTCCGATTCAACCTAAGCCTTCACAACCCAAATTTTTCATTATCTGCCAAAGGCAATACTTGATCACATCTAAATATTTAATCAATCATTCATCCAAAATGACCCAAAATACCACTCCTTATGATTTTGTTCTCTGAGACCATTCTGTCACGACTCAAAAATTTACAGGTCTAATTAATTATTTACTCTAAAATTTAAAATCTTAAATAAATTCAATAAATAATGCTAAATTTTAAAATTTAGATGTGACAAACCAAATATATAGGATCCAATAAATCACAATTCTATACTAGATCTCATCGGATAACAATTCAAACAATATCAATACAACATACTCTATAATCATCGTAAGAGAAGTAACAATTCAACCAAAATTATAATCAGAAATAATATAATATCCAAACTATTTTAAAAATATAACAATGAGCCTATATCCAGTCAACTCTAAAATACAATCACATCAAATATCAATTTAAATTATAACGAAGTTAAAACTCATCAAATCGGATGAATAGTTGATAGATAACGTCCATGCTCCTATAATGCGTGCGAACCTTCTACTCTGAAGAAACAAAATACAAAATATAAACCTAAAACTCAATAAGTATCATATACGAATAATTGGATCTAATAAATCAGAGGGAGGGTTATGAAACAAATATCAAAATTAGAAAATAAATATAAATCCAAATCGTCGATATATAAATCAATTCATTAAATCCAAAATAAAATCTAATTAAATAATAGAATAAATCCAAATCACCGATATAATAAATTTAATAGAAATCTAAAATCCAAAATTCAATGATAGTCTCGAAATCAAATTGAATATTCAAATCCAAAATAAATATCAAATAAGAAAACAGTCCTCATCGGAATGTGCCTACATATATATATATATATAAATAGAAGTTATTTGGGCTGATTCCAATAAGCCGATATCCAATTCAAGTCCAAGTATAAGTTCAAGTCCAAGTCCAAGGACTAATCAACTCATGATTTGAGGTAGAATCTAATAGCTGGATGATCCAATAGTGTATACAGAAGTTAAAGTAGTATCGCAATAGATAGTTTAAAGGTCCGGATCAAATCATATAATTAAAATCATTTGCATGAGACAAACCGAAACCCATCTATGAGCAAAATCGACGAATCTCAAATCCAAATCTAAATCAAAGTTTATTACAAATCTGTGTATAAATACAAATCATATAGCAAATTTAAATTTTAATTATTTAAGATTAATTTAAGGAAAGATTATACATATTTTCGGTAAATTTAGGCCATATCAAATGCAAATTAAGTCAGCATGTTTAGCTACCTATGTACTCTTTCTCCCATAGATAAGAATGTTCACTATATTTTGTCACTTGTAATTTTGGGTGCGATTTTCAAATTCGTCAAATATATTAGGATATCTGAATATATTATAAGGTCTAATCAAATTATCCAAAGGAAAGAGTCACTACGTCCAAGCCTTTCCTGACGACAGAAAGTAATTTTAAATAACAAATATCTCCTAGTCAAGAGATGGCCAAAATATCTAATAACCAAATTCAAATGTAACGACCACAATTCAACACATGCATATAATAACACACGGCTTATGTAAGTTTCATGTATATTTTCGTATACATATACTAAATAAATATATACGACATCAAAAAATAATCATTTTTTTAGAAAATGATAAAAACCATAAATATCAAGAAAAACAAAATAAATCCATCAAATAATTGGCAAAAAGGTCATGCATGCACGGGAAAATAACCAGTTAATTAAAAGTGTATCAACTAGTTTAAAATCTCTAAATTAGAATAAAAATAAATTGGATGCAAAATCAAACAAAGGATTGGGATAGAGGATATTTGTCTCGACCTTATACCAAACATATTAGAAGAGAAGATGCTCGAGGTACCCAATTGAAGCCTTTTTCTCTCTCCTACTGATGCGAAGCTTGCACCACTGCCCCTCTCTCTCCTACGCTAGCCCTTCTAGCCGCCGCCTTTACCACCTCGTATGGCTGCCGTCTCTGCCTCCTACGGCCGTCGCCGGCCTTCCCGGCATCACCTCGTCGCTGTGCCAACATCGATGCTAATGCCTTCCTCGACGACCGCCTCTAATGCCTCCCACGGCCATCATGTCAAATGCCTCCCATGGCTACCATCGACCTTCCTTGTGCTCAGTCTCCTACCGCCGGCATTGTCGCCGTAGCTCCCTTCTCCTCCCTTCATTTTCTCTATGTGCTGCTTTAACCGCGCATGAAACCCTCCCCTCTACGTCTCTTCACCCTCTCTTCTTTCTTCCTTCTTTTTCCTTCTACGCCGACTTGATGCCATCGCCTCTTATTTATTTTATTTTATTTTTATTTTTTAATAAAATAATAATAATAATAATAATAATAATAATTATTATTATTATTATTATTATTATTATTATTTGATCAGCATTTGAACGCCAACATAAGCACACGTCAAATGAAAGCCCACTGAAATCAATGCTTTGGCGTCTCTCGGGTGCATTTCCAACACCAGCCTGGCTAATTTGAATATTCTTCAAATTTTTACAATAGTTAATTAATTTTTATTATACTCAAATTATCTAAAATCATAATTAATATTAAAATAATTCAAATAAGGATCCAGAATATTACAGAAATACCTTGATGAACCTCTATTAGCCTTTACTAAATACCTTGTAAAAGCCCCCTATTAAACTTTTTAGTTAAAATCAAATTCAACCACACATTTGGAACATATGGTATGCCACTAAACACAAGTTTCATTTTATTAATTATCCACAAGTTAATATCCCCAATGCTGGAAACAGTTTTCATTTGAATTAACTCATACGAATTTTAGAACAATGAATCTTGCATGAGCCTCACGTGAGTCTCTAAAATAGTGTTGTTTGAGTGAATTTCATGCAAAAATGCCGAACAGTTTTAAAAATAAAATTTAATACTTTTAATGAGTATGGGACTCATAAAAATGGGCATAAAATCTAACCAAATAATTATTAAAATGATTTTGGGATGCAGCAGATGAATTTGATATTTCTGCAAGAATTTTCAGAACCCCTTATTATTAAATCTTTTGCCAAACTAGTTTTGATTTCATCTCAGAATGCTTCTGTTCGTATTAAATCACCAATCACGATTAATCAAAAGGTTAGTGGATGCAAATAAAGGTATGTGAAGGAAGGAGTTGTTTATATTATTTCAATGTAATTGCCTAAGGGATCTTCTGTTACGAACTCTTTGAAATACCCTCGGAAGCTCATCCACTGACGTTGATCCGAAGACGAAGTGTTCGGCCAATGATACTAAATATTACATGCTATTTTATTTTTTCCTACACATGTACCCAACCCCCTTTCCGAATCTGGTAACCCCTTTCTGTTTTCTGTTGTTGGTAATTTGGCATGATTGTTTTTCTATTTTTGGTGGGCCACGAGCTGATACCCTCCATCTTTAATAGGCTCGTTATTGTAGTTCTGAAGGAAGAAGAAACATTTACCTTCTTTTATTCTCTCTCTCTCCATCACCCCAACCCCTTTATCTGCTTCTATCTCCCTGCTTCCCTGTATCTCATATTTCTGCTTTTCCTTATCTTCTTTGTTATCCCTGCTGCCCTTCTCTTCCAGAACTCCCCCTCCCTTAGCAAACACTACGTTTCACCTGCAATTTCCTTGATACGCTCATGGAGCACGTATCAAATGGTGCTCTCATTGAGACAAAAGCAGATGAGATCGAAGAACGAGCATTCAACGCACTCGAAGTTGCCATCGTCGAGCTTGCCAATGCGATGAAGGACCTCCGACGAGTTACCGACAGATTTGGCACCACCATGTCCACCGTGGTTTCCACTACAGTGCAAATCCAGTCGTCTATCACTGAGCTCAGCCAATTGCTCGACAACATTGAATGAAGACCTAGCTTACCTTCAATGTCAAAGGAGTTCCATGCGTTGCAGATGACCGTACCACAACACGCATCAAACTGGCCGGTTGCTGAGTTGGATGGAGAGCCGGTTGCTGAGTTGGAGGAAGAGCCGGTTGCTGAGCTGGATGGAGAACCAGTTGTTGAGCTGAATGGTGGTCACGCAGACTTGCCAGTTGCTGAGTTGGATGGAGAGCTGGTTGCTGAGCTGGATGGTGAGTCAATTATGGCAGTACTGAGCACAGGCAATCCCTTCCATTTTTCCTAGTCTGCAATTCCTTCCACCACTGGTTCTGTATAACAACATGCTCCCACCACAAAACAAATTCGACACTCCAGTATCAATCGCATCAATCGGCTACCTTTGCCGAATGCAAATCCCTCTTGGTCCTCAACTCCATCATCGTTCACGGATCCCACTTCTGAAACTTTACCCCAAAATTTTGGAAATTTTCGCACCGATGATGCTGAAGTCTCGCATTTCCACTACCTGCCACACTTCAAACATTTACACTGCCCGGAGCTTCTACCGTTACTGAAAACTACCAGTATGAAAAAATCAGGTAAGGAAACATTGGAGGCGGGTCGAACCTATTCGCCACACTACCCACTTACCCAGCCATCCACTAACTCCACCTTAGTTATACTCAGCAAACTTTCTCTTCCAAGCCTGCCATTCCAGATCTCACGCTTGATAATCGATGCAACCAACTCTGTCCAGATGATGGCACAACTTGCCAATTCCACTGAACAGGACTCTCTATTGAGCCTTCTCAACCCTATTCCTCCCTACCTCCCAACAGGCAGTCAATCCCTCTGTTACGAGACAAAATTGATTGGTGTACTTCTTGTTCACCTCAATTTAGAGGTGTATGGTTTGGAGCATTTGGGTTGCCGGGTGATGAATTGCTGTGGCAGCTTTCTTCTCAAATTGGACTACCATTCAGAGCTATCATTCGATTTCTACTTCAGGGCTACAGTTGCACTCAACTGGTTTTTCAAATCCTTAAAAGGGACCATTGGCTTATAAGAACAGCAGCCAACTATTTGGTTTGTGGTACTGACCCTCCCAAGGTTTTGGTGTTTGTGCAATCCCATGACTATGCTCATGTGGAGCTGATGTGGTTGTTGAGTTCTACCACACCAATTGGTTGGCCCAATAGAATGATTCAATTCAAAGAGAAGTCATGTAAAGTGGGAGATAACAATGTGGGGGTCCCCCTTTTACCTTTTCCTGTTTTGATGGCTTTTGATATTCTTTTATATTAGACTGACTGTGTCCCTGTCAATGAAGAGCAGCACCGTCTTCTAGCCTATCTTGCCAATGTTCTAAACGAAAGATCTGTGAAAACATACCCTCACACTCGCTGTTGGTGATTTAATTGGAGTAGCATTTGTGTAGTTGAACAACTATATAGTCCCTTAGATTTGGAGGCACCTCAAGGAACTGTCCATGAAGTGCTCAATCCGGCAACTTGTTTACTGGGGAAAAACTTTAATCTGCCAGCCCGATCACCCAATGACTTGGCCATGATGGTTGGAAGAACATCGGACTGGGGTTCATCTGTAATGCGTAAGGAATTTCATTCAATTCATTAAACACTTCTAGTTGGGACAAACCCAGGGGATATAAGGTTGTGGGAAATTTGCCCCAAGGGGAAGCTAATGTCACAAAGTTTCGTGGTTTGGGATACCTCTAAATGCACACTAGAGCTCAAGCATCTAGTTCCCACCAATGCCTACCTTGATGGACGTGATATGCAGCAGCATTCTGTGATTAATGCTCATTATGGCCACCATTTGCTATCCCTAGGGGAAAAATGTCCCTTAAAACACGTGGAGATGACAAGAATATATGACTATTGGCCGTCCTAGTTACATGGAAGGCTGTAACAACACATTTTGTACGAGCTTATAAGCATGATTTATAGGCTGTGATTGCTTCCGTTAGTCTTGCTGATATGACTATCACAATGGCTGCTGATTTAAACTTGATGCCTGGTATGCCGAGAGTTAGAGCCTCTGTTCAGTTCTACAATGACCATGTGCTGGCATGGAAATGGCCGGCATTATTTTTGTTGAAGCATCAAGGGCCAATGAGTTTTCCTGATAGTTTAAAAACTGAATTTAGTACTTGGATGGATTGGACAACCTATTTTTGTTGTCTTTGTATGCGGAGGAATTTGGGTGATAGAATGCTAACCTTGCCTTGGCATTCTGATCAGCAACAACATCCTCCACAGCAGTTCCTAGTGCAAATTCAAAGTCCACCAAGCCAATGATGCCCTGCCACAACTATATCCGTGATACTTCCACTTATCTGCCAAGCCACACTACCTTGGACCAAAACACCCAAAGCGACATAAGTAGTAGCAGTTCATAATAGCTGGGTACCTCCATCACAATCACAAATACTCCTTGCCGCAGAGCCGCTCCTTCTGTTCTAATGCGGCATAGCAGTTGCTCGGCAAGCCCCACAACAATGAGCCTACTATCTGGCACTGCTTCAGCAACTACAAGGGTCCATATGGATGTGAAGTATGCAACACTGACACGTGTAGGCCATATGGATGTGGACAAGGTTGCTTTCAGAGCACCAATAGAGACGAGCAAAGTTGTGCTTGGGTTGGCTGCCAACAGCAATCATAAGCTGGTGCACTCCAAGCTCGGAGGCAAAGTTGTGTTTAAGGACGTGGACGTTGATGAAGCAGCTGGGCTGGCATCAGCTGCTTTATTCTTCAATCAGGGACAGGGTTGTTGCGCCGGGTCTAGGAAATTCGTGCACAAGCTGCTTGACCTTGAGGACAAGGTCATTTTGATGGGAACGGTAATGTTACGAACTCTTCGAAACACCGTCGAAAGCTCATCCACTAACGTTGACCTGGAGACAAAGTGTTCAGCCAATGATACTAAATATTACATGCTATTTTATTTTTTCCTGCACATGTACCAACCCCCTTTATGAATCCGGTAACCCCTTTCTATATTCTATTATTGATTTGGCATGATTGTTTTTCTGTTATTGGTGGGCCATGGGCTGATACCTCCATCTTTAATAAGCTCGTTACTACAGTTCTAAAGGAAGAAGAAACATTTACCTTCTTTTATTCTCTGTTTCTCCGTCACCCCTACCCCTTTCTCTTCTTCTCTCTCCCTGCTTCCTTGTATCTTATATTTCTGCTTTTCCTTATCTTCTTTGTTATCCCCTTGTCCCCCTCTGCCAGAACTCCCCCTCCCTTAGCAAACACTACGTTTCACTTGCAATTTCCTTGATACGCCCATGGAGTACTATCATCTTCCGTTAACCCACCTACCGGATAAAAAAATAAAATAAAACGATTTGTTTAACTTTATAATTTTTTTTTTTCAAAAAAAAAATATCAGACTTCTTAACATCAACATCCTAGCCATATTTTCATCGAATCCCTTCTAAAACGCTATACATCACCACAAAGTTAAAGTGGTCGTCTCCCTAAAATATCAAAACTCTTATTTTTATTGATAAATATAAAAAATTATTCTCAATTTTATCTTTCTTAATTATGTTCTCAAAATTTTGTTTCTAAATTTTCCATTTTTATTGTTAATACTTGATGGGTCCGGTAATATCATAGGGTGGTCCAACCATAACACCAATCATCATCACAACAAGGGGCCCAATAGGAAATAGACGAAATTTTAGGAAGGAGATCGATCCAACCCAACCCAAACATCATTGCAAAAACCAAAATAAGGCCCAAAAAATAATGGGCCAAAGGAACAAGAGTCAACGACCCAAACAGCAACGTGGTCGACGGACCAATCCGAAAGACCCTCGACCAAGTAGCCAGTAGAATAATCAGAGCATGTGCCCATGACAACTAGAGTAGGCGCATGCTTTGAGCCACCTATAGCTTTCTGACGATTGGGTCAGTGGGACCATGCACGGCCTCCACCGAAGCAAGGCGACGCATAATGAAGGCAACTTCTGTCATGCCCTAGTGGCTAGCAAACCCAGAAGCGACACTTATTGCGGACCTTGACTCCAAACTCTTTCCCACAAAATATTACAAACACCCCTCACCACTACAAAGCGAAGAGACCAATCGAAGCAGTAGAGAGAGCACTACTCGAGCCCCCAAGATCCTCATCGGCCCAGGGAATATCCATCGACCCCTAGAGGTGCAAATGGGGAGCCACTCCCCAAGTGCATTCCTAGCGACCCACTCCCTGAGTGCATTCATAGCGAGCCACTCCATGAGTGCACCTCTAGTGAACCACTCACCGAATACGACTCTGGTGAGCCACTCACCAAGTGTGTCCTTAGTGAGCCACTAATTGCATGCACCAAGTAGGAGCCCCAACCTCCATCACATTAAGCCGCTCCTACCAAGTGCACTATAGGAGCCCAATCCTCCTCTCACATCCCCTATATAAATGCAATACTGCATTCTTTCACATCCTCCCTACATATTTCTATCTTCATAATAAAGATTATTGACTTGAACGTCAGATAACAAATCAAGAAGTGAGTCATACCAATCCTCTAACCTCTTATTTGTAGTTTATAGTATATAGGTGCTAGGTTAATATAGATGAAAATTGGATCGACTCTAATTCGACTCATAATAAAAAATCGAATAGTTTCCAAATTCGTACCACAATATGAATATCAATGATGCATCATTAGCGCCGTCTGTGGGAAGCGATTAAAATTCTGACCACCATTCACCAACTAAACAAGTACGGCCAACGTAAATACACCAACGCACACCTTATCCAAAAACGACACCTCCTTTAGCAATGACCTATAGGGGTAGCCAAGGAGACGTATAGCTTGCACTCGACTTGCTTACGGCCGAGGGATAGGGGCTCCTCTTGCCCACACGTGACGCTCGCACTCAGAGGACTGGATCTAATTGGAGCATGGTCTGCCTAGAGGTCCAGTTCTCTTTTGAAGCACCGAAACAGAGGCCAAGGAAACATTTGCGCCACTGTTCCCATGATCGACGACCCGCAAGTTGCAAAGAAGGCTCTTGCAATGTCAGACGGCCATGGAAAGATGGCCGAATTTTCCCATACCCCTTGTTGAAATGTCTAGGGAGAAGACCCCCTCGACATCTTGAGGTTCCTGTCCTCCCCTTGTGTAAAAGAGGAATCAGAGGAGACACAACTATGCAGATTCGAGAATGGTCGACAAAGACTCTACAAACATGGGAAGTCTGCTGCTCACAAAGGAGATTTGGTCTCATGCACTTCCTCATGAGCTCCGAATACAGCCCATGGAGCCGTATAGTGGGGACTCCAACCTAGTGAATCACCTACACCATTATCGAGCCCTGATAGACACCTAGCCTGAGTGAGGCCACTATGTGCCTAAGCTTCCCCATGATGCTCCAAGGAGATACTCGGGTCATGTTCTATTACCTCGACTAGGCTTCATCTAAACATTCCAGGAGCTTAGTGACAGTTTTGTGTCACATTTTTCTGCTATCCTAGAGAAGGGTAAGGCAAACCACGTCGAAAATTGGAGTCTTTATCAATGATTGGGGAAGGCTCCAACAACCCGCCGAGGGACCAATAGGGAGGTGGAGATCGCTCGGCCGGGAAGCCAAAGTCGGGTTGCCTCGAGGGAGAGCACCACGAGGAGGCTAGCGACCTCGGGAGATTGCAGGTGGGAATGAAAACGGAGATCACTAGCTTGAGAGTTGAGAACGCTCATTTGAAAGAAGATGAGGATCGAAGCAAAGCAAGAAACGGCTTGTTGATCGAATATCCACTTTGGAGAACGAGCTGGATCTCCGAATCCGTCCCCACGAGGTTGAGGGCATGCTGCACGCACGGATGTTTGAGGGGGTCCAGGTTTGTCGGCGTCTTGTGAGGCTGATCGAACCTGACTTCCCCGTTGAGTACCTTCACATAGGAAACCGTGGCACACAACATAAGGACGACCTTGTGGGGGAGGACTGGGACAGTCAGAGGCGGCTACCGCCTCCGTAGTCTGTTATACATTTTTTTTTGTACTTATGTAATTTTATAACACATTTAAAGCAATAAAATGAAAACTCTTTCAGCTCTGTGTCCATTTATTTTTACTGTTTGTGTTTGTATGCTTTGTTGCAGGGGCGGTCCAACTGGGTTGGCCGGTTGCCTTTGTTGGGTTGCCTAAGAAGCGAGGTTCTTAGGCTTGGCAGACGGTTGTATTAACCAGCCTGGTGGGGCTGTCTAAGTGATGACTTGGACAGCCAATGTTGGAGAAGGATGCTTCTCCCTTCGACCATCGCTGACTGATCACGCTATCTCCTCGTAGAGGAGGTCGTTGCATATGTTATGTAAGCCCCCGAAGGTTTTGACCGCTATTGGACAACTTGGATGACCAAGATTTAGTATGACCACTGATGGGCCGCTCGGATGACTGAGGTTCATATTAGGCCGCTTATGGACCACCTTGTGACCAGGGTTTATAATAGACCGCTTACGGGCCACCTGAATGACCAGGGTTTAGATACGATCGCTAATGGGCCGTTCGGATGACCGAGGTTCAAGTTTGACCGCTTATGGGCCGCCTGGATGACCAAAGTTTAACAAAAGGGTGAAGACCCTCCCGACTTAGGGGCAGTTTAGGTCGGATAACCTGTAAAGGAAACACATGCACATCCAGATAGGAAGTATGCTAAGTAAACACTTATTTTTGTGAAATGTAAACAAGCAAGCCAGTGCAAACAATAATGCAAGTGCGTAGTTGGGTCTGCTACTGGAAGTATCGTTTGAAGTGGATGGCGTTCCACGTTCGTGGAACTAGTTTCCCGTCCTGGCTCCGGAGTTTGTAGGCTCTGTTTTGCAGGACGCGGAGATGAGGAAAGGCCCCTCCCAATTAGGGGAGAGCTTATTTCGGCCAGCCAGCTTGACTGTGGCCTCGATGCCTCGTAGGACCAGATCTCCCACATTGAATCGTCGCGCCTTAACTTTTTTGTTGTAGTATCGGGTGATCCGATGTTGGTAGGCTATTATCCGTACTCTGGCAGCGTTGCGGGCTTCCTCTAACAAGTCTAAATGCTCCCTGATTTTTTTGGAGTTAGTCTGTGGGTCAAAGGACTCCACCCTGAGACTTGGAAGCCCAATTTCTATTGGGATTACTGCCTCAGCCTCGTAACAAAGGCTGAAGGGTGTCTCGTGCGTTGGTTCCTTTGAGGTTGTTTGATAAGGCCGAAGAACGGAAGGGAGCTCGTCCGCTCAGGAGCCCCTTGCGTCCTCCAGTTTAGTTTTCAACCCGCGAAGCAGCGTTCGGTTTGTTACCTTCACCTGTCCGTTTGCTTGGGGGTATGCCACCGAAGTGTGGACCAACTTGATGTCAAAGCTAGTGGAATACTTGGTGAAGCGTTTTCTCAAGAATTGGGTCCCGTTGTCAGTCACAACGATCTCGGGGACACCGAATCTACAAACGATGTTCTGGTAGAGGAATTTCAGGGCGTTGTGTTCTATTATCTTAGCCAGTGGGACAGCTTTGACCCACTTGGTGAAGTAGTCAATGCTCACGATGATGAATTTTCTTTGCCCCGTGGCAATGGGAAATGGGCCTAGGAGATCGAGCCCCCATTGCGTGAAGGGCCAAGGGGCTTGAAGGGCCTTCAGATCTGCAGATGGCTGGCGGTGAAGGTTGCTATGAAGCTGGCAGCTTTCACATTTCTTCATAAACTCCAGCGCGTCTTTTTTTATCGAGGGCCAGTAATATCCCTCGCGCATGACCTTGAAGGCCAAGTTTTTTCGGCCAATGTGAGACCCACAAATCCCAAGGTGGACTTCACTTAAAGCGTAGTCAGCCTCTTCGGAAATTAGACAGCGGAGGTATGGAGTCGAGTAGCCACGGCGGTATAACCGTCTGTCAACCACAGCATACCAGCCCAGTGTCTTCTTGACCAGTTTGGCCTTCTCCGCATCTTCTGGCAATGATTCGTCCGTCAGGTAGTTTAGGAAATGCGTCATCTAGTTTTCCACTTCAGAAATCTACATTGCCTCTTGCTTTTCAATGCTGGGAGCGTCTAGAATCTCCCGCATGTTCCTCGAATACTGTTCTGGGTTTTTGGTAGTAGCGGCTTTGGCCAGCTGGTCTAACTTCCAGTTTTCAATTTGGGGAACGTGAACTAGGGTCAATTTGTCGAAACCCTGGGCGGCCTCCCTTGCCTTTATCAAGTACTTGGCCAAGAGAGGGTTGTTCGCCTCAAAGCCTCCATTAACCTGGTTAACAATTAGTTCAGAATCGCTGTAAACTATCAATCTCTTGGCAGAGCACTCATTGGCTAACAGCAATTCGGCTAACAGGGCCTCGTACTCGGCAACGTTATTGGTTGCTGGAAAATTGAGCCTGAGGGAGTATTTCACCTCAAACCCATCGGGGGTCGTAAGGACCACTCCAGCGCCACTGCTTGTGTCTGTAGACCATCCATCCACGTGGAGTATCCATTTTGAAACTCCGATAAGCAGTTCCGCACTTTCTTCGGGCTGTTCCTCGAGGACTGAGGTTGTAGTCTCGACAATGAAATCAGCCAGCGCCTGTGCTTACACAGTAGGCCCGAGTTGGAATTCGATGTCGAACTCACCCAACTCGATTGCCCATTTTACCAATTGTCCAGAAACGCATCGGGCTTCTGGAGGATGTTTTTCAGCGGCTGGTCCGTAAGGATCACTATCCGGTGGGCCTAAAAGTAGGGCCTTAACTTTCGCGTGGAGAATATTAGCGCTAAGGCTAATTTTTCTGCGCATGAGTAACGGGTCTCCGGGTCGGTCAACGTTTTACTCACGTAGTAAACCGGCCACTAGGCATCAGAGTCCTGGCGTACGATGATAGAACTCATGGACGCCTCCGACATTGCCAAGTAAAGATATAATTCCTCTCTGCCCTTAGGTGACACCAACAACGGCAGACTAGCCAAATACCGTTTCAGTCCATCGAAAGCGGTTTGGCATTCCACAGTCCATTGGAACCCGTCGGATTTTGTCCCTCTAAAGGGCTTTGAAGAAGGGCTAGTACTTATCGCCGGACTTCACAAGGAAGCGGGACAGTGCTTGCCACCGTCTAATCAGTCGTTGGACGTCCTTTAAGTTCCGTGGTGGAGCCATGTCGGCGAGTGCCTTGATCTTCTTTGGATTTGTCTCGATCTCCGTTGGGAGACAATAAAACCTAAGAATTTGCCGGAGGCTACTCCGAAGATACACTTAGCTGGATTCAGCTTCATGTGATGCTTACGGAGCACCTCAAATGACTCCTCCAGATCGCGGATGTGGTCGTCGGTGACCCTGCTCTTGACGAGCATGTCGTCAACGTAGACCTCCATGTTGCGACCAATTTGTTTTTGAATATTTTATTAACCAGGCGTTGGTAGGTTGCTCCAACATTTTTTAGTTCGAAAGGTATTACATTATAGCAATAGGTGCCCCGATCGGTCATGAATGAGGTGTGCTCCTCATCCTCCGCACTCATTCGGATCTGATTGTAACCCGAATAGGCATCCATGAAACTTAGCAGCTCATGTCCGGCTGTTGAGTCAACCAGTAGGTCGATCCTGGGTAAGGGAAAGCTGTTCTTTAGACAGGCCTTGTTAACGTCGGTAAAATCGACGCACATCCGCCATTTCTCGTTACTTTTCTTTACTAAGACGACGTCCGCCAGTCCGAGTATCGGACTTCCCTAATGAAGCCTGCGTCCAGTAACTTTTTGACCTCCTCTCGGATGGCGATTATCTTTTCAACAGAGTGGTTCCGCCTCTTCTGCCTGACGGGCTTTCGGATGGAGTCAAGTCCCAATTTATGGACCATTATCTCTACCGGGATTCCAGGCATGTCCGCTGGAGTCCATGCAAATAGGTTAGCGTTCTTTCGCACGAATGCAACCAGTTCATCGCGTAGTGGTCCGGTGAGTGAGCTACCGATCTGTACACACTTGTCTGGCTCTTCCGGGTCCAGTGGGATTAGATCCGTGGCTTCACCGAACTGTGCTTTCTAAAGAGTTGTCTTGTCCGATGGTCGAGTTTCCCAACTATTCTAGTGCTGCCACTTGGGGTAATTTGTGACATGTAACAGGTTTGTCCGATAAACTGGTCACCCAGCACCTCCCCGACACCGTAGGACGTTGGAAACTTCATTTTGAGGTGTGAAATCGAAGTGACCACCCCGAACGCTTTAAGCACGGTCTACCCAGTATGGCGTTGTATACTGAGGGTAGGTCGACCACTAGGAAGGTGAGTATTCGACTTGCTGTTTTTGGATACGCACTTAAGGTGACTTCTAACTGGATAGTCCCTTGAACAGGCACTGGCTCGTTGTCGAGGCCGTATAACGAGCCTTCGGCAGGTTTTAGCTGATTATTTTTTAAGTCTAGTATGAAGAAAGCATCCAAGTAAAGCAAATTTTGAGAACTTCTATTATCAATAAATACTCACTTCAGCTGGTAGTCTACACTACCGTCCGAAACGAGCGCAGATACAATGAGAGGATCAGCATGGGGGGACACTACATGGGCTAAGTCATCATCACTAAAGCTGATAGTATTATCCGCTATACACTGCTTCTTCCCAACCTATTGTTCCTTACCCTCAGATGGATTTTTAGCAGGTCGGGTGGTAACCATGTTAACGACCCCTGCTGTAACCCGGTTTCGTAGAGGAGTCTGCTCCTGTCCCTCTCTGTCAGCTGCTCCAGAGCTCTGTCCAGGACCCCTGACAAATTTGGTGAGGTACCCTCTGCGAATTAGCTCCTCGATCTCCCTCTACAATGTCTTGCAGTCCTCAGTTGAATGGCCAGTAGAGCGATGAAAATCGTAGTACTTTGACTAGTTTTCAGAGTCCTTCTTCAGTGGTTTTGGCCACTTTAGGAACTTTTTCCTGCGTATCTACATGAGGACATTAGAGCGGGTGTCCGTTAGACGAGTGAAGCTGGTGGGCCCGTAGTCTCTGCGTTCTGGGGGCCCTGTCCAGCGTTGCTTCTGGCAGGAGTGATCTTCGCCGTTGTACTTACTTTTTCCCTCTCCAAGGAATGATCGAGGCTGATCCACCGGTTTTGGACGTTTTGCCTTGTTGGCCTCTTCTACTGCAGCGTAGCCACGAGTGTTGGATTCCGCCTCCCGGAAGGTCTGAGGATTTTTGTGGGCCAGGTGCTTGAAAAAGTCACCGTAGGTCAGCGTAGAGATGAAATTGCCCAGTTTCATCTCCTCTGTAATCCGAAAAATTCGTCTGGCCTCTGCCACAAAACGATTTAGGAATCACCGTGGGTTTTCTCTTGGTTTTTGCTTGATGTGGGAGAGATGCCACGCCTGCTTTTCTTCCCATCGGCTCGAGGCATACTGAGCCAGGAAGAGATCTGTGAGGTCACGAAAGCTGCTGATGGTGCCTGAAGGGAGGTGATGGAACCAGATTCTGGCATCTCCCTTCAGTGTGAGTAGAAAATAGCGGCACATTACTGAGTCTTTCAACCCTTGTAGACTTAGATGGGTGGGAAAGTGATCGAGATGGTCAACCGGATCACTGCTCCCATCGTAGGAGTCAAGGGAGGGCATCTTAAACTTCGTTGGCAGTGGACGGCTTAGGATCTCCGCTGTGAAAGGAGATCGGTCTAAGTCGATGGCACGCTCCTCATCTTCGAAGACACTATTCCAGATTTTATCCACTCGCAGATTTGTGTGAGTGGCGTTTGCTGATCTTTTGGAGTTGAGGTAAGCCCTAAATTCCGTTCTACCCCTGGTGGGTTCAAGCACCTGGTTGGCTCTGCCTCCACCGGACCTGGCAGTTCTAGAGGCTCACTCCTAGACTGCGTTCCCGTCTTCGGCCTGAGGTATCGGGGATTTCTTCTCTCCGAACTTTCTCGTGGAAATGTGCTCCCGGAGCATTTTTCAAGCCTTTTTTGGCCAGGAACGCGGGAGGAGGCTGGAACTGGATTGCCTCGGGATCTCTCAGGCCTCTTGGCTGGCTTGTTTTTCCTCTAGCCACCCTTTTTGCTGGCCGGTGCGGGGACGGCTGCTGGAGGAGCCGCTTGCAGTCGCTACTCTTTCTGAGTGCAAAGTATTTGGAGCAGACGATTGTTGGCTTGCATCTGCTCCATCAGCTGCTGGAAGTAGGGCGCTGGCACTCCGCCCATTGTCTCGTTGACCGCGGCACCAGCAGCGGGGTCTTGGTCGGGATTGGTGGCGTCTCTAGCGGAGTCGCTAACTTGGGCTCTCGTGTTCACCATTGCGAATGCAGAATCAAAGGGTGAAAAAGAGAGCATTGTGCAGATTTTATGGTTGGCTTTTATAAGCTCTTTCCACAAACGGCGCCAATGATGCGTCGTGGATCCGAACTTCGAACAGATTCGGGTTGGTCCACTTACTCTAATTCCAACTCCGCTCACTGAATTTGGATCCTGCACACTACTAAAAAGAACGAGAGGTCAGTGCATCGACGAAAAGTTATTTAACCGAAAATACTCGGACACTCAAATCAGTAGACAGCCTTCGAAATATGTGAAGGTCACAGAAACTGAGAATTGAGAGAGAAAGAGAGATAGAAAGCAGGAGTGTCTATATCTCCAGATGAAAGATAGACGAAGCTGTCTCATTGAATCTGGAAGGTGGGGAGGTAGTAAACAACCGTCAGAAGTGCGTTTGTATACCTTGGGTTTTTTTAATGACAGTAGAAAATGGAGAAGTGTAAGTCTGTGTAGTTGCGAGCCTTTTGTGAGCAAAGTTTGCGTCAATAAAAGCTTGTGTGATTAGCAGATTGCGTGCGTAACAGAAAGTGTAAGTAACTGAGAGCGTCCTTGGAATGAGAATTCCAGGGCTTGCTTATGGTTGAGCGGGTGATTTTCTCCTTGGAAGGAGTGATCCCCTGCGTGAATCTTGGTTGGTCTGGTCTTCCGAGTTGATACCAGTTGTCAAACAGAGCAAGGTAGTTTCCTTCCGTGGCGGCCAGCGGCTTTCCTAATCGCCCACCTTCCTTTTGTGTATTTTACCGTTGGAATCCCTAGTTAGCAGGAGATTGAGAAAATCTGACGCCTTCCTTACGTGAAGGGTGCCGATTTTGTCAATATCCATTTAGGAAACTCGCAGAGATCGTGGAAATTGTTAGAAGAGCCGTTGCTGACCGTCTGATGGATCGTGGGCTTAAGTGGGCCTAACCAATAAAAATATTTTATTTTTGGCCTGTTGTTACAGTGATTCCGGTTAAGGCTCAAGTTAACCATCTGTGCGTGCGTTAGCTGTCTGCGCGCGCGTTAGCCGTCTTCTGGAGTCCGGACGGTCAACGATGACATTGACCGTCTTGGGTCTTTCAAGCTTTGGGCCTTCGCGTCTTATTGGGTCGTTTTTACGTTGACCGTCTGGCATACCTTCTGGGCCTCCATTGACCACGGACCAGTCCATACTCCGGTGTACCCATCAAAAGAATAATTCAGAAGTAAGTCCTAATGTCTTGGAAACTCTTCTTTTAAATTGTACTGCATAGGATACAAACAGAAAAATTTAAAATAGTACTTACAATATATTAGAGTATAAAAGTGAAAATAAAAGTTAATGTCAGAGTTTTTTTACACCAATAAAATTGTTAATAAAGTAAGAGTCCCGAACATATTAAACATAAAAATAAAATATAAAGAATTAAGAATATTACATATTTTTTCTTTTTTCTTTTTTTTTAAAGTTGAGTCACATCCTATCATTTATTGGATCATTACATAACATTATGGTTCCAAGTAGAATAATAGAATTTTTTTGCTGCCCAGAGCAACTTCATACGAAAAATGTTGTATCCTAATTAAACTGTACACATAAAAGAATATACTGAAATTTGGGAAATACTTTTGTCCCACCCAATTACATTATTGTCCAAATTTATTTATTTATTATTTTTTGTCTAATTTAATAAAATCCAAATAATATTAATACACAAGTGATGAGATAAAATTAATAACCGTAGGTTAACGACATGTTATATCATAAAAATATCAAGCTAATCTTTTTGTTTTTTTTATAGCTTTTATTCTTATAGCCTTTTCCTGTACGGACTGGACCGCCCTAGTGCACCGGTCTCATTCAAGTTGGCATCTTTCTCTTTTTATGTTTTTATTATTAGTTGCAATTCTCTATTAAATGCTTATATTAGGGAAATACTTACTTAATCATTTTGCAGTTTATTAAAAAATTTTGACACAATATCAATAATACAATCTTTTTTTGCTGTCCGTTCATTTTTTTTCCATCTAACAACCGCATCCGTAGATACTAGGGATTTTCCATCAAGGTTATTTCTAGGGATTTTCTATCAAGGCAATGTACCTACCTTGTACGGGCATTTTAATGGTATACATTCATGTAATTTAATAGCCTTACTATGCTTTAGGTTTTTTGTGATTTTATAATTATTGGGCCTTTTCGGGTGTTTTTGTGTGGGTGTTCATGCAAAAATTTTACCCTTTACATAATATTTTACTATTTGTATTGTTGGGTATGGCTTTAGATAAAATCGATTTAACCCGTTACTATGAAGAGCCCAGAAACTGTTAGCTTATGGAGAATATGAACCTAGTTATTAAGCCTAGATTAGAAGAGAATCCGATTAAATTATCGGATCTCTGAATGGTCAAATTATTTGTAAAACAAAATGCCAAGGTATTGAATAAACACACAGTAAATAAATCCAAACAGTTAATCTTGATGAACAATTACAAAAATTGAGTGATATACGGTCAAATCAAATGAATAATTAATATTCCTAACAGGCACATGTTAGATTTAAAACTTATGTAACGGTTATATCATTCAATTCTCAACCAATATAATTTCTCAATTAATACGCAATCATATATTTTCAAGAATGGTATATTAATTAGTAATAAAATTATAAATATGCCTATTTTTCTTAAACAATAGGATAGAATCCAAATCATTTATAAAAATAACAAGGATAGAGCTACAGTCCTCTATACACTTGCGAATCCCAAAAATCACAGATCCAAGTCCTCTATTTCTTGCTCTATCTAGTTGTCAGCAACTTATAATCTTTCATTTCCTTAGAAAGATTTTTTACTTGAGTTTTGTGAGATATTCTGAAAAGTGGGTCCTATATTCTTTGGCTTCTTATCAATTATTATGTTGTACAATACCTGAATTAAAAAGTTTGAATGTACAACCAAATTTCATTCAGATGATTATCCAAATTTGAGTTACGTATCGTTGATACTATATGTGGAAACGTGATTAAGTCATTTATTCTTAATCTATCAAAATCGTACCCATCTGAAAACAACTCTAGCCTTTGATAATGCAAAAAAGGTGAATGCACGAGTATAGAGACTATCAAGCTAGCTACCAAAGGATGTCCCATTCCATGGCATCGTCCCATAGGAGGGCAATTCCAAAAGTACCCACCGATTAGCCAATCCCGATATAAGGGACCTGGCCGCTCAGATCCAAGACATGCTAAAAATACTAAAGTCCTTACAGGAAAGAATTGAGGGCCAAACTCATAAGGTCAAGTTCCTTCAGATGCATGTATCAACCTCCTAAAGAAAGTTGAAAGGAAAAAGAGTCATCTCCAAGGGAGGTCATACTCAATCAATGATTCCAATGGCTCTCAAGGTGTTCATTCATGTTACTTCTTCCCGGCATGAGGGGCGCCTGAACTTCAAAGTTAGAGAAGAGAGCTCTAAGTAATGAATCCTTTAGTATACCCGAGATTTAGAACTCTCAGTTAACCAAGAGGAGGTGTCATGTAACAACAAGCCCAAAATTCTCCTAGCTAAGTGGACATTGTATGTATCTACTAATCATTCACAGTTAAGGATATTCCTCGATATCAAAAGAATAACCTTGACTACTAAAGTGGAGGAAAAAATAACAAAGGAATAAACAATAGGTATTACGAGGAACCACTACTGGGTAGATGATCAAATCGGGTTATACATCTTTCATTTTGGAGATAAACAGGTATCGACTCTCTCACGAGTTGAAAACGCCAATACTTGAGTTTTACAATGGAAGTACAAATCCAATGGATTATCTCAATAACTTCCGAACATTAATTAGCTTCCAAAACATGGTGGATGTCGCGTTATACCTCCACTTTCCTTTAACATTAAAAGGAGACGTAAGAATTTGATTATATAAATTAAAACTAAATTTCATTCAATCTTTTCAGGAATTGATAGATCAATTCTTATCACAATTTTTCTCTAATCGAAAGAGAAAAAAACAACCATAGCACATTAACAGGATCCTACGGCCTTTGAACAAATGCCTAAAGCATTTTTTGCTAGATTAAATGTTCAAGCTAGAAGCATGTCGAAGCCCATTGACAATGTGAAGCTAAATACTTTCATGGTAACGATATAATCAGATGACTTTTTTAAATATTTAGTTCGGTAGGACTCTAATATATTCTTCAAGGTAAAAACCGTCACCCTAATATACATTCGCAATAAAAGGGGCCAACAAAATAAAGTGGTTAGAACACTCAAATTATGTGAGACATCTAGAGTCAAACAATGAAGTGAAGAAAATAAATGGCAATAACTTTTTCACTCAAGATCACAGAAAATAGTATAGGACCAAGTCGAGTATTCACAAACAGTACAAGCCACTAAATCTCACACCACTAAATGACATCCGGATAAACATTATGATGCAAATACAAAATGAAAAATTTTTGAAGTGGCCTAAGCTGTCACGACACTGAGTGGTGGCAGGAGTCATTAATATGATGTCAACTAGACCCACTAATAAAAAGGCTCTAAATGATCCTGAAAAAGCTTCTTGTAGAAAGAGGTAGAATTTAGAGGTAGAAAATGATGTCATTAATTTTAATAATAGTGATATGACACATGTAATCTCTCCCCACTCAAATTCTCTTATTATATCTGTGCTTGCTTCGGATGGAGTCCATAACTAATAACAAAAACGAGTCATTGTGGATAATAGAAGTTAGAATATTCTTTACTTCATTTCATTTATCAAGTTAGGACTTAAAAGCATTTAGAAAGAATCATTAGATGGGCTATTATATGGACTTGGCAACGAAATGGTCCAAATAAAGGAAATAATACAAACTAGAGGTTACGTTGGGAGCATATCTAAAAATGGTCTCCCATATGCTGACTTTCCTAATTGTTGATCATCGATTGATTTACAATGCTATACTCGGCCAACCATACTTAATAACATTTGGAAAAGTGACTTTAATCTCACGTCCTAAAATGAAAATTTCAACTAGATATGGGATTAAAGATGTCATGGGAGACCAAGTCACTGAGTGAAATTGCTACTATTTGATACAAATCAATGGCCCAACACCTCCCAAACCGATTAAGAAATTTGATTTTTAGGATGAGGCTTCTTTTCAACAAGCATAGCATGGAGAGTCTCTTTAAATTCGACAGATCTGGGTAAGTATATTCAAATTGGCTAATCATTAGCCGAAAATCTAAGGAGAGGTTAATTGAGTTTTTACAGAATAATATGGGCATCTTTGCTTGGACCCCAAGTGACATGTCGGGAATCCTGATAGTTCACAAGTTGAATCTAATCTCGAGGCAAAAGCTTATTAGACAAAAAGGACCAAACTACTTCGTAGAAAAACTTATAACAATTCATGAAGAGATCAAAAAGTTAATCGACATCGAATTCGGTAGGGAAATAAATTATCTAGATTGGTTACACAATACCATCCTTATAAAAAAAAAAGTAACAAAAAATGGAGAATGTGTGTTGACTTCACAAATATGAATAAAGTATGTCTAAAAGATATTTTTTCACTTTCAATGATCGACTAACTGGTGGACTCAAGATCCAGATGTTAACTACTCAACTTTGTGGATGCTTATTTTGAGTACAATTAAATCCAGATGAATCCAAAAGATGAAGAGATGACCTCATTTATAACTGACTAGGGAGCCTACTATTACAAAGTAATGCCATTCTTAAAATGTCATTCGGATTTAAGAACGCCAGTCCAACATATCAAAGATTGGTAAATAAAATATTAGAGCAGTAGATCGGAAGAAATATGAAGGTGTATGTAGATGATATGCTTATCAAAAGTACACTTGTTGATGACCATATTAACGATCTAGTCAAGACAATCAAGATTCTCACAACATACCGAATAAAATTAAACCTAGTCAAATATGTCTTTAAGGTAACTTTTCATAAGTTTCTGAGATTCATTATCTCACAACGCGGGGTAAAGGCAAATTTGGAGAAGATAAAAGTCATAGTGACTAGGGAACCATCTCAAACTGTCAAGGAAATCTAGAGACTAACTAATAGATTTGATGCTCTATCTCGATTTTTGGTAAAATTAGCTAAAAAATATCTTCCATTCTTTAAAGCATTAATAGAAGTGAAGACAAACAAGTTACAATAATGGATGAATACCAACAAGCTTTCTAAGAATTAAAAGAATATTTGATGCATCTTCCTTTATTGACTTATCCTAAAGAGAATGAGAAACTATATCTCTACATGGCTATTGTAGATATAGCCTTAAGTACAGTTCTAGTTAGAGAAGAGGCAGGGATTTAGCAACCGGTAAACTATGTCAATAAAATCCTAATAGACATGAAGACTCAATTTATGTTGACGAAACAACGTTTCCTGAGCCTTAGTTTTTCCAACAAGAAAGTCTTGACCGTATTTTCAAGCCCATAAGATTATTGTCTTAACCGATCAACCATTAAAAAGGATATTGTAAAAGGTAGAAGTATCTGAATGCTTAATCAAATAGTCGATTTAGTTAAGCAAGTGTTTGTCATATTTTGTGTTGGCACATTCTGTGATCTTATCGGATCATTCGTTATCTTTGAGATTGTATTGCATGAAAGATCTTCATCAGATTTCCGTCCAAGGATCATCTTCAGACTTCTCCCAGTGACCACGGCTTCCCGTCGCCCGACCTGTGCTTGAGCTCTGCTTACAGAGTAGTCAGAACTCAAGGCACGCTTAAATCTCACTTAAGAGCCGATTCATGTAAAGCCGAGCTCGAGGCTTGTGTTTTATCATTTACACCTCTTCCTACCTTTTAACCTTCATGGCGACGTCAGTGCCATGGATACTGGGCTCCAGTGGTGTACAGTAATTCAAGCATTTTGTGAGAAAAAATTAACATGAAAATTAAAATACATCCGATTTCATTACCCCGAGCAAATCTAAAGAGTTTCTTAGTAAGGATCACAAGACGGGAGTAAGTTGGCTAAATTAGTGTGTCTGTACCATTTAATCTATAAGTCGATTTTCATAGTGCATCTCTTCTCTGACTGTTAAAACTCAGAAGATTTTCCTCAATAATTGTCGTTATTGAGTTTTTCCTTCGTCATAAAAAATTATTCCATTTTTATTATTGCTTATTAGTTTATTTTTTATGCTTGTTATTGTTTATATCATCTAAATTTAAATATTCTTTACTTATATTGAATATTTATATTTTTACTGTTTTTGCAAATTTATTTAAAGGGTCAAAACTTTATTGTGATTTGAGACGAAAAATTCCTTTCAATTGGTATCAGAGACTTACTTCAATTTGCGACCCCCGATCTAGATGTATATGAGTGAATCCCTATTTGTTCCTCCTTTTTTTGATGAGAGCAATTATACAAATTGGAAGGTTCGTATGAGAGTCTTCCTCAAATCGATAGATGAGCGTGTGTGGGTTAAAACCTAAATTGGGTGGACTCCACCCAAAAGTACTGCTGGTGATAAATCGAAAGCTCTATCCTTATGGACAAAAGAAGAGCTTAATTTGTGCAATTGGAATAGCAAGGATCTACATGTCATTTTTATGATTGCATTTCCTGAAGAGTTTAAACGCATATCTCTATGTAAGACCTCAAAAGATGCATTGGATATCCTTGAGATTACCTATGAAGGAACAAAGTTAGTAAAAAAATTAAAATTACAAATGCTTACAACTAGATTTGAATAAATTCGAATAAAGGATGATGACGTCTTCGATGAATTTAGGCACAATTAAATAATATTGTGAACTCCACATTTAATTTAGGAGAACAAATTTTGAAAAATATAATTGTCAGAAAAGTTTTTAGGTTGCTCATTGAGCGATTTAGATCTAAAGTCATTGCAATCGAAAAAAGTAAAGATCTTGTTAAAATGAAGATTGAAGAATTTGTAAGATCTCTCCAAACTTATGAGCACACACTTTCCTAATTAAGGAAGAATAAATCAATTGCTCTAAAATCTATTAGGGAAGAGAAAAACCGTGACTCCAATAAAGAGTCGTGTAGCGATAAAACTTTTCCTTTTTGTTAAGAATTTTTAAAAAATTCTTGAAGAAAAATAAAATCTCATCCTACAAACCAAATGTGAATTTAAAAATATCACCTAAACCTGATAAGAAAGACAGACGTAAAATTAAAGACTCCAAATTAAAAAATATCCAAGAAGTACAATGCCATAAGTGTCAAGATTTTGGCTATTATCCTACTGAATGCCCAAATCTTAAACAACAACGAAGTCAAGGTCAATCCTTAAAAACTAATACGACCTTGAACAGTGATGAAAAAGAAGATGTTGAAAGATATAATGACAAAAGCCAAGCCAAATATATGGCATTTGTGACCTCTCTACATAAAAATGATGAAAATTTAAAATAAAGTTTGGATCGAACTGTCTACGAATGAGTCAGAAATTCAATATTATGACCTTAAAGATGCATAAAATAAATTATTTAAAGAATGTCTAAAGATCAAGAAAACAAATACGTCTCTAAAGATAAAATTATCGAATACTGAAAAAGAAAATACTGTGGTAAGAATCGAGCTTCAGAATAAAACTCATGAATTTGAAAAATTGACTAAATCGTTCACCGATGAGATCAATACTCTTGAATTTGATTTTAAACCTGCTCGCAATGATCTAAAATAATTTTCAAATTGGTCCAAGCAATTGGACTATATGCTCGGTTTGGGAAAAATCAAAAAAATAAAATTGGGTTGGATTATTCAGAAAATGTCTTAAAAGCCATTGTTAACTCTAAAACTGTATTTGTTCGAACCACTTCCATCCCTAGACAAAGCAGCTCATCGGCTACGCGTATTGATTAGTCGTCAAGAGTTTTTCCAAAGAATTGTATCATTACACAAAACTTTCAAAACTTAAAAAATAGAAAAAATTTTTGTTTTAATTTCGCTAGGAAGCAAATGTACAATTCTAACGTCAATGGCTAAATTCGTCCCAACATGTCATAGCTGCGGCAATATTAGCCATATTCACCCCTACTATCCCGTAACATCGAGTCAAAATAGTTTTTGGTAAAACTCAAATATAGAGCATCTCATTCACTGTATTGACATTCTAAATGATCAAGTAATGAATTTAAACAATATTATAAAATGTGGTAAGAAAATATTGATCAAGAAAAGTAATATATTACCCTTTGGTCATTCGTGACAAAAAGGGGGAATAGATCTCTTCCTTAGAGGGAGGTTTACTTATTTGTTTTAGGGGGAGATAGGGGGAGGTTATCCTTATTAGGGGAGTTCATTTATGATTAGTTATTATCATTTGCAATGTTAATCCATCGTTCTCCTACGCTCTAATATATACTACTTGTCTCCTGCTGTATTTTCCTGCTGTTATCTATTTTTTCGCTAATCATAGTTGTCCAGGAATAGCAGTTCTCCCCTGGCACACAACAACCCAGTAGCTTCCTTATTTTTTTTAGTACTTCATTTATATTGTGTCGGTTGTACCTATTAGTTAATTTTCATATACACGGGTTCTATCTCGGTAGTGTCTGAACCCATAATTATTTCGTATTCTATTTTCTTTTCATATGTGGTTTTGTTACGGAATTGTTAAAGGAAAAAATTGTCAGTCATATTTTGTGTTGGTATCTTCAGTGACCATGTCGGATCGTTCTTTATCTTCAATATTGTATTACCTAGAAGATCTTCATGAGATTTTCGTTCGAGGATCATTATCGCACCTCTCCAGGTGACCACGGCTGCCCGTCGACCTACCCGCGCTCAAGTTCTGCTTACAGAGTAGCCGGAGCTCAAGGCACACTCAAATCTCACTTGAGAGTTGATTCTCACAAAATCAAGCTCGAGGTATGCTCGAGGTATGCTCGATGCACGCTCGAGCACCGTATCCAGTAACCCAATGTCCGAAGATAACTCGATATGCACTGGAACGCAAAAACCAGTACTGCCGTGCTCGCGAACCACTCAACGTGCGCTCGAGCGATGTTGTGTGCATCCGTAAAATCCTAGGCAGCACTCGTCGCACGCTCAAGCGTGGCCCACTTACCTCCAATGGTTATAATTTAACCTATTTTTTAGGCTCCATATATATACATGTCTTATGACTTTAACCTTAGATCTCTGGAGCAACTTTTACCTTGAAAAACCTCTCATTTTTGTATTCCACTTTTGAAAAGATTTTTCTCCAACGAGTGCGCTCCATTGACAATGTTTTCTCTCCACATTGTGCATTGCTTAAATTTATCACTTGATTATTTAGATGTTAGATGTGATGAATGAGCTGCTCTATCTTAAAGTTTTGACGTAAAGATATAGGACAGTGGGGATGAATATGGCCTATAATTCCACATCCATGACATGTTGGAACAAATTTAGCACCGCAGTCAAAAGTATATATTGGCTTCTTAATGTATTTAGGACCAAACTGTTCCATACTTGTGAAGTTTTTTCGATCTTGTATATTTGCACTCTTCTTTGGGGAACCTCTAGACGATTGATCAATGTGGCTAGACAAGGTGCTACTTTGTCTTGGTGTGAAAGTAGGTCGAACAAATACAGTTCTAGATTTAACGTTTGCATTTAAGGAATTTTTTGAGTAACCCAACCCGATTTTATTCCCTCTAATTTTTCCCAACCCAAGCATATGGTCCAATTTTTAGAACCCATTTGAAAATTGTTTCAAATCATTGCGAGCAGCCTCAAGATCAGATTCAAAAGTTGTAATTTTTTCAGTAAAAGAGCTTTTCAGGTTCTCAACATCTTGAACATTTGTATCTAATTCAGATTTTATAGCTAATTTTTCTTTTTCTATTTTTGTCAATTTGTGCTTGAGTGACACATTTGTTTTCTTAACTTGAAGGCATTCTTTAAATAATTTGCCATAAACATCCTGAAAGTCATACAAGATCATATTTGGCTCATTCTCAAAGTCATCGGATAGCTTAAGACTTGTATCTAAGCGATCATCATTTTTACATATTGAGGTTATAAAGACCATATACTTAACAAGGCTATTTTCAGAGTATTTTTCAGCCTCTTCATCTTCATCATCACTCAAGGTCACATTAGCTTTATAGGCTTGACCTTGTTAGCGTTTAAGGTTTAGGCATTCGACACGATAATGACCAAAGCCTTTACATTCGTGGCATTAAACAGTTTGGGTATTTTTAGATTTGGATTCTTTAAATTCACGTCGGCCTTTCTTATTAGATTTTAGAATTCGTTTTAAATCCAAACATGATAAGTCAGATGAAGATTTATTATTCTTCAAGAATTTCTTAAAGATCTTAACAAATAAGGTAAAATCTTCATCGCTATTTGACTCCTCATCAGAGTCACGATCTCTCTCTTCCCTAACAGATTTTAGGGCAATTAATATTTGCTTCCTTAATTGTGGAAGTGTGTGCTCGTAAGTTTGGAGGAACCTAACAAATTTTTTGATTTTTATTTTATCAAGGTCTTTCCTTTTTTCGATAGTGGGACCTTAGGTCTAAATCGTTCAATGAGTGATCTAAGAACTTTTCTAACAATTCTATTTTCAGGAATCTGTTCTCCTAAATTAAACGTTGAATTCGCAATATCATTCAACTGAGCATAGAATTCATCAAAAGTTTCCTCATCTTTTACACGGACTTATTCAAATCTAGTGGTTAGCATTTGTAATTTTAAATTTTTGACAATCTTAGTTTCTTCATGAGTGATTTCAAGAATATCCCACGCTTCTTTTGATGTCTCACATATAAAAATTCGTTTAAATTCTTCCGACGATACAGCCATAAATATAGCATGTAAACCCTTACTGTTCCAATTGCATGCATCAAGTTCATCTTTTGTCCATGAGGACAAAGCTTTCGGCTCATCACCACTTTTGGGTAAGGTCTATCCGGTTTGGGTGCCAACCTATACACGCTCATCCATCGATTTGAGGAATACTCTCATCCGAATCTTCTAATAGGCATAGTTGCTCCTATCAAAGAAGGAAGGTACGGAGAGTGATCCACTCGTATACATCTAGATCGGGGGTCACGGATCGGGGTAAGTTTTTGATACCAATTAAAAGAACCATTTCGGTCTAAATTGTACAATAAATATTTCGATCCCCACAATAAATTAGCGAAAGCAGTATACAATCGAATATTCAATACACGTAAAAAATATTTGTGTCTAAATGTTACGAGCGAAATGATCATAAAAATAAAGCAGTAATAATAATAAAAAAGACAAGTTTTTGGTGACGAAGAAAAAACTCGATATCCACAGTAATCGAGAAAAATCCTCCGGGTTTCAATGGCTAAGGAAGAAATACACCATGAAAATTAACTTACAAACCGGGTGGTAATGACACGTTAACCTAACCGACTTACTCCTGTCTTATAATTTTTACTAAGAAACTCCTTGGATTTACCCGCGGCAACGGAATTGGATACCTTCCGATCTTTACATCAATCTTTCCTCTCGAGCCACTTGAATTTCTGAACTGACTGGATCCCAGTGTTCACGTCATCAACGCCGCTACGAAGGTTAACAGACTGGAGAAGAGAAAGCAAGATGATGGAGAGAAAACTTTTTCAATCTAGCACAAAGGTTGGAGTTAAGTTTTCTCAATAATCGAGCACAAAGATTAGGAGCTTTTCAAATGATGTGCACTCCTTAAAGATATTCTAAATAATCTAGGGTTTAAAGATATAAGACGTGAATATATAGAGAGCTAAAAAAAATTTAAAAATAAAGTGTCCGTTAGACACAAGAGGGCTGCACTGCTTGAGCACCCATTAGGCGCTCGGCAAGTGCTAGCTAGGGTTCGAGGCAATGAGCTTGTGCCGCTCGAGCGGCTATCAGGCGCTCATCGATCGCCCAGCTCACAAAAACGCGCCCAGCGGATGCTCGAGTGCCCATTGCGGGAGGTGCGCCTAAGTGGCGCCTCGGGCACCTATCCTAGGACGAGGTGAAAAATGCGACACGAAGGCGAGAATACTAAGATTTGATGATGATGACCTTCAAGTATGAAACGGATAAAAATCTTTCAGGCTGATACGTTATCACAATTACCGAAGGTGCTGACAAGAGACTAAATGAATAAACCAACACGGTCATAGAATATGCCAACTAAGAATATGCCTAACACTTCTAAAGGTTCACCATTGCCACACAATGAGGTTATAAATGCCATATATTTAGCTTGGCCTTCGTCAGTACATCTTTCAATATCTTCTTCTTTGTCATCGCTCAATGTCGCATTAGTTTTTAAGGCTTGATCTTGTTGTCGTTTAAAATTTGGACAATTAGTACAATAATGGCCAAAACCTTTGCACTCGTGGCATTGAACTCCTTGGATATTTTTCAATCTGAGTTCTTTAATTTTACATTGATCTTTCTTATCAAGTTTAAGTAATCTTTTTAAATTCATATTTAGTTTGTCAGATAAAGACCTTTTTTCTTCAAAATTTTTTTTAACATTTCTAACAAATAAAGTAAAATCTTCATTGTTATTTGATTCCTTATCAGAGTCACGATCTCTATCTTCCCTAACAGATTTTAGAGTAATTGATTATTCTTCCTTGACTGCGAAAGTGTGTGCTCATAAGTTTAGAGAGATCATACAAGTTCTTTGATCTTCATTTTATCAAGATTTTTACTTTTTTCGATAGTAGTGATTTTAGGTCTAAATCGTTTAGGGAGTAATCTGATAACTTTTTTAACAATTTTATTTTCAGAAATTCATTGTCCTAAGTTAAACGTGAAGTTCACAATATCATTTAATTGTGCATAAAATTCATCAAAATTTTCATAATCTTTCATACGAATTTTTACAAATCTAGTGATAAGTATTTATAATTTTAAATTTTTTACTAATTTTGTTCTTTCGTGGGTATTCTCAAGTATGTCCCATGCATCTTTAGAGGTTTCGCATCTAGATATACGTCTAAACTCTTCGGGAGAAGCAGCCATAAAAATAGCATATAGTCCCTTACTGTTCCAATTACAGGCATCAAGTTCTTCTTTTGACTTCAAAAATCAAACTTTTGGTTTATCATTGGTTGAACTTCTGGGTGATATTTACCCCATTTGAGTGCTTGCCCACACTCGCTCATCCATCGATTTAAGGAAGGTTCTCATCCGAACATTCCAATAGGCATAATTGCTCCAATCAAAGAAGAGAGAAACGGATAACAATCCACTCGTATACATCTAGATCGGGGGTCGCGGATCGATGTGAGTCTTTGATACCAATTGAAAGGAACTTTTTGATTTCAAATCACACAAAAGTTTCAACCCCTTGATAAGTTTAGCGAAAGTAAAATAAAAAATTAAATATTAAATATACATCAAAAACATTTATATATAAATGCCAATAACAATAATATACATAAGGAGTAGGGGACAATGAAGAAAATAGTAAAAAAAATACTTTTTAATGACGAAGAAAAAACTTGATACCCATGGTAATCGAGAAAAACCTCTTGTGTTTCAACGGCCAGAAAAAATATTCACTATGAAAATTAACTTATAAATCGGGTGGTACAAACGCGTTAACCTAACCGACTTGCTCCCATCTCGTGATCCCTATTAAGGAACTCCTTGAATTTACCTGTGGTAATGGAATCGGATACCTTTCAGTCTTTACGTCGATCTTCTCTAACAAACCACTGGAATTCAGTTTCCACGCGTCCCACGTTACTCACGAGGAATTGTAGGCAAGAACAAAGGAGGATTCAAATAGTATGAAAAGATGAGAAGGCTTTGGCAAACTAACACATGTAAATAGTGAAACTTTCTCCGGTGGGCACAAACTCTTTGTACCAAGTAATGAACGTAACCTTTTCATGTCTCAATTTTCTTTTTTTAGAAAACCTAAAGATGAAGAAGAAAGGGTCATATATATAGATGAGCGTAAATGGTTTCAAAAATTAAAGATCTATTAGGCACAAAAGGCTCGTGCCACTCGAGCGCTTCTTGAGTGCGCAACGGGTGCAGAATAGGGTTAGGTGATTTCGTGCCCTGGCTCTTGAACGTGAATCAGACGCTCATCGAGCACCCTGGTTTTGGAAAATGCTCTTGGTTGGCACCTCGGGCGCTCATCGAGCACACGATTCTAGAAAACGCACATCGGTGCCTAGTAGGCACTACTCTCAGGGAGGGACAGAACGGAAGATAGGGAGGTGGGAACGCTGAGAATGTGACTTTGACAGCCTCCGAGCATGAAATTGATAAAAATCTTCTAGACTGATATATTGTTGCAAATATCAAACACGCCGACAAGAGATCAAGTAATCAACTCAACATAATCACGAAATATGCCAACTCAAAATACGACTAATAATTTCAAATAAAGTTCTATTAGATATTGAGCATGGGGTTTGGTTGAAGATCGAATGAGAATAACTCCTTTTATAGCCAAAAAGGGGCCACGAAACGGGGCATTTTTACCTGAAGAAAATCAATCAAATAGTTAAATAATCTTAATTAATTAAGTAGAGAATCATGCTCTAATTGATAGGATCAATTAGCAATCAATGTAAATTGATTGAGATTCCATTAAGAAAGACATTCGAAAGGTATTTTAAGTGTACCATTCGTATTTTCATCCAAATATACTTGAAGTTTAAATTCAATCTCCGAGCATGGCATGTTGGTGTTGAATATGGTCTAAGATAAGATCGGCTCAACCCATTACTATATGGAGCCTATAAATCGTAAGCCCATGGAGAAATATAAATCAACCAAACTGTTAGACCCAAAACGGAAAAAAATTCAATCAAATTATCGGATATCCGAATGGCCACACTGTTAGTAATATAAAAGATTGAAATATCGAATGATTACTTAGTTAATAAATCCGAACGATTAATCCTGATAGATAGTTATATGAACCAAGAGATAAATAATCAAATCAAATGAACAATTATTGCGCCTAATGAATAGACGTTAGATTTAAAACTTATTTAACAGTTTGACTATTCAATTTTTAACCTATTTAACTCCTCAATTAATATACAATCATACCTCATTTAATACATAAACATACCTCTTTGGAAATGGTATTTTGATTATCATTAAGGTTATAATTAGGCCTATTTTTTTTAAACAAGATAATAAAAGCCAAATTATTTATTAAAATAGTAAATATAAAGTTCTAATCCCCTATACACGTACAAATTTTAAAAAATGTGAAACCAAATCCTTCAATTTTTACTCTTTGTAGTCCTCGGTTTTTTGTAATCTTTTATTTTTTAAAAAAGAATTCTAATTTAAGAGTTGAAAGATATTTTAAAAAATAAGTCTCGTATTGTTTTACTTCTTGTTAATTATTGTTGTTTGAAAATCTTAAATTGTGAGATTTGAAAGTCTAACTTGATTCAACTCAAATAACTATCTGAATTCAATATATGTTTTTTTTAAGTATTCTATCTAACTATTTTAAGCAACCCATATGCACAAGATAAGAAGTACCATAAACATACCAATCAATATTTTAATAATATTTCTCCCGTCATATGCATGAATCTGCACTCCACTATGTAGGACTACTGATGTCAATATTATTTTTAGCTGATCATTACATGTTTAATTTAAAATTTATTTAAAAGATTAGAACAATATATATAATAAAATTTTTTTATTATTAGCTTATTTTTAATATCTAATGATGGCATCCCTAAATATTAGGGATATTCTATCGAGGCAACGTATCTACCTTGCACAAGCATTTTAATGGGTTACGTTCATGTAATTTAATCGCCTTATTATGCTTTAGGTTTTTTGTGATTTTATAGTTACAGGGCCTTTTTGAGTGTTTTTCTGTGGGAGATACTGCGGAACTCTTGCCCATTGGATATTATTTACTATGTATGTATATTACACTGTCTAAAAAAATATTGCACTAATGATGTGGTGTGAGTTGTCGGTCTCAATTTGCAGCACCACTCAAGATTGCAGGCGCATTTGACTTTTTTCTTTAAATCGTCCCGAGTTGCGTACCCCTGACCAAACGGAAATCCGTGATACAGGATGTCGATTGTGTCAACTATCGCTTTAATTTAACGCGGCGATTGCTGAATTACTCTCCTTGACTTTGCTGCACCAGACAGACGACGCACCTACTCACAGTAAACCAAAAACCCATGATGCCTTCGGAAGTCGGAAGCAAAATGATTATTTTCCTTTAATAAGCAATCCCATAAACAATTGGCGGAAAGCTAAGAGGGGTGAATGGAAAAACCCCAGAAAACAATACGTCGATGGTGAATGTTTCAAAGCAAATTTCTGGTCTTCTCTCTTGCATAGGATGTAACATACCTCTTTCTCTCTCTCTCTTCTGGTAATTCTCGGTTTCCCTTTCCCTGTCATATATGGCGATCTTTCACAGAAAGCTGCTACCCGAGACTGAACCCAGTACCAACATCGTTGTCCTTTGTCCTTGTGGATCGTATTTCAATGGGACCTGGGCTTGTTGTTTTGAGCCCAGTCCTTCTCCCCCACCAGGTGTTCGACATAATTACACCCAAAACCATGTTGTGCCCTATTTGATATCCATAGTGTGTGCTCTGGGTGTTGCGTTTCTTTTCCTTACTACCTGCACTATTTTACTGAGGAATCGCTGGACGAGGAGGAGGGGTTCAATAAGGGTGATCAGTGACCCTGAGGATATTGTCGATGAAGATCACGGCCCAGTTGATTACCCCATCTGGCATATTGCGACTGCTGGCCTGCAACAATCTGCTATAGATTCGATTACTGCTTTTAAATACAACAGACATGAAGGGTTGATTGAAGGAAGTGATTGTTCTATTTGTTTGACTAGGTTCCAGGAAGGAGATGATCTTCGGCTTTTGCCCAAGTGCAGTCATGCCTTCCATATCTCCTGCATTGATGTTTGGCTAATGTCCCATAAAAATTGCCCTCTTTGTCGGGCTCCCATCATAAAAGAGTCTTCTTCTGCCAATTTTGACCTATCAGGCTCGAGTTCTAGTGATTTGAATTCAACTGGAGTGACCGCCCAGATGGAGAATTTGGAGAACAATCATGGGGGGCATCATGAAGGACAAGGTGAAACTAGTGGCCAAATGAGGGAAAGGGTTGATGGCTTTGGCATTTTGCCCATACACGGTGTGAGAATGACTTCGATTTTGAAGAAGAATCGTGAGCTTCGGGTTTTAAGTGATTTGGGAGGGAATGATCGGGTTATGAGGAGTAACAAATTTCAACCAATGAGGTGGTCAGTTTCGTTTGATGCATCGGCTGCCTCAGCAATAAGTGATGCTGTGGCTGCTGTCTGTTCAGACAAAGATGAAAGGATGTTAGAACTAGAGAATAGAATGAAGTTGGAAATAGCTGCTAAACAAGGGCGTGGAAATTCTAGCGTATCTAGATTGAGGAAGAGCTCTTCAATTGGGTGTTCGTTACAGAAGGCCCCTGTTTCGATGAAGAGATCATCATCTTCTAGCGGGAAGTTCTTTCCTTCATTCCAACGAAGTAAAAGTCAGCCTTCAATCCTTCCCCATGAGCCGAAAGACAGACCATGTAATTAGCAAATTTCTCGATTCAGGTAGATCAGCTGAATTATGTGTTGTATCTGTCTGCAATCCGTTTCCCCTAATAAACCATGATGAGATATCCACCACATGCATCAAGTATGACACCTAAATTAGGTCGTGTGCCTACATTTACAGGATGGTTCTCGTGTCACTTAATAAGAACAAATGGCGGTGGCTTTAATATCTTCTTCCTTGTAGAGTTGCTTAACAATTATTAGCCTTCCATGCAGAAAATACCCACTCTTATCAAGGATACTTGTGCTTGATCTTCATTGTTGGATGATGAACTTGTCTAATTTTCCTTGTACCATATGTCTGCTCATTCTTTTGCTGTGTCCTATACTATGAACCAATTGTCATCTCATAGCTAGCTGAATTGTATGCGTTAAAGCTAGATATGCCCACTTGGAGTTGATTTTAATGCTTGAAATTTCATCTTCAAAATTGTTTCTACCCGGTGGCAGTCCAAACTGCTCGGAGGCATCAATGCGTAATGCAGTTCACAATTGTTGCTTTGGGAATCCAGATTTGAATTCTTACCCCATGGGCAATTTCCTAAATTGTTAGCGTATGCTCACATCTGCAATTTCCTAAATTTCAGTAGGCATTATTTTTTGTCTATAGGTATACATAATGGCAGTGCTTCTCGCCTTTTCACTGTCTGAGCAAGTGAGTTAGAGCCCAATGCCATTTAGTGAAAATCTTCACCAGTTGTCTTCTCCATCTACTCTCCATGAGCTTGATGAAACAGGTCCATGAACAATCCACTTTCTGCCTTGATCAGTCCAGAGATTTTTACTGAAACAGTCAGAACCCCATGCGGTTAGTGATGCTCGTCCGATCTGGCCGTGGTCCTTAGTTGCATTTGAGTCGACATACGATATCGTTGACTTTGATGTAATACTCAAGAGTATGTCCATATGCTACATCGACTTTGAGCGATGTAGTCCCCACGTACCGATGTTACTCTATTGTAACCTTTATTATATAGTTATTTTTATGATTACACCGGTTAATTAATTGTCTCTTTTTTAAGTACATTTGATTTTGAATTTCAACTTAGTATTGAAGAAAAATGATGTTATGTTTTTTTTTTGTATATGAAGAGAATATTTTTATATAATATAGGAAAAACTGTGGAAATACAGTAGGTGATTGGTATCACACCACCAATGACAAACTTACCAATTGAATTAGCAACATATCAGCCTGAGATAATGACAACAAATAATTTATTTTAAATAAATGTAAGAACAAAGTGAAAAACCTACAAATATCAACCTTAATAAACTACCAATTCTACAGAAATTTCACTGGATATTTAAATCCACCGCTTTAATTTTCTCTTCTTGCACCATTCCCCTCGTCTTGCTCAGATTGGTTGATTAGATGGGAAATAATTCATTAGAATATATATATATTTTTAGGGTGTGTGAAAAAGCTTTTTTCTTATATTTTTCAAGTTTTTGGAATGTATAGGCAAGTGAATCAATGCAAAGAAATTTTGGTGAATGGAAAACATAAATTTAAACTCTGAATAATTATTGCTCATCTTTAAAATAAGAAGTTCTATTTCAAAATTCATCGACGATTTATTATTGATCACTGACATTCATTAATGAAAGCTTTTGCGTTAAATCATATTATCGTAGTCTAATGACGCTCTAATCACCCATCTTAGGCAGCTGGCTCGGAATGTCCCGAACTTTCAACCGATCTCTGTTATTAATGCCTTGACTTGCAGCCACCGTTCTTTGTTGTCAATTGCCTGTAAATAATACCACTGATCTCTCTGCTAGTTAAAAATATATAGACATCAATAATTAATTTGACTATGATCCGAAAATATTTTATTAATTTTAGAATATTATTATTAATCAAGAAGTATTATCACTAGTAAAATTTGTTGAGATATGGATCACTCTAGGGTGAGAAGTATTGTTGTGTTTGTCGTGCGCGCTTGTGTACGCCACGATGTAGCATCGAGTGGAACTTCGATTTGAAAATGACTGAGTTGGAATTCCAATGTGAAAATGATCGGAGTGGAATTTCGGAGTAAAAATGACCAGGTTGGAATTCTAATGTGAACATGAACGGTTGAAATTTCAGAGTAAAAATGATCGAAATAGAATTCCGAAGTGAAAATGATCGGTGTAAAATTCTGATGTAAAAATGACCAGTTAGAATTTCGGAGTGAAAATGACCAAAGTAGAATTTCGGAGTGAAAATGACCGGTGTGGAATTCCATAGTGAAAATGTTCGGAGTGGAATTTCGAAGTGAAAATTTCAAAATGGTACAGAAGGCCGCAATGATTTTGGTAGTAGAGATGGACTGTAAGAACGCAAAAATGGAGGAAGGAAGAAGTGGATGAAGACGAAGAAAGCAAACGACGAAGCCAGAAAACGGCAGAGCACTCAAGTGCTGTCTTGGAAAAATAAGAAAGCTGACAATTTTATTAAAATGAGTTTACAGCTCATTTTCATGTATTTGACAAAGAACGTGGAAGGTGTATTTATACACCAATATACAACGGTAAAATAAAAACACAAACCAAAAATAAAAAGACACTAACCTAAAATACCCCAATGCAAATATCCCATGATACAAAAAAAAAAATACTTAACTAAAATACAATATTTAAATAATATATTTTCTAATATATTATACATTTTCTAATATATTATACATTTCGTAATACGCTCCCGCAAGATGGAGCATATATATTGACAATATCCATCTTGGACAAGTGCGCATTCAACTGCTGTGAGAGTATGATCTTGGTAAAGATGTCGGCCAACTGATTATGGGTGGTGATATGATGAGTACGGATGCTGCCGTCTTGAGTCTTGTCGCGGATGAGATGGTAATCCAACTCAATGTGTTTGGTGCATTCGTGAAAGACAGGGTTAGCAACAATGTGGATTGCCGCTTGATTATCACAGTATAGATGCACTGCATGGGAATGTGAGACCTGCTAATCATTAAAGATATAACATAGCCAAGATAATTCACAACAAGTGTTAGCCATAGCTCTATATTCTGCTTCAGCGAAAGAGCGAGAGACCACCGACTGTTTCTTGCATTTTCAATAGAGAAGAGAATCGCCAAGAAAAGTGCAATAGCCAGTAATGGATCTGCGTGTGTCTAGACATGAAGCCCAATTAGCATCACAAAAGGCCCTTAGTTGAATAGGGGAAGTGGTAGGAAGTAGAATGCCTTGTCCGGGATTTAGTTTAAGATATCGCAAAACTTGATATGCAGCTTTTAGATGTTGGGAGGTAGGCTGGTTCATAAATTGGCTTAAAATGTGGACGGTATAGGCAATATCCGGGCGTGTAACAGTGAGATACAGGAGACGACCAACTAGTCGTCGATACGGACGTGGGTCCTGTAAGACTTCCCCAGTATGTTGACTCAATTTAATGTTTTGATCCATAGGTAGTGTAAGGGGTTTGACTCCAATGGTGTCAGAATCAGCTAAAATGTCAAGAGTATATTTTCGTTGGCAAAGGTGTATACCTTTTACTGATCGGACAATTTCAATGCCAAGGAAGTATCTTAAGGTCCCCAGGTCTTTAATCTTGAAAGCTTGGTTGAGAAAAGTTTTGATTGAGGTAATGGCCTTTAAGCAATTACCTGCAACGATAATGTCATCGACATAGACAAGAAGGACTGTAAAAGATGTGCTGTCTTGTTTAGTGAAAAGGTTGTAATCAGCCTTGGATTGCATGAATCCATATGTAATGAGGGAAGTAAAAAGTTTAGAGTACCATTGTCTGGAGGCTAGTTTAAGACCATAGATGCTTTTTAGTAATTTGCATACTCGATGAGGTTTTTCTTTTGTATATCCAGGGGGCTGTTGCATATAGATGTCTTCATTTAGGGTACCATTTAAGAATGCATTATTTACATCAAAGTGATACAAATGCCATCCTTTTATGGCAGCTACGGCCAAAAGGCATCAAACGGTGGTGAGTTTAGCGACAGGGAAAAAAGTTTCGTGATAATTCACTCCTTCCTCTTGAGTATACCCTTTAGCAACAAGTCGGCATTTATATCTTTCGAATTTCAATTTGAACACATATCGACATCCTATGGCCTTCTTTCCTTGAGGCAAATCAATAATGATCCAGGTTTTATTAAATTCTAAGGCGTCTAGCTCATCTTTGATGGCTTTACGCTAGTTGGGATCACGTATGGCCTGTGTTTAGGTTTGTGGTTCAGTTTGGGATGAGATGGAAGAAGTAAAAGACTTGTAATCGTGGGACAACCTTTGATGTGATACGTGATTCTCAAGAGGATAAGGTTTTCCTGGTGAAACTAGTTTGGTGGATTGGATAGGAATAACGTGAGATGCTTGATGGCAATAAAAATCTTTCAGGTATTGGGGAGATTTCCTAGTTCTGGTGGTTCTGCGAACGGGAATATCATCTCCGGTTGGGAGTTGAATATTTGTAGGAGGGGTACTAAGTTTCCGATTGTTGACCGATATTTCTTGATTATGATCTGGTTGATTGTGTATTGATGTTGAATTGGATTCTTCTTCTTCATTACTCCAATTGGTGGCGATTGGCGGGTTTTCATCCAGAACAGGATTATTATTTGAATGCAAGTCTAGGTTGTGGGCAGGAGGTAATTGTTGGGTGACAAATGGATCCATATCAGTCATAATAGGAGGTATAGTATTTAATTGATCGTTGGGGATAGATTCGGCACAGTTTCTTTTATATGGGAACATATTTTCATGAAAAATGACATCTCAGGAATAAAAAATATCATGACTATGTAAATCAAGTAATTTATATCCTTTCACTCCAAAAGGGTATCCCAAAAAGAGACAATTCTACTTTTAGAATCAAATTTCTTCCGTCCTTGAGAAAGGGTGGATGCAAAGTATAAACAGCCAAAAACCTGAAGATTGTCGTAATTGGGTTTAACTCCAAATAGAATTTCGTATAGAGTCTTGTTTTCAAGTAATGGAGTGGGTATTCTGTTGATGATGTGGGCAGCAGTCAAGATACAATAACTCCAAAATTTTATAGAAAGTCCTGATTGGAATCTAATAGCCCTAGTGACATTTAATAAATATTGGTGTTTGCGTTCAATAACACCGTTTTGCTGTGGTGTTTTCACACAAGTGCATTGGTGGATAACACCTCTATTTCTGTAAAAATCCTCCAATTTAAATTCAGTTCTATTATCACTACGGATTACTTTAATTTTGACATTGAATTGTGTGGCAACCAGATTGTAAAAGACTTCCATGCACAATTTGGTATCCGATTTTTGTTTCAGAAGGTAGATCCAGGTACTCCTGGAAAAATCATCAATAATGGTCAGGAAGTATTTATATCCATCATAGGATTCTTCGGAACATGGTCCCCATAAGTCACAACACATCACGTCGAATAAGGTATGTGACTTAGGTGTACTGGGGGAAAAGGGAAGACGACGCTGCTTGGCCATGTGGCAAATAGAACAAGGATCATTACTAATGGAATGCATTGTTCCTTTTACAAGAGGATCACTTATTAATTTTATCCTAAAATACGAAATATGACCTAAACGAGAATGCCATAGATTAGAAGGCAATGAAACAGCATTAGCCGAGGGCTCCCTGCGAAATTTTGAGAGAAGGCTTTGCAAAAAATTAGGATCAACTTTAGTGTTCGTCAGATAATATAAACCATTTTTCTCTTCACCCATCTCAATCGTTCTCCAGGAAGAAAGGTCCTAAATTAAGCAAAATTTACCAAAGAAAAATAAACAACAACCAAGATTATTAGCAAATTGCTTCACAGATATCAAATTGAAAGTAAAAGAGGGAACACATAAAACGTTTTATAATACAATTTGGTCAGTCAGTTTGACTGTCCCAGTGTTGGAGACAAGTGCTTTACTCCCATCCAGGAGTCTCACAGAACAGAAGACGAGTGTCTCCTTAGCAAGGTACAAAGATGGATCACATATCATGTGATCAGTGGCTCCTGTGTTAAGGATCCAGGTATTCCTCCTATTACAAGAGGGAGGTATAGAACTGAAAATATTACCAGCCATATTTGTTGCCTTCGGTTGATCACCTGTGAGATCAAAAGTTTGGGAATTATTTTTGGTTGTTTGAGAAAGCAGTGCTGGCTCTTTTGGGTGAATCAGATTCATCAATTGCTGAAACTGCATTCTGGTTAATTCAACTTTGTCGTTCTCATGGGTCTCTTGTTCAGAGACATTCATATGGTTCGATTTGTTAGCCAAGAGGGCTGTGGCTCTAGGTTTGCCATTCGGTCTACGACCGGGAGGGAAGCCATGGAGCTGATAGCATTTATCAATAACGTGGCCAAGTTTATTACAGTGGGCACAAATGAAAATTTCTACGTTCCCAATTTTAAAACACTGTTGCAAAGAGTGCCCTGGAACACGACAATGAGAACAAAAGGGACGGTCCTTTTTCGTCATTTGATTATTCTTAGCAAAATTATTAACAGACTGCTTTGTAAACAAGGCAACAGTTTCGGAGGGATGAACAACAGACAACATTTGGTCTTGTCGTTCTTGCTGCTGGACAATCGAAAATACTTTGTTGATAGAAGGGAGAAGATCTATCAACATAATTTGGTCTCTCACGTTGGTATAAGGACATTGAGACCCATAAGGAATTGCATAACGCAATCCCTTTGATATCGCTCAGTAAGCACCTTGATGTTACCACAGTTACAATCTGGGAGTGGATCGTAGATAAGGAGCTCGTCCCAGATTGTTTTCAATTTTCCATAGTACAGACTTACCGAATCGTGCTCCTATAAGAGACACGCCAAGGACTTCTTCAATTGAAAGATGCGTGGCCCATTTTGTTGGGTGAACCGGTCACGCAGTTCTTTCCAGATCTCAGTAGCATCATCGACAAATACGACGCTAGACCTAATGGAAGGGCTAATCGAGTTCTGAATCCAAGAGACAACCATGTCGTTGCAACGTTCCCAAGCTTCGAAAAGGGGATCGGTGAAATCGCTGGGTTTGGGAACAGTGCCGTCGACGAAAGGGAGTTTGTTTTTGGCCCTTAACGCTCGACGCATGATGCGAGACCAGGTCGAATAGTTGTCGACGGTGAGTAAATCGGTGACTAAGACAACGGCTGGACTGTCGTCGGCTTCCAAATGAAACGGATTGCGTGGATCTGAAAGATTTTGAAAACGCAGCAATTGTTGGGTAAGAACCGGATCTGGTTGGTCATTGCTAGATGCGTTGAGGCTAGATGGGTTATCGGAAGCGTTGGGGTTAGAAGAATGGGCCATTGACACTCTGATGCCATGTAAGAACGCAAAAATGGAGGAAGGAAGAAGTGGAAGAAGACGAAGAAGGCAAACGGCGAAGCCAGAAAACGGCAGAGCACTCAAGTGTTGTCTTGGAAAAATAAGAAAGCTGACAATTTTATTAAAATGAGTTTACAGCTCATTTTCATGTATTTGACAAAGAACGTGGAAGGTGTATTTATACACCAATATACAACGGTAAAATAAAAACACAAACAAAAAATAAAAAGACACTAACCTAAAATACCCCAATGCAAATATCCCAGAATACAAAAAAAAATACTTAACTAAAATACAATATTTACATAATATATTTTCTAATATATTATACATTTTCTAATATATTATACATTTCGTAATATGGACAGGTGGACAAATCTGTCATGTGCCAAAAAATACCTGCAAAGTCAGTATATGTAAAAGGGCAGATAGTTGGCCTTCCAAAACTGGTAACTGATATTGTAGAATAAGTTAACTGTAAAGTTCAGGACAAGAAGATAATTTTACAAAGTAGGTGGTAGGTTTTATAGTACATGCGATAGTTTTACAAAGTAGGTGTCACTTGGTGCATTTATATATATATATATATATATATATTTATATTACTGCGTTTTTTTAAAAAGTGTAAAGAAATACTGAAAAACAAAAGAGTAGTGCTTACTCTAATTCTTTATTCTTCGAGGGCTTGTATAATCAATGTTTCTTTAACCAAAATTTACATAGTGAAATCATTGTGAATTATGTGTCCCATAATTTTCTCTCTCTTATTCAGAAGAAAGTTTCCATGTAAAAATATTATGTCTTGATTTTCTTCCTTCCTATTGTGTATGAGTCATTATTATTTTCTCTAGATTTTTTTATCTTACCAACGTTATTTTTTTTGAAAAAAATTCTCATAATTATTGGTTGATTTATATGATGTACTACTTTTTCTTTTTTATACATGTAAAGTATTAGAAGGATGAATATTTTATTTGGAACTATTTTTAGGAAAAAGCGAGAAAACGAAGCCGAAGTTCTTTGTTGTTATTTTTTTAATATCATTTTTCCTTGCTTGATCCTCTTATTCCCCCCGCAGGTTCGAGTTGGTTCCCTTTTTTAGTTAAATTCTTTCTTATTTTCAGCTATCCAACATATTATTTTCTGATAGTATATTTCAAATACCGATATTAAAATATTTTGCATAAAAACTTCTATCCAATTATGATCATATTCAATGTAAATTAAGATGCTTACTTTTTAACATTACTTTAAGTTGTGAAATATGCAGTGAATATGCAGTAAAATCTTCATTTCTGGCGTTGGCCCTGCCCAGCCTCGCTTTTTCAGCTCACCTTCAATTTCGCCGACGAGGAAGCGTAAGTGAACAAAAAGAAAATTGCAAAAACTCACATAATTAAGTGGGTGAACAATTTTTTCTTTTAACCCTACTTTTCCACCCATTTTCGGCTACGTTAAGTATGCCTTTTTAGCTTATCTTCCCTCGCACTATCTGCGAGCTTGCCGATTCATCTCGTCAGACACACACAATTTCCCCTTTCTCTCCCCCTTTTGATCCAACGTTAGCCCCCTTTTCTCTCTCTAAGTCACCCCAGATATTGTTCTTTTCTTCTAGTCTACCGTCTACTAACTACCCATTACTTCTATTGGCATTATTTTATTTGTGGATATTATGTTATTTACTCTCAGAGCTGGGTCTGAGCTGTTTATGTAACGACGCAATCTTCCATGCTTGTTTATGGAGTTGTATTTGGGATAGTTTGAGCCAAAAGCAAGGAATATTAAAAGTGGGCTTGACAAATTTTCTTACTTTCTGCCTTCTTTTCCCTCTATGTTTTCTTCCATCCTACTCTCTCGCAGATGGATTCTTTATTTTTGCTTTTCTGATGTAACTGGGCCCTGCATTTCGAATGGAATTACTTTTTCAGAAATGGGTCATCGCATTTTTGCTCTCTTGTTGGCTCATGTTCTCTATTGCATTCTCAGGTGTGAACACCCTAGCCGTACTTTCATGGTTCTTGCTTGTTTTTTGGTGGCCTTTAAGAATTCAATCCCAGGTGATTGATTTTTCTCCTCTTTTAAATTCATGTCTTTGTTTTTCTTTTTCATGACTGAAGTGGAAGGATTAAGAGGAGATGCTAAAGTCAGAGGAGTGAACTTGGGTGGTTGGTTGGTTGTGGAAGGATGGATTAAGCCTTCTCTGTTTGATGGAATTCCTAATGGAGATATGCTTGTAAGCTTCTGGTTTATTGGATTTTCTTTTTCTTTTATCCTTTTGCACTCTTCTCAGGTTTATGGTGATTGCATTGGGTTCAAAGATGTGTGTCAAATCGAAATGTAGGACGGAACAGAGGTTCAATTGAAGTCGGTTACACTGCAAAAGTATGTGTCTGCTGAGAATGGTGGAGGCGGCAATGTGACTGTGGATAGAGATGTACCTTCTTCATGGGAAACTTTCAGGGTCAGGTTTACAGTTTCGTATTTCTGTTGATTGCTAATGCGTGCATATTCTTTCTATCATGTATTATCAAACATGGGATAGTTTATTTCAGGTTTTATTATTATTGATTGTATCCGGGTTTTTCTGTATTGTAGATCTTCAATGGAAATCTAACTTTGTAAATAGGCCATCTAGCCTTCTGGGGGTGGCAGAATAATTGTCAATGTGTTATTCTTGGTGTCCTTAAAAACTTGTATGACATTATTTCTTCAGTAATCATTTGTTCAAAGAGTCTTTTGGTATTTTCAGGCTGTCTGGAAGATAATGTGAGGTTGGATAATACGCTTCTTGCGAATTTAGTGTGCACAACAGGAACTCAGACGTCGAAAGGATAAAAAACTTGATTTCCCTTTTTCATTTTTTGATTAAATGGCAATATGCCAGATGATTCATGTATTCAAAATCTTCTTGACATGGATAATCCAAACACTTTTGCTGCTATCTTGTTATTGAAACTAATTAACCCAGGAGCTTGGATATCTATGATTAAGGCATTTACTTTGGCTTTATATTTTTGATGTTGATTACTTTGACATTCTCTTGTTCTGCCCATTTCTGCCGATTCTGAAATACATATGTTCTCATATTCTTGTATTCATCTTTAATAGTTTATATGGTGGGGGAAAGTGCATAGTTTTGTTTGTTTGATCTTTGTATTATATAAGGCAAAAGCTTCTTTGCAAATTCTTATACCAATCGGTTGGTCCTTTTCCCCCAAGTAAACTGTTGGGTAGAGAGCCCTTGCAGGAATTCCTCATTGTCTGGTCAGAGAGCATTGAGCGATAGTTCTGAACCAGCTATTGGCATGCCTTGATTATTACCTCACTACCAGGTCGTTGACCCAAGCTACACAATTTTAACTCAATGGGTTCTTAACATGAGGAAACATGTGCAATTTTGCTTATCAGAAGGGGAAAAAGCAATTCTGCAGGCAGTATATTTTTCTCAACACATCAATGCATCTTATCTCTTGATATATTGCTGATGACTGGCGATATTGGTATTTACATACATAACATTTCCTTGCGTGAAGAAAAAAATGGTGCTATTGAATTTTCATCTTTACTGCTAACAACTGTCTAATATAATATATGGCTTAGAAAATTAGGACTTTGATATCAGCAATTAAGTGCTTGACCATTTATCCTCATTGTCATGCTAATGGCTTTTTTCAGGACTGTTCAAGAGAGAGAGAATGTGTCTATTTGGCTAAGTGAAATGTTAATTGACGTTGAGAATGCATATGATTCTACCTAATTGTGATATGTCTAATTTCTTCATTGCAGTTGTGGAGAGTCTCTGCCACAGAATTTCAACTACGCTCCCTTCAAGGCCAGTTTCTAAGTTGTGATGGGGCAGGAAGTTCGGTCTCAGCAACAGCAGAATCACCCTCTAATAAAGAAACATTTTATCTCAAAAGACTAAATAACAGCAGCAGAGTTCACATCAATATTCAGAGTGGTACCTATCTGCAGGTATATCCTGCGCTAAATGAAACATAGTTATTTTCACAAAGGGTGCAACAGGAAGTTGATAAACTAAGGGAAGAACAACTATTTCACCTCTTAATGCTACAATATCTTATTGCATTAATTCTACCATGACAATCTGGTATGATTTGCTCTGCGCATGTTGTGTTGTGACTTATTTATATAGGCTTTTGTATGTGTCAAATAATGGTAATTGTTTAGGTGTTGGACTGGCTGTTTTTGAAAACTTCATATGCTGATTTGAAGAGCCTAAGTGTTTCAAATATCTAGTTTCTTACATGGATACTTTCGATCTAACTGAAGAGTGAAAATAACTATGGTTTTAGGCTAGACACAATAATTCCAATCGCCATTTTGCTTTTGCTGTGTTTCTCCATCTAGCTTTGCTTTGGGATCTATTCACCTTCAATTTGGGATCTTCTCTCAGTATTAATTTCTAACAGATGACGTTATTCACAACCTTTTGTAGGCTGCGAATGAAAGCTATCTTACGGCGGATTACCCAGGGACAACACCGGGATGGGATGATAATGCCGCCACCTTTGAAATGATAATTGTTTCAAATAACTTGCATGGTGATTTCCAGCTTGCGAACGGATATGGACATGCTAAGGCCAAAGAAGTTCTTGCGGTACTTTATGACATACTTTGGTTATTTCAGATCTCCGAGTGCAAAACTCTCCACCTATAGGATAAAGAAACCTATTTCTAACTTCTTCCTTTTTTATATTGAATATTTCTAACTTCTTTACTTTTTCCAAAGTGGCTAAATTTTCAAAGTTATCGTTTCCTTCCACAAAGTTGGCCTTTCTTTGTTTGCCTCATTTCTTCTTTTGTTTTTGTGATGTTCTTATTTCTGAAGTGCAGAGACATAGAAACAGCTTTGTTACAGTGCAAGATTTCTACTTTTTAAATAGGCACGGTATAAATACTGTAAGGATCCCTGTTGGTTGGTGGATAGCTTTTGATCCCAATCCTCCTGCGCCTTTTATTGGAGGAACACTGGATGCTTTAGACAATGCATTCTCATGGGCACTGTTAAGTCTTCATTTGATCTTTGATTCCTTGAATTTTTGGACTTCGAGCGGTGGAAGGTCATAACATTTAATGTTTTGTTCAGGGCTTTTGATATAAAGTGCATCATTGACCTTCATGCTGCTCCTGGTTCCCAAAATGGGATGGAGCATAGCGCTAGCAGAGATGGCTCAATAGATTGGCCCACATCACAAGATTACATCTCAAAAACATTGGATGTTATCGACTTCTTAGCATCTAGGTAATTTATTGACAGATTGTTTAGTTTCTCAACAGCTATCCCAAATTTTGTTTGGACATCAGTTTTGTGTTCCTTGCTCATGATTGACATGATTTGCACATGCTTGTTTCTTTTTTCCTGAATGAAATCTTCTCTTGATTAATAAGAGAATATATTAATTTGTAGCTGGGAGATAGACATCAACTAATTTTGGCAGCATCACCAGAAACTACTTCTTTGACAAAAGTAAAAAGAAGATTGGACACCATGTGTAAATATTGTGTGGATCGAGTTTGCCGCAGGCAATATTACTTAACAGCATGAATTCCTCTGCTTGCAGGTATTCAAAACATCCTGCTTTGCTGGGAATCGAACTACTGAATGAGCCATCTGCCGCCGCAGTTTCTCTGGATGTGTTGGTTTCATATTACCAGCAAGGCTACCAAGTTGTGAGGAAGTACTCTCCAATGACTTACGCGATCATGTGCCAAAGGATTGGCAACACGGATCCAATCGAGCTGTTTCAAGCTAACATTGGATTCGCAAACATTGTGGTTGATCTCCACTACTACAACCTTTTCGATACTTTCTTTGCTAACATGAGCTCTGCCGATAATATTGAGTACATATACAAGAGCAGGGAATCTCAATTGCAGCAGCTGAGCAGTGCCAATGATCCTCTTGTTTTCATTGGTAAAGCAAAAAAATCCATTTTTCTGTTCTTCTTCACTGCATTAGATTGCATGAAACTTAAACCATTTCATAATTCCATAATTGGACCCGATGCTTAGGTTAGCCTGGGAGGTCAACATAAGATGATTGATGGGAAATTGTGGGCAAATTTGTGCCAATTGTGCTTGAAATCCCGCTCACAAAAACAAAAATAAGCACAACCACGGGTTCAAAATTCTCTCAAAAACTCTACTAACAAACTTTTACAACTTACAACATTTTGAAAAATGAAACTGCAAAATCTTTTTCACACTCTCATCCAAAGACCTTGTAACACCCTTTTCTCAGCACTTGCTATTCACAAGGTTTTGGGATAGAAGCAAACTCGAACAAAGATTTTATTTACAGGGACTCAACCTTTTTCTTTGCTCAAGCAATGTGAGACTTTTGTTAGAAAACGTGTTTCTCTCTTTTATGGAATTAATGAGTGATCCAACAAACTGTCTACTTATTAATGTATTGGGTTATGAAATGTCTAGGAGATCATCTTCATAATTAGAATCATATGCATTTAGAAGATTAAGAGTGAAATTAGGGATGAGATGAGAGGGAATGATAATAGACAAGACAAAGATGAGAATTTGACAAAGGAAGGGATCTATTGCTTAACGAGCAACACAATTATTTTCATTCATTCGTCTACAATCATTAGGCATGGCTAACTCCTTTATAGACTAGCTAGGCTGCTGTCCTCCCCACACACTCTTACAATCACTTAATAGCAGCATATTGTTAACTAACCACACTAATTACAACCACACATTCAATATCTAGTAGCAACTATCTAGTTTAACTAATTGATGATATGTCATATGACTAGCCATCACTGGGATCCACTTGGCTGGCTTCTAATGGTGATGTCAGCATATGCACATATCAGCTCATGACACATCATTGTATTATGCTGCAACAAAAACCGTTTGCTTGCGACATACTATTGACTTATTGCAAGAATGCATATTTGTTTCAAAAAGTCGATAGTACATTGTTTACTGCTGCATAATGTGATGCCATGATGTGTCAAAATGCAGACAGCCCAAAGGGAAAAAGTCACTAACTACCCGAAGGGCTACCAAGAGAGGAATAATTAATCTTGTGTTGATGAAGATGTCCTAAAAATGGGGGTTCATCCGTAGTTGCAAAGCCTTGTATTCTCATTCAATTCATTCAATAAGTTTACGTTTGACCTCTCTCTCTAATCCTCCCCCCAACCCTTTTCTTTTTGGGAGCTTTTAATGGAAAATATAAGAGGAATTACGCTTGATCATCAGATCATTGAGTTCAGAAAACTGATCTTGTGGTCATTATTTTTTGCAAGTATACCGAGTTGGAGTTTTTGCAAGTGTACGGTATACTCCTTTTTCCTGCAGTTAAAGTTAGGTTGGTCAAGTATCTATATATCGCAATGGACAACTCCATCGTTTATAGTCAAAAAGAGGACTCACAAGGGGTTTTTCATCAAACCAGAAAAAAATTCATGATCAGTTTCCAATGACAAATAATTCTTTCAACTAAACTGAATTATTAGGCAGAGTTGTGATAGCCCAAAACTAAATATCCTTCAGGCGAATGGGTGAACGAATGGAATGTGACAGACGGTTCACAGCAGGACTACCAAAATTTCGGAAGGGCACAGTTAGATGTTTATAGCACGGCTTCATTTGGCTGGGCTTATTGGACGCTCAAAAATGATAGAAAACACTGGGATTTTGAATGGAACATAAGGAGCAAGTACCTGCAATTGGGTAAGACTTCCATTTCTCTTTATTTTTTTACCAATCCAAAATCACTCTGGTTGCAGTTCCCTTGAAATATTCAAATTTCCTGCTGAGTTTGCTTGTTAGTTTCCTATGGCACAACGACTATGCTGTATTCGTTCAGGTGATTCGCCAAGGTCGGGGGTTTTCAATGCCGTCTTGTTCCTCGGATCTGCATGGAGTTGCTCGTTCTTGCATTACGTTTTGTAAGTAATAGGAAAACAGCCGTCCTCAATGCTGATGGATTTGGAAGAGAAAACTTTGGTTGCGGCATTTTGTTTATTCTTTGGTGTTGAAGCACCACCATTCGGAATATTACCTTGTAATAAGAACCGACACTCTGGCTGCCTTAATTAGGGTGGGTAATAAAGGGCCACCACACGGAGGAACAGCGTGTCTGTTTCATCAGAGTGCTCGAAACAATTCTTCCATCCTTGCACGTTTTATAAAATTGTGTTTCCAATAATCTCTCCTCTGTCTTTGTGTTTGTGTTTTGTCCACGGGCCTTGTCGCACCAATCATATATGATCTTCATCGGTGCTTATGAGAAAAGAGAGATGTCTCATATAGCATCACCATCCATGGGTTTTGAACATTCATTGTCGGAATCATCTTCCATTGGCTTTTCAGTGCTCTCATACAAAGTGGTTCCCAGTGGAATCATCAATGAGGAAGTCAATGCCTCGATATCTCTAGGAACATGTGCAAACAGTACAAACTATTCACAGGACACTTACGTGTGTCACACATTACCTCTAATATAAAGGCCAAGTTGATAGTCATGTAAGACATATATGTTACACATTACCTATTAATACGAAAGCTGAGTGAATGATCCTGGACAGGGCATTAATAAGAAAGAGACATTTATTTATTTTTTTAATTAAGGGCAGTTGAGATCAATTAGCATTCTATTAATTTGAAGTGGACCTTTTTAATTGTCGCTTACTTTTCTTGTAGGGTTTATTTTTTTAGCAATTAGGCGGTGATTAAGTCATGAATGACCTGAGCACAACTGAGATCACCTTCTTATTGTAATGACTACTCGTCAGAAATCTGCCGCTTCATCGCGTTTTCATCTGAGTTTTTATTTTTTCCCCAATTAAAAATATGCAATTATATTATTTGCTTGCTTTAATTACTCAATTATACCAATAGCTCATCTGACTTTTTCTCATGTTAAATAAGCATTCAATTCACGTGAATTCACAATCAATTGAAAATTTCCCAGGTCAAAATACTCAATTAAAAGAAATTGAGTATGTTAGGGTTTTTTTTTTTTTTTTTGTAAAAAAAAATGTGCAATAGGAGATTAACAACTTTATCTGTCGATTGAAAAAAATTAATTTTTTTATTGATTGATTGATGAAGCAGTTTTAATTGTGGGTGGATAGCTCCACATGATAACTAAAAAGATTACTTTCATAAGCAGAGTTGATGGCTACAATAAATAAAATTCAGAGTAGACGAACAATTTGAATAAATTGAGAGCTTAACACCGATTGGGTGGTGGCTTAATCGTCTGACTTAATCCTTCCGACTACTGTTGCTTAAAAATCATGCTAACTCACCCTGGACTCGGTCAAGCCGCAGCTTATAACTAGATAACTATCTTCCGTTTTTCCTCCGTCGGCGGGTGAAAAAATCTTCTTCGGCCTCTCTGTCACAGAATTTCTGAAAAATGGGACTGATCGGAGACATAATAGGAACGATGAAGGACAAGGCATCCATGAGCAAAGAAGCGTTCTTCGTCTACAAACCGCGCATCCACCATCCCGTCCGCATCTGCGTCCTCAAAGCCACCACCCACCTCCCGGCCGCGGCCCCGCCCCACCACCACCACCTCTCCAATCTCCTCTCTCTGGGCAACGGCCCACGCGCCACCGCCTCCGCAGTCATCGACGCACTCATGGACCGCCTCCACAAGACCACCTCCTCCTCTGTCGCTCTCAAGTGCCTCTTCACCCTCCACGTCATCATCCAGGATGGCTCCTTCATCCTCCACGACCAGCTCGCTGTCTTTCCCTACTCCGGCGGCCGCAACTACCTTAAGCTCTCCGATTTTCGCGACGATTCCTCCCCGACGAGCTGGGAGCTATCCGCGTGGATCAGATGGTATGCCAAATTCCTCGAACAAATAATCTCAACTTCTAGAATTCTCGGCTACTTTCTCTACTCGAATTCAGGACGTTTGGAGAGAGAGAAAGCGAAGGAAACGGCCGCATCTCTTCTAAATACGGATCTATCGAGAGAAATTGATTCCTTAATTTCCGTGCTTGAGGAAATTGTTAGATCTCCTGAGCCTTTGTACGGCAATTTATTGGTGTACGAAGTGATTGGTTTAGTGGGGAAGGACTATTCGACGACGGTGGCTGAACTCGTGTTTCGCCTCGCTGAGTTCAATGAAAGGCTCAGTTGTCTGAGTTTTAGCGACTCGGTCGAGCTAGTTTGTGCTCTGAAGAGACTAGACGATTGTAAAGATGGCCTGCTCGCTCTGTTTCCTCGTGAGGAGGATTCAGCAGACGCAGCGTGCAGGGTGGCGCGTGAGTTGATCGACAAGATTGTGGAGGTTGAAGGGTGTAAGAAAGAGGAGAAGCCGGCGGTGAGGTGGGAACGATTCGAGACTGGAAGTGAGTCAGCTCGGTTTGGACGTCGAGTTCTGAAGACAGTCGATTCCGTTAAATTCACGTCTAACAGGTTTACACTTCACTTCGCCGACAGTGAGATCTTGAGATAACGATAATTATCACGGCAAAGTGGAATTTTAATGGTAGATTCTTTTGATGATCGTATCAACAACGTAGCGTTTGGCTATACATAATTTAATTGTATAATATGATAGTGGGTAAGTATTTTAATGACGGTATTTTTTGTGTAATAATGTTTTTATATTTTATTGTTACGTAGTGCAATAACAAGTAGTTTTTATACTGGAACTTTTTTTTTTCTTTCGGGCTAATTGAAACTGATAAGAAAATTATACCTAATTGACCACTAACACCAAAAACTTCTCTCCTCACTCCTTGCAATATCATTCATTCCCCAACTGTAGTGGCGGGTCCGTATCCAAAATTTAAATTATTTTACGAATTAAAAAATTAAGTAGAATTTTTAGTTGATTTGAGAATATAATGTTTAATTTTTATAATTATAAATTCTAATTTTATATGTCATAATAATTTAACCAAAAATAAGAAATATATAAGACTCGTTCTCTAATATATTATTTAATATTTAAGTCTGTAATTTTTTTTAAAAATAAAAAAAAACGTGAAAGATAATATGAACGGAATGAGTATAAGATAGAAAATTATGCTCTGATATTTTCTTTGTACTTGTCATTGGCAGTTGATTGTCTTGAGTATACAATTGTCATATTATTCGATATCCCCTACTCTGAATTAGGGGTCTATATTTATAAATTCAGTGCCAATGGACTTGCTATTCAGAATCAGTGTGGTTGTTTGAAACATTATGTTGCTTCAATTTTCAATAATTGTATTTGTTATATAACGGTTACTTATAGTGATTTAGTAATCGTCTAACAATTAATGTTTTACATCTATTCAACCTTTGCAATCTTATTTAATGTGTCTGTATATCCCTTAGTTGTATTTAACCGTTCATCAAGATTAGACACTGATGGGTGCTGATACCCAAGGCTCACTCTAAGATCCATTTTTCAGGAATTGGGTTCTAATACCACAGATCCAGCAGGCCCAAAGAGGCTCAAGAGGGCCAGGCGCCAAAATCAACCCACATGGCACAGTAGACTCAAAGCCCACTAAGGCCTATGGGCTCAAGATGAGTCTTGGACGCCGCCTCGCCTGCAAAATTGATGTGTCAGGAATTTAGTAGTTGATCTTGTCAGATTGCAAAAGGAATGATAGCTAACAGAGTACGCGACCCTAAAGAAACGTCACATAAGACATGCATGTACACGACCTTCCTGACACGGCAAAAGGGACTTGCAGAGTTGGTGACAGAGTTTCCTACATACGCTAGCACTACGTGGACTCCTCTCATGGGAAACTCAACCACTATAAATACTTTAACTATTTACCAAATAAAAGATCTCGACATTTACTCTTACTAGCAGTAATAGAGAGAGAGAAGGGCTCGTGTTGTAAGAGTAACTCCTAGAGTTTTCATATGCTAAGCCCTCAGTCTCTGGTACTTGAGCGCATCATGTAATCTCTTTGTAACCAAACGCAAGATAGTAAAAACAGTTCTCGGATTGAAATCTCGTGGTTTTACCTAATAATTCAAAAGAAGGTTTTCTACGTAAAAACTCCTATGTATTCGTCCTCGTACTCTCTCTCTCCTTCATCCTCATTACTGTCTCTTTCCTTTTTGCACGAGTAGTATTTGGTATTATTGTCGGATTCTAGTCTTGATCAGAGTAAGGATCCGAGGATGCAATATTTGGCGCAGTCTGTGAGAAGTTGTAACAAAAAGTCAGCCCAGTGCATTTTTCAAGAAAGTAGAAAAATGGTGAACAACCGAGGACAAACCAGTGCTCCTGTCCGAGAAGTGTGCTTAGGTGGCAATGGCCCTACACCCTGTGCTAGAGTAGAGGATCATTCTGATCCCTATGTGCGGGCGCTGACACTAATAATGGATGACATGTTCAACGCCGTTCAGAGTTTTTGTGCGAAGATGGATGCGCAGATGAAGAAGGCGCCAACTAAGGCTTCCCAAACCGCGACGTCCCAAAGGAGGAAAAAGGGGAAGAAACACCCCAGCAAACAAGCTGCTCAACACGAGGACCCTCAGATGCAAGTTTCCTTGAGTAGCAAAGCCCCATCGCGTCTCTAAGGGCACTTAGGCCCTCAGATACAGGAGGAAAGCCCAGAGAAGTGAAACCCTCGCTATATCCGTCACAGCCAAGAGCGCGCCGTTTAGGACGCAACCCTTATCGAAGAAGTCCCTCCGAAGACTTGGTGCCGTCCGAGGTAGCAAGTTGCACAAGACCTCTACGAGTTGAGAACTTACCTTAACGAAAAGAAGATGACGGCCACACCTCAGGTTGAGGAAAAGCTCGATGAGATATTTCATTGAGTTTTTGGCGACGCTAAGGGAGGAGTTGCTGACTTCCGTAGATCTCTGTTCACAGCGGAAATTAGGACTAGGATGCTTCCCCTGAAGTTTAAAATGCCAAATCTCTACGAGTACGATGAAAGTGCTGATCCAATGGACCACTTGGATTACTTCCGCGAGCATCTGAGCCTTCAAGGCTTAGATGAAATGATGATGTGCCAATGCTTCCCTTTGACGCTCAAGAGAGACGCGAGGATTCGGTTCTACGGGATGCCTGTGGACTCCATCAACTCATTCAACGAGTTGGCAGAAGCCTTCCTCTCCCAGTTTGTTTCTAGCCGGAGGATCGAGAAGCAACCATAACACCTTACTCGCGTGAAGCAAGGCGCCAGGGAGAGCTTGAAGAGTTTTCTATCCCGCTTCATATCCGAAGCCAGCCAAATCCCGAAGCTGACTGATGGGATCAAGCTGACGGCTTTCCTATCCGCACTAAAGGGCGGTAGCTTCTTCAAGCACCTCGTGCACAAGGGCCCGAAGACGTTCGGGGAGGCCGAGTGCATAGCTAGAGTTTACATTGCGGCCGAAGAAGCGAACGATGCGAAGAGTCCTATCTAGGTGGAGAGCCTCCCACCAAGGACAGTAGACGAAGAAAAGAGGTACAAAGGCCGACAAGACTTTCGGGCACCCAAGAAGAACCAAAAATCCGAGCAGAATGCCCACAAGGAGTACAGGCCCATCAATCTCACTCCTTTGAACGGCTCGCACACCAATATCCTGATATGCAGATTTGGGATGAAAAGTTTTTAAAATAGCCCAAGGCACTAAAGAATCCAAAAATTGGTTACCAGTCTAAATACTGTCACTACCACCGTTGTGGAGGCCATGGTGCCGAGGACTGTAGGACATTGTAGAAGGAGATCGAGGAGTTGATCAAAAGAGGTCACCTCAACAGCTTCCTACAAAGACCCAAATAATCATCCAGAATAGTGGAAGCATGAGAGGCTAACCAACCAAGAGGAAGAGTGGCCGCGGGGGTGGTCAACATGATTTTCACCTGCCTGGCCAGAGGAGGCGCTTGGGAGGATCCAACAGTGAAGAATAAGAAACATAGTGTAGAATTTAGGGATAAGGTCATTAGTTTTTGTAACAAAGATATAGGCCATGTAACATTCCCTCGTTATGATCCCTTGGTTGTAACAATACTGGTTTCTAACGGTAACTTGGATTATCAGATGAAACGAGTATTCATTGATAATGGAAGCTCACGTAAAATTTTCTATCTTGATGCTTTTTTTAAGTTAGGACTCAAAAGAAGCCAGATGACAGCAACTCAAGACTCCTCATACACTTGTAACGCCGAGGACTTACACAGCCTAGCAACATGGACTCTACACGTGGATGGCTCATCCATGAAGGATAGTTATGGAGTTGGCGTTGTGCTGAGCACACCCGAAGGATTAGAGATAAAATATTCAATGGTCATCAGATTGCCAGCGACCAACAACACGGCGGAGTACGAGGCTCTGCTTGCAGGATTGCGATTGGAAAAGGAGTGCTCTGCTGAGGATTTAACTGCCTATAGCGATTCCAACCTGGTTGTCAATTAAATCCGCAGAAATTTCGAAGCCAATAGCCCACAATTATCCAAATACCTCTCAAAGGTCCAATAGCTCATGTTGGCCTTTGAGAGGGTAGAAATGGTCCACATCCCACGGGAGGAGAACGAAAGAGCTGACTAGCTTACAAAAGCGGCAGCCTTAGGAGACCCAGAGTAGTATGCCCGAGGAATGCGTGAGATCCTCAACAAACCCAGTGTAGAAGATTTTGAGGCAGAAGTGGTATAGATATCCAAGGCCGACAATTGGATGTTCCCCTACCTAAAGTACCTGTCTGATGGGACACTACGTGAGGACGTCAAGGAGGCCAAGAAGGTGAAGAAGTCATTAGGGTGGTATACTATCATGGATGGCCGATTGTATCGTCGAGGATTCTCTGTTCCTTACTTGAGGTGCTTTACCCGAGAATAAGCTGATTACACCCTCAGAGAGGTACACCTCAAAATCTATGGATCAAAATCTGTGGATCCCACATTGGAAGCAAGAACCTTACATTCAAGTTAATGAGGCAAGGGTATTACTGGCAAACCATGAAGTATAATATGCCATGGACCTCGTACGAAAATGTGAGAATTGTCAGGTCCATGGCAATCTTACCTACCAACTGCAAACGAAACTCAGAGCTCTACAATCACCTTGGCCCTTCGCGCAATGGGAGCTGGACATATTAGGGCAACTACCGATAGCATCCGAACAAAGAAAGTTCTTAATCGTCGGAATTGGCTACTTCATAAAGTGGGTTAAGGCCACGCCATTAGCTTGTATAACCGAGCGGAACATGACAGATTTCATCCGACAGAACATTTTGTGCAGGTTCAGGATCCCCAAATGCATTGTGGCCGATAATGGGACTCAATTCTCAGGAAAAAGATTCACCAAGTATTGCACCAACCTAAGAATAAGATTGCTGCATATATCAGTCGCATACCCGCAGTGCAACGGTCAGGTGGAGGTCACGAACCATATAATACTACGTGGACTGAAAACGAAGTTAGAGCACGCTGGGGGCTCGTTGGTTGAAAAGCTACCATTAGTGCTATGGTCCTACAGGACAACTCTGAAGAAGCCAACACGAAAAACTCCTTTCAGCCTATGTTACAGTGTCAAAGCAGTCATTCCCGTGGAAGTCAGGTTGCCAAGCCTCCGCGTGGAATGCTTCAATCTACTCAATAATGTACAGAGACTCCCGGAGAACCTTGACATTCTTGAAGAAGTCTGAGACGTAATAAGATTGTGGATAGCAGCTTACCAAGAAAGAGTCATCCGGTATTATAATAAAAGGGTAAAAGCATGCCAGTTTGAGGTAGGGGATTTAGTGTTGAGAAGCATTGAGATAATCGAAAAAAATACCATCCGAAACAAGCTCTCCCCAAATTGAGAAGGGTCATTCCTGGTCTCGACAATCCTATGAAATGGAGCGTACAAGTTATGCACTAAGAAGGGATGGCTTGTCCCATGAACATGGAACGCAACTCAACTCAAAAAGTATTATCAATAAAGTTGTAAAACACACAGGTTTATTGTTTGCACTACGTGCTTGTATCCTGTTTCAATAATAAAGAAATAGTTTTTGTTTAAATTATCATTTTGTATCCCACTGAGTGATAGTACCATCTCATAAAGTAATAAGGTCTAGGTTACCCCTAAATCAAGTGGATAGGACTCCTTTCACTTGTTCTAAAACTCGGATATATCTGAGCGGCCCAAGAGGTCATCTTAAAAACTCAGTTGTGCCCATGAGGCCTAAGAGGTCGGACAAAAACTCGGTAATATACCGAACGCCCAAGTGGTCTTATTAAAACTCACCCAAGGACAAGCGGTCCAAGTGGTCAGACTTAAAACTTAATACGAAACCAAGGAAACCTAGAGGTTGAACTAAAAACTTATGGAGTTTAAAACGGCAATCATGCGACGATCCTAGAGGTAATATCTTCAGCGTAAGATGGTCAAAAGGTTCAGATATTAAGCTAATATAAGACTAAGTTCTTTAACAGCATGTCATGAAGGAACCAAGTGTTCGGGAAGTCCGAGAAGACAAGCATGACGTTTACACTTAAGTGATTTGAATTTTATTCATAAAATCAATAAGTGTACAGCAGTGTACATACATGTAAAAAAATGTGTACAACAAAATAAATTATGGAGTTGAAGATCCTGCCTGCTCCGAGGGCCCTGGCTGTCTAGAGGACTTTGGCCAATCGGACGGCCTTGACTGTGAAGGTGCGGAAGACCTCCAGCGTGGTGGGAAGCCGATCAAGTCATCCTTACGCTGGGCGCTGGAGTTCCTTGGATCAAGAAGAGTAGTAGGAAACTTCGGGACCAAGAGCTTCATGATCCGGCGGCACATATCAATGGCTTTCCAGTACTTACGCTCGAAGGCTGGAGTAATGTCCTCAGGCTTTAACGAAGTCCTGAGCTCCTGTTCCAACAAGAGATTCCTCCCACGGAGGATGATGTGCAGCCTCTCTTGCTTCTTCAGTTGGCCCTCCAGGGAAGAAATATGGCTCTCAACCTCGACAAGCTTGAGCCCTAAACTCTGGATGCGTTCTCCTAAGGACCTAGAAGCTTCGAGCTCTGCGTAAACTTGGGCAGCCTCGCTGATGATCACGTCAAGACCGCTTGCCATATCCTGAAGCTACAAAGACAAGGTAAGTCAGTAGGATATTAACAAGATGAGACAAAGTCAGAAATGGGATAGAGGAATATCTTGGTCACAAAGGAACTGCCGGGAGTGCTCTGCTCTCTAGGAGCTTCTGGCTCCGCAAGTTCTATTGTCGTGGCCTCCTGCACTACAGAAACCTCAACCCTGTTCTCGACTAGAGGGTCCTCAGGGGCCGCGGTTGGCATCATCACTGGACTGTAAATTTGGATTGTTAGGCAAGGGGGCTTTGTAGACTCTGCAGCAGGCAGCTCAACGGCCTAACTTTCCTAGACCTCAGCGGCGTCAGCAGTGGTTATCATCATCATCACCACTGCTTCATTGATCCGCATCACCTCAACCTCCCTCGCAGCCTGCTCCACAATAGTGTCATCGGATGGATTATCGATCCAATTTGAGACCTCACTAGAGAATCCGAAAGGGATGTCGAGAATCGGCTCGTCAGGGACAGGCTGGGCGACAAGTTGTTCCGCGAGCTGGAGAGTAGCCTCAGAAGGCTGCCTAAGTGATTCAGCAAAGGCTGAAGGTCTGACACCAGCAGAGTCTTAGACAAAAGCCGTTTGCGGAGGTCTCGACCTCTTGAAGAGAGGTGCTATCACAGCAGTGTCGTCATCAGACGAGGAACTCACAACAATGGCCATCGGACGCTTTGAGGCATCAGTTAGGTGACTCTCCTTTGGCCGCTCATACGGCTCCTCAATCCTTAGAGTTTCCGCCTTCCTCATCAACTTCTTCTTCTTCTTCTTCTGAGAAGCAGCAACAGCACGAGAGTTCTCGACCTGAGACCCTCACTTGGCTTTCTCTAAGTTCTCGGGTCTCAACCAAATATTCTTCTTATTTTCATTGAAGCCGTCAAAGTTGGCCATCACTAAGTCTACGATCACCTTGGCAGCCTCCCTCTCCTCTTTGGAAGCGTCCGAGCAATGTTTACTCGCGACATTTTTCCAAACAATGGAGAGAGCCCAGATCTCTCGGACAACCAAAAAAAACTTCTCTTTCCCCCTTTTGGTGGAATCGGGGTTTCCACCTCTCATAACAGCAAACTCGGGGCACGGAGTCATGGTAATCCAATCGAAGTTATAAGTAAAGCAAAATATGACTTTCACAATCGACACCTCCAACACTTTCTTGTGACAACGTGCAAAGACACAGAGAGAAAAATGAGATGCGATAGCGTTAGGCTACAATCTCGCAAACGGAACGTCAAGCTCCATCATAATGTGGTATAATTCCAGCGGGATAGAAAAACGAAGCCCACCCTTAAGGTGAAATTTATATACAATAATAAACTTATCAGGTGGGCTACACACCCTATCACTGGGCTCAGGGACCACCATCACTATGAAATCTTGAATGTCATATTTCATATGTATGGTGTTGAGACCAGCCAAGGACAGGGAGGACGGTATTTTCTTAACTCCATGAGCCATGAAAGTTGGAGAAAAGGTACAAAAAAAACAAGAGGAGAAGTGCTGGAGAAAATGGCAGCCAAAGGTTCGAGAGATAAAGTTTTATGGTTGTGCAAAAGAAAATGAAGGTTGGAAATAATATTTAAAACGGCTGAAAAGGCTGAAAGGCGGGCCCATCATTACCCTTGCCATGTGTCAGTCACCCGTACGCTACCAGATATAGTGGACTTTGTATTTCTAAGACGACGTCAATATCATAAATTGTGCGTTTAATGCGCTTTGATGGCAGAAATAGCGGCGTAGGCCAAGCTCTCAGATTATGAGAAAATTCTCGGACTCAAACGTGTCTCAAAGTACCCGAACGTGGCATCAAAAAAGCCAATATTATCCAAGGACATCTTTAGATTTCTGGCAAATGCACGAAGATGGCGATCATACATGAAAGCCTAGCAATGTAACGCCAAGAATATTTTCTGATAATTATTCTTAGTTACCCTTGGGTTTGAAATTCGGATAGTTGGACCAATGCATGCGCTTAATAAATTACAATATTTGGATCAATGGGTTTAGGAATAAACGTGGGGCCAATTAATTAAATTTAGAGTAATTAGTAGAATTAATTTATAAAAAATAAATAATAATAATAATAATAACAAAAGAGGAAAGAAGCAGCCGAAGGGAAAAAAAAAGGGAGAAGAAAAGGAAAGGAAGAGAGGAAGAAGGAAAAGAAAAGAAGAAAAGGAAAGGGAGAAGAGGAAAGGGAAGAAAATGGAAGAGGAACGTGCGGCAAGATCCGGGCTCAAATGGAAAGTTTGACAAACCCTAACCGGTTCTTCCTTCTTATTTAATGGGGTAGTAGGGTTAGGGAAGAGGGAGGAAGAACCAGAAACTGCTCAGCCATTGCCACCACTGACACTGAGGAGTGAAAAGGAATTGAGGCAAGTAAAACTTCCTCCTTACAAAATAAATTCTTCATTCATACTTTTTACTATTGAACCTCTGATTTCATGTACGGATTTGGGGAAAAATCGGTGAAAAACCGGGGGTTGCAATCGTGGGAAACCAAACGCAGGGTCACGGCTCTGTGAGAAATTGACCGACCTCTTGGGCTTAATGATGAATGGGAAAGTTAGAAATTTTCCTAATGGAGATTTCAAGTATCAATTTTACATCTTTTACTTCCTAATTTTTGAAATTTATCTCAGCCATGGAAACAAAGCGCCGTGCTCTGTTTACGGTTCCCATTCTGGCTCCGTGTCCCAACAGTGGTCAGAAGAAGTAGACCTCGTTATTTTGCAAGCAAATTTTCCTTTTATTAAAAGTAAATCATTCCATGTATTGATTATATGGAAAAAGGGTGGCCACTCGGGTAAATCAAAAATTAGGGAAAAAACAAGGCATTGGCTTGAGCCAATGGAGACAGAATTGTTTCAAGGGCTTAAGCTGAATTGGAACATAATAGCTGATGGAGTTATGCTATAAAATTTATGGATTTACTAATGATTGATGAAAAGTTGGGACTGTTCTCATCGTCGTAATAATCGGCATGTAGCCGAGAAAACAGAGCGTTAGGCTCTGTTGTGTGGGTTCGGCAATGGAGATGGTGAGAATGGGATGGGCGACTCGGGTGCATGTGCTAGGTGGCAGCGTGTGTGCCACTGGATTGTATGGGTGTGGCCGGCAGTGTGTGTGCGCTATGCGTGTGGCAATGTGTATCCGGTGCGTAGTGAGTGGGTGCGCTATGAGTGGGTGTGTTGAGTGTATATTGTACATATATAAATAAATAAATAAATAGATATGTATGTATATACACGTATATGGGTCGTTATATTTATATATATACATATGTGTGGGTGTTTATATATATATATGTGTGTGTGTGTGTGTGTGTGTGTGTGAGTGTGTGTATATATAACTGTATATATAATTATGCATGTATATATTTAGGAAGTATATATACAATGGTATATTTGTATGCATATTAGTATATACAGATGGTAGGATAAGTTTATATGAAGTTATGTGTGTGCGTTGATACGCTTGAAATACTAATAGTCAGTTACATGATTTATTTTGTACCTCATCGATGAAATCCAGTGGATTATTCTTTGCGTTAACTTCATTGGCGTGCTATATTGTATTGACACTCTATAACTAAGTTGAGAAGAGAGTATGAAAATATCAATGTATCAAATCGAATGGGAGGCTATGGAACCTTAGTATAGCCTACACTTTCCTGATACTAAATCCATTTCGGAGGTTGAGGTCGTTGATATTGAAGATGGATGTTTATAACCTAGTGACCATCGTAGATGATGATATCTAGGATATCATTTGACAAAGGGAATCGCGGATGGTATGGCATACTACGGGTACGGCCTTTGGAAGGACTATAGGGGTAGTTGATACCATGGATAACCTCGTTGCACTTACCCAGCCATTGGGGATGTAAATACGCGGCTTTTGGTTCACTATGATAGAATAAGGTCCAGGGAGATTCTTATTATCTCGTACAGTTGTGACCTCAAATTTGACGAATAATCGAATTCTCGTTATCTTGTACAATTGGTTGAGGTCGTTGATATTGAGGAATGATACTTATAACCATGTGATCATCGCAAGAGATGATATCTGGGATGTTATTTGGCGAGGGGTATCACGGATGGTATCGGCATACTATGGGTATAGTCTTTGGAAGGATCGTAGGGGTAGTGGGATATTATGGATAACCTCGTTGCACTTACCTAGCCGTTGAAGGCATAAATACGTGACCTTTGGTTCACTATGGTAGAATAAAGTCCATGAAAACTTTTGATCATTCGTGCAGTTGTTACTTCACATTAAGCTGATGATCGGATTCAGTAGAATCCATGTTACCTCCTAGATATCCAGTTATTTATATGACTTTGGGGTCATAGACCCGACATTTTATTGAGTCTCGGACATTAGTTTGTACATCACCTATTATTATTAATTGTATTCATTGTTTGATCGTCCGAGATGTTTTATTGTACTCCTTCATTATTGTTTATTTTTACTTGTTGGGCGTTCAACTCACCCTTACATTTTATTAGCTTCAGAGTAGACAGGTTGATATCAGGATAGAAGAGATCGCGTGGGTAGACTCCAGGCAAATGCGATCTCAGAGATTGAGGCTTTTAGGATAAAAACTTAATATTTTTGTGATTCAGTTATTATTCGACTTTTATTAGATTTTTTTATGAGGATTGATATTTTGGACATCAATGCCAATTTTTGAAATTATTTATTAATGTTATGGATATTTATTTAATAATATATTTATAATGATTATTGATAGTGTTTTAAGTAATAAAATTGAGTACATTTAAATTGATTGATGACGTGTAATTGATAATTTCGTATGATTCGAGACTTTCACTTAGACGGCCCTGGTCGGGTTCGAGGACTCGAACTCGAGCCGTCACAAGCAATGCCTAAAATCCAAAAAGTCCTCGTACGATCTGGTCTTGCTACAGACCCAGAAATTCCCCGGGCATTATCAGTAAGGTGCAAGCTTCAGAAACCTCTCAGATATTTTGGTCATCTGCCCCCGGGCTTTTGGTTCTTGTCATATCCGTGAACATTTGTAAGTGACAAAGGCACGAGCGGACTTTCATGGAAAGAACCTTCACATAAGATTCATTTGCGGCCACTGGACATACCAAAGGGCCAGGGTACTTAGACCATTTGGCATGAAAGGCTAGTGATGGGTACTGATACTCAAGGCCCGTTCTAAGATCAATTTTTCAGGAATTGGGCTCTAATACCACAAACCCAGTAGGTCAAAAGAGGTCCAGTCACCAGAATCGGCCCACGTGACAAGTGGACTCAAAGCCTACTGAGGCCCGTGGGCTCAAGATGGGTCTCGGACGCTGCCCCGCCTGTAAAATTGACGTGTTAGGGATTTAATGGCTGATCCTGTCAGACTGTAAAAAGAATGATGGCCAACAGCACACACGACCCTGGAGAAACGTCATATAAGACGGGTATTCACCCGACCTTTTGACAACTGCAAAAGAGACATGTAGAGTTGGTGGCAAAATTTTCTGCACACGCCAGTGCCACGTGGACTCCTCTTATGAAAAACTCAACCACTATAAATATTTTAACTGTTTACTAAATAAAGAATCCCAATATTTACTCTTACTAGTAGTAATAGAGAGATAGAGAGAATGGCTCGTGTTATAAAAGTAACTCCTAGAGTTTCCATACGCTAAGTCCTCAGTCTCTTGCATTTGAGCGCATCCTGTAATCTCTTTGTAACAAAACGTAAGATAGCGAAAACAATTCTTAGATTAAAGTCCCGTAGTTTTACCTACTTATTCAAGAGAAGTTTTTCAACATAAAAACTCCCTATGCATCCGTCCTTGTATTCTCTCTTTCAATTCTCGTACTCTCTTTCCTTTTTGCATGAACAATATTTGGTATTACCGTTGGATCTTAATTCTGATTAGAGTAAGAATCCAAGGACGTAACAAATATTTTATTTATTATTTTATTAAATCATTAAATATTTTAATCTTTTATATGTGTGATCACTTGGCAAATCGGCCACACGGCAAAACCTTCGACCAGATTGTCTCCCAAATTAGTTTTATGCCAGAATGATGCACTCGGATCTAAGTTTGGTTAAATCTACCGAACGGTCGTAAAAGAGGAAGGTTATTGAAGAAGGAGTCATTATTTTGACTAATATGCAATTTTTATAAATACGATTGTTTATCCTAATTTTATTAGATTGTTCTGAATTAGGCACCCATTATCTACCCTACCCATGAATTTGAATCGTCCTACTATTCTATATAAACCCATTAATTATAAATTGATAATAAGATTGACCCAATAACTAATGATTCAAATAGAAAATTAGAGTAACGAAAAATTTAATAGCAGCTGAACGCCCCTTCAGCTCATGGTGGAGCCAATCTAGCTGAACGCCCCTTCAGCTCATGGGGGAGCCAATCTAGGCGAAGACTTTCGACTCACCCGCAATATCGTAAGAGAATTTTAGAAGAAAATCTCAAGTTCGTACTGTTCTAATCTGCAGGCTAAACTTGATGAAGATTGTTTTACTTGTAGTTGAGCAATTCTACAGAATCAGAACACGAATCATCATCTTCTCGAGCTCAGGCAACAGAAATTACGAAAAAAGAATGGAACTCAGATTTATTTAATGTACATTGAACTCGGCTACAAATATAGATCAAGATGTCAGGCACCAGAATCCATGAACATCACCAAAATAATCAGCTCAAATCCATCCTACTTCAAATATATCAACATATAATAAACACAAAAAATAATTATTCAAATGAAAACACCCAGATAGTGGCAGAACCCAAAGGCAAATATCATAAATCTGAACAGAACAAATCCGGTGACGACGACTCTCATGCTTCCGTAAATGGTCAGATCTACGGCCGACGGATGAACCTCCGACCGAATCCATCTACACCATCACCACCGCGACGAATGATCCGAACAATGCAGTCGCCGCGATTACAGCTCTGTTCAACCACCCATCGGCTAAGCTACCGCTGGGAGGCGGAGTGCTGCCACTGGACGGGGCCTCGGCGGGTGGCACTTCAGCGGGAGGCCCAGGAGGTGATGCGGAGGACGGCGTCGGGGCGGTGGTTGGGGTCAACGCGGGGCTGGATGCGGGGGCAGGGGATGGAGCTGAGACCCGTGTAGGGGATGGAGCTGGGACCGGTGTAGGTGATGGAGATGGGGCTGGCGAGTGCGAGGGAGATGGGACAGGTGCCCGCGTCGGGGATGTGACCGGCGAAGGCGAGGGAGTGGGAGATCGCGTCACAGCCGACGGAGACGGTGTTGGCGCCTTCTTGGGCGAGGGCACCGCCGATATCGGCGAAGGCGCTGGCGCTTGTGCCAGACAAGAGGTGGCCAAGAGAGAGAAAGCGAAGAGAACTTGAATCCTAGAGAAATCCATCTCCTCCTTTTTACAGGAAGAGAGAGCTTGCTTTGTAGAAAGAGGAGGAGGAAAGTGCGATCAAAGTAGACGTCGGAGATGGAGTTGGATTGGATGGAGAAAAGATGGCGATCGTGGGTATAAAAAGGACAGCGAAAGTGAAAATATAGATTTTTTATGGTATTGTGGAAATAAGAGTAGATTTAAAGAACGTGTTGAGATTCCACAAATCGTTTAAATAATTTGAGAAAATAAATATAAGGTTGAAAATTGCAGCTCATCAATGGCGGTGGGGTGGTGGGTCAAGGATTTTTTAAAGATGAGCCCTTTAACGAGTCTTTGTGAACTTAGCCCAAAGAATTATTTAGATACATAATATAAGTTTTGGGGATGGATTAAGCTTTTTAACATTTGACAAAATAGTATAAGTTTTTTTAATCTGAATTTTAGCAAAGTGCTATAAAATACGTCAGTTTGGGAATTTATTTAAAAAAATTAGTTTAAGATTTTAACATTTGACAAAATAGTGTAAGTTTTTTCAATCCAAATTTTAGTAAAAGTAATATAGAATACATAGGTTTGGAGATTATATTTCTCTCATAAAGAAGGACTATTTTTTATTTAAATTATTTAATTAAAAAAAATTTAACAATTAAAATTTAATTATTTAGCACCCTTTAAATGGTTATTTCTTTTAACTTTTTAATATTGAATTTAACATTCAAATATATATTAATATTATAAAAATAACTTGAAAATATAAATATTTTTAATAATTTTTATTTTAAATTTAGACTATTAGACTATTAGATTTGGACCATTAGAAAAGGTATGATCTTTATTTTCAATAATGGATACCTAAACTCTCTTTTTTTTTTTTTCTTTTTTTTATTTGGGATTTTAAAGCCTTCATATATATTTTTAAAAAGTTATACCATATATCAAGATTCCTATTATATCACCCTAAAATAAAATCAATGTTTAGAAGAGTTTCTTTTCCCCATAGGAAGGCCGTCAACAAAAGGCCTTTTTCTTTTATCATTTGTCCTTTTACTTAGGATACCCAAATACTTATTATTTAAAGCAACTAACAAATATTTAAAGTTACCTTTTAACTAATTTTTAAAATATTATATTTATTTATCTATTTATTTTTATGATAACCTGTTATATTTAGAACATTTTATTAATGTGCCACTATTTGTTTGATACCATTAAACAATTTTTTTTTGTTGGATTCAATAATAACAATATATATAATTAACCTATTTAATAGTACCACATCAATTTAAATCAATAATCATTTGAATAAGATTCTGATATATCTTTAAATTTAAATTATTGTATGAATTAGGGAGCCCTATAATCCTCTACAACTTGGCCCTATCGCGGCGCCTCATGGGTCTCGTACGCTCACAAATTTTCACTAGGCCTTGGTCTCCTTGATATGCTGACGAATAGGCCTAGTGTTGGGTCGGCCTGTAATATTATAGAACCAATTATATTTCTTTCACCGTAAATTATTCAGTAATGAAATATCAAATATGAAATCTTATAAGTAAGGTTATATAATGTAAATTATGTCAAATCAATTTGGAATAAATTTTGGGATACACGATAATGTAGCTGAGTTGGGGCGTCTGGTTGGAATACATAATGGTGGAGAGAGAAAATGATAAAGAAACAGCTGCAGCCGGACAGATTAGGTTAACAACCAACACTCGACCCCGAGGAGGAGGAAAAACGGTGTCATTCCGCTCACCAATGGTTTCTTTTTCCGTTTTTTATTTTTTTAATTTCCTTTTTAGTATTATTTTTTGCACCGGAGGACATTTTTAAAATATGCCGAGCGTTGGACGATTCCAATCATTCGATGTTTGCACGGTGATTCCAATTATGATTGGGAGCTGGCACAAGCTGGCCACCACTATAGTATTCTACCTAAGCCGTCGGAGAAGAATCATTCGTATATTACCTTTTCATATACAAATATTTAAAAAAATAAGCTTATTTAGTATTTTTTTTAATAGTTAACATATGTATAAGTAAAAAATTATATACAAGGAGACCGAGCAAAAACTATAATAACAATTAGAGGGAGGCCCACTGCCTAACAATAATGTGAGTGATGGATCCTGTAATTATGGACCTAAAGGACCAGGTCTCATGGCATGCCCATGACTCAACTCCAATTCAATAAAGTTTTTTATTCAAAGTGAAGTATCACACATTGTCGAAACAAAAGGAGAGTATTTACAGATCACACTATAAATTCAGACACCCTCAAATTTGAAAGGATAAGCTCGGAAAAACTCCACAAGCTCCAAGTGGCTCGGCGCTCATAGTAAAGGGGCTTACCCTCTAACCAGGAATTGTCCTCCTTTCAAGAGGCCTACCTGTTTGGGTTCGAACAACTGGATTCACCCGATCTAACGCAATGAAAATCTGAACCCCTCAGTCATTGTCAGCCACCATTAATGTGAGCAAAGAAATAAAGAATGTATAATATTTTTACGTGAAAATATCTTTTCAATTAAGGAAAAAAAATTATAAGATAAATTCTAAAAAATATTCACTATGTAAAATCGGATACAAAAATCCTTAGATAGAATACAAGCAACCCACCCTGCCTACGCAAACCCTTTGAGAACTGAGAACAAGAAAAATAATTACCCTGAGTAAGAAAACTTTCATTTCCTCTTATCTCATTGTTTTTCTTCTTTCTTTCCTCTCACCGTGATATTCTCTACTCACTGATATTTTACATAGTGTTTGGCTACACAAGCCCTCGCGATTGCTTGCCCATGGTGATTGCTCACCCCGGTGATATTTCACACCCACTGGTGCTACCATACTTTGGCATTTTTTTACGCCTCTCTAAAGCTCCTGGTGCAGCTTTATAATGACCGAAAATGATCTGTCAAGTCATCCCTGTCATTTCTGCGCTCTTACCAATTCCCAAGCTTCTGGCAGTTGCATGCCCTGCATACGACGCCTGCTTTACACTATTCAGAAGGCGTCCCCTACAAGCTTTGAAAAGCCTGCCGCCAACTCTGCTGCAAGGATTCAGCCGGTCAACCACTCGTTGACCGTCTTCTGCTATCGGCAATGTCAGCGGGCATTCCATACCGGTGTCACCAATCGGTAAATTACACGCCTTCCATTTTGCCTCAATTTGCCACTGTGGCCGGTTAACACGTTGACTGACACTTTGCACCAAGGCTCCCACACGCCTTCAGCTTTGCCTCCTTGGTGGGTCAATGCATTGACCTACCATTTGCCTCAAGGAGCTTCCACAACTTCTGTCGGCCACTCTCTTTCAGGCGGTCAACTCTGTTGAGGGCCACTTTGTCTCAAATCTTCCATGTGCGCCTTTAGTTGGTCAACTTCGTTGACTAGAATCCACAACTGACGATTTGCCTTCCGTTGGTCAACCTCCATTGATCGGCCAGTGTTCTCCGAACTTTCTCTCTCACAAATGAACTCCATAATTTGCTCTCCAAAAATCCTCCGATGACGTCTCCGTTTGTTATGTCACTCATAAGGGAGTGACAAGACCTAATACTATCCTAAGCCAAGAACCCTCTGTCCCAAAGCCAAGAGCCCCCCGTCTCGGAATTGGGAGCCCTCCGTTTTAAAGCCACGAGTTCTCTATCCCTGAACTAGGAGCACCCCGTCCTGGGGCTAAGAGCCTTCCGTCCCAAAGTCACAAGCACTCCATCCCGAAGTTAGGAGCCTTCCGTCCCAAAGCCAAGAGCCCTTTGTCCCAAAGCCACGAGCTCTCAGTTCCAGAACCAACCATCCATCTCAAAGCCAAGAGCCCTCCATCATGAAGTCAGGAGCCCGCTATCCAAGTGTCAAGCCTCCACTCAAGTAATCAGGATATTGACCGGCCAGTACAATTTAGTCATTCTCTTCTAAGCTGCCCTTCTGCCTGGCACAGCTCTAAGTCACCGCCATGCGGGCACACTTTTAAGCTGCCCCCATGAGGATGCACTTCTAAGCTGCTCCTCTGTCGGATGCACATTTTAGACGTCCCTCTACCAGGTACACCTCTAAGACACCCATATGCGAGCGCACCTCTAAGCAATTCCTCTGTCGGGCATATTTCTAAGATGCCCCTCTACGGGTGCACATCTAAAACGCCCCTTGTCAGGCGCACTTCTAAGACAACCTTCTACTTGCCGCACCTATAAAAACCCTCTATCGAGCGCTGCCCCTATACAGGCGCACTTCTAGGCTACCCCTATACGGGCGTACTTTTAAGCCACCCCTCAATTGGGCGCATCTCTAAGATACCCGTTTGTGGGCACATATTTAAGACGCTCCTCTGTTGGACGCACCTCTAAGCCGCCCCTATGCGGGTGCACTTTTAAACTACTCCCCCATCGAACGCATCTCTAGGACACCCTTTCGTGGGTGCACTTTTAAGCAACCCCCTACTGGGTATATCTCTAAGACGCCCTCTGCGGGCGCACCTCTGAGCCGTCCCTCTACCAGGCGCATCGCTAAAATCCCTCTTTGTCGGACGCACCTCTAAAACGCCCATCCACTGGGCACACCTCTAAGCCATCTCTATGCAGGCGCACTTCTAATCCGCTCCCGCCAAATGCATATCTAAGATGCTCCTTTGTGAGCGCACTTCTAAGCCGCCCCTCTACCGAGTACACCTCTAAGCGGTCCATCAAGCGGTGTATCTAAACGCTCCATCTACCGCTATATGCATCTATGGATTCATCGCATCATCCTAACATCTTTTTATTATCTAAGAAAGCTTTCTGACTTGAGTATCGGTGAATATATGGTAGGAGTAATTTTTACCATTCTCTGACCTCTTATTTGTAATTTGTGGTGTACAGGTTTCATATTAACGGTGACGGAGATCGAACCCATTACAATTCAACCCGCAGCGGAGAAATGAAAGGCTTTCTAATCCGTATCACAACCCAAGAACTAAGGATGCATCAGTGGGTATGGACTATCAAAGGAAATATTATGATCAAAAAATTACTACGAACAACCTAATGATAAGTTTATTAATATAATAAAGGTATGAAATCTGGTCTATTTTAAAAATAACATTGCTATACATGTATTGCATAGAGAAGATGATAACCGTTAAGAGAATCAGTACCATATTTTTTTCTTTCCATCTGATACTAGCTCAATTGACCCTCATCGATCAATTCTAGGTTGGCCAGGAACATTCCGTCTAACGGCAAAGCTTTGATGAAATCATGTAAGAAAAATCACAAGGAAAAAAGGGATGTTTATATGATTTACCGTTGAGACCAGAGAAAGAACACATCATATTATAGTTAATGAACTGCATCACTTTTTTACTGCATGTGCTTAGCTACTTCCAAATAGTCAGTTGGAGAATGAAGGAATACAAGGGAGCACAATTCACCTCTTAAACTAATTTATACTATAGAACAGTAGGGTTCACATATTAAAAATATATAGGGCTAACCCAATAGAAAATATGGTATTAGAGAAGAGACCCCAAGCCCACATTGTCGCATGAGGAAGAATCCAAACTAAGGGATGGCGTATGCTCCATAATTTTAGTCAATAGGACATTATACTCATTAGGGCAACACCGTGCATTCTCAAAGCTAAAATCGTCATTCACACGATGGGACATGTGAAACACATTTGCCAAGGATCGGGCCAAGTCAAGGCACAATTCACTAGAAGGTGATATCAGTCACACCATAACCAAGTAAAAATGTCATCTCTAATTATATAGGAGACGTGCAAAACATAATATTATTGTGAAAGCCTGGAAACCTTCCACATTCTTCGAAGTTCATCGTGAAAAATATTGATGGTCCATATAAATTTTTCTTAAGCCCGTACACGTGAAACCAACGACCTAGCTAAACACGGAAAGAAGACGCCGTAAGTGTTGAGCCAAAAGAGCTGTACGTGTGAAACCAACAATCCAAGTAGAGTCGCCTGGCAAAAAAAAAAGACACAGTTAGCGTTGAGCTAAAAGAGCTTTGTTACCGGCCTACTCAATAGATATTAGTGAAACTTCTTTTAATTATTATTATCGCGGCCCTTGTCATTTTTTCTAAAAGGTTCACGCAATACATGGGTGGGTGGATAACGCATTCTTCAAAGGTATCTCACGTAAAATTAAGAGATGTTACTAAAATATCTATATAATAGATTAATGATAATATATATAAGGTGAAGAAAAACACATATTTTTATCATGTAAATTGTTACGTCTTGGGTTCTCGACTGTTGTACAGATTAGAGAGCCTTTAGATATTCCATTGCGGGTTGATCTAGGTCGGGTCCGGCTACCGTCTTTGAGAATTTGGGACCTGCACAATACAAATTATAACACAAAAGGTCAGAGGTCGGCAGAATGTTCTTCCACCAAAAACACTTTAACGCTCAAATCAATTATCTTCCGTAATAACAGAGAGATGCAGGAGTGTGTGTATGATTTAGTGAGGAAGGTTAATATGCATGAATGTGGTGTTTGAGCGGTTTCTGGAGATTAGGCTCCATAGGATGCACTGCAGTGAGTGGCTCACTAAGTTAACTCGAAGGAGGCTTTCTCATGAACCAGGATTCGGGAGGGCTAGAGGTCGAGTGATGACTATGATCAGAGGCTAGAATCCAGGTTCGAAAAAAGGGGATCATTTTCCTATCGAAGAAAAGGATACTTATAGGCTCCATGGTAAAAAACTTTGGGTGTGGGAACTCCCGGCATGTGGCAAGCCAAGATTCGCGGCCATTGACCGATAGCGGCAGCCAACGGTATCAGTTGTCACCTTATGGTGGCATGAAAACCGTTGTCGGGTGTCGACCACACTTAGTCTGGTGTTCGCATGTGGATTGGCTGAGTGGTTGGGCAGACCAGCGCGTGCGGCGGCTTGCAGCGTTGATCTTCTCCTTATTGGGCATCATGCTTTGGGTAGACTTCTATTGCCTGCAGCTACCTCAGCAGGTTGCTGTGGCTTGTTGATTGGCTGCTACCCTGAGGCACTGCGTGGGCCTTCGTCCTTAGACCTGCTAGGCTTCAGGGGGATCCTAGTCCGCTGCTCAACTGGGCTGATGCCCCTTCGATTGGGCCTGCCTCTTCTGACCCATTTCTGAGTTGGATCCAACACTAGTCTCCCATGCCTGGAAACGGCCCAATGATAGGATCTGGCATATCCATGGTGGGTCCTGCTGGCCACTCGTGTGGCACTCCTCGAGATGCGCTGGCTCTCTTCTCCTTGTGGCGTCACCCTTTTCCCTTGCGAATATCCAGCTTTTTTAGGTGTCGTAGGGATTCGGAGCTCTGCCGAGAAAGATATGCATCCCGCAGTCTAATATGGCATTGATGACTTTCCTATTTCGTGATAGACGGTCATCGATCGTGGCGCCCCACTTGGAGCTCGTCAGGTACCGACGCAACCATAAATTGAGGGGTTCCCCAGCGGGGAAACCTACGCTTGGCCACTCTTCGAAGAAGGGATGCAAGGCCCTTGGTTCTCTCCGCTCCCCGTGGGGACCCGTGAAGGAATTAAATGGATCTGTGAGAGAAATGGCGTTGATGTTGAAGCCTACTGTCACGTCCTTCTTGTGGGCGATTCTTCACCGTAACGAGAGTGGTTGGCCACTCCGTTAGCTGTCGTGTGCCTCCCCTTTTGGTCAACACTGGCTCCAGTCACTAGGGGCAGTACACGCTCTCTCATGGGGCTTTGCCCCTTTGAACGCGTTGCCGCCAACCCCGACCATGGCTGGTAGTTTGTATGTGCTGCCTGTAGAGGGGACGGAACACGGAGTCTTCCTAGGGAATATGCAAGCATGTCGCAGCCCCGCTGGGACTCTGGTGCACCTGCAATGTTGGATCGGCTTTGGCGACACTGGCTCTGGAGCGGCATAGGACTTGGGGTAATGATGCATGATCATATTCCCTAAGTCTAGTACCTCCGGCGCTGCCAGCCGAAGCATTTTGCTCCTCGTTATATTTTTACTTTTTGTATTTTCACTGTAGCAAATGTTGCACTTTGTAAGAAGTCTCGATGAATAACAGTAGTAGTCTTTATCTTCATTTTTATGTGGCCAAGCTCTTCTCTCTCTGTTCTTCTCGGTATGACTCAAGGGTCTAGGCCCTCTCGTCGCCGTATGCATCCAAGCCCTAGCTCGTCCCGAACGCCGGGTGACCACCGGTCGCCCTAGTGGGCGTTCATCCTATGTTCGAGAATAGATCGTTGACGGGTGGATCAAGAACGGAACCAATTTCTGAGCCATTCTGCCCTAGGGGGCGGAACAGTGTTGACGGTTGTTACATTGAATCAGATTGTTGACGTATTTATTACGTAGGGAGGCCTGGAGCTGTCGCGTCATAATGGCTTCCCTCAAAAAGGCGTGCTGCTTCAGGGTGCTGCCACGTGGTGAAACCTCACTAGTCCCCTGTGCGTGCTCTCCTATTTTGGCGTCACCATTTTGTGGAGGGTCTTGGGCTATATAAACACCCAAAATCCCACCAAATTTCGTACCTCTTTCTTATCCGGAGGTGCTGACCTTCCTGCAGCCTCCCTTTCCTTACTTCCTTCGCTAAGACAACTTTAATGGAGAGATCGTCTTCCCCCTCTGAATCTACATCGTCTTCTGATGAATCTGGGAGGGATGCTCAGTCCTGCAGGATTCGTGACGAGGCTACTTCTCCAACGGCAGCCGTGGGAGGCAGTCACTTGAAGGCCTTTGTCTTCGGGCCGATGAGACTTCTAAGGGCTCAACTAGGCTTCGAATTGGACAAGGTGTCTACCTCCTCGCAGCACCAGAGGACTAGGGGTGCTCGCCTGACACTTAGCCACGTTCTCGGGGTGGTGGAAGACATCGATGTCAAGGTGCAAGTCGTTGTAGAAGAGGTCGAGCTAGTATGAGCACGTGCTACTCGCTTTGAGCGAGCGTGGTCGGAGTTTGAGGTGAGGGTGTCGTGGCTACCCGAAGCTAACATTGGAGCCCGAAACCAGATCGTTGCTCTTCAAGAGGAGCTCAAGCAGAGTTAGGCGTGGCTTAGGGAGGTACATAACGCTCACACGTGGTAGGAGGCAGAGCTGCGGTCGAGTATCAGGCTGGGGGAGCTGGCTCCTTTGCTGGAGGGAAGGTTCCAGGAAGGCATCCAGTTGAGCAAGAGGATAGCCTTGCTGAAGTACCAGGCTTGCGCGTCAGTCTTCTCGATCCCCAAAATTCTAGCACTAGGACACACTCAGAGCTGATGGAGTTCGAGGCTTCCGATCCCTTAGAGTCTGAAGAAGATGAGTAGTTGTATCCGGCGATGGCTGGTCGCCTTCCTCTTGTAATGAAGCTTTTTACAGTGAAATTACTTAATAAAACTTTGTTGTCCATTTTGTGCAATGCTTCTATTTTCATTTGCAACGCATGAATATCTTGTTCTCTCTTCCGTTTCTATATTTCGAAGGGAATATCGCCGCCGTTCTAGATCGCCAAGATCACCGTATTAAATGCTGACGTGACTACCGAGATTCTGGTTGACGGCTGCAGCGATAGTGAGATGGCAGTCTGTCAGGTGCCATGATGAGACGTTTCAGGGGACTTGCGGCATGCTGCCGAATCGACACGTGTCACGGCCATCATTTGGTGCAGACATTGTGTTTCCCACGCGACATCCCTTTGGCTCCCGGGTGTTGCCTATTTAAGTGATGCCTTCTCCTGCTTTCCATACTTTGCATCCTTCTAAGTTAGAAAAACCATGACTAGGAAGAGAGTCTCTCTACCTTCTTCCGGCACGATTCACCAAAGGGTTGGCAACATCCAATCTGTCCTGACGACGAGCACTATCATGGCCTTGATGGTTGAGTACGGTATCCCCGACGAGAGCGCCTACTTTTCTCCCAGCCTGGATGGGAGGGCTAATGTGCCCCTAGAGGGCTTTATCACCGTTTATGAGCACCATTTGAAAGGTAGGTTTCGCTTCCCGACACCAGTCGATTTGTACGGGATCGTCGACAAGATGGGGGTTCCCGTTGCTCAGCTTCACCGCAATGTGCTTCGGTACATAGTTACCATGTGCTTCTTTGTCTGCCTCAACAATTGCTCGACCGGACCGAGGTCGGTGAGGGTGATCTTCCGACCTTCAGAGTCGGAGGATTGGGTATTGTTGTCTCAATGCGTCGGCTTTTAATTTCGGGGGACGAACCCCGACTTAGTCAAGAATTTGAAGAATCGCTTTTTCTTTTTGAAGGAACCGGCAGATTGGGAGATCCCCAACACCTGGAGTCCGGTGAGCGACTTTTTCCAAGGAGAGATTAGCCCGGAGGAGCTAAATGACAAGAAGAAACTGCTCAACCAGATTTGCGAGAATATGTCGTCTTTCTCAAAGCAATCGTTTTACCTATCTTCCCATGCTTTTGTTACCACCAAGTGCGGGCCATCGTGCGGCTGGGGCACCACAGCAGTTGAGAAGAAGAGAGCCAGAGCCCTCATCCTCCAGGATACATCGGGAGAGGTTCCCGAGGAGAGCGGCTTGTTGCTGTCTCTGGGGTCCTTTTCGGAAGAAGATGAGGAAGCTTCTTTGAAGAGATTGAGGATGGCTGGAGGTACTTCTACACGGAGATCACAGAGGTTGGCCGTTGAGCCGACTACATCTGCTGGGGTTGCTACCTTTGAACTGGGGAGGGAATTATTGTCACCGGAGGAAGCGACAGGGCACTTTCCTATTCCCGCCGTTGCACTGGCGGAGTACGGAGTTCCCCTCGTTGAGCTAGCCTCTGATGGAGAGTCGTCACTGAGTCCCTCGTTCGACCTTGGGTATCAGGGGACGTCTGTCGTGGTTGTTGAGGAGATGGAGGTGGGTACACCGGAATCTATCAAGGTCATGGAGTTCGGCGAGCCGGAGCTGACCTTGGAGCCCGCTAAAGTCGCAAAGGCAGGTGGCCTAGGGTAAGCACTAGAGCCAGAGGTGATACCGGAGGTCACAGGAGTGTCATCTAGGGCATCGTCAAAGCCACTCTCCTGGGGCCTTGTTGCTGTCGAAGTAGGTCGGCTCGCCAAAGCGACATGTTGACGCTTCTGTTACTACGGCGCTCCAAGAGATCGATCAAAGGGAGACAGAGATACTGCCAGAGTGCATCGCCGCCCTACCACCCCCCGGGCGGTGTGGGACCGGTAGTCCCACGAAGGGGGTTGACATATTGTTGCAGCCCCTAGGCATGGAGGAGGCAGCTGCGCCATCGGAGGCCCTAAGTGCATCTCTATCCAAAGTCGCTTCCCGAAGCACCATCATATCCTTTGCTCAGGTATGATTTCTATGGGCGCTGCATTTTCTTGTCAAGGGATCTGGTTGAATTTTTCGGTTCCTCACAATCCCCTATCTCTTCGCTATAGGCTCTGGAAGCAACGCGCACCGTTCAGGCGGCGTCCTCCCACCTAGACGAGCTCATCCGTCGGATCTAGGAGAAAACAGAATGGGAGGTGGCCCATCACATGGAGGCGGAGGTTGCGATGCTGAGACAGGAGGTCAAGCAGTTGACATGAGAGCTTCAGGTTGCCAAGGGTCGAATCACCAAACTAGAGACCCTGAGCTCCCGAGTGCTCGCAGACCTCAGGTTTCGTCTTTCTTCGGAGGAGATGGCCCAGATCCTAGAGGCCAGATACTGGGATAGCATCTGCTTGTGCAGTCAAATCATCTCCGCCGCATACCCAGGTGTTCCGTGGGGGTCCTTGATCCGAGGAACGATGAGTGCTCTGTGGGTTGCCGCCTCACTGATTAGTCGGAGGAAGTTGAGCCATCAAATCCTTAGGATTGTTGGGATCTTTGCATAGTTTCTTTTTTGTTGCTTGTTTCTGGCTTCATTGTATTCAGCACACAAGATTAACGAAATGCCTTCTTTCTTTCAGTTCGTAGTACTTTGAATTTTCCATTTTCCTTTTCCATCCTACTATTTGTCTGGCTATGGCTAAGCTCCTTAGCTATAGTTTCCAAGGCTCGAATTCGGAGCCTTCTTGCGCTATACTCGTCCTTCGTCTGAGGATGTCGCCGCATCTCATGTGTAGTGGGGTGTTCGGTCTGTTGCGGTGGATGTAGTCACACGCCCAGTTGAGCCACACGAGGGCCAGCTAGGTTTTCAGGCCACAGTAGCCGAACTCTGGGTCTTAGGCCTTTGCGCGCACAATACCGTTTTTGCGCTCAGCCCCACTTAAGGCATCATTGCTCCAGTGTGCATGGGCTTAGCCCACGACCGTGTGTTGACTGAGAGTGCTCCCTCCTCCTGAGAAGGTCATAGCACGCCTGCCGTTTGGACCCCCTAAGGTTTGATTTTCGCGTATTAGGGGACTTGCAGAGCCCCCAGGCCTTGGGTTTCAACCGTCTGGGCTGCTCGACGCGGGGCCAAGGTTCAAGTTCGATCTTGATGGGATCGCCCAACGTTGAGCCAGGGTTTCGGGGCCAAAGATCGTGTACGACCACTTAGGGCTGCCTGGCGCCGAGCCGGTGTTTTGCGGCCGCTCAAGGCCCTTCGCCACAAGGCCGAAGATCGCATGCGGCCGCTCAGGGCTGCCTGGCATGGAGCAAGGGTTTTGGTTTATCGGTGGACGAAGGTCCCCTAACTTAGGGAGCAGTTTAGGCCGTTTCATTCTTAAGAGAACAAGCATGCATGCATTTGTATGATCAACCACGCAAAGATACCAAAGTAGTAATTTTATTAATAGAAAACACGATATGTGTATAAGCATTTCTCATTGTGTATGTAGACCTTACTTGTCGTTGGGGTTGAATTGTTGGTAGTGCTTTTTGAGGTTCTCCGCGTTCCAGGTTCTTGGGGCTAGCTTACCGTCCTGGGTGTGTAGATTGTATGCTCTATTTCGAAGGATTGTTGAGACAAGGAATGGCCCTTCCAGCCTGGATAGAGTTTGTTTATGTTGACGGCCTTTCCCGCTTTCTCTACGCTCCGGAGGACCAGGTCCGTAACCTCAAGCAGGCAAGCTTTAACCCGGTCGTTGTAGTACCGAGTGATGCGCAACTAGTAGGTCACCGCCCCCAAGTAGGCCGCATCACAGATCTCTGGAAGCAGGTCCAGACACACCCTGAGCCTTCCAGAATTGGTGACGGGGTTGAAGCACTCAATCCGAAGGCTGAGGAGTCCCACTTTGACAAGAACGATGGCTTCGGCCCTGTAACAGAGGCTGAACGGTGTCTACCATATGGGATCCCCCGGTGTCGTGCAGTACGACCAGAGCATCGAGGGCAGCTCGTCGGCCCAAGAGCCCCTTGCGTCCTCTAGCGTTGTCTTTAGTCCATGTAGCAGCATTCGATTAGTGATTTCGACTTGGCCGTTAACTTGAGGATACGCTATTGATGCGTGGACCAGCCTGTTGTGCAAGGTCGCACAATACTTGGTGAATCGCTTGCCTGTGAATTAGATTTTGTTGTCGGTCACTATAACCTCGAGAATCCCGAACCGGCATACGATATTTTTGCGGATGAATTTCTTTGCATTTTACTTGATAATATGTGCCAGGAGAGTTGCCTTGACCCCACTTGGTGAAGTAATCGATACCAATGATAAGAAACTTCCTTTGTCTGGAGGCCAAGGGCATCAGCCCTAGGATGTCGAGTCCCCATTGTGCAAACGACCATGGGGACTTCAGACCGTGCAGCTTTGTATGTGGCTAATGGGTCATGTTCCCATGAACCTGGTAGCTTTCGCACTTCCTAACGAATTTCATGGCGTCTCGCTTCATTGTAGGCCATAACAAACCCTGTCACATGATCTTGAACGTGAGATTTTTTCCCCCAATATGTGAGCTACAAATGCCAAGGTGAACGTCACCAAGTGCATATTCGGCTTCTTCTGAAGTCAGGTACTTCAGGTAGGAAGTCAAATATCCCCGGCAGTACAACCTACCGTCAACGATTGTATACCAGCCTATCGTCTTCCTTATCTGCTTGGCTTCTTCAACATTTACCAGAAGCATCCCATCCATCAAGTATCGGTAATATAGTGTCATCCAATTGTCGCCTTTGCTCCCCGTTGTACCTCCTGATCTGGGTCGTCCATGCTCAGGGAGGTGAGGATTTCTCACATACTCATGGTGTATTGCTCTAGGGTTCCAGCAACTATGTCCCAGGCTAATTGGTCAGCTTTCTAGTTTTCAGCCCTTGGGACGTGCTCGATCCTGAAGTTCACAAACATTAGGGTCTGAGATTTCACTTTGGCGAGGTACTTGACGAGCTGAGGGTTCAATACTCCAAAGGTTCCTTGGATTTGGTTCACCACCAACTCCGAGCTGCTGCGTACAACAAGAGCCTTTGTAGAGCACTCTTTGGCCAGCCTGAGCCCTGCAAGGAAATTTTGTACTCAACAATATTGTTGGTGGTAGGGAAGGCAAGCGTGATGGAGTATCTGATCTCCGTCCCATCCGGGGTGGTAAGCACAACCCCAACCCCGCTGCCTGTCTGGGCAGACGATCCGTCGACATTCAAGACCCACACAGGAGTGCTCGGTTCATCCGGACCTTCCGGGTGGTCCGAAGCGTCTAGAGTTGGAGTCGCTACCTCGACAATGAAGTCTACCAGTGCTTGGCCCTTGAAGGCCCGGCTATGACGGAACTCCACATTAAACTCACCCAACTCTATAGCCCACTTGGCTAGTCGGCCGAACGTCTCAAGCTTTTGGAGTATCGACTTCAAGGGCTGGTCAGTCAGCACCATGATTCAATGTGCCTGGAAGTATGGCCTCAACTTCCGCGCGGAGTAGATGAGGGCCAAGGCGATCCTTTCGGTGTGAGGATAGCGGGATTCTTCATCCATTAGCACCTTGCTCACGTAGTATATGGGTCGCTACACGCCTTCATGCTTTCGGATCAGCACCGAGCTTAGGACGGTGTTCGATACCTCCAGGTAGAGGTATAGATCTTTGCCCTCCATATGTGATCATAGGAGGGGCAGACTTACGAGGTATGTTTTCAGCTCTTGAAATGCGACCTCATGTTCATCCGTCCATCGAAAACTAGACAATTTCGTTCCTCGAATTGCCCTGAAGAACGGTAGGTACTTCTCTACAAACTTGGATGGAAAATGTGATAGGGCTACAAGTTGCCCCGTTAGTTTATGAACTTCCTTCACAGTCCGCGGCAGACTCATGTTAAGGATAGCCCGAACGCGCACTTAGCCTGGTTGAGTTTCATTCTGTAAGCTCGGAGCACCTTGAAGGTCTCCTCCAGATCGCAAACATGATCGTTGACTACTTTGCTTTTGACAAGCATGTTGTCAATATACACTTTCACGTTCCGTCCGATCTGGGCTTCGAACATTTTGTTCTCCAGTCTTTGGTAGGTCACCCCGCCATTCTTGAGGCTAAAAGGTATGACCTTGTAGCAATATGTCCCCTAATTGGTCATGAATGAGGTATGCCCATCATCATCTAGACTCATCATAATCTGGTTGTAGCTTGAATAGGCATCCATGAAACTAAGGAGCTCGTGTCCGGTAGTGGTGTCCACCGATTGATCGAGCTGGGGGAGCGAAAAACTATCCTTCATGCAGCCTTGACGCACATCCGTCATTTGTCGTTATTTTTCTTCACAAGTACGACATTGGACAGTCAATCTGGGTACTGGACCTCCCTTATGAATCCAGCGTCCAATAGCCTTTTTACTTTTTCCCTAATGGCTATGACCTTCTCATGGAGTGGTTCCACCGCTTCTGCCTAACGGGCTTATGGTCAAGATTGGGGCCCAGCCTATGGACCATTACTCTAGTCGGTATCCTAGGCATGTTGGCTGGAGCCCACACAAAGACGTTCGAGTTCCTTCGAAGGAAGTTTACCAGCTGGTCATGTCCATTGCTGCTAGGGAGCCCTTGATATGCACACACCTCTTAGGTTCAGACGGGTCCAGAGGGACCTTCTCGGTTGCTTCCCCGACTAGGCCTTGCTGTAACGTCATTTTGTCCCAAAAGTCCAAGTTCTCGGCCAGTCAATCTGGTGCTATAGGAGCGACTTGGGACAGATAGCACGTCTGTCCAACCACCTGGTCACCAAGTACTTCTCCCACTCCATATGGGGTTGGAAATTTCATCTTAAGATGAGGGATAGATGTTATAGCCCCAAAGGTAGCGAGGAATGGTCTGCCCAAAACGGCATTGTAGATGTACGGTAGGTCAACAATAAGGAACGTCAGCTCACGCGTGACAACGTGCAGGTAAGTTCCCATCGTTACCTCTTGCTAGACTTCTCCTTATACGGGTATGGGCTCATTGTCAAGGCCATACAGGGGTCTTTCAACTGTTCTCATTTGGTTCTTTTTCAATCCAAGCTTAAAAAAAGCATCGAGATACAATAAATTTTTTGAGTTTTCATTATCGATAAAGACTTATTTCATCTGGTAATCAGTTGTACTATCTGAAACGAGGGCTGATACAATAAGTGGGTTAGAGTAATAAGGGGGTTAGAGTGAGGGGAGGTTACATGTATCATAGCGTCATTACTAAAGCTAATGACATCATCCCTAGCCTCTACCCACACCCTATTGTTGCTGGAAGCGCGCTCGTGTTGCCCCTACCTGTCGCTCTTGGCCGGCTTGTTGGAAATGATGTTGATCATGCCGGCGGTGGTACGGTTTCTCAGTGGTTCACTGGCTTCATCTTTATGGGCATTGGGGGCCTGCCTGAGCCCTTCAGAAATCACATAAGGTGCCTGCGGCGGACCAACTCTTCTATTTCCTTTTGGAGGGTCTGGCAGTCCTCAGTGTTGTTCTCCAGGGACTGATGGAAGTGACAGTACTTCATCTAGTCTCCCGCCTTTGAGTTCTTTGGTGCTTTGGGCCACTTCAAGAACTTCTCATCCCTAATTTGTATCAGGATGTTACAGTGGGTATCGTTTAAGGGAATTGGAGCCACCAGCTTGTACCCTCTCCTGGTGCTCAGCTCTGGTCGTCGCTGCTTGCGGTGCTCCCAAAAGCGGCTCCATCTCCATTCCTCTTTTTCCCAACAATCGGCCCCTCCATCGGGCCATCCACGCGCTCGGGACACTTCACTTCATTGGCCTCCTTGGCCAAAATATAGGTTCGAGTGACGGCCTCAACTTCTCGAAAAGTCTGGGGGCGCTAGTGCGCCGAGTATTTAAAGAAGTCCCCTGCTACCAACGTGGCAATGAAGGCACTGAACTTCATTTCATCAGAGAGCTAGGGAATTCGGCAAGCTTCAGTTATAAAGCGAGTCAGGAACTGCTTTAAGCTCTCCTCTAGTCTATGGTGGAGACGAACGAGGTGCCACAGCTGCTTCTCTTCCCTCCAACTATGGACAAATTGGTTCAAAAAGCAATCAGCGAACTTGTCAAAGGACTAAATGGAGTTCAGCAGGATGTCATGGAACCAAAGCAAGGCGTCCCTTTTGAGAGCCAGGGGAAACACTGGCCCATGACGGCATTGTTCACCCTGTAGAGGGACAGGTGCGTACGGAAGTAGTTAATGTGATCCATTGGGTCAGTACTTCTATTGTACCCATCTAAGGTCGGCATCTTGAACTTGAGGGGGAGTTGCTGAGTCTGGATATCCGTAGCGAACGACGAGCTCCATAAGTCAAGCGCGGATCACCCGGAATCCCCCTTGAACAGGTGGTTCCATATTTTCTCCACCTTCTCCTCTATCCACGGGATGGACTCACTCCTATTTGTGTTGATGAAGTGATGGAGTTCTGAGTTGTTTGGCAGATCATTAGGGGCGTGGCGACTGTCCTCTCAAGATGGCTGCGCGTTGCACGATCCCTCTTGCTTGGCAGTGGGACTCCTGTCGCTGTGGGAGTTGCGGGGATTTCGCCTCTCCAGGCTTTTTACTGCCTCATCTTGGCTAGGAGGGCTTCTTGCCGTCGTTCAAGCCTTGCTGCCTGAGGTTGCTTGGGCCTCAGCGTTGTCAGGCCCGTTGGTCCCTACCGTGGGGGCCCTTATGCAACGTCTTCCTCTCCTACAGGTTGACGCCTGGGACCTTGGAGGAGGGGCTCCAACCCACTGCGTTCCCATTCGGGCGCACAGCACTTGGAGCATTTGTCTCATATCGTCGACGTCGGCCGCCAACTTAAGTAAGTTTGGCTCTAGGCGCTCGCCAGCACGGCTACCCACTGACGGGTCGTCGCCATGGGCAGCGGTGTCTTTCAGAGGCGCACAAGCCTGCGCTCTAGTGTTGACCATCTTCTTCTTGAGAGAGTGGATGTTGGTGTAGGAATTGAGACTTTTTGTCGTGTTCCCACAAACGACGTCAATGTTGCGTCCTGGGTTCTTAGCTGTTGTATAGATTAAAGAGCCTTCGGATCTTCTACTGCGGGCTAATCTAGGTCGGGTTTGGTCTCCGTCTCTGATAACCTGAAACCTGCACAACACAAACTACAAACAAGAGATCAGTAAGAAATTCTCCCACCGAAAACACTCCAACGCTCAAGTCAGTTATCTTTCACAATAAACGGAGAGATGCATGAGTGTGTGTATGATGCGGTGAGGAAGGTTAACATGCGTGAATGCGGTTTCTGGAAGCTAGGCTCCGTAGGATGCACTGCTGTGAGTGGCTCACTAAGTTAGCTCAAAGGAGGCTTTCTCGTGAACCAGGATTTGAGAGGGCCAAAGGTCGAGTGATGACTATGATTAGAGGCCAGAATCCAGGTTTGAAAAAGGGGGATCCTTTTCCTATCGAAGGAAAGGATATTTATAGGCTCCATAGTGAAGAACCTTGGGCACGGAAACTCCCGGCATGTGGCAAGCCAGGATTCACCGGCCGCTGATGGCTGGCGGCAACAGACGGTGTCTATTGTCGCCTTGTGGCAGCGCGAAAACTGTCGTCGGGTGTTGACCACGCTTGGTTTGGTGTTCGCATGTGGATTGGCTGAGCGGCTAGGCAGACTGGCACGTGCAGCGGCTCGGCAGACTGGCGCGTGTAGCGGCTTGCACCGTTGACCTTCTCCATATTGGGCGTCATACTTTGGGCAGACTTCTACTGCCTGCAGCTACCTCAGTAGGCTACTGCGACTCGTTAATTGGCTTCTGCCCTGAGGAGTTGCGTGGGCCAATCCTTAGACTTGTTGGGCTTCAAAGGGATCTTGCTCCGCTGCTCAACTAGGCTGATACCCCTTCGATTGGGCCTACCTTCTTCCGACCTATTTCTGAGTTGGACCCAACATAAATTTATATGAAATTTAATGAAATTCTAACTTTCTTTTTATCGATGATTTTTAAGGATTTATTAATTTATAAAATATAAATTATATTTGCTTTTTAAAATATTAAATTATGTTTTAATTAGATCTATAGCAAACTGAATTTGGGGGATACTTATTTTTAGGGAGATGTTGTTGATATATTTGTTTTCTTTAACATTGAATGAAAAATTAGTCGTGGAGATTTTTAAGATATAAAAATTACATATAATATTATTGATGGGTATACTGTAATTGGGTTGGTTCAATAGTCAAAGAAAGCCCAAATCCTGAAAGGCCCAAATAGACACTCGACGGTCAACGCCAGCGTTGACCGACTAAGGCACAGGCGGGCGACAAATTTATGCACAAAAAATAAAAAGGCTTTTCACGGGTCGGCCCACTTGGGCGCACGTTCCAACAGACGGTTAGCAATGGCTATTTTTCTAACTTTGTGCCTTCCATAAATCCAACCAACTCCAAAAAAGGACGTTAACAAGATCGGTGCCTTTCCCATAAGGAAGGCGTCAGATCTTCCCAATTCCTACCAAATGGAGCCTCCCAACGGTAATATATACGAAAGGAAGGCATGAAATTTGGAAAGCCGCTAACCGTCAGAGAAGGAAACAATCCTAGCTAATTAGGCAACTCGTGCCTTCCTCACAAGGAAGGCCGCTTAAACATGGCACAGGGGATCACACCTTCTAACCAAGGAAGGTCACCCTGCCGCCATTAAAATGAGCCCTAGAGTCCCCACTCAGGGTACGCCTACTACGATGCTTTAAACTACACAAACATACACTCTCGACTACGCATTTCGGGATGATTTTGTACTCTCTCTCTGTGGAGCATCCAAACGCACTGAGAGAAAGAGCACAAATCAAAGGCATACAGGCGCTCTCCCTGTTGATAGACACCTACTGCCTTCACCCACCGTCCAGATTCAAGAGAAGGCATTGCCTCTCTTGAATCTGGGGACCTGCATGCTCTTACACTCTCCCTCTCAATTCTCATTTCTAATTACCTTCTCAGATTTCGAAAGCTATTTACTAACTTAAACGTCAGAGTGTTTTTAGTGGGACAGCTTTTTGCCAGCACACTGACCTCCTGTTTGTTTAGTGGTGTGCAGGATCCCAACTCGGTGAACGAAATCAAAACTAGTCAAGAAGACCAGCCCGAATCTGTTCGAAATTCGGAACCATGGACGCATCATTAGCGCCATCTGTGGGAAGTGCTTACGAAAAGCCAACCACACTCCCCCAGAACACCCTCTTTTCATTACCATACTCATCCACAATGGTGAATACGAGAGCCAAAGCTAGCGATCCTGCTAGAGACGCCACTTCTCCCAACCAGGACCACGCTGCTGGTATCCTAATCAACGGGGCGCCTGCACCTTTCTTTCAACAACTGATAGAGCAGATGCAGACCAACAACCGTCTGCTCCAAATATTCTGCTCTCGGTAAGAGCAGCCACAGTAGGGGGCTCTGCCCTCAGTCGTCCCTGCGCCAACCACCAGAAAATGTGGCTCGAGGGAAAAGAAGCCGACCAGAATGCCTAAGAGGCTGGCAAATGATCAGATCCCAGCCTCTTCGCGCTCCAGGCCAGAACAGGCCTGAAGATCGCTTTGGGAGCACAACGCCGAGAGAAATTTCGGAAAGAAGAAATCCCTGATACTCTTGGGTAGAGAATAAAAACTCAGTCTAGGAGCGAGCCTCTAGGACTACCAGGTCCACTGGAGGTAGTAACCGACCGGCTACTAGATCCTCCGGGGACAAAACAGAGTTGAGGGCTTACCTTAACTCTAAGAGATCTGCCAACGCTGCTCGCGCAGATCCATGGGTGGATAAAATTTAGAACTGTGTGTTCAAGGACGATGAGCACGCTATTGACCTTGATAGATCTCTCTTCACAGTGGAGATCCTAAATCGTCCACTGCCCATCAAATTCAAGATATCTTCCCTTGACTCATACGATAGGAGCAGTGATCCAATTAACCATCTGGATCACTTCCATACGCATCTGAGTTTACAGGGGCTGGAGGACTCAGCATTGTGCTGCTGTTTCCCACTCATGCTGAAGTGAGATGCTCTCATCTGGTTTCATCACCTCCCTTCAGGCTCCATCAGCAGCTTTCGGGAGCTCACAGATCTCTTCCTCGCTCAGTATGCCTCGAGCCGACGGGAAGAGAAGCAGTCATGGCACCTCTCCCACATCAAGCAGAAGTCAGGAGAGAACCCGCAGAGATTTTTGGACTGCTTCGTAGTAGAGGCCAGGCGGATTTCCCGGATCACGGATGAGATGAAGCTCGACAGTTTCATCTCTGCGCTGACCTATGGGGACTTCTTCAAGCACTTGACCCACAAGAACCCCCAGACCTTCCGGGAGGCAGAATCTATCACCCGAGCTTACGCAGTAGCAGAGAAGCCAATGAGGCAAAACGCCCAGAACGGGCAGACCAGCCTCGCCCATTCCTTGGAGAGGGAAAAAGAAAATACAGCGGCAGTGATCACTCCCGCCGGAAGCAACACAGAACTGGGCCACCAGAACGCAGAGATTACGGACCCATCAGCCTTACGCTCCTGATAGACACGCAATCAAATGTCCTTATGTAAATCCATAGGAAAAAATTCCTGAAGTGGCCAAAACCACTTAAGAAGGACACCGGGAACCAGTTAAAATACTGTGATTTCCACTACTCTGGTAGATATTCTACTGGAAACTGCAAGACATTACAGAGGGAGATCGATGAGTGTATTCGCAGGGGCCACCTCACCAGGTTTGTCAAGGGCCCTCGGCAAAGTTCTAGAGCAGCCGACGGAGAAGGGTAGGAGTCGTCTTCTCCCTGAAACCAGGTTGCGGTAGGGGTGGTCAATATAGTCACCACCCAACTGCCAAAAACCCAGTCGACAATAAGGAGTAGTAGACTGGGAGGAAGAAGTAGCGCACGATGGACAACACAATTAGCTTTAGTGATGATGACTTGACTCATGTAATATCCCTCATGCTGACCCCCCATGTTGTATCCGCACTCATTTCAGACGGTAGTGTAGACTATCAGCTGAAGCAAGTCTTTATTGATAATGGTAGTTTAAATGATTTATTTTATTTGGATGCTTTCTTTAAATTAGGCTTAAAAAAGAACCAATTAAAACCTGCCGAGGGCCCACTGTATGGCCTTGACAACGAGCCAGTGCTCGTCCAATGGACAATCCAACTAGAGGTCACCCTAGGCACGTATCCAAAAGCAGCGAGTCATACGCTCACCTTCTTGGTGGTCAACCTACCCTCTATTTACAGTGTTATATTAGGCAGGTCGTGCCTAACAGCGTTTGGGGTGGTCACCTCGATTTCACACCTCAAAATAAAGTTTCTAACGTCTTACGGTGTAGGAGAGGTGTTAGCAATCAAGTTACTGGACGGACATACTATATGTCTCAAATTGCCCCTAGCGACAGCACTAGAGCGGTTGGTGAACTCGATCATCGAGACGAGACAACCTTGCAGTAAGCGTAGTTTGGCAAAGCCACAGATCTAGTCCCACCGAACCTGGAGGAACTAAAAATGTGTATACAGATTGGTGGCTCACTTGCCAGAACACTGCGCGATGAACTGATCGCGCTCCTGCAATGGAACGCTGATATTTTCTCATGGACTCGAGCAGACATGCCTGGGGTTCCAGTTGAGGTGATGGTCCACAAGTTGGGGCTTGATCCTTGCTGAAAGCCCGTCAGGCAGAAGCGGAGGAACTACTTCGTAGAAAAGTTGATCACCATCCGGGAGGAGGTGAAGAAACTGTTGGACGCAGGATTTATTAGAAAAGTCCATTACCTGGATTAGCTCTCTAACGTCGTCCTGGTGAAGAAAAGCAACGAAAAATGGTGGATGTGTATCGATTTCACTGACGTTAATAAAGCCTGTCCAAAGGATAACTTTCCCTTACCTAAGATCGACCTGCTGGTTGACTCGATAGTCGGAAATGAGCTGCTAAGCTTCATGAATGCTTATTCGGGTTACAACCAGATCCGGATGAGTCCGAAAGACGAGGAGCACACCTTGTTCATAACAGATCAGGGCACCTACTGCTACAAAGTGATGCCCTTCAGTCTAAAAAATCCTGGAGCAACTTATCCACGACTGGTCAACAAGATGTTTGAAAAACAGATCCGTCGTAACATAGAGGTCTACGTCAACGACATGCTCGTCAAGAGCAGAGTCACTGGTGACCACATCCGCGACCTGGCAAAGTCATTTGAGGTGCTCCGCAAGTATCACATGAAGTTGAACCCGACTAAGTGTGTCTTCGGGGTAGCCTCCGATAAATTCTTGGGTTTTATCGTCTCCCAACGGGGATTGAGGTAAACCCAAAGAAGATTAAGGCCCTCGCAGACATGGCTCCCCCGCGGAGGGTAAAGGACTTCCAGTGATTGACTGGATGGCTAGCAGCATTGTCCTGCTTCCTCGCGAAGTTTGGCGACAATTACCAGCCCTTCTTTAAGGCCCTAAGAGGAACAAAATCCAGCGGGTTTCAGCGGACAACAGACTACCAGACAGTCTTCAATAAATTGAAGCAGTATCTGTCCAGCCTGCCACTGCTGGTGTCCCCCAAGGGCAGAGAAAAGCTATATCTCTACCTGGCGGTGTTGAAAGTATCCCTCAATTCCATCTTCATACACCATGACTCTGACACCCAACGGCCGGTCTACTACGTGAGTAAAACATAGACGGGCCCCGAAATGCTCTACTCACGTACGGAAAAACTGGCCTTAGCACTATTATTCTCTGCGCAAAAGTTAAGGCTATACTTTCAGGTGCACCGCATAGTGGTTCTCACCGACCAGCCCCTAAAGAATATTCTCTAGAAACCCGACATTTCTGGGCAGCTGGTAAAGTGGGCTATCGAATTGGGCGAGTTCAACATTGAATTTCAGCCTAAACTTGCTGTAAAAGCGCGCAGCTCAGGCTGACTTCATTGTTGAGACCACAATCCCAGTTCTCGAAGGACAGTCCACAGAAAACGCAGTACAGCTTGACGGAGTTTCAAAATGGGTACTCCACGTAGAATGATCGTCTACAAACACCGGCAGTGGCGCTGGAGTGGTCCTCACAACCCCAGATGGATTTGAGGTGAAGTATTCCCTCAGACTCGGTTTCCCGGCAACCAATAACGTTGCCAAATATGAAACCTTGTTATTTGGATTACGATTAGCAAAGGAGTGCTCTGCCAAGAGGTTAGCGATCTACAGCAACTCCGAGTTGATCGTTAACCAGGTTAACGGAGACTTCGAGGTAGGCAACCCTCACCTAACCAAGTACTTGGCAAAGCGAGGGAGGCCGCCCAGGGTTTCGACCAACTAACCCTGATTCATATTCCTAGAACTGAAAACTGGAAGGCAGACAAGCTGACTAGAGCTGCTACAGCCAAAAATTCGGAACAGTACTCGAGGGACATGAGAGAGATTCTAAACGCTCCCAGCATAGAGAAGCAGGAGGCGATGTAGATTTCCGAAGTGAAAACCTAGATAACGCCCTACCTTAGATATCTGGCTGACGGATCGTTGCCAGAAGATGTAGAGAAGCCTAAGCAAATCAAAAAAATAGCCAGCTGGTATACTTTGGTTGATGGGCGGCTATATTGACGTGGTTACTCAACCCCATACCTCTGATGCCTAACTCCCGAAGAGGCTGACTACGCCTTGGGTGAAGTGCACCTTAGGATTTGCGGAGCACATGTTGGTGGAAAAACTTAGCCTTCAAGATTATGTGGCAGAGCTACTACTGGCCCTTGATGAAAAAGGACGAGCTCAAATTTGTGAAGAAGCGTGAAAGCTGCCAGCTTCACAGTAACCTTCACCATCAGCCGTCCGCTGACCTGAAGTCGCTTCAGGCCCCTTGGCCCTTTGCGCAATGGGGGCTTGATATTCTCGGCCCATTTCCCATTGCCACGGGGCAAAGAAAGTTCATCATCGCGGGCATCGACAATTTTACCAAGTGGGTCGAAGCCATCCCACTGGCAAAAATCACAGAGCACAACGCTCTTGAATTCCTCCGCTAGAACATTATTTACAGATTTGGCGTCCTAGAGGTCGTCGTAACTGACAACGGGACCAATTTTTCGGGAAACACTTCACCAAGTATTGCACCAGCCTTGATATCAAGCCGGTTCACATTTCGGTGGCATACCCTCAAGCGAATGGACAGGTGAAGATCATGAACCGAACACTACTCCACGGGTTAAAGACCAAGCTGGAAGATGTAGAGGGCTCCTGGGTAAACGAGCTCTCCTCAATTCTCTAGTCTTACCGGACAATCCCAAAAGAACCAACGCGCGAGACACCCTTCAGTCTCTACTATAGGACTGGAGTGGCAATTCCGGTCGAAATCAGGCTTCCAAGTCTTAAGGTGGAATCGTTTGACCCCTGGGGTAACTTCCAAAAAATCAGGGAATGCCTAAACTTGTTGGAGGAAGTCCGCGATGCCGCCAGAATACAGACAACGGCCTACCAACATCGAATCGCCTGATACTACAACAAAAAGGCAAAGGCACGACAATTCGATATTGGGGACTTGGTCCTACGTGGCGTCGAGATCACAGGCAAACTGGCCGGCCGCAACAAACTCTTTCCTAATTGGGAAGGGCCTTTCCTAGTCTCCGCCGTCCTGCGAAGCGGAGCATACAAACTCCAAAACCAGGACGAAAAGTTGGTCCCACGAATGTGGAATGCGATCCACCTCAAATGCTACTTCCAATAAGGACCCAGGTATGTACTTGCATTATTGTGTGCACACATTCACCTGCTTATTTCGATTTGTTAAAATAAGTGTTTCTTTAGTATGTTGCCTTCTCTTTTCTGTGTGCATGTATATCTATGTGTTTGCTTTGTAGGTTTACTTGACCTAAACTGCCCCTAAGTCGGGAGGGTCTTCACCCTCTCGTTACTAAACTCTGGTCATCCAGATGGCCCATAAGCGGTCGAATATGAACCTCGATCATCCGAGTGGTCCATTAGCAATCGTACTTAAACCCTGGTCATCCAGGTGGCCCATAAGCGGTCTAGTATAAACCTCGATCATCCGAGCGGCCCATTAGCGGTCGTATTAAACCCTGATCATTCAGGCGGTCCATAGGTGGTCAAATCTAAACCTTAGTCATCCAAGTGGCCCGTTAGCGGTCAAAATCTTAGGGGGCTAGCGCAGCACACGCAACAACCTCCTTCACAAAAAGATAGCATGATCAATCAATGATGGCCAAAGGGAGAAAAATTCTTCTCCAAGGTTGGCCGCCCAAGTCATCACTTGGGCAGCACCACCAGGCTTCACTCATAAGCCACCACTACTAGGCCGGCTAACACATACATAGCTACCTACAAAAAAGAAACCTAAGGATTCCACACCTTTGGCAGTAATGCAATGGCCGCCAGCCAACTCAGTTGGCCGTTCAATATAGCAAACATACAAACCTAAAGTAGTAAAAAGAAATAAACACAAAGTGGGAGGATTCTTATTTTATTGCTATCAAATGTATTACATTATACATGATATAAGTAAAAAGGGAAGACCAAAAATCGACAAAAAGCTAGGAAGGTGGCGGAGGCAGCGCCTGACCATCTCGCGGATCCCTCACAAAACTTTCGCGGGTTTGGGCGAACCTATTTGCCATATTAAGCAGGTCCACCGAAAAATTAGGGTCAATAAGCCGCGCGATACGCCGACACATATTGACCCCTTCCCACACCCACTACCACATCAGTTGCTCAATCTCGTGGGGGCGTATCAGAAGGCTCAAGCGGTTCTCCAACTCTATCAACTGCCCGCAAAGCTTGCTAAGGCGCCCGGTAATCCGCTCGTTCTCCTCCCATAGCTGAGCATTCTCCTCTTTCAAGCTTGCATTCTCGGCCTCCGTGTCGACCAGAATGATCTGCATAGTGGCGGCATCCAACCGGTGCTCCACCCCTGAAGCCGCCAGCTTCACGTCTAGTCAGGTGATCTCTGCCTCCTTGTCAAAGATCACCCGATCCCGCTGGTCAATTACCTTCATAACGGCATCCAGCACTTTCTCATTCTGCACCAAATGACAAAGCAAGTTAAAGACCTTAAAGGAGAAGTTGCGCAGAAAGCATCACAGAGAATTATATCTCCCAGACTCTCCGTGCAGGCCTATCAGGCCTAGCCTCCAAGTCTAACTCCAGTGGCGGCGGGCTAGAAGCGATGCCCTCACGAGCGAAGCTGGCGGTGGCCTCCTCCAAGATATCCTCCAGGAGCCCTTCATCAATGTCGTCCATGGTGGCGGTAGGCTTCCCAGCGACGGCCTCCACTACAGCCGTAGGAAGATCGAGGTCAATCACCGGCTGCTCAGCCAGCAGCTGCATAGTTGGTGAGCCGACTGACGGCTCCTGCGCTTTCACCGGAGGCACACAGGCTGGCTCTGGTAAAATCTCCATCGGCGCAGCTTGAAGAACCACCTGCGGCGCAGGCTGCGCTAGTATAACACCTCCGGCCCCAACTTTTGGTAGGTCCTCAAACATTTTCTCCATCCCGGTGGCACTGCCGGGGCCACTACAAATCCTAGCTGCAATGTAGTCTGGCTCTGAAGATGATTAGGAGGGCGTCTCCACAGCCATCCTATTGGACCTGGGGCCGATGAAGTCGCCATCAGTCGGGCGGGGACGAATGATCAGTCCCCTGAAGACCTCCGGCCGCATCATGACCGCCGGCGGTGGCGCCTTGAACTTCTAGACGAGAGAGGGCAGACCCCAATTCACCTTTTTGGTCTTAGCCAGAGAGACCAAGAAGTCTCTTTTAAAATCAAAGATGTGGGTCTTGACCAACTTCCTCAGTCACTCTAGGGACACTGTCTCAACCTCCGACGGCATCCCAGTGTAAACATCAAGTACCTGGCCCCAATCCTTGACCAGGGGCCAGGTCTCGGTCACATTCACAAAGAAGAATCGATTTTTTCAGTTCTTTAGCGAGTTATAGATGGCTGTATTTACCTTCAAGCCACTGTGTGGAACCAGGGAGACCCACTCTCTACCTTGGTTGATCTTAAACAGACCCTTTACTATCGGCATAGTTAACCGCCGAGAATGCTTACGAAGAAAGATGCAGAAAGTACACAAATACAGTACAGCATTGGCGTGAAGCTATGCGATGGGGACCCGCAAGGCTTGAAGGATTGATTGTAAATCGTTTGGGAGAGGGAGAGGAAGACGAAGGCTGCTCCTCAGGTGGGCCTCGTATATAGTCACGTGTCCCGTCGGCGGCACAAAGGCTCTATCATTCTTCTCCGGAACCCTCCACGTAATGTCCCTTGGAATGTTAAACTCTATGCATAGCTCTTTGACGTCACCCTCTCAAATAACGGAGGGAATGTCAACAACAGAAGTCGAAATCATGCTTGCAGGAAGGTTTGGGTTTTTCTGAAATTGCAGGAGGAGGATGGGAAAGCAGGTTGAAGATGAAGAAGTAGAGTTGAATGCATGAAAAAATACTAAGTATAAAGGAGAAAAACTTAACAGGCAAGTGTGAATGCCTTAAATCTCCTCGAGAATGCACGCCATCATTCCTACAATGTGTCGCATCCCTAATGGGCCTCTTTTGAACAAATCTTTTGACGCATTAATGGCTGAGATAGTGGTTCAAACGTGTGAAGACACATGTTCACTTTTAACCTGACAAGCTGGCTAATGGCCACGCGTCACTCTGGGCTTATACAAAGTTCTCCGGATCTGACAAAAAATGGTCAACAGATCTGGTCAACTTTCTTTTCCAGATCTGACCAAAGACCGTCAACAAATCCAGTCAACTTTCTTCTCTGGATCTGACCAAAGACGGTGAACAGATCCGGTGAATTTTCTCCTCCGGATCTGACCAAAAATGGTTAACAGATCCAGTCAACTTTCTTCTTCGGATCTGACCAAAGAAGGTCAACAGATCCAGTCAACTTTTTTTCACAAAATCTGACCAGGACGGTCAACAGATTCGATCAACGCCTCACCCTTTTGTGGAGTTCTCCGAAATTTTCAAGTAGCAAAGGACAATGAGGAGCATCCAATCATGAACATGCTGAAGGCCAGAATTCTGGCCATCGGCATGGGGGGCTAGTGATGGGTTTGCTGTAATTGGGCTGACCCAATAGTCAAAGAAAGCCCAAATCCTGAAAGGCCCAAACGCGCGCCAGACAGTCAACGCCAGCATTGACCGACTAAGGCACATACGGGGGGCCAATTTACACTTAGGACGGTCAACTCAAGCGTTGACTGTAATCACTGTAGCAGCAGGCCCAAAAATAAAAAGGCTTTTCAAGGGGCCTGGCCCACTTGGGCCCACGCTCCAACAGGTGGTTAGGAACGGCTCTTTTCCTAACTTTATGCCTTCCATAAATCCAACCAACTCCAAAAAAGGACGTTGACAAGATCGGCGCCTTTCCTATAAGGAATGCGCCAGATCTTCCCAATTTCTACCAAGTGGAGCCTTCCAACGGTAATATACACGAAAGGAAGGCAGGAAACTTGGAAAGCCGCTACCCGTCAGAGAAGAAAGCAATCCCAACTAATTAGGCAACTCGTACCTTCCTTACAAGGAAGGCCGCCTAAACATGGCACAAAGGATCACACCTTCCAACCAAGGAAGGTTACCTTGCCGCCATTAAAATGAGCCCTAGAGTCCCCACTCAGGATACGCCTACTACTACGCTTTCTACTACACAAACATACGCTCTCGACTATGCATTCCGGGACGATTTCATACTCTCTCTCTGTAGAGCATCCAAACGCACTGAGAAAAAGAACACAAATCAAAGGCATACAGGTATTCTTCATGTTGACAGATGCCTACTGTCTTCACCCACCGTCCAAATTTAAAAGACGGCATTACCTCTCTTTCATCTAAGGACCCGCGCGCTCTTACATTCTTTCTTCCAATTCTCATTTTCAGTTACCTTCTCAGATTTCGAAGGCTGTTTACTGACTTGAGCGTCGAAGTGTTTTCGGTGGGATAATTTCACGCCAGCACACTGACCTCTTGTTTGTTTAGTGGTGTGCAGGATCCCAACTCAGAGAACGAAACCCAAACTAATCAAGCAAACCAGCTCGAATCTGTTCGAAATTTTGATTCAAGGACGTATCACTTATATATATTTGTAATATTAATATTTATTAGATATTTAACCTAATAATATTTTTTAAAAATAATTAATTAAATAATTTTAAAAAATTTAAAACCCATTCATTAAATTGTTTATCCAATAAATAAAAAATATATAATTAAAGTATCTCAAGCGGCTTTTGATGCGTTGCTCCTGCTCCTTGTTGAGCTTCCCAAATAAAGATAAATGTTTCAACGGTTATATATATAGCAAGTATTTAATTTCACAATTTTTTAAATATATTATACAAAGTTTATTTTTATTACTTTTTTTAAATTTATCAACTTAACAATAAAAAAATTATTTTTTTCAAATTAATATTTTAAAATCGCTAAAATATATTAATTTAATATGATTTATGAAAATAAATACTTAAAATTACAATGCTTTGTTGCTACAGTAATTCTTCAAATGGCACGCCATGACCGCCGACCTTACAATGCTCTGGCGACCGTCGACGGTCATGGGTCATCTGTGTCTGCAAATCACCACTGCTCGTCACAAGCCGGTAACACCTCAAGCTGCACCGTCTATCTCCTGGCGGCACGCTTCAACGCTTGGCCACTAGTTGCCCATGTTCCGACTACCTCCGTTGGACGTTGGCCGTCAACACCTCCAACATTTGCCATCGGTTGTCAACGGACGTCTATCTCCGGTTTTGTCATGAAACCGGTGAACCACCGATGAAGTTTAGGAAGTAAAGAGACATTCTTTAATTATGTAGTTTCAATTGTTAAATGCTTCATTTAAATAAGTAAAATTAATAGTTAATTATAATTGCTTAATATAATAAAGAAATAGTATTTTACAACTTTACAACTTATTATACGATAGGCTAGATGGATGGCTATATTAATAAACTATTTTGCAATTCAGCTTTTATAATAATATTCGCATGTACTAAATAAATAATATTTTTATAATTTATTAGTCAATTGGGTTGGCAAATAACTACGCTGAAAAATTACATTTGTTGGTTTGACATTCTAACATGTAAAATATGATACCTTTTTATTTAGTTTTTATGTATTTTTAGTAGACTTGTTTTATGTATATAAAGAATTTAAAAAAAAGAAACATTTTAGAGACACTTAATATATATCATTAAAATATCCTCATATATTGTGGCAATTTTATCAAGTCTTATCTTATTATACATATTTTTTAACATAAATAAATAAGATAAGATATTTATTATAAATGTCTAAATAGTATTTTCATAATGTCCCCCTTTAAAAAAGTGACTTAAGCACATAATTTACAACGATTGCATATATAATTTGTTAACAATTCAATTTTATCCTGCTTTGAAATTGAAGCATTAGTGGCCCAGTTAATTACTGATAACTCTCAATTATTGGTCTTCATTAATCTCCATCAATTCTCATTTGTAATGCCAAAAATAAGATAGTTGATCGACCTATCTTATATAAGTGAAGTTGATTTTGTTTCTGGGCATCTTCTCGGTATTACACTATCAACTGAGAGAAGGCATGCTTGGAAGTTGCAAAGCCGAGCCAAAATAGCACTGAAAAAACAGAGCAAACAAAATGGCGGGAGGTGAGTTATTGATCCTTCATTCCGTAATTGTGATTGTTTATAGCATTTAAATTGTTTATATTTGGTAATAGAGACAATAATGTCTCTACCTTGAACTGATCTGCAATTTTTTCATTTTTTTTGAATTTTAAAAATTATTAAAGTTTCGATTTTTGTGATGATTCGGTAAAAATAAATGTCGAAAATTATTAGGAAATTTGATTTTCAATATTTTTATATATTTTACATCAATTTTGGTTTAAAAATGGTGGAGTTTTCATCGGATCAGATTTCGGATAAAATCGGGTTTGGGCGAACCCTGCTGGAGGTAGAAGACGACTCTAAATAACGTCGTTTTAAGTCGTTATCGTAATATAAAAAAGTTATTAATTTGGGCAGGTTATACGTTAGCCCACTTCACACACGTCCGCATCTCTACGCAAAGCCCACCTTCGCTCGGTCCATCTCGTGGAAAATTAGCACTATTTTCCTACGTTTTGCGGGTGCCAAGTCTTGAACCCGAGACTGTGCGCGTGGAAAGGAGCCACTGTGCCACTGGACAGCCACGCGCGCTTGTTGATAATACAACATTTTTATTTTATTATTCTATGATACTTATTATTAATTTTGTAATACGTATATGTAATTATGTATATATATATATATAAATGTATTTATTATTATATATAAAGTTTATTATATAATGTTTAAAAATATAATTATATATATATATCTATATAATGTCTAATGATTAATATAACTTAATTAATTAGGGATCGGTCAAAATGTCCTTAATTAATAAAATTATATTTTATTATCCATATGATATAATGATATTAATTGTGACTAATTATTTATAATAAAATAAAATTTATCTCATAGAAAATTTTATTATATTAAATTAATTAATTAGGATAGAAGGTCAAATTATTTTTCTTAAATTGTCCACAGGAATTAAAAATTAGAATATAATTTGATAATTTTATCTTAAAATTTGGACATGAATCTACTTAAATTAAAAATTTAGCCCATAGATAATTTTTATATCAATTGATTTATGATGTGTGCTTTACATATGTAAAATATAATTCTGTATTTACTTGTTAATCTCATTTATTGTTTGTTAAGTATGTATTTTTATTTTTATATAATTATACAATCTGTTAATCTTTTCGATATTAGATGTGAAATTTATGAATTGAAAGGTGATAACTATAAAGTATAGAAATAGAAAATTCTTCTTCATTTAGGGTAGATGGATATAAATTATGCTATAAGGAAAGATGAACCACCCGCTTTTATTGCAATCAGCACTCCGGTTGATATAACTCTTTATGAACGACATGATCAATCTAATCACCTTAATTTGATGCTTATAAAGACTAAAATTTTTGTTGGTATTCGTGGTTCTGTCAATCAGTATGATAAAGTGTGGGATTTGTCGAAAGTTATAGATAAACAATTTAAAATTTCAGATAAAGTACTTACCAATACCCTAATTATAAAATTTTTATCTTTAAAACTCATCAGTGTTAAGGGTATGCGTAAACACATTATGCAAATGAGGGACATTGTGGCTTAACTAAAAAATTTGGAGGTGGATATGTTTGAATCTTTCATTGTGTATTATATCTTGAATACGCTTCCACCACAATATGGACCTTTTAAAATCTCTTATAACACACATAAGGATAAATGGTTAATTAATAAACTTATGACCATGTGTATTCAAGAGGAATGAATACTTCTAATGAAATAAAGTGAAAATGTATTTATATTTAAAAAAAGAAATATTAAGGCTCAAACTAAAAAGAACAGGAAAGGTAAAATACCTCCTCAACCTAACATCAAGAAAGAACTGAAGTGCTTCTTCTATAAAAAAAAATAGACACATAAAGAAGGATTATGTCAAATATCAAAATTGGCTTGAGAAGAACGGTAATCCATCCTCTTTTGCATATTATGAATCTAATATGATTAACGTTTCCTATGACACATGGTGGATTGATTCTAATTCTAGAATCTATATTTTAAATTCCTTACAAGACTTACAAAATCTAAGGAAGCCAGTGGGTAATGAACAAAGTATCTTCTTCGAAAATAAAATACGTTCACATGTGAAAGCCATTACAATATGCAGTTTAATTTTGAGTAGTAGATTTATTTTAAATTTGGAAAAGACCTTTTATATTTTAAATTTTTCTAGAAATTTGATATCAATATCAAGACTTGTACATTTTGGATATTTCATTATATTTTCAGACTCATCTTTCAGTTTATATTATAAATCTGATATTATTGATAATAGTATATTATTTGATGGTCTTTATTGCTTGAATTTATAAAATAATACCTCTTACAATACTATACATGTTGATACTGGTATTAAGCGATTTGTTGTAAATAAATATTCCTCTATGTTGTGGTATAGGAGATTAGGTCATATCTCTAGTGAAAGAATCAAAATATTAATAAGTGATAAAGTACTTAGTATTTTAAATTTTACTGATTTTAAGACTTATGTGAACTGTCTAAAAGAAAAGAAGACTAACAAGATTAAGAAAAATACCAAGAGGAGTTCGGACATATTAAAAATCATACATACAGATATTTATAGTCCAAATATTGACTCATATGATCCAAAATACTTCATCATCTTTATTGATAATTTTTTATGATATATGTATCTCTACTTGCTTCATAATAAGAATAAAATTTTAGATACTTTTAAATTATTTAAAATAGAAGTAGAGAAATAATGTAAAAAATAAATTAAAATTATGAGATCAGATATATATGAAAAATATTATGGTAAATATATAGAAGATGGATAAATATCTAGTCTATTTGTAAGGTTTCTTCAAGAAAATGAGATTATTGTCCAATACACTATGCCTGATTCTCCGAACCAAAATGGTGTAGTCGAAAAAGAAAACTGAATGTTATTGGATATGGTGCAGACTATACTTAGCAACTCTAATCTTTCAAAATCCTTGTGGAGTGAAGCCCTTAAAACGGTAGCGTATATATTGAACCGGATTCCAACGAAAGCTATTCCAAAAACTCCTTTTGAGTTATGAAAAGGTTGAAAATCAAATTTACAACATGTACACATATGGGGATGCCCGTCTGAAAGAATTTATAATCCACATGAGAAGAAGTTAGATCTAAAGACTATTGAAGGGCATTTCATTGAATATACTAAATGGTCAAAATGATACAGATTTTACTATCTATCTCACAGTATTAGGATTGTAGAATCAAGAAATGTAAAATTTTTTGAGAATGACTTAATAAGTGGGAGTAAATGATCCTAAAATATAATTTCTGATAATGATCATTTGGATTCTCACCTTCCATTTCATATGATAGGTTGGTTATTGCACACAAAAATCTTTAAGATCAAATTGGTGTTGAACAATCAATCAATGTCATTGTATAAAATGTTGATCATATTTCAATTGACAACGATATTCAAGATTTACTTGAAATAGTTGTCTAATATACCCCTATTGAGAATGATGATACAATATTTAGGAGGTCCACAAAAATGAAAAGATCAACAATTCCTAGTAATTATATTGTATATCTACAGGAGCCTGATTATAATATTTGAGCAAAAAATAATCTTGAAATATTTTCACAAGTCATGAGTTATAATGAATCACAATTATGGTACAATACCATGAAGAAAGAGATGAATTTTATGAGTTATAATGGAGTCTGAAATCTTATTGAGTCGCCTAAATGTGCGAAAATCATAGGGTGTAAATGAGTCTTTAAAATAAAGAAAGATTTATTAGAAAACATCAAAAGATATAAAATAAGACTCGTTACTAAATGATATACTCAAAAGGAGGAATTTGATTATACGGAGATTTTTTCTCCTGCATCTAAGAAAGATTTTTTTCACATTATTTTGGTATTGGTTACTCATTTTGATATGAAATTATAATAACATGATATGAAAATAGTATTTTTGAATGATGACCTAGAGGAAGAGGTTTATATGAAACAGTCAAAAGGATTCTCCTCTAGTGATGGTGAGCAATTGGTATGCAAACTTAAGAAGTCTATATATGGATTGAAACAAGTCTTCCATCAGTGGTATTTAAAATTTGACAATATTTTCTTTTCATTTAGATTTAAAGAGAATATTTTAGATCAATGTATATACCAAAAGGTGTGTAGGAGTAAAATTTATTTTCTTATTTTGTATGTGAATAATATTTTACTTACATCCAATGACAAGGGTTTGCTATATTGGGTGAAACAATTTCTCTCTAATAAATTTAAAATGAAAGACATGAGTGATACATGTTATATCATTGAAATCAAGATATATCGAGACAGACTACGATGTATTCTAGGTTTGTCTCAGGAGACCTATATCAATAAAATTTTACAGAGATTTCGGATGAAAGATTGTTCATCAAGTGTGGCACCCATTGTGAAGTGTGATAGGTTCAATTTGAATCAATACCTGAAAAATAATTTTGAATGAAAACAAATGAAAAACATTCTATATACTTCCATTGTTGGAAGTTTGATATATACTCAGATATGTAAAAGACCTGACATCGCAATTACAATTGGAATGTTGGGAATATTTTAGAGTAATCCGGTATGGGGTTACTGGAAAGTTGCTAAGAAAATGATGATGTATCTCCAAGGTATAAAAGACTACATGCTTATATATAGACGGACTGACAATTTAAAAGTATTAGGGTACTCCGATTCAAATTTCGTTGGATTTGTTGATTCACGTAAATCAACATCCGAGTATATATTTATATTTGTCGGTGGAGCTGTATCCTAACAGAGTGTAAAGCAGACATTGATTGCTACTTCCACTATGAAAGTTGAGTTCGTTGCTTATTTTGATATTATAAAGTATGATGTATGAACGAAAAATTTTATGTCTGAGTTTATAGTGGTCAATTCCATCTCAAGGCCATTGAAAATATATTGCGATAATTCAACTGCTGTTTTTCTAACTAAAAATAATAAAAGTAGCAATCGAATTAAATATATCGATATTCAATTTTTAGTCATAAAGGAGCGCATTAAAGGAAAGAAAATTACTATTGAGTATATTAGTACTGAATTGATAATCGCTGATATTTTGATAAAAGGCATACCACCATTGAGGTTCAAGGATCTTGTAACTAAAATGGAACTAAATTTTATTATATGATTTTCATTGTATGGACAATGATATTTAATAAAATTTCTATTTGTTTGTGATATTTCTCAAAATTTTTATGTACACATTAATTAATTTTTTGAGAATATCATTAATTATTAGACAAATAATAAATATAAGGTTTATTCATAAAGTAACGTTATAATATTTGAATATATTTTAAAAAATATAATATATTGTAATATATGGATGATACTACTAATTAATAGAGAACATATTGCCATGATTCATGTATTTATTTTTTAAAATTGAGAATTGATGGGTTTAGTTATCACATCAAGTAAAACATAGATCAAGTGGGTGAATGTTAACAATTCAATTTTATCCTGCTTTGAAACTGAAATATTAGTGGCCCAGTTAATTGCTGATAACTCCCAATCATTATTTTTCATTAATCTCCATCAATTCTCATTTGTAACGCCAAAAATAATATAGTTGATAGAACTATCTTATGTAAGTAAGTTAGTTTTGTCCCTGGGCATCTTTTTCTCGGCATTACACCATCAATCGAGAGAAGGCACGCTTGGAAGTTGCAAAGCCGAGTAGAAACAACACTGAAAAAACGGAGCAGCCAAAATGACGAGAGGTAAGTTATTGATCCTTCATTTCATAATTGTGATTGTTTATGTCATTTAAATTATTTATATAATTAAGCTAGTGCTCTTAAGTGGAAAGGCTTCTCTGGAGAGCAAGAACTATATGCGTTGTGGGAGAACCAAATGGCTTTACAGTGGGAGAAGGCTATGAGCAAATGGTGTCAACGTGATATTTTATTAGAAATATTTTCATATATATCTAATAATTAACATTAAAAATATAATAAGCTAATAAAAAATATTAAATAATTATTTAAATTATTTAATATAATAATTATTATTATTTTAGTGACGCTCCTTTAAATTAGTTAACATATTCTTGGTTTTCCTTTTCATTTGAATTCCTAAGAAGTACAAGAGTACTTCTTGTACCTAAGAAGTACAAGAGTTCGAGGCAAACGAAGCAGTCATGGATGAATACAAGGTTGAAAAGCAACTCACAATTATCCGTTAGCTAAGCTTGTGTTCTCAACCATAAAAATTAATACGATAAAGTTTAACTCCATTAAAGGACAATGTTAGATACTTTGGGGGCCTGCACTTTTAATAAAGAAGTTATCTCTGTATCCCTATTACAGTATATAATCATTATCAAGCTTTTATATATATGTAAGGAAAGTTTATATATATATATATATATATATATATATATATATATAATAATAGAAATCAAACTCATCATTACAGTTTTAATTATGATGTCAGAATTTTAAACTGATATATGCTAGATTTAAACTGATAAAGGTTACTTTAAATCAAAAAAGGAATTACGGGTTATACTTATTTTGGTTTAAATTGGCATTAAACCCATCGATGGTTATTGTAGTATGCAAACGAAATCCTTGGCACATCTGAGCACATAAGTGGATCACTTTGTTCAATTCAAATTTCCCATCTTGTTAATAAATAAATGACAACAAAGATGAAATTATAGTATTAATTATCTTTATACTGCGCATAAATTAATGTATTTTTCAAGTGATAAATATATCAACGTTAAAGGGGTGACAATAAATTAGAAGTGCTTGCTAGCTGACGACCAATTTTACCCTACTTACGTGAATGAATTGTTCAATACATATTTTACTTACGAGAATGAATTGTTCAATACATATTTGGTGTATGACATTTCTTTAGCTTACTTTGGCAACGGGTACTAAGCATTTGGTTGGTTAGATTCCTTTTTTTTTTTTTTTTGTTAACATTTTCAAAATAGGTTATCTCTGTTGGGTTTTAGTCATTCTCCTATGAGTGCCTCAACAAATAGAAAGTCAATCGAAAAATTATGTGAAGTTCGTGCGAGAATTGGAGTGTTTGTGCCCGCAACACGTGCGCGGCAAACGGCTAAGAGGCAAGGGAACCAGGGTATGGCCAACAGATTTGTGTGAGGATCATAGGATTTGCGCATGTAGCGAGTGGTCGAGGGCTTTTGAGCTCAAGCATTGAGGGACAACTGGGTGCCAAGGTTGAGGGGCAACTAGGGTACCAAGGCCGAAGGGCGATCGGATTTGAGGACGAAGGGTGACCGGATGCTGTGGCCGAGGGCCAGATGATGATGTCGAAGGGTGATCGGACCGGATTGTTGAATCCAAATGGAGACCAGACTACTGATACAAAGGGTAGACCAGATTCCTGATACCAAAGGGTAATTGGACTGATGAGTCCGAAGGGAGACCGCACTGTTGATGCAAAGGGTAGACTGAACTCCCGAGACCGAAGGTGATCAAACTACTTATGTTGAAGGATGATCAGCTGTCGATCCCAATAGCTCACAATGAAAAAGTGTGTAAACTCCATTTAGGGTTTATAAAAAGAAGTGTAATTGAGAGAAAAGTGACAAGAGACAAAAAGCAAAAACACCATTTTATAGAAACCCACCAATCAACACTATTAGTGAGAAAAAGAGAGATAAAGAAAAAAAAGGGAGTAGACGTAGACCCATCTCATCTTCACTGTTGCCTGTGTTTGTTTAATTCAAGGTATTGAATCCTTATAATTTGCATTTGGGCTTTTTGTAATCGGTTTTACATAGTTTATATTTCAGACATTTCGTCACGTGATTTTTTTCTCTTATTAAAAAGAGGACTTTTCATATAAAATTATTTATATCTTATCTCTTTATTTTATAATTGTTATTTATCTCTTGTGCATTGTCATTGTTATTCCTCTCGATTCATCCAAACTATCGGCGAAGCCCCAACAAGTGATATCAAAAACCAGTTGTTAGCGGTTGCTGTTGAGTTTCGTTGAAATCAATAGAGGCTAGGAAGATGATTTTCTTGAACAGTACAAACTATGATACTTGGCAGAGTAAGATGTAGGAGTTGCTATTTGTCAAGGCAATGCATCTTTCAGTGTTAGTGCACAAAAGTTCGAGGAGGAATGGGTTTTTGAGTATGAACAAATTTATGGTTATATTCAATAGTTTGTAAATCACATCTAGAATGAGACAAACATGAAGACACTGTGGGGAAAGCTAAAGACGTTGCATGCTTCTAAAATCGGCAACAAGTTATTTCACTAGATGAAACTGATAGTGAAGTACAAGAAGGGCACGTCTATTGTCGACTACTTGAATGAATTCCAAGGATTTATGGACCAGTTGAGTAGGATGGGCATCAAGTTTGAGTACGAGTTGCTAGGCTTATGACTGTTAACAACCCTATCGGACTCCTCGGAGGTGATAAGGATCATTATCGCTAATACTGCTCCGAATGGCGTGATGACTTTGAAAATAGCGAAGAAAGTCATACTGAATGAAGAGATGAGACATCGGTCTTAGGGATCCTCCTCTCCACACTCCGAATTGCTAGTAACTGAGTCACGGGGAAGGAATAAAAGACACAATCCTAAATTCGAAGGTAAGAGCTAAAGCAAGTTTCGGTCGATATATCAGAACCTTGAGTGCTTCAATTTTAGCAATAAAGGTCATATGAAGCGAGATTGCCCGAACAGGAAAAAGGAGGGTGGAAGCAAGCGTCAATAGATGAAAGATCATGATGATAATGATCAAGCCTCTGTCGCTTTCTGTAAAGATCTTCTAGTTATCCACACAAAGGAGACACAGAGCTTTCCGAGCTAAATGGCGAATTGAGTAATGGATAGCAGTTCCTTACACCATATGACATTAAGGAAGTCCTACTTCACCAACTATATGCCCGGGGACTATGAGGTGTTGAAGATGGGTAATAATAGTTCATCAAGAGTTATTGACATAGGGGATGTTAGCTTGCGGATAAGCAACGGGACGAGGCTCGTGTTGAATGGTGCGCGACATGACCCGAATTTATGGTTGAATGTGATTTTAATCAGGAAACTCGATCATGAAGGCTTCAATATGCCATTTGGAAGTGGTCAGTGGAAACTCACTAAATAAGCATCGGTTGCGGCAAGGGAATGGAAGCAATCAAGTCTGTACTTGATGAAGGCTTCACTTTTCAATGATAATGCTAAGATGATCAACGGGGGCACTAATCAAAGTAGTAAAAAAAGGAAGCCGAAGATGAGTGAAAAGAGGAGTGATTCTACCACTAAGGAGAAGCCGAAGGAGAGTGAGAATACTTAAAATTCAGTGAAGCGGAAGAGGGTATCATTCCATAGAAGCCTGGGACCCCATTTGAGGGCAATTTGCCAAAGGGTAGATGATGATCATAGCCAGTGAAGATGAAGGGCCTCCTATAAGGTCATAAGGGAAATTTTGTTGGGTTTTGATCACTCCCTTATAGATTTTATAACAAATGGATGGTCATTGAAAGGTCGTACGAGATTTGTGCGAGGATCAGTGTATTCGCGCCCTCGGCTACTAGCAAGTGGCTGAGGGCTGTTGCGCTCAAGCACTGATGCAACTAGGGTACCCAGGCCGAGGGGTGACTGAATTCAAGGCCAAGGGGTGGCCGGATTCTGTGGTGGAGGGCCAAATGCCGATGTCAAATGGTGACCGGACTATCTAATCCAAGAGGCGATTAGACTATTGAGTCCGACAAGAGACTGGATTACTGATGCAAATGGTAGACTGGACTCTTGAGACCAAAAGATGACCAAACTGTTGAGTTCGAATGGAGACCGAACTGCTGATACAAAGGGTAGACTGGACTCCCAAGACTGAAGGGCGACCGGACTACTTATGCTAAAGGATAACCGACTGTCAATCCAAATGTCCCACAATAAAAAAGCGCGCGAAACTCCCTTTAGGATTTATAAAAAGGAGTGCAATTAAGAGAAAAAGTGATGAGAGACGGAAAGCGAAAACTATACTTTATAGAAACAGACCAATGAGCACCATTAGTGAGAGAAAGAGAGATAGAGAGAAAGAGCGAGTAGATGCTGATCTATCTCGTTTTCATTGTTGCTTGAGTTTGTCTGATTCAAGGTATTGATTTCTTATAATTTGTATTTGGGGTTTATGCAACCGGTTTTACATAGTTGATATTTCAAACGTTTCGTTTCATATTTTTTCCCTCTTATTAAAAAGAGGGCTTTCCACGTAAAATTGTTTGTGCCTTATCTCTTTATTTTGTGATTATTGTTTGTCTCTCGTGCATTGTTGTTGTTGTTCCTCTCAATTCATCCAAGCCGTCAGCGAAGCCCCAACACAATTCTGCCATATTGATGCTAATGCAATCTACTTAGGTTGTGGTGCTGTGTTCTACTCCTTGATTATCATTATATTCCATCAACATATGGGCGTTCTTCTACTACTACGGTTTTAACATTTTTTTGAAATTTTTGTATAAATCTTGAATTTCTTGCAAAACAATCTTGGCCTTCTTGTTACAAATCCTGTATTCTGAAGTTTGTGATTTTCAATGACTGCATTTGTGACAATTGCCATGTTGATCCATTCTCTATCTATTATTGAATCATGAGAAATTCTTGAGTCATTCTGCACATTTGAATCAGAACTCTACCTTGAAATAGAAAACTCTGTTATAATGATTCTTGAGTGATCTTTCACTAGCTGTCTATTTTTCCTGTTCTTCATTCTTGAAACAAGATCTGTATTCCTACAGAAAATTGTAAAATTGAACTCTCCTATATTAGACCTAATAGTCATATACATCAACAGTACAACAATTGATCCGGATTTCAACTCTGTTTTAGACTTCTATACAAAGGTTCAACTTAAATCTGGTTGAATGCCATGGATAATAGTCTGCAACCAACAGAATTACTGGGTCTGCAAGTGTTCTACAATTGCTCAATTTGATTTTACCAATACTTCTTGTAGTTAAAAGAAGCCAACTGAATTATTCTTCTGTTACATGGTCTGAAATTCTTGAACAAGTTCTTTTCAATATGGTATTTGAATTCTCCATCAGCATCTTAAGCCAACCATTCCATAAAGAGCTGAAATTTCAACAATTGTAACACAGATTCTATATTCTCATTTTGGTATTCTTGATTTTCAAAACACAACATACTCTGTTTTTGTTGTTCGGGATGCATTTGATGCTGCTCTAAACCACAGGTCACAGGATCATTATCTCTTGGCTGCAAGTTACAGCTGAAATTTATTCAGTAGTATTGCTGTAGTTCTCCTGCAGCTTATTCTTGCAACAGAAAATTCAGTGGACTCAAGAAATTATAGAGCTGTAATTTGATTACATGCAAGTATTACATTTTATTTCTTACATCAGAAATCTGTGGTATTTGATCCATAGGGAAGCAGTGCAGAAACTTTACTCTTGATTTTATTAGCACAAATTGAATACGGAGAAAATAAATAATGTGCTTTCTGTGGAGATTCATGATCTTATATATCCTATTACACAAGACACATTTTATCAAATTTTCCATCCTTTCGATACTATCCAAAGGATTTTGCTAAGCCTCTACTCAAACAAGTTGAAGACCTTCATACAATATCATTTCAGTATTGTTGCAATGCAGGCTAAATGAGCTCTTAATGGGAGGCGTATCTATGACAACTGTTGTAACATGAACATTCAACTATCCTATGAATTGTGTACGAATATGCGTGAGAAGTTTGATGACCGTGCAACTCTAGTGGAAATTCCAGCAAAAGTACAGGTCAACCGTGCTTAAATGGCATCATACTGTTCTAATTCCAACATTTCAGTTGGTAGAGATGATCATAAGTCGAAATGTTCTAATGATGATCAAATTGCATCAGGATGTTCTAATTCCAACATTTCAGTTAGTAGAGATGATCATGAGTCGAAATGTTCCGATGCTGATCAAATTGCATCAAACTGTCATAATTCCAACATTTCAGCTGGTAGAGATGATCATGAAGTGAAATGTTCCAATGCTGATCAAATTGAACCAATTCAGATAATGAATGAGATCTTGATGATGATAATCTTGTAGATGAAGTTCCTACTGTCCCATGTGTTAATCCTCTTGCAGCAATGGTCCCTAATGCAGACCCTGAAATGATGGAAGACAAGGAAGTTTTGCTTAATTCACATGAGAATAACGCTCATGCTGTTGATGAACATGAAGGACGGTCACCATATGAATTTATTGTGCCAGGTTTTGATGAACACAATTTGAATTTAGCTTATGAACCAATCAAGTAGCACTACCATGGCCTTCCTAATGTTTCTGAACTTAGAACAGAGTTAGATGAGCAAATTGAATCAAAAACTTACATTGATGATGACATTTTCTTAGCAGAGGCAAGATCTTCTGAAACAATTGATGACAAGATGATAGAAGAGAATGATCTCAATGTATTTGCTTCCTCTCTTGCTTTTCAACAGCAGCAGAACAAGGAATATAAAGATGCTGAAGCTCCATCAACTGAAAAACAGAATTTGATCTTAGGATCACAAATGCTCATCTTTGATAGCTCTGTTGAATTTAGTTTACACTAATTCATGGAATATGATGTGCATAATTCTATATCATCATATGAATCAGATGGTATGGTGTATGTGAATTCTTTCCAAATTTCAGTCGCGACTTGTATCATGAACCGTGGATACATATGATTCACTCCTTTTGCCAAGTATTCAAAATCAGTGGTAAAATATTCATCAATAAGCCATCCACACATGTACAAAGCAATTATTCTTTCAATCTGAGCATAATTATCCTAGTGATACTCTCAAGTGTGTTTGTAATATCCTAATATTTCGAGCAAGATGTTTTAGGTTAAATTGATTAACATTATTAATTGAGATTATATTTTAAAGTCAATATTATATAATTGAGTTAATCTAATTTTTTTAGAGAATTAATGCATATTTTAATAAAATCTTTCTCCGATTAAATTAAAAAATATGATATGAGATATAAATATTATATTCAAATATATTAGTTATAATTAACACTATCACCGTACTAATAATCATATAATAATATAAAAATAATAATATAATAAGCATACAAATAATTATTTAATAATAATAATTATTATTAATATAATAATAAAAGATAATAAAACCTGCCACCTTACTCTTCTTCTCGATCCTTCCTTTGCGTTTCTTCTGTCACTCTGGTTTCTTCCTCTCGTCTCTCAGCCCCTCTTTCTCTATTTCTCTCCTGTTCCAGATCTCTAATATAAGCACGGCTCCAGTGGGCTTGCGGGAGAGGAAGGAAGAGTAAGAGCAGAGTGAGGCGCTGTTCATCACCGAGGCGTTCGTTCGGTGGTCCTACTGCTGTGGCCGTGAGCGTTTGCTGCTGCCGTCGCCGTGATTTGCTGTTGCCGTCATCGCCGTTACTGTCAAGCCGAAGCCGACGCCGTATTAATCCTAGTCGTGTTCAAGGATCGGGTAATCAGGCAAGTGAATCCCCTTTAATGTCATTTCTCCTCTAATTGCAAGTAAAATTTCTCTCTCGGTTGCAAGTAAAACTCCTCTCTCTCGTGCAAGTAACTATGCTGCTATTTTGCAACTGATCTGTTCTCCTCTCTCTAAGTTAATTATGTTCCTCCCCAATGAAATTAAATTAGTGATGTGTGTGGAAATTGTTATAAAAGCTGAATCGGGAAGACAGAGTTCGTGCTCTGTTGGTCGATGGCGCTGTGATTGATGATTTGGGTCTCGGGTGTGTAAATGGAAGATTGGGAGTCCTCATGTGGGTATAATCAGGTATACGTATACGTGGATGTATATGAAAGTATTATATATATATATACATATGTATATATATATATCTAATGGGTGTATATATTTATATGTGTATGCGGGCAGTATATATATACTTATGTGTAGCATGAGTATACTGGCTGGATGATTCGAACAGTGAGGTATGTGGGGGTACAGTGCTCGGTGTGTGGGTGAGAGTGTGCAGCCGTGTACGGGTGTATTCTGTGTGTGTGTGGATGTGTACGTGTGTGTGTTTGCGTTGGTGTGTGTGGGTATGGCTGTGTGAAGCCGAGTGTGGTGGGAACGGTGGAGTGTGGATCTGCTACTTTGTGTGTGTATAGCAGTGACGGTGGGTGTGTTTGTGAATAAACAGTGTGCTGCTGCCCACATGTGCAGTGTGTGTGTTGTGTGAGCTGGTGTGTATAGTTGGATGTGCAGGTGTGTGTGTGGAGAAGTAGCAGATGCTGCTGTGTGCGTGTGATGAGTTCAGGGTGTGTGTGGAGAAGCAGCAGATGCTGCTGTGTGTGTGTGGGTGCGTTGGTGTGTGGGGTTATGGGTGTGTATATGTGCGTGTATATACAGGTGTATAAATACATGGTATACTGTGTGTATGTGGCTAAGTGCAGGTGTGCATAGTGCGCAGTGAGTGTGTTTGCGTGTGGTAGAGTGTGTTTATGTTGACATAAATATAAATATATTTATGGGTTGAAAATAAATAAATATACATACTTATATATATATATGCTTACAGTGTGTGAGCAAGGATGTATGTTTGAGAGTGGGTGTTAGTAAAATGGATATAAATTATGATAAATTGGGTTGTGCGTGAAAGAACCCGTAATTTGATCGTAAATGTTAACTTTTAGAAGATGGGATTAAGAATATCATCTAATTTTGTAGTCGTATGTAAATGAAATAAAATAAAATATTATATATGTTGAATCAGTTAATCTATTTTGACTTGTCTGTAAGTGATTGTTAAATGTCGGCCTTAGTAATCGGCATTTCACTGGAATAGAAAATAAGAATAGTTAAGTAGTTGAATTAAGCCAAAATAAATTATATTTCGGTTCCATGACAAGTTCCTTTTTGTTAGATTTGATGGCGTGAGTACAATCCTTGTCAAAGACCATTATTTTAACGAAACTTTCTTTGTTGTTGTAGTTGCAAAGTATTTTTTTGCTTCAGTTAAGGTTGAGGAGAGTATATAAAAATATTGAGTATTTAAATGGGAGGTTACGACACTTTAATGTTCCTACGCAATTAAAGTTGAGGACGAGTATATAAAAATATTATAGCCATATGATCATTGTAGATCATGATATCGAGGGTATCACAACAGGAGATATTGGGTTTGACTTTAGATACCTTTCGGCCTACGAAGCATGTAGATGAGATCATATATCCTTGTGGAGTCGGATGATAAGCATACTCGGGAGATGTCATGTTTTTGTTGGATAGTTATGTGAGATGGATTTTGGTGGGGGGTCAAACTTGCGAGCATCGTGATCATACCGTTAGAATATCACGCACCTTTAGTTCATATCGGAATAAGATCCAGACGTTTCCTTGTGATATTTTATGATGGTGAGTACCTCATGAGTTGTATTGGCAGTATCCTTGTGTTGGATCCTATGATATCCGGATTCAGTGGAATCCATATTCGATTGTTATTATGATTATGCCGGTTGTTCTTGTTGACATATGGAACCAGGGAATCTCCACTCAAAATTGACGTCAAATTTTAGGGGATTACCGTTGATTATTGGCACTCTTGTTATTTTTGTGATATGTGGGTCAAGTGGGTCTTATTTTGTTTAGAATCGTATTTATAATGTGTTGTAATTCTTCTTGAATATAGTAGATTGTTAGGATAATGTTGAGACATTTATAGTGTGATATCCGAGATTATTATTATCATTAGCATTTTTAATTATTATCACTTGTTGGGTTTTGGCTCACCATTGCGTTTTCTTGATTCCAGATTGAGTTGATTGTATAGTGCGGACTGTGAGATTTTACTTTTACTGCAAGACTTTTAGGTAACACGATTTGTAAAGACTAGATATTCTCTCTGTGGGAGACAAACTAAATATGTTATTGATGGAAGTTGAGTAGTTTTCCTTCGGGTTGCGACCCGTGATCCTTAGTAGTTTTTATTTTGAGATAATTATATGATGTCTTGATGAATTGGATAATAGTTTTAATTGATTTGTATTGTCATTATGGAAGATTATGAATGATTTTAAATTTTGAGATTTTCAGCGTGAGTAGTATGAGCCACGGTTGAAATTTATGGTTCGGGTTGTCACAGTGTTATTGGGGGATGCCACTGAAATTCATGAATTCAGCAGTGCTAATAATAATAGTAGTAGTTATGTTTCCTTGAGTTCAATGAGGTCATTATCATTCAACTATATCGCAGCTATAAGTTAGCAATATGATTGGCATGGACAATGGACAATAGCAGTTATATTTCTGCTGATTCCATGAGGCTGATGTTATAAAATTGTTTCTGATTCGCTGCTGTCACAGAATTATTTCTGATTTTGATTACTCCTGGTGGGCTATTTGAAATTCTATAATGTTTCAACCAATATTGATCTGCTAGTGTTGAAGTTCATAATGTTGGGTTTTGGTTACTTTTTTGTGAGTGCTACAATAAATGGATAGTCATAGGAAGGTCGCACAATACTCGTGTAAGGATTATGGTGTAATTGATACATACATCATGGACATTCCAAATTGTAATAGATTTGATTTTCTTTGATTAGGAATGATTTTATTTAATTTTAATTTTATTTGAGAAATTTTATTAGAAAAGTATGTCATATTATTTTCTAATTTTGAGATATCGTTCGTTAGGAAAGTATATTTATTTCTTAATTAACTTAGGATAGAAGTTTCATATAAGGATCCTACCTCTAATATTGTATGTATGATTGATGAGTCAAATAAAATTTGAGTGCATTATTATATTTTTTATACTTATGAGTTTGATAGTTGATATTTAATGGGGGGTTTAGATTTTATTCCACTGCGCCGGATTGTATGTATCTAGGTCGAACCCAACACATAAAACATCACTTTATGGCATGAGTTCTGAGTGTTGTTGAGTATACTAATTATCCTGTTGTTGTCCTGAATTTCTGCACATTACTTCTATCTTCTGATGGATATTATAGCTGTTGATTTTGCTACTCAATTAGTCACTGATGCAGAGTTTGCTTGGCCAATTATCAATTATTACATTACAAATTGTTGATACACTTAGATAAAAAGTGCCAGAATCTGTTGTTGCAAGGTTGAGTAACAGATTAAAAGACTTTTGCTTACTGAATATTTCCAACAATTCAATAGATGAAATCATCAAAATCATAGGCATTTTATTCCAAATTCTATGGCAATATAATACTCATCATCCAGGGAAGTCATGATTTTCAAAGTGCAAGGATATTGCTACTGATTTCCAGCATAAAAGAAGTTACAGTGCTACTGATTTCCAGGATGCTTATATGCCTGGAATAATTCTGATATGGACTCTGATTCCTGCTGCTGCGGCACTGAATGCTGATTTTGAACTGAATTCTGATGCTGAACTAGATTTGTTACTAATGCTGATACGCCAAAAATTTTCTCAAGATGTGATATGCCTTGCTCCTTCTCAGTTATCATTCTGATTTGGATGATGTGTTGGCTTATAATTTGATTTTCAGTGGTGGCCAAGGTAGCTTGGAAAATTCTTGTTGCGCCATCCTTGAGGAAAGGATGTTTTCGGGGGAGAGTATTGTAATGTAGTGATATTGCATCATGCGAAAATATTGTGCTAAAGTTTGTAATGTGTTAGCGTTTTGAAGGGAAGATAAGTTGCAAATCCCACTGAATTATACACTTCCTAAGGGTAATTGTAGAGGTAGCCGTCTAGCATAAAAGAAAGGAAAGACTAACAGTGAAGGATGTTGAATGAATAAATTGTTTCACTTCTCCTCATCTGATCTGCTCTCCCGTCTGCCGTGCCTCCCTTCTCCTTCTCTTCTCGTATCTTTCTTTCTTTTCTCTTCTCTGATTTCTCTCCTGATTCTATTCTTCCGTGTACCCTTTTCTCTTTCTCCGTTTTCTCAAATCTATCCTCTTTCCTCTGAATCTGATTTTCCAGAATACCACCCTCTCTGAAGCAACCCAGTACATCACGTTGGTCTGTATAGAATATTCATTTAAGGGAGAAAGTGGTAAACAAACTCTTAAGTTTTCTACGTTTTCTAATAATTTTATTTTTAAATTTTATTCTTAATCTGTAACCATACTCTCAAGTTTTCTATGTTTCTGTTTATTACTTACATAAAATCTGAATTATAATTCGAATAAATTTAGGTCAAACTGTCGAACATACAATTCGAATTTTATATACTAAATGTCAAATAAGAGATCAAAGGATACATAATTCACTATCTGGTATATTTTTTAATGCTCAAACATTTCTTTAAAAATTAAAAAGTGGCAAATATTAGGAAATGTGAGAAACTAAAAGATGGAGAACTTGGCTCCAAAATTTTTAGATGATCAAGTGTTAAGAGGGTTAAAACTCTCTATTTGTTTTCCTACTTTTTTCCTATTTTTAGTAAAAGTGAAATTAATTATAACTATATTATCAATTAATAGCAATTTTTTAAAAAGAAATAATTAACCATGATTTGAGTTGTTATATCAATTGAAAACTAAATAATTCAACTATCTAACATACTCTAATTGAGAGGTGATTTGAAAATAATTAGTTTGATGATAATATTGAGTATTCAAATTTTAATTAGAAATTCCTTGTCTTAGATAAATGTAAGGTGCATTAATTACTTATTTCACTTAACTACTTAGCTAAGTTAACACTTTGGTTCATCTAACTATTTAAATGAATAATCGCTCAGTCAAATTAATAGTTTGATTTATTATTTTGATATCCAACATACTCTAATTGAGAGGTGATCTGGAAATATTTAGTTTGATGGTAATATTGAGTATTCAAATTTTAATTAGAAATTCTTTGTCTTAGATAAATGCAAGGTGCATTAACTACTTATTTGACTTAACTACTTAGCTAAGTTAACACTTCGGTTCATCTAACTATTTAAATGAATGATCGCTCAGTCAAATTAATAGTTCTATTTATTTGAATGAGGCTAGAAAGGCAGGAAATTTTCTAACAAGGATTGAAGGATGAAATTCGAAAGAAGCTTGTGACACTCGAGTTGAGAACCTACGAGGATGTGTTAGATAGAGCCCTACTGTTCGAAAAGGAGCTAGAAAGGAAAAAGTCCTTCGAGAAAAAGACGTCCAGCCAAGGAGGATAAGGCTCAGGTAGAGTTTGAGACCAAGAGGATTCTAAAAGAAAGGAAAGGCAGCTAAGAAAGGAAAGAAAGTGGTTTAAAGTCAAACAGTATCAGGCCCGCAATCGACAATGCCTGTATGCCTGCAATGTGGAAAATTGCCTAGAAGGAGGCCTTGCTATAAAGTTTTGAGAGCTTGTTTCAGCTGTGCTTTATCTAACCACCAAATTAAGGATTGCCCTCATTCTAAGAGGCCAGTAGCAAAGAAGCCAATGTTGCGGGAAGGGCCTTTGCTATGACGGTTCAAGATACAAAGGCATCGCCTAATATAGTGGAAGGTAATCTCACTATTTTCAATACTCCAACTCATGTACTTTTAGATTCGAAGTCTACACATTCATATGTGTCTCCAAAATTTATTTGTCACTTATTATCACCCCTGAGGATTTTGAAGTATCATTAGTTGTGTCTACACCTACGAGATCATCTATAGTTACTGATATAGTGTACCTGAGGTGCGTCATTGGGGTTATCAACTTATAATTGATCGAAAAATTTGATTTTGTTAGACAAACATGACTTTGATGTGATTTTGGATATGGATTGATTAGTGAGTTACCATGCTAGTGTCGATTGTTTTCACAAAAGGGTCTATTTTGCTATTCCAATTTATGAACCTTTTTATATTCAAGGTATAATGCAAAAAGAATTTCCCTATTTGATTTCAACTTTACATGCTTGTCACTTAATGGAAAATGGTTGTCAAACCTATTTGGCTTATGCAAGCACAATTCGGAGCCACAATGTTTCTTGCCAAGATATTCCGATGGCATGCGAGTTCGAAGATATTTTTCTAGAGGAATTACGAGGATTGCCACTACATCGGGAGATAAAATTGGAGATTGAAGTCGTGCCTGGAGCGGCACCTATTTTTAAGACGCTGTATAGAATGGTACCAACAAAATTGAAAAAATTGAAGTAGCAACTGCAAAAGTTGTTGGGAAAAATGATTTATCCGACTAAGCGCGTCGCCAAGGGGTGCCCGAGTGCTATTTGTGAAGAAAAATAATGGATCCATACGGCTTTGTATTGATTATTAGGAATTAAATAAGATTACCATAAAAAATAAATATCTATTGCCAACAATTAATAATCTATTTGATCAATTGTAAGGGATCTAATTATTCTAAAAGATTGACCTCTATTCAGGGTATCATCAATTGAGGATTAAGAAGGACGTGGCGAAGACAACGTTCCAAACGAGGTATGGGCACTATGAGTTTTGGGTCATACCTTTTGGTTTAACTAATACTTCTGCAACATTTATGGATTTGATGAATCGGATATTTCAATCTTGTTTGGACAAATTTGTGGTGGTATTCATCAATGACATTTTAGTCCATTCAAAGAACTATGAAGAGCATGCAATATATTTGAGGATTGTCCTCCAAATACTTCGAGATTGAATATTGTATGCCAAACTTAAGGAGTGTCAATTTTCGCTTGAAGAAGTTATATTTTTGGGACATGTTATATCGAAAAGATGTATTTTGGTTGACCCAAACAAATTAAAAGCCATTCTTAATTGGAGCCATTCGACATCAGTAACAGAAATCAGGATTTTCCTAGGAATGGCAGGTTATTATCGGAAGTTTGTAGAAAACTTTTCTAGAATTGCCATTCCATTGACGCGTCTGACGTGGAAGGAGACCAAATTTGTTTGGATAGAAGAATGCGAGTAGAGTTATCAAGAGTTGAAGAACTAATTGACGACCACCCCGATCCTGACCATTCCAAAAGAATTCAGCGGGTTTGTAGTTTATTGTGGTACTTCTAAGACCGGATTGGGTTGTGGGTTGATGCAAGACGAGAATGTGATAGGTTATAGGCCAAGGCAATTGAAGACTCATGAAAAGAATTACCTGACTTATGATTTAGAATTAACAGTGATATTTTTTGCTTTAAAAATATTGAAACATTGTTTATATGACGAGAAATTCTTAATGTATTTAAATTACAAAAGTTTGAAGTATTTATTTTCTTAGAAAGAATTGAAAATGAGGCAAATGAGATGGATAGATTTTCTTAAAGATTACGATTATGAGATTCAGTACTAATCTTGTAAAGCTAATGCTGTAACAGATACTTTGAGTTGCCAGGTGAGCTTTGTGGCCAACCTGAGGAATAAAGAGATGAAAATGCTTGAATGTATGAGGCAATCCAATATTAAGAGGTACTCACAAGTCAACCAAATGATTTTGTCATATTTTCAAGTTCAATCGGAGATTTTGGAAAGGATTAAGGGAACTCAGATGAATAATGCATTTCTAATGAATATAATTGGGGATTTAAATCAGGACTCAAGAGTTGATTTTAGTTTTTGTGCCGATAGAGTATTGAGGTTTTGAGATCACATATGTGTACCAGATATTAAGGATCTAAAGGAAGAGGTCATGAATAAAGCGCATTGGTCAAAATACACTATCCACTCGGGGATCAACAAGTGTACCAAGATTTGAAGAAAATATTTCGATAGAGGAATATGAAGAGAGAAATCATAGCATATGCGAGCCGATATTTGATTTATTAACAGTTAAAGACCAAGCATAAGAAGCCACCTGGCCTATTGCAACTAGTGCCCACTCCTTGCTTGAAATAGAAAGATATATCGATGGATTTTACAGTGGGACTGCCGAGAACGTTAAGGAATCATGACGCCATTTGGGAAATTGTTGATCAACTTATGAAATTAGCGCATTTCCTAACTGTGTGAATGACATGTATAAGGGACGATTGGCTAGATTGTACATTAATGAAGTAGTAATCTTGCACGGTGTGTCGGCATCAATTGTGTATGATCGAGATCTAGGATTCGTGTCCAAATTTTGGGAAAGTCTACACTGAGAATTGAGAATAAATCCAAAATTTAGCACAACATATCATCCACAAATTAAAGGACAATCGGAGCATGCGATTTAGATTATAGATAATATGTTAAGAGTTTTGATTATGGAGATGAAAGGTAATTGGGATAACTATTTAGCTCTGACAGAATTCGCTTACAATAATAGTTTCCAAAAAAGATATGGCTCTCTTCGTGGCATTGTACAGGAGGAATATTGCTCTTCGATTCATTGGGAGGAGACCATTGATAAATGACTTTTAATATCAGAAGTTATTCAGGAGACATCTGATATGATTTGTTTGATTCATGAGAGGTTAAAGATCGCTCGAAGTTGGCTAAAAAGCTATGTTAATAAAAAAAGATCAGAGCTAAATTTTAATGTTGGGGATTATGTATTTCTGTAGATATCGCCATCGAAGGGGATCTTGAGATTTAGGATTAAAGAAAATTTGAAGTTAAGACTCATTTGACCATTTAAAATCTTGAAAAAGATTGGTCAAGTGGCCTATTAGTTGGCTCACGTGTTGATATTATGAAAGTATGTGTATGACCTGACACATATCATTGAGTATGAACTGTTGATGATTAATGATGATTTGATGTATATCGAGGAGCCGGTTCAAATTTTGAGTCGAAGAGATCAAGTGCTCCGTATAAAGACGATTTCGTTGGTCAAAATCTTATGGTGAAATTACTCATATGAAGAGGCCACATGGGAGCAAAAAGACAAAATTTCGGAGAAGTATCGACATCTTTTTTTCCCATTGAGGTATGTTAATTTTTTAAAAAATTTGAGAAAAAAAATTATAAGGAGGTGAGGAATGTAAGGCCCAAGTTTTCAAAATATGGTAATCTTGATTAATTAAACTAATATAACTAAAATTAATGTCAAAAAATGTAAAAAAATATATTAAAAGTGTTGAAATTGGACCGGTTGAAAAATAGTATGTCCGTGACTGATGTATGCCCGAACTATACTCGAGCACTAATTTCTGTGGTTAAGAGTTTGATGCATGCTCGACAAGCGCTCGAGCGCTAATCTCAAATTTGCTTAGCGCTTGATTTATACTCGACTAGCGTTTGAGTGCCAATCTATTATAAATATGACCCCCAAACTCATTTCCTATCTTTTCTTATACGGTTTTCCAAAGAGAGAGAGAGGGGTAAGGGGAAAAGAGAGAAGGCTTAAGGAGGTTCAATTCAAGTAATTTGAAGCTAAATTTTTGTAAATTTGAAGAAAAGACAAGTACATTTTATACTCTCATTCCTTTGTTGCCTATCTTTTCCACCCCATGAGCAACTCTTATTCCATTACTCAGTTATGTTAATATTTCAAAGCTATCACATGTATATTAAGTATGCATGTAAAGTTTCTATAATTTTGCGGAAAGATTGTTTAAAATTTATATCCATGTTCATATATTCATACATATGTCATGAAGATTACTTTTCAGCTCCATGCATATCTTCAATTCATGATTTAATGAGTTTGCATGTAACGAATTTTGTACTTCATGCTATATTTGATTTTGGATTTATAAAAATAAGTTTCATGTTTCAGAAATTAATAAAATAAGCCCTGCATGTAAAGTATATAAGCTAATATTGTAGAATCTGTCATGTTACTGATTTTTGCTACATTTTTTTCTGAATTTGCTAAACTTCATACTCTAGTTTTGTATTGTATCTTTTATAGGTTCTAAATTTATCAAATATATGCTTTATGGGAGCTACAAAATGATATATTGGCATTTATGGTCTAAAATTCAGTATACATGCTGATTCTATATTTTATGCTATCTTATTTCATTTTTTTTTTTAGCTAAAGTTTCTACATTTAGCCACCACTTCAGCATTCCATGCCTTCAATGCAATCTGATTAAGTTTTTATAAATGTAAAAGTATAAATTGATAGAATTATAAAAGAAGACTCTATAATTATATTAAAACATGATAAATCGTTCTCCAAAATGGTAAAAGTTAAGAATTATAAAGTTAAATATAGAGTTTTCCTAAGTTAAATATTGGACCAAGGTTTTGTTTAGTAGATAGCAAATTTTGACATGCTTTAACATATTATAATAGTATATCGATTTTTGACCCTACCATCCACGGAAAAGAAATGGCGTTTGTCTCTATCTATAAGGTATATATAGATGGCTCACATTTGGGTCTTGAATAAGAGTTTATGATCTTTGATTGTGTAAAAATATAAATATCCTGAATTTCAATAATCCACTCATTTAGCTAATAAAGCCTACTGGCCCTGGTCCCTAAAGAAAATAAGAATCTAAGTATGTTTTGATGATAAAATCAAAACAAGATAAAATAAGAAAATTTGAGAATTTTAATATGCAGTTTCTCTACACTTGTCCATGCATTTGCATTCGATCATGCTTTATAGTGCCCTCTGATATGTTTTAAATGCAAAGTATATATATTCATTGATATATTACGCGTCTTGTTTTACTATTTTACTAACATCTTAGATAAGATGCACAAGTATTTGCCGAGCGAATAAAAGTAAAGGTTGAAGAGCTGTAGTTTATATTTTTTTAGGTATATTTAATGTTATTATTATGTTTTCAGATATTATTTAATATTTTGTTATGCTATAATTTAGTTTAATCTCAGTGTTTGGACAATGAATTGTAATGCATTTGGTTTCGGACAGCGTTTAAATTCCTAAAGTATTGTATTATAGTGTCCGGTGTCTACTAATATGTGTTGACAATTTTGTGGAATGAATCGGATAAAGTTTATAGTTGACGTCTTAAAGTTTGTAGTAGGTTATTACTTTCAATTAAGGACGACTGCGGTCTTGCTCTATTAATTTGAATGTTGAATATGTTTTGATTACTTGGGTAGGTATTATTCTAACCGTTGGTCTGACGTCACGTATTTAGGTCCTGTGTTTATTTTAATGTTTTCGTGTAGTCGGTGGAAATGTTGACATGGAATTCACGTCTGAATTGTAAAAAAGAAGAAATAATTGATAAAAAATAATAAATGAATTAGAATTAATTTTGACTTGGGAATTGGGATGTGATAGGAACACTGCCTTGGATTTGGCAACTCTAATATTATTTTAACAAAATTCATCACATCTTTCTTTATAGTTTGCCGAATTTTTTCTTCTCATATGCTCTCCATTAATGTCAAGATATACTTCTCTAAAAGTATAATCGATTTCTATTGGAGTTAAACAGTACATATAAGATATTGAATAACCCCTTTTGGTGATCTATCTATTATAGTGTACCAGCCTGTGATTTTTAAAATCCACTTTGCCTCTGCCAAATTGCTCAGAAGCGTTTCACTTTGAAAGTATTTTAAATATGCGCTCATCCAATCTATGTCATCAAACATTTGGAGAATTTCTTCTTGTATTTCAATACTTATTCTCTAGAGTATCTCTTATAAATCTCAGGCATATTAATTTAGATAATCGAATATCACCATCTTAGAAAGGCGAACAACTTTCTAATTATTTTCTATAGAAATATGGATAATCTCAAATTTATCAAGGAATGATATGAGGTCATATACCTTGTGGAGGTATTTAACTGATTTTTAAGTAATTGTTTCAAAAGTTAGCCAATACATGATATACTACCAATTTAAAGTCACTATAAAATGGCTAAATTCTTAATAAAACATTCCTTGGCTAGCCTCAACTACGCTAACAAACTTTAAAATTTAGCCACCTTATTAATGGAAGAAAAATTGAATATGATCAAATATTTAATCTTAATTTATTCAAATGAGGTTAATACTATTCTAACTCTACTAACAGTTTGGAAAGATACTTTGTTAACATGTAGAGTCCACATGGGTGGTGACATATCTGGTGTAGTCTCCATGGATCTGGTTATTTCTTTCGAGATTGAGGTCATTATTTTAATATTAATCTATAAAGGTCTAACCCTTTGTGGAGGATTAGAATCAAAATTCTATGTCAAATTCGTTCAATCTGATTAACCATTTAATCATGTGTTTGGACACATCTGATTTCTGTGAAATTCTTTTTAAAAGTTGATCTATTAAGACCATAATTTTGTAAGGTTGAAAATATGGTCAGAGTTTCCTTAGAGCAAAAATTAGGGCTAAATCAGCCTTCTTTGTTTGTGCATACTAAGTCTCCAAATCTGTTAGAATATTATTGAGATGCTATATCAGTGGCAATATCTCTGACTCTTTTCTAATAAGAATAGCAATAAGAGTTGTTTCTAAAATGTTCAGGTAAAGATATAAATCTTTATTCTTCTTAAAATGAGTTAACTAAGGTGAATGCACCAAATATTCTTTCAAATCTTGAAAAGTTTTTTGGCACTCATTCATCCACCAGAAATTGTTGGTCTTGCTACTCGTAATGTCTTATAAAATAATAAATATTTCTCAACTGTTTTCGCTATAAATTGAAATAAGTTTGTAAGTCACTTAATTAGCTTGTGGATCTCTTTAATAGTTCGAGGTGGTTCCATATTTATTATTATTTTTATCTTTTTTGGATTTTTCGTTATTCTATGTTGTGAGACTATGAAACCTAACAACTTACAAAAAATTACATAAAAATGAATTTAGTTCGAGTTTAACTTTATGTGATATGTTTAGAATATATCAAACATCTTCACTAGAACATTAATATGGTCGTCAACAAGTGCATTTTTTATGAGCATATTATCAATGTATACCTCCATAGTTCTTCTAATTTATTATTTGAGCATTTTATTTACCGACCTTCCATATGATGCTCTAACATTTTACAAGCTAAAAGGCATCGCTTTGTAGTGGTGGATTCTTTAGTTAGTCATAAATGAAGCTATTCTCTTATCTTTAGAATTCTTTTGGATCTAATTACATTGGGAATAAGTGTCCACAAAACTTAGTGGTTGGCATTTGAAAATTGAACCTACTAACTAATCCATTCTCAAAAGTGAGAAAATACATTTTAGACATGTTTTATTCACATTTATAAAGTAGATACATGTCTTTTATTTTTCATTACTCTTTTTTATATGGTAACAATAGATAGCCAATCTAGACAATTCCCTTCCCTCATGAATCCAGTATCAATTAACTTCTTAACCACTTCTCAAATAGCTATTAATTGTTCCACAAAGAAAATTTGCTTCTTTTGTCTGATAGGATTCTTTCTAGAAATGAGTTTAATCTTGTGAATTATCATATTTATTGGAATACCTAACATATCTGTTGGCATTTTGGCAAAAATATCCACATTACTCAATGAAACCCTATTAACTTTTGCTTCAAATCCTGATCCAACGGAGACCTAATCTAAACATATTTATCCAAGTTAGCCATAGTCAGAAGAATCTGAAGAGATGACTCTCTAGGTCGAGCTTATTGAAGAGAGGACTCATCTCAAAGGTCAAATTCTTACTGGTTATGGAGGAGCGGGCTATTGATCTGCATTAGGTAACAATTTTATCCAATGACCTAGTCTGCTTTATGTTTTCTAATCTCGTATTTAGCTAAAAACTTCATTTTAATCATGGATAGAGGTGATTGCTCCAAAAGTTATTAAGTATGGTTTATCAGTATTGTATTGTAAATCAAGGAAAGATTAACTACTAAAAAAGTTAGTTAATGGAAGCTATCTTTGGAAACATTTCCATTATAACCTCTAAATGCACAATTCCCTTATATTATTTCATGATCAGGTCCATATTGCAGTCTATTCGATGGGTCCATTGAATTACTTTTAAGTCCTAATTTAGTAAACGTATTGAAATAGAGAATATTCTTAAACTTCTATTATTAATAAAAATTTATTTTAATTAGCAATACTAGATTTCATCTAAAACAAGTGTACTTACAATAAAAGAATCAAAATGGGAAATGATTACATGTGTTTATATTTTTGTCACTAAAAGTAATGACATCTCTCTCTACCCTAATTTTTGTCCCCTACTTGAAGATGCTTCTTTAGAATAATCTTAAGCTGCTAGACTGGCAAGTCTAGGGGATATCATGTTGATTGTCCCTGCCACTACTCAATTTTGTAATTTCTTGGGCAACTCCTCATCATCCTATCTCTACCTCCATAGACCTAAGGTTTTAAAAATGTTTCCTAAGATATCATTTTTGTATCAAGGCTCCATTCTCCTTTTAAAGTGCTCAACAGTATTCGATATTGTGCCTAGAATATCGTTTGTAGAGGAAATATTTTGACTAGTCTCCTCCCTCGAGATTATTGATTATTGACCGATTTAAGCCACTTTAAAAATTTTTTATTCTAAATTTGTGCCAAAACTTTCATTCAAGTGTCAGTAACGAACGTAAGGTGTAGTGACTTAATTGTTTGTGAACACTTAACTCGATCCTCTATTATTTTCAATGATCTCAAGTGGGTGGATTGCCGCAGTTCCCTTTCTTTCTTTCGCCATTTGATCCTTAGTGAGGCTCACAATTTGAGTGCTCTAACCATTTGGTTTCATTGGCATCCTTTACTGCAATGTAGGCTCGGACCATCACTTTTTCCTTTAAGAATATCATGGGGTTCTACTGAACTAAAGATTTAAAAAAGTCACCCCGATTGAATTACAACCATAAAGGCATTCAATTTCACATCATCGGTAACCTCGGTGTTAAATCTAGTTAGAAAATACTTTGACATTTTATTAGGACCTTATCTAATTCTAATAAGTTGTTAGGGTTGTTTCTCTTTTCCCTTGCTGAGATGTAGTGAAACAAGAATTGATTAACTAGCTCCTAAAATGTCCAAAATAAATTTGATCTTTGTTTGTGGAATCAAACAAAGGAAAATTAAAAGAAAAATAAAGGCAAAGTGTAGTATCCTTTAGATTCTTGAACCAAGTAACATACAAAAGTGATCTAAATGATTTATCGGATATGCACTTCTATTATAGGGCTCCAATACTAACATTTTAAATTTTTGAGAAAGTTAATTACTCTTTTATTTTCAAAGTAAATGATGTTTGACCTAGTTGGGTCATTTGTTCAATAGTGCTTCCTTAAAAAGTTTTGCTACTCTATTCTTTTAATTCGTTCTTTCATTTAGTTATAGAAACAATCCTTTTTATGTTAAGAAATATCTTCAATTTCGACTGATTAATAAATACACTCGATATCTGTTTGGCTGGAAAAGTGTGGGCCATGCTACTTCATGGCCCTTCCTTTCAAAACAAAGGACATCTATAATCTCGAGTATACTGAGGATTCAGTGGCCCTGGACTCTCTTCCTTAGCCATGAAGTTTAGGCATCCTTTGAGCTAGAAAGGAACCATATGTTTCCACGCTCTAGGAGTCGTGGTCAAGAATGGCTTCTCTTATGATGACTTTCTTCTCTTTTGACTTCCTCTTTAAGTTCGACATTTGCATAGAGAAGATCTCAATCATTCAAGTCTAGTCTTCAAATTTGTACCATAGGGATGTCAACATCTTCGACAGGTATTGTATTTGAGTGACAAAAGTTTTAATATCCAATATAACCGGTGAGTCAGCACTCCCATAATTACCTTTTCCTAAAAGAATACCATGAGGAGGACATCCTTCAATAGTTGGCTTAATTATCCTTGTGCCTTTGTGTTCACAAATTTGTTGAATAGTATGAGTTAATGAAATTTTTGAACGGTTGTAATTAGGTAAAAACAAGTGGTTCGACAGTACTTTTTATAAATAGTACCAATAATACGTATATAAAATTTGAATTATGATTTAAATAAATTCGATTCAAACTATCGAATCTACAATCTAGATCTTATGTATCGCAGTATCAAATAAAAGATCAAAAAATGTAAGACTTATTTTTCGATATATTTTTTAATATTTAAATTAGTAACTTTTTTCTTAAAAATTAAAAAAAGTAATAAAGATTACGATGATGTAAAAAAAATGAAAGATGGAAAACTTAGCTCTAAAATTTACAAATGATCAAATGATAAAAGGATTAGAGCTCTCTACTTGTTTTTCAGCTCCTGTCACTCCATTATCAGGGAAAGTTGATATATTTATAACTTAATAGGCCTGCCAAGTTCATTGCCCAATTAACTATAAGGTATATTACCTACTTATTTGACTTAACGTTAAATTAACTCGTTAATTCATCTAATCGTATTAAATGAATAATTACTCCGTTAGATTAACTATCTAATTTATTATTTGAATATCCAACTATTTAAATCATTTATCCCATCTTTTTCATATCTTTTCATCCACTTGGACATTCAATTACTCAGTCGTTTGGTCAAGATCTTTTCTAATTTGGGTTGAATTTTACTATTTGGGCTTGGGCCTATTAAGTTAATTGATTCTTTTTTTTTTTCTAAATTTATTATTTTTTGACTTATTATATTAATAAGTCTGGTCGACTTTATTTTAGATGGTATCCAATGCTATTAATTTTATTTATAAAGTCTATTCTTAATTGTATTCTAGTATAAAATTTACTCAATATTAAGTTTGTTTAACAAATTAATCATATTTTAATGCTATATAATACCCACAAATTTTAAATCTTTTTGAACTATGAAAGTGCATCTTTTGACTCCCGTAGGGACAGAGAAATATCAATATAGACTGTCTTTTATTTTTTTTTCTCAATTTTATTTTCATTAATTTCATTCTTATATTTAATTTTGTTATCAATTTTAGTCGAGGTGACGTTGCCTACCAATTAATCGCTTTAATTGCCATAATTACATAAAATATGTTAGAAAAACTTTAAATATTCATTACAAATTAAAAAAATAATAATTATTATTATTAAAGAACTGCTTTATTCCCGTGTTCTTCTTCGGAAAGGGCTCTTCTTTTTTCCTGCTCACCTGCAAAATACCTTTGATCCGCTTCTCCGCCCCAAACCCGAGACTCCGTTGAAGTCAGTCGCTACTGCAGCAAGGACGCTGGTTCACATCGTCATAGGCGTACTCCCTCTTCTCTCCTCTGCCTGTTTCTCTCTCTGCATTTTCGCCTCCCGTACTCCTTTTGTCAGTTCCATTGCTCTCTCTCCACCTACTCTTCCTTCTCTGTCTGATCCTCTTTTGTTGCGGCACTCAACGCGCGTAGCAGTTGCCAGAAAGCATAGACATCTCTAGCTGATGGAATCGATTTGTCCGGTGGTCGGACCTCTTGTTCCACCTGCGACGATTACATACCTTTCGAACGGAGTTTCTGGTTCGCTTCGTCTTGGTTTATCGTGCAGCTTGAAAAGTCGAAGTCTTTGCAAAAGCAACAGAGTGTTCACGGAGAGTAAGAATCCAGAGATCGATTTCAGCGATCCTGATTGGAAAACTAAGTTTCAGCAAGATTTCGAGAGACGGTTTAACATTCCTCACCTAACTGACATCTTTAAAGACCTTCAACCTATTCCGTCTACCTTCTGCCTCAGGAGCCGGTAATTCCCTGATCTCTCTGTCTCCTTCTCTCTCTCCAGTTCTTGTTTCAGACATCCGAGAACTCCTGAATTGCTGCCAAATATTCTTCTCGAAAGTGGATTTTTTGTGTACCTTCGGTTGTTTGAGAGGTCATTGTCTCTTTTCTACTGTGCAAGTTAGTTTAATTTAACAATTGCCATGACCAGAAGTCCATATTTCAGTTTGAGCTAAATAATGACCTGAAAAGAGATAGTGAATTAGTAGGCTATTAATTACTATTGATTGTTTTGTATAATTTTGGCAGATTAGAAAATTAATGCATGTAAATTCTCTCGTTTTTTGATCTTTGAATTAGTTCGAAGGTAGGAGGAGAAAATTCAGTTGGTAGTCAGTCATTTTTAGTAAGTTACAAAAATCTGAACTTTCTTATTGTTCATAGATAATGTAGAGGAAGCTTATTGTGAGCGCTCTCTCAACGTTTATCTATTTCTTTCCTCTTTCTCTGGTTGAGATATGGTTCTGACTCAGCTGTTGTGCTTGGAGTATTATCTATTGTCCACTTTACTTATGCAAGTTTGATTTGCAACTACTTAAGCTGTTCTCACTCTGTTTTCCAAAGCATTCTGGTAGTAGGCAGTAACCCCTTGTTTGTAATGTACTTTCCTCAGTACTACTTCTTATGATCGTTTTCCTGAAATTGATTTTTAAGATCTATCTCCCACAGCTACCTTCACCTCTGCCATAACTTGTAACTACTGTAAATTGATAAGTGTAATCGGGAAATTTTATCCTTTGCAAACTTGTAGTGTGTCCCGTGTCATAGTTCCTAGGATTTTCGATAATCTGAACCATCACCATCAATTTCCTTATTGCATTTTGTTCCATATATCACATGGCCTAAAGTTCAAATAGTAAATACATAAGTAGCAGTTGTAATTAGGACCACAAGGATGGTAATCACATGAAGATTAAATCACCATCCATAGAAGTAAATTATTGAGGTTTTCCAATCCTCGATTTAGTAGTCTATGATATAGGCCTTCCTTAACCTAATCTCCTTAAACTGTGGCCTGTTTGATTGTGATACTGATGTTATGATGCTGATTTGTCATTAACTCCTTGTTTTAGGACTCCTGTAAGTGAAGACTTTGCAGATGGTTATCCATCAGATGCAAAGTGGCATGGCTACATAAATAACAATGATAGAGTTCTTCTAAAGGTATCTTACTATCATCATTGAGTTTGAAGTGTTCCTTTTTTTGCTTTCAGGCTGGACTCCCTAGATCTATTGTATAAATTGGTGATGTATGCTTTCTTAGTAATGTATAGTTGAAGAAGAATGTGAGATAGACAAATCAATATTCATGTTCAGTCAGACAAGCAAACATCTCACTGTCCCCAAAACCTCCCAAAAAAAGATTAAGAAAGGCAAGTGACAATTGTTTACTGATTTCAGGTCATACACTATTCCTCACCAACTTCTGCTGGTGCTGAGTGCATTGGTCCAGGTTGCACCTGGGTAGAGCAATGGTAAATATTATACTCCAAAGTAGGTATTTAGTATCTAAACAAGCATGCATCTGCTAGTAATAGCTATTTTAAACCTGAAAAAGAGAAATTACATCCCTGTATTATCCCTGCTTTGACTTGATTTTTACTTTAGTCTATTAACCTTGATGGTTTCAGTTCTTTGATATCTATAAATCAGATGCTTCAATGCTCTGTGCCTTTCAGGGTTCACCGTGCTGGGCCTCGGGAAAAAATATACTTCAAACCCGAGAAAGTAAATGCGGCAATTGTCACATGTGGAGGGCTCTGCCCTGGTCTTAATGATGTCATTAGACAGGTGATTTATAAAAAAACATTTTGATTTTGTCAATTCTGTTTCTCTTATATTGTTCGTCTTGTCTTGGTTGTTTTTTTTTTTTTTTTTTTTTTTTGAGCAGCTTGATAACTTATTCTGCCAAGTGTAAATTCTTGAGATCAGCATATTTAATTAATTTTGACTTGTAACATGTCAATCTAATAAGTTTATTCTTGCTAAAACCTTGAATTCCTTTTCTGCTCATATCATACACAGTCAGTGGAAGACTCTACATTTGTCTGACCCCAGATTGCAGATATAACTCTCAAAGCTTTGCTAGTCATAAATGTTACTTCTCAATGGCATCATGACACAATATCTATGAGGTCTATGGACTTCTATCCATGATTGTGGGCTTGTTGACTCAAAACAATCCATGTTGCTTTTCCTTATAACTTCTCAAACCTCCTCTTAGGCAAGCCTGTTGCTCTCCTAAGAGGATTGTGAAAAGCTTGTTGCTCCCATTGTTAGAAGTCTGAAATCTGTTGATATATTTTTACCCTCATAGATAGGCTACCAGCAATTGTCTCAGCATTCTTCCAATGAATATTGGGTGCTGATGCATCTCATTTTCCTGTTCAAAATGCTGTATGTATGGATAATGGCACAGGAAGTAGCTCTCAACTCTGTTGTTCATTTTTTGAGTATAATACTGGCATTATATGGTTGGACCTTATGCTATTAATCAAACTTTGAGTCATCCTTGATGCTTGTGGCCTACTTCCCCATTGGCATGTCTAGATTCATACTGGATTTGGTCGTGTTTTCTCCTGAAGCACCGGGCCAGTTAAGTTGCTTTATGCTCACCTCATAATAGCATATTAATTTATCATTCCAATCAATGCTGAAATAGCTCAACTTCATTTGTTCACTGAACAGTAGAGCCTGCTGTTATGTCTCTTCTCCTATACAGCCAGCATAGATCGTTTCTCTTCTATACCTCTTATTATTCCTAGAGGAAACCTTAGTTAAGCGCCAGAGTCCTATCTTATCTATCTAAAATAGATCCTTCTTCATACACCAAAGGTAGGTCAGAGGTGCATGGACTCTAGGAAAAATGCGACTCACTAACAGAACTTTGCAGCTAGGCTTTTGTGATATGTGAGAATAATGCAATTTTGCATTGCAAGAAGGAATTACTCCCTCTTCAAATCTCTCTTCAATTGATTCTGGCCATCCTTAACAGTTTGCCATCTCTCTTCATTGTGAAAGAGGCAATTCTTAAGCCTATTGGTGAGGCTTTGCCTTGATCTGATGCTCTTAGCTGGCAATGGAAGGGGTATGATGATCTCTACAGACTAATCTGTTATTTGCGACCACTGCTGAAATTGAAGAGAGAATCAGTGTTTAATTCACAATGGTGAAGATGCACAAGTGCATCAAGCTATTTATGGAGCTGACAACAAATGTAAACTTTGAAGGAAAATCCTATGAGATGGCTAGAAAACTCAGGTATGTTGTATCGATCCCAATGTTGGGAACTAAATAACAGTATCTATTATCTGTCAACAGTTTTGCAATTGAAACGAGAAACTTAAGGTGGTTGAGTGGTATTATAATGATGGATGATCTTAGAAATGAACATATTTATAGCAGACCAGAGCTTTCTTAAATCAGTTTCCTTGAATTTTCCACATGTAACCATCATTTTAGTGATTTATTTCTTGGCTGCAGATCGTAATCACACTTGAGATATATGGTGTAAAAAATATTGTGGGCATTCCTTTCGGTTACCGTGGATTTACTGACAAGGGTATTAAAGAAATGCCTGTAAGCTACTTTTTATCTCCTGAATCTATCCAGTCTCTTTGGTTTTCCATTCTAAATTCGTAATTTCTCCTTATTTTTTATATGCTTTCAGACTCTGTAGTATTTAATAGGTGTTTGTCTTTTGATTTATAGCTGACTCGGAAAGTCGTCCAAAACATCCATCTCTCTGGGGGCAGTTTACTAGGAGTCTCACGTGGTGGGCCAACTACCAAAGAAATTGTGGATAGTATGGAGGTGCTTGAGCCATCCTGACTGATTTACAATGTGGTTCCTCAGTTTTATACATTTATTTGCTGCCTAAAAGAAGCACCAGTATGTCATGCTTTATATTCAAATATCTGCAATGCCCATTCAATTTTCAGGAAAGAGGAATCAACATGCTTTTTGTTCTAGGTGGAAATGGAACACATGCTGGTGCAAATGCTATACATGATGAGGTGTGTTGATGCCCTGTATTATACCAATGACTCGGGCAGTGGCCAGATGCCCCATTTTCTCTTGTATTACTTGTTATTGAAGTGTTTGCATATTGTGATGTCCTACATTCTAACCCATCATTAACCTTATTCAAATCGTATTTATCAATATCATAAAGGGACGTGAACCTTTTCTGTATTTACTTGAGTATAATTCTCTTGACATACACAGGATTCAAATATTTTGCCGCATCATCGGTGGCTCTGACATCCGTCCAGCAACAACGTGATGTCAGCTTCGTGATAAGGAGAGAAGTTAGCTAAATCAATCATATATAAATTTGCAGAAATAGTACACCACAATAGTTGACCAATAACAAAGTCATCATATATTTATATACAACTTACAAAATTCATCCTAATACTTTACATCGTAACTTTTTTTTCCTTTTTAAACGTTTACATCCGAAGTCATCTATAAAACTAACTATAGCACATGCTAGCAAAATTACGTCCTCATCATTCTTCATACCTACTCATCAGGTAAGAACTCGTGCGAGTCATTTAAAGAGTTAGTAAAACAGTGAGCTAAATACTCAGCAAGGTACTATATATAGAAAAGATCATGCATTCATTTCATTTAAAGCATAATAATAGGAATAGGGATCATTATGGAACATAACAATTTAAAACATGGTCAGATTATGCAAATTTCCTTCTAATTTTTTGTCTTAATATTTTCTTATTCTTTCTTTCAAACCATGCTGAAAACTTCATTTTCTTATTTTTCTTTAGTGACCAGGGCCAATAAGCTTTTCTAATTAAAGGAGCGGTCGATCAAACCCGGATTGTGTTTGGTCCACACAATCAAGGGTCCAACCTCATCTTGCACCCTAAGGTGGGTGGATTGTATTCAGTCTATACAATCTAAGGCCCAACCTCCTTTTGTACCCCGAGGTGGATGGTATTACTTATAATTCCGGTAGGCTGGGTCAAAATCGCATAGCAATACTGAATCAGACAATGATTTTCGACTACAATATATTAAAGCATACCAGAACATACTATCTGTTGATTCATCCTTAGTCCAGTTTCTTACTTCCTTTTAAAATTTCTTATGGAAACTCTACATTTTTTTTGATACTTATTCTGAATTTTCTTCACTCTGGAAGAAAATAATCACATTTCTTAATATTGTGTAGAGTTTCCATTTACTTTCAAAAATAGGGCTGAAACTTAATATTTAAACATTACAAATGCAGTAAAATGTCAAAGGCTTATAATATATTCATATATTGAAATTTCAGATGCATTATAGTCTCAAGACAACTTATGCATATGCTGAAAATTCAAGATCCGTATAATATGTATTTAACTAGTTCAGCTACTGATTCGAGGTTCGATTTGGTGACCAGTTCAGACTTTTTGTATCTTAAAATTATTGTTGCTTCGGCGGTTCAGGGGCGGTCCAAACTAATTTTGTAGTCTAAATTTAGCATCAACCGGTTTAGAAGAGTACCGGTTCAGGCTAATATTTTACCTGGTTCAGGGAGCTGGTTCAGGGTGATTTTCGCAGGCTAAAATCTTGCATTAGCAAAGATTTTTCATCTTGTTTTGACAGTCGGTTCATGGCCGGTTCAATGGCCGATTCAAGCAACCCAAAATTTAACATTGGCAAGAAGATGTTTCAGCTGGTTTGGCTGGCAAGGGTTCAATGGCAAATTCGGGCCTAAATTTAATGTTGATGCTTTAACATTATCTTACCATACCCAAACTAATTTGGCTGCTTGTTCAGCTAGTTTAAGGGCCAGTTCAACTCATTTTTATAGGCAGAAATTTTTAGCATCAGCAAAGATGCTTGGGCTAAATCTATTACTAGTTTAAGGGTTTGGTTCAGTGGTCGGCTCAAAATAGTCTTGGCAACCAGTTCATAGGTTGACAGTTCGATCTTAGTACTTGATGACTTGGCCTGGTTGGCTACCAGTTCAGTCTGTTTTTTTCTAAACTGTCAGGTTCAGTGTCAATATGGATGTTGGGGCCGGTTCTGTTGTTATTTAGGGGCCCAGTTTAGTGGTTGTTTCGGGTCAAGTTTTACGGGTTGACACTTCAGCATTACTTCAAAACACTTAGGATTATATGGCTGCCAGTTCAGCCATTTTAAGGCTTGGTTCAGGCCTGGTTCAGTAACTACAAATTCAGCATCAGTATGGATGTTGTTCAGTTAAGACTTTTACTATTTAAGAGCCCGGTTTAGTGACCGGTTCAAGGTAATTTTGGCAACCTGTTCATAGGTTGGCAATTCAGTCTTAGTACCCGATGACTTGGTCAGGTCGATTGCTGGTTCAACCGGTTTAGTTCATTTTCCTTAGGCTGCTAGGTTCAGCATCAGCATGAATGCTAGGGCCGGTCAGTTGCTGATTTGAGGCTCGGTTTAATGGCCGGTCCAGGTCTAATTTTACAGGTTGATACTTCAACATTATCTTAACATATTTGAGCTTCTTTGGCTGCCAATTTAGCCAAATTGGGGCCCGATTTAACCCATTTTCATGAGCTGCAATTTTAGCATCAGCAATGGTGAATTTGCTAATTCTGTTTCTGGTTTGGGGACCCGATTCATGGACCGGTTCAGGGTTACTTTTCCAGATGGTCTACAGATTAATAGTTTAACATTAGTACATTATTTCTTGGTCGGTTTGGCTGCCGGTTCATCAAAATTGGTGGCCGGTTCAACCTAATTTCAGCAGCTGGTCCATCAAGTGCTGAAAGTCAGAATCAGCGCATGATGGTCCAGCAGCCTCTTTTTCCATTCAAATTTGAATTTCTTTATGCTATAAAATGGTACTATGACAGTAATTAGATAGTAAAATAAGAAATTGAAGTATTGGACCAATCAATACTTCCAAGAGATCAGCAAGAAATCCAACAAAAGAAGGAGAGTTTAAGGACACTTGCCAAGTGAACAACCAGTCTGCTGGATTTTCCTCCTTCCTCTCACCTTCCTTCTGTCACCAGGCCCTTCTCTCTTTTTTTTTCTTCTTTTCCCTTTGCCCTATCCCTCACGTCCCCTTATAAAGAAATTTAGGAATTTGCTGAGTCACCATAGGTGTTGCCAGCAATTCCCCTATCCAGCTTCTGAATTCAATTAGTGTCCCTGGATTAGGCTGAATCACGTCCTAATTTGGCTCCTTAATATGCTGCCTTGTGTTGATAATTCATTGGCTCTGAGTGGCTGAGGTTGTGCTGCCTGTGTCACCATTTTTCCGATGGTAATTTTGGCTGCTGCTGCTGTCCCCACCATGCTGAACTTTTGCTGCTGCTGCTGCTTACTTCAGCAGCTTGTAAGCTGCTTGCTATTGATTTTATTTTGGCTAAGTGTACTGAGATTGCTGCAGTCTGCTGTTAAATCCAATTGCTGCTGAAGCAGCTGCCCTTCTTGTTGAATTATCACATATATAGTTGCCCGAACTGCTGCTGCTGAGTTATCCTATATATATATAGCTGCCCAGGTTGCCTCTTTGCTGAATTATAAATATATAAGCTGCTGCCCGGTTCATCTCTTGGTTGTCCACCATTGTATCACATATATTGGTGCTAAAATTTTAATTAAGCTGCTTTCCCTACCGTCCAGCTGCTGTCCCGAGTGCTTCTTAATCAACCGAAGGTGTTTCAGTTGCTAATCAGTTGAGAATTTAGTAACCGGGTTAACTTCTTGTCACCCCAAAATTAATTTGATTGCCATTCAATTGAAATTTCTGCAACTGGGCTGTCTTCGGATCAGCCGAAGTTGATTCGGTTGTTAACCAATCCACCGAAAAATATTTCGTGTCACTGCCGTGTCCAGGTGTGATCCTCTGGTCTCGGGCTTTTTAGAGTTCCTTAACCTCAGTTTTACATATGCTAGCTTAGCTTGCTTAATTATGATTCGTGAAATCTCGGGCCTTACACATATGCTTTTGATATTCAAAGTAAAATATGTTAGCCATTGTCTGGCAGAATCTGAGCTTTTATCTATTACACTTTCTGTATCATCTGAATTGTTTTCATTTGCAGAACTAATCCGACCTAGTACTGTCTATTCATGAGTCATGCCTAATGGATGCTCATATCTGACTTCTAATGCATGGTCTTTCATTGCTCCCAGCACCTCTGAATGTTTATAATAAGGAGTTCTTATGTTGCATCCACTGCAAATTTAAATTCAAGTAATGTTTTGTTGGCCGCAGGTCCGTAAGAGACGGATGAAAGTGGTTGTCGTTGGCGTGCCAAAAACAATTGATAATGATATTTTACTTCTGGATAAAACCTTTGGTTTCGATACTGCTGTTGAGGAAGCACAAAGGGCCATTAACTCTGCATACATTGAGGTTCTGATCATATGACTCTGATCGTGTCCAGTTCCTTGGACCTATGTAGCTTGCTAACAATATTGTCTGAAATCTCTATAGTGTAAGCATGCCATCATATTAAACTTTGTCTTTCTTCCCAACTTCTGAACAGGCACACAGTGCTTATCATGGTGTTGGTCTTGTGAAATTGATGGGTCGTAGCAGTGGATTCATAGCAATGCATGCATCCCTGTCTAGTGGGCAAGTTGATATTTGTTTGATACCAGAGGTATTATTCACCAATTGGAAATGGCAAAGCATTATTCAGGAGACTTGACCATGGTACTGAAATTGTCACTTTCACTTATTTTAGGTACCATTTCATTTGCATGGGCCCCATGGTGTTCTTAGGCATCTAAAATACCTACTTGACAGCAAGGGTTCTGCTGTAATCTGTGTGGCAGAGGGGGCTGGACAGGTGAGTACTATATCTAAGTCCCTCCATCTCAATTTAAATTTCCAGTTTCTTTTCATTAAAAATCCCATAGGTAAATAACTGCTACAAGATAGTTTATGCATTTGTATTTTTTGACTTCTGTTAAGTAATTAAAAGTGGTAGAATAAATAAGGATAAGAAGGTGAATAAATTGTGGGGATAATCAACTATTTGACATTGATATTTCAGTTGGGCCGTCTAAGCGCCCATCTTATAGAAACATTTCAATGGACACCAACAGGCTTCCAATGATGAATAGAAATCTTTGGTGGTCGGTGGATTTAGATTCTTTAGTACATTTCCAAGACCATGCAATGCAGTAGCCTTGTGCATTGTAGTTGCTATGCTATTATTTTTTTAATATAGGAGCTGTTTTTTCCATCTTTGGTACATGCTGTCAATGATTGTATAAAAGCTCATACTGTTTGAGCTGTTTAATCTTCTTGTGTCATTATGACACATGACTTAAAATCTTGTGTGCACTACACTGATATGGTCTAGATGTAATCTGCAGAATCTTATTCAGAAAACTAATGCCAAAGATGCATCTGGGAACATGATACTCGGAGATATCGGTGTACATATACAACAAGAGGTTGATGCTGCTGCTACTTCTTTGTGTGAACAATTCTTTTTAAAAAAAAAACTTTGGCTGAATATTGCTGTTTCTTTTTAATGGCAATGGAGCTAGCTGGGGGAGCTATTGCTTCCTCCACCACACCTGAATAGCTGCCTCCATCCCTACCCCACTACCCGGCTTGGGAACCTGATCCCCATCCTCAATGGGGAAGGTTGGAGGATGGGATTTTCACTTCTGCCCCCACTTTATCCTCAAATATGCGTCTCCATCTATTCCCCATCATCTGACTCTGGTACAAAATTCTCTCCGTTTACCACTGCCACCTCAATCCTGTAAACCTTTTAATAAATATTACAAATTTTAAGTTTTGGCAGCATTTTCATAATTCATTAACCTTTTTTGAAGTGATTATTTTTCAGGAAGATTGTTATGCTATTTCCCAAAACGAGTAAATGCACAAGTGTATTGGGAGCAGGCTGGGGTGGGGATTAGGGCAGAGCCCCATCTCTGCCCCCACTTAGGTTTTCAGTTCCTCCCTCCAGACCCACCCCCAACCCCAAATTGGAAAGAACAGAGTTGCCCCATTCTGGGAAATCGACGCTACAGATGGTGAATTTGCTCAAATAATGAAGTCAAGGTTGGTGTACATATATATCAAACTTGCAACTGAATTTGCTCAAATAATGAAGTCAAGGTTGGTGTGCATATGTATCAAACATTCAAAACCCTAATATTTGCATATAAAAGATATCAAATTGTGCATTTGACATTCTCCGCCCTAATCTTCAAACTACCATAAACTAGCTTCATTTCAGAAAGTACCAACCGTTTTGTTCTTTTGTTGGCTGATTCACAATGTACCAATCCAAGATTTTGAGGGAAATACTCGATTGAATAGCAACATGCATGTAATGATACACAAACATCACAGAAGTCCAAGAGATCAGAGATTAGTCTCCTCATCTGCTAAGGAGGATGTTACGCGCCTTCTGTTTTTTCATTTTCTCATTTTCCCCTCCCGATTTTCTGTTGGGGCTTTGCTAGTTAGATTCCAACCAATTTTGTTGAACTTCTAGTATAAATGTAAAGGCTCGTGGCTACAGTAAATGAAGAAAGAATAGTTTCCCCTTCTTCTATGTCTACGTCTCTCTCTCTCTCTCTCTCTGTGTCCTCGGTCTCTCTCTCTGAGTCCTTGGCCTTTTCCCTTTGCTCTTTCTGATTTCCCTCTATCCCTCGTTCTCCCTCTGTTTCCCTATGCCCGAACTCCCCTCTCCCTCCACTCTCCTCGTCTCCGACTCCGACTTACCAGCAGCCGCTATGAAGCACGCATCATTGGTACTTTCATTGAGACAATGGCAAAGGACATAGTGTTGATGTCTAAAGAACGAGCGCTCAACACACTCGACACTTACATTGCCGAGCTTGCCAACGCGATGAAGGACTTTCGGCGGGCTACCGATAGACTCGTTACAAACACTTACTCCATGGCATCCACCATGGCACAGATCCAATCTTTCATGACTAAAATTTGGCAATCGCTCACCAGACTTGAGCACAACTCTCTCTTGCCAGTGACCACCAATTTGTTCATGGCGCCTTTGAGTGAGATGCCACAACCGTCGCCGCCAACTCTACCCCAAGCCTCACCCAGAATGATACCAACGCCACCAGACTCTGTAATCGCTCTTCAACCTTGAGGACAAAGTTCTCCTGATGAAGAGGGTAATGTTACGCGTCTCTTTTTCCCTTTTCTCATTTTTTCCCTCCCCAGTCTTTTTGATTTTTTCCCTTGGTTTTATTGTTTTGCTTTATTCCTTTTGATTTTCTATTGGGGCTTTGTCAATTAGATTCCAATCAATTCGGTTGGACATCTGTTATAAATGTAAAGGCTCGTGGCTACAATAAAAGAAGAAAGAATAGTTTCCCCTTCTTCTGTGTCTATGTCTCCCTCTCTATGTGTGTCATCGGTCTCTCTCTCTGAGTCCTCGTTCTTTTCCCTCTGCTCTCTCTGATTTTCCCCTATCCCTTGTTCCCCCTCTATTTCCCTCTGCCTGAACTCCCCTCTCCCTCCACTCTCCTCGTCTCCGACTCTGATTTACCAGCAGCTGCCGTGAAGCACGCATCAGAGGATTGCTGTTCTTAGAGATATAACATAAGGGTCATTGAATTTTCAATAAGTTGCTTCCTTTCACTTTCTTATTAACTACTACAATTTCCTTGTTCTATCCTGTGGATGATGAAAATCACTTCCAAGGTGTCTACTGCTGCCGAGAATTACATTAACCACACACAAACAACTGACCCCACCTGAAAAGAAAGAAAAAGGAGAAATTTTTAAGTGGGACAAATGCCTCTTGAATGAGCTTAGGTATCTTTCTGGAGGATGAGATTATTCACCTATGTTTGGAGGCAAATAAAAAAATGCGCTTCATCAGCAGGAGCTCTGCTGGTTCCTTTTGCAACTGTGATCAATTATCTTCTCAGAGCAGATGCTTTTTTTGTGATCAAATTCAATCAACTGAAATAACTAGTGAACTACCTGTCATTCCCATGTTTCAATGTTGTATGATTATTATACCTTTGTTTTTTCCTGCATTCCAGATAAAAAAGTATTTTAAGGAGATTGGCATCCCAGCTGATGTGAAGTATATAGATCCCACATATATGATTCGTGCAGTTCGTGCAAATGCATCAGATGGAATTCTATGTACTGTGCTTGGACAAAATGCAGTAAGCCCTTGATCTTTCACTATTTTGTAGTGCAGAATATTTTACTTCCTTGGATACCTAGAGATGTAGCTAGTTTGAGCTGAAGTATGGAATTTACTTCATGAAAGGAGGAAAGAGGAAGAAAAGGGACAGTAACTGACAATTCGATTATCGCTGGTTCGATGCCACATGTAAGAATAAGTTGCTAAGTGAGCTTCTGGAGGATGGTGGCATGTTGAAAATCAACATATCTCCCACAAGGCAACCAAAAAAATATTTGGAGAGTCATCTGATCAACTGTCATTACCTTTATTTACTTCTCCTGCTTCCATAATTGAACTACCAGAGTTAATTTAACTATTTGAACTACAGCACAATAAGCCTCTTGCAGTTACCAGATAAAATGTTCGAAACTGCATGTTCAATCAATTATGAGTGAAAATGTTGCTTGCAAGTTCAAATTTCCCAAGCTTGAACAGCTTGATTAGCTTGTGAGCTATGTCTAGCATTTCTAATTTGCACCTTTACATTAGGTGTCTGTTCATGGGGAAGACCATGTCATAGGTTTCTCTCCTAAAGTCTAGCTAACTAATTTACTTTCAAATGCTCAAATTCAGCTTCCATATGAAAATTTGATACTATGGCAATAGTTGACAATTGAAAATAATACATGGCTTTTGCAGGTACATGGAGCATTTGCTGGATATAGTGGTATCACAGTGGGCATCTGTAACACTCATTATGTCTATTTTCCAATTCCTGAGGTCATTAGTTACCCTAAAGTTGTGGACCCTAACAGCCGTATGTGGCATCGTTGCTTGACTTCGACGGGGCAACCAGATTTTATCTGATGAACAACAAGGCCATCTGGTTTGTGGATTTGAGAAATTTTAACTTATTAGAAGACCATCCTAAAGACCCATATTAAGACTTCGGCAGAGGATTCTGTCTCCTTGGCCAATACCGGGGCTTGGAAGAAATAAGACAAATCACCATTCTCCTTGGATAGTTTTTTACAAATTTAATAAATTCTTGGAGAAGCCATTTCAAAATTTTTGCAACTAGTTCCAGATTTATTTGTATATACCTCAAAAACATGTCTACATGATCGAAAGGATAGAGGTATCAGACAGATCAAATTGCAATGACCTTGCATTTAAATTTGAGTGATGGAAAGGTGCTTTGTGAATTTTTTGATATACCTAGAAAAATAACAGTATTGCTAAGAACAGTTCCTGTAATATAATTGAGCTTTTTGTGTGTGTCATATAGTATCTCTGCGAGGAGCTGAAGTCATTTTGACTACATCCTGAGGTACAAAATTTATAAATTTGCAAATTTATTTAAGTTCCTACGTACTTTGATGTCATTTGATGTTGGTTATTCATGCATTCATCTATCGATCATGCTAAAAGATAAAGCTATTCCGTATGTGTCTGTGCACACACGCACATACGAGGGTGTTAATCTGGACATTGGAGACAATTTTTCTTTATTTACACCGCTGGTGAGGAGTGATTTGTGCCCAATTTTCTCTCTGTTAAGATATTCCTGAATCTGATGGTTAATTCAAAGATATGGAAACATTGCTTGTTCTTCCCCAGACAGATGACTGATCAAAGGCTGGATTTCTATGCTGCAATATCTTCTACATCTCATTCTTAATTTACCAAGAGCAGCAACAACAATAATGAAAGTTGTAGTCCCACTAAGTACAGTCAGCTACGTAAATCTGTTTTTGTTATTCTATTTATCATTTTCTGTCGCTTATCTAATTACGACTAGCTCACTAGTGCTAATTTGCCCAAGAATTGAGTTTCTCCCTATAGAAGTAGATGGAGCCGTTCAAGTATATATTGGGGTGATTGAATTATCAGTAGCATGTTTCCCCTATCTTGGGCTGTATAATTCATCTAACCCCTATTAGGATTTCATGGAGATAAATTTGTCTTTCCCTTCCTCCCTTCAGAAAAAATATTCTATTAATTCCCTGCTTCAAATTATTGGCTGTTACTGATCACAAGGTGGGTATATGAACATGATTAGCCACTAGCAAGTGGCTCATAAATTTCACCGAGTCAGCTGTTGATCGGACCATAAAATAAGCAATTGGAATGGCCGCAACTGCGCCCATGAGTTTTTAGAGGACAATGGAAACATTGCCTAGTCCAGCATCGTCAAAGAAGGGTGTTTCCACCCCCTCCCCCTCCCCCTCCCCCGTTTGTGTTAGAGCTGCTGTAAGTGGATTTATTATATTTGTTCATTCAATGTCTTATATGGACTAAGAATTTCGTTTAGACGCTGCCCCGTTAATTTCATTAAATGTCTTATATCTGGCAAATCCAATCCCAAAACCCAACGACAGAGTTCTAATTGGCAAAAGAACAGAGTGCCTGTAGTACTCCAATATTCACTTTAAAATCACCAAAAGAAATTTTATTTTTATTTATTTCATTTTACCCTGTCATATTTATATTCTAGAGAATTGTATGCTACATGTTGAAAAAGAATTCCAAATAACAAAACTCTGTCCAATGCGGCTAAGTCAAGTACTTTCTTATAAGATGCAATTCAATTGTTGCATTCAGCTATCGGAGAGCTCATTACATTATTGATAGTAATTAAGCAGTGTGCTTAGGACTTCCGTTCACGTGAAGACGATCAACACATTATCCACACTCAATTGACTGACACCGACGCCACATGAGGATGCCTATCTCGTACCAAAAAAGAACAATGCAACAATATCAATTGGGAGGCTGTCATATATTATACGAGCTCACAAAATATACATATTTTTAGGCACTATTAAATCATATAATATAACACATGCCCATTCATCTTATTGAGTATGATCAAAGTAAAAACATTTCGACCAAGCATGAATCAAAGCGAATCATCTAGGAACCAAATCGATTCAGGAATATCCTTGCCAAAAATTTAACCGATTGGCCGAGTGACCGGATGGCCGAAGGTATGGGAAACTAAAACAATTAATGACCCGATAAAATAATAAATAAGTCATGTAATATTAACGAATGATTATATATAATCGATAAATGATTAATCATATTGAAATAGGTAATAATAATTAAATAAATGTCAAATATTTACTATTAGATAGTTACTAAATCAACATAGTGATCGTTACATAACTATTATAATGATCGGTAATAAATACAACGTAATATTTTAAATAACAGTCACGTCAATTTCAAACAGATAGACCAATTTGTATCCAAACTATAAATACATATCACCACTCAAGAAGGAAATCTGATACTTTGGCAAACAATCTACTGTCGCAAATACAAATGAATTATTAGAGCACTGCCCTTCTTTCACATTCAATTCTACATAGATCCCTTTTACTCTTTTTTCTCACATCTTTTAATTTCTCTCATAAAGATTACTAATATAAGTGTTAAATGACATATCGAAAAATGAATTTCATATACATATTACCTCTTGTTAAATTATTGTAATATGTAACATTTAGATTTGAAATTACGATAATTAGACTTGTTTTCTTTCAGACAATTGAAAGTTTTGCCTAATTTCCTAATTCGTATGATAATCCAAATCTCAAATACATATCATTGGCATCATTTATAAGAAATTGATCAAGCCATCCATTGATATCCCAATTCAAAGCAGTTACTTTTAAAAGCAAAAATGATCAACACCAAAGCCCAAGGATAACCTAGTCTTCTGCCAAAGGATGTTATGTCTTGTGGCCACAACCCAACAGAGGGCAATCATAAAAATGTTCATTTGACGACAAATGTGAACATCGAATCCTCAATAGCTCAAATTAATAGCACGTCACTGAAAACTCCCTTGGACAAATGAGGACATATATCAACCAACCACTTAGAATTAAGAGCATTCTTTAATGCAAAAAAAAAAAAAAAATTGCATTTACGACTAAGGAGGAGGAGATAATCAAAAGAATCGAGTAACAACTCTTCTGGGGTAACATGATTGGACTTCCAAAATATTGAGAATCCCACCCTATGTCTGTACTTCCATTTGACTCTCAAGGAATATGCGAGAATTTGGTTCTATATAGTAGCACCAAATTCTATCCAATCTTTCTAAAAGCTTGCTAACTAATTCCTATCTCAATTTACCTCCAATCATTGAGAGGAGAAGCAACCGTGGCATCTTATTAAGGTACAAGAAGGCCTAAATGAAATTTTGAAGCATTTTTTAACTCAATTTTTTACAAAGGCCAGGGGCATATCTAAACTTACAGATAATGTGAAACTAAATTTTTTTATAACCACTATACAATCGGAAATTTCTTCAAGTATCTAGTCCAATAGGAGCTGAAGACATTCCTAAAGGCGAAAACAATCACCCGATCGTACATCATAGCCGACAAGGCCAATAAGTAAACAGCCATAACACTCAAAATATGGCCATCAACCGATGCCAAACAATGGAGAAAAGAGAATGTTGACAATTCAGCCACTAGGGATTTTAGAAAATAGTAGAGAAAAAGAATACAAGCCACTGAATCTTATCTCATTGAACAATACTCAGGCAATCATTCTAATGAAAATTTGAAATGAGAAATTTTTAAAATAGCCCAAACCGGTCAATAACTTAGAGAAATGGGATCAATTAAAGTACTATTTTTACCATCAATCTTTGAGCCACAATACTAAAAATTGCTAAATGCTACAAAGAGAGATTGAAGCCCTGATCCAAAAAGGGTATCTTAATAAATATCTCAAAAATCTAATATCCGCTCCTAGTAACAATAATGAAGGCAATGCAAAACTATCAGAGCAGCCTCGGAACTGAATGGTGGTCAAAGTAATAAAAATAATATCAACAAGATCGTCCATGGGCAATGCTCCAGTCAAAATAACGAATCTTGGTCAAAAAAGGAATGGAATCAAATTTTGATTACCTGATTAATCAACTGTAAATAATCATACGAAACAAGCACACACAGCTATCTCCACGAGCACCTGTAGTTGGCTTGGTAGGCTTACCGGTTGGTTTTTCATTTCAATATACTTGAAACTTGAATTAAACCTCCATGTATGGGGATTAGTTTTGGGTACCTACAAAAAATATATATACTCCAACCTGACACGAATCAAATTGAATCATCTAGGCACCAAGCTAGTTTGGGAACGTCATTACCGAAGCTTCAGCAGATAGGTCGGATGGCTGAAGGTATAAAGGATCGAAACAATTAATGGTCAAATAAAATAATAAATAGGACATTTGATTATGATGAACGATTATATATAACTGATGAATGATTAGCTACATTCAAAGTAGGCAATAACGGTCGAATAAATGCCAAAGATTTACTATTGAATTATTACTAAACCAATATAACTAACCGTTAAAATAACCATTGTCGATAAATGTAACATAACGTTTCAAACAATAGCCACATGAATCCCAAACAAACCGATAGATATCCAAGTTATAAATATAGATTCCAAATCAAGAAGGACATCTAATACTTTGGCAAATATTCAACTGCTGTGAACGAATTATCGGAGCACAGCTCTTCTATCATACTCAATTTACACTCATCCCCTTTCCTCAATATTTCCACCTTTCAATTTCTCTCCAAAAAATTGACTTGAACTTAAAAAAATATACCGAAAAACAAACTCTATACACATCTTATCTCTTGTTAAATTATAGCAATACTCAAGATCCGAATGCAAATTTACAAAAAGTGAACCAATTGAAGATACTGTCCAACTCTTCAATTCGTACGGTAATCCAAATTTCTAGTTCGCATCACATATATTCCCATGTTAACCCATTGGTGTGGATGATTATATAAAATGACACGTCATTCAATGTTATCCAGGAAAAAGTGTTAATAGTCATCCAGTTAGGGTCTAGATTTATTAACTAAAAAGAATGAGAAACAATAATTAAACCAAACCATCAATTGGGCTATTGGGATAATAAAGAGGATTAGTGTGGAAAGACCATAACAGATCGTGCACTAGGGATATTAAAAGTATATCTGCTGACACCACTCCTATTAGATCAAGTTGTAAAAAGGGGAAGTGGAGGAAATGCCAACAAAAAAGCCAAATTAATGACAAAAGCTTAAAGGTCAAAACAAATTCCATTGGATGATTTCCACAATTATAGGAACCTCATTTGCCAGTAGAAAAATCATGCAACAAATTTACATCAACCATCTCTAAGATCATTCACATACATACAGCAAGATGCACAAAATACAATAAATCAAGCCAATCAATGTGCTCATCATTTCACATCCTTTAAAACTCCTCCTTTCTCCAGCTCACTAACCAGCTCCCGAAGCGCTGGAACCTTCATCGCCAGAGTTCTGTACAGTCGAGAATACCGAGCTCTGGTTCCATCGGCCGTCCTAGCCAATGCCAATAAGCTCAAGGCTTCGGGGAGATCGGAAAACGCTTGCTTCATCTCCTCCAGGCTCATATTCTCAAGAACCGAGGGCCTTGGGAGGACTCTAACAATTTCTCCGCCTTTAGGTTCTTGGACATGGGCATCTGCTTTAATGACTAATTCAGAGTTTGAATTAGCTCCACACTTGATGATGAAGGAAGTTGTTGAGCCGGTGTTGAATTGAAGGACGTTCCATTGTGAAACATCAGCTTCGGCACCGAATCCGGCATCCGAAGCCTTCCGTCCATGAGATGATAGAAGGTGGTCATCTTCTTCAGCAATGGACTGACAGAGGTTTTCCCAACAAAAGGCATGAGGAGGGCTTATTCCCGTGCAGATATAGATAAGGAAAAATAAAATTAAAAGAAAAGTTCTTTTATTTGTTTGGAAAATATAAGGAAAACAATTGTGTAAAAATTTTCAAATAAAATTGTTGCTTTCTATGGAAGTCTACTTTCCATCTCCAAGTATTTTTTTCTTCTTTTTTCCTTTTTCACCTTTTTTAATTATTTTCCTTTTTTAAAAAATATTTCTAGATCCAAACAAAACCAAAAAGGTAATCAAGCTAAATGAGGTGAAGAAGAAACCAAATGTAGAAGATACCTCCACCAAGCGGCGAGCTTCAGAAATTTGACTCTGGGCACATGGATGATCAATGCCAAGAAGCGACGGCATCCGATCAGCAAGTTCATCCAAAGATGCAAGCATCGCTCTCTTCTTGCTTCTACTCAAGCTATTTACAGAGCATTGCCTTGTAATATCCTATCAGAACCAAAAACAAAAATTGCTGCTGCTCAACACTCATCCTATGATCCAAAAGCACCACCAATTCTCCTGAGCTAGTATATCAGTGTTTGGCATGGGTCAGAATCCACACTCAGCCAACCCATGCTGGAATAGTTTATTATTTATCTTTTTGATTCCATTCCAACACATTTTGAATATGTTAGGCTACATTGTAACCCCCTCTCCCAAAAAAAATGGATTCTTAATATAAACTAAAGATTATAATTTAGAATTAATAAAAAAACCTAAGCCTCTGTTTCGTTCTTTTTTTCAATTCTATGAGGTACTTTATAACGTGACTTCTTTGTATATGCTCACTTGCATATGCTTCTTCATGAAATTTTTTTTAAGAGAAAACAATAAACATTTACTTTTTATTACTAATTTAGTATCAAGTACCATTATTGACCAATTATAATCTTTAAATCAACAAATAAATTTATCCCTAGCAAGTCTTATCCTTAGAAAAATAATGTGTCAGCATGTTAGCATGTCCAGTGTCCTATAATTCCCAGTGTCCCATCGCCATGCTTTTTTGCCTATGATTTATCACATCAAGTAACATCAGTAAAGGACCAGTAATTCATGCATACAACCAACCTTGACTTGCTTCAGTATTCCATCAAGAGAGATGAGAGAAGCGAGCCTTGCATCTTCAGTGGCAGTAGAAGGGTTTCTTATAGGTGAACCACCTTCTTCCAATGCAAGCAAAGCTATGTCACTTTTCATTTGCTGCAATATCTGATTTATCATAAAGCAATCCAATGTCATCGCACGTAAACAGCTTATGTCCGCTATGATATAATGTAGAAACACTATCGGTAAAAGATTTGCTAGATGTCCCACCAACCTATCAGTAAATATAACCTCCCTCTCTATGTAGGGCCCATTGGAATCTAAAACAATAAAAAATGGACTCTGCATATAGATAATAGGTTGTAGATAAATGGGATAAGTATCATTTCTCTATCAGAAAATATAAAGACTACTTTTCTAACCATGGATGAAAATATTAGTATAGATCATGGTCGTATTACTATTGAATATATCAAACAATACATATCGTTATTAGACATACCGGATGAAAAATATTTTCTAAAAATCATAAGTTGACGAAGCCATATCGGCCGATATAGAAATATATCACGATATCGTTGAGGTCAACACATTAGCTAATATATATTGTATCGGCAGATACTTGTATCAATGTTTCTAACCCAATACCTTATGAATTAAGCAATAGCAAGTGGAATTTGTGTTTTTGGACTCATGCAAGGGAGGACAGAGATCCAACTCCGACACTTGCTGAACAAACAGTCACACTCCATGCAAATGATCAGATGAAAAATTCACGACTCACCATGCCATAGAAATTATTAATGAAACAAGTCAACATAAAAGTGATCTAAACCCGACATGAATTATTAATAGCTAGGTTTATGGACAGGTATTTCAACATAGATGCAGCCTGGCGTGTCTAGAACCTGACACCATTGCCACCCGTTTGGATACATTTATCAACCTCCCAAGTTTCATGATGACATCTACAAAAGCTAAATTGGCAAATATATCATCCTTGTTAAGAGGAACAACACCTTTTTTCTCTTATGATCAACAGACTCAAGTGCAGAACGTAGCTTGGCAACTTGTGCTGAATCTTCGGCCACTTCCATAGCCAATGTACCTGCAACATCCTGTTAAGAGAGACCACATGCAACAAGTCAACAAACCCATAGTACTTGATGATTCAATTAAGTCAGTAGAGTACAAGCAGCGCAGGGCATCATAGATAAAATCATAATTGTCAGTGTAGTATGAATAGGAGAAAATGGAACATTCATAATATGTCCCGCTTTACTTTAGACATAGCAGAAAATAAGATCAAGTCTTTTACGACAAAATGAGTGCAACGTTTCCGAATCACAAAAATGTTCCAGTCTGTTGTGTCACAATAACATGCTTAGAGGTAAGCACAAGCTAGAGCTGGAATGAGAAACGAGATATTGCCCAAACCCTGATTTAGGGTGGCAATGACACGATACTCAAGATGAGCAGCTCCCAAAAACTCGAGAAGAGTTCATCTATGTCCACCCATCAAAAGATAAGAACACGTATAATACAAAAACTAGATTCATTTAACAGAACATTCTGAAAATCATAAAATAACAGGACTATATCGACCGATATAAAACCAATACGGAAACATATCGTAATATTATTGTGGTAACAAAAAAAATTAATATAGGGGACCCGGATACTGATACATATCTACATACCAGCTGATATTTGCATCGATGACTACATACCTTTAAATGTTGCAGTTGAGAAGTGCAGACCCGCTTTGTATACTCAGATAGGAGCTGGCCCAGAGCATCAGTACTGGGAGGCACGGCAAATCCAAGACCAGCCATCCAGCCATCCATGATTGCAGTTGAAAGGAGCTCCAACTGACCTGTAGTGCCCCCTATAGCATCATCTCCAGTAACAGAAAGAAACTCGAAGTTCTCTGCAAGCCAGGATCTAACTTGACGCTGGAGCTCACCCGCAGGCGTATGAACAAAAAGAGCGGCAAGGGCCTTGTTTCCAATCGCAAAGCTTTTGGCTTCCTCAGTTATTTCCCTAAGCTTTCCGCCAGTTACATGTTGCCTCCAAGTTTCCTGCAAATTCCAATTAAAGCTTGACCTAAAAACCTAAAAACATATCCGTAGCATTGCAAAAAAATAATAAACTGAAGTATTTCTCCACTATTACAACCATTTACCAAGTCTTTAGATAAAACATCAGTGTTATTATATTGGTAATCACATCTATCACAGAAATCACACTAGAATAGCACAACTTTTGTTTCCTGATCATCCGCAAAGAAAGGTAAATGTTTATCGTAGAATCTCCAACTGCTCAAAGCCAAATTAGGATAGCATCAAATTGCCACACCAGTTACCTCATCGATGCCTCGTAGCTTTAAAACGACAGATGACAATTTGGACTTCTTTTCCTGCCTTATATTCACTTTAAACCCATGGATTTGTTCATCGACCACAGCAATCCTTGCGTCATGATGGATAGGAGATCTTCCAGGGCTGCTACCACGACTAGAACTCCTACTGCGTCCAGTATTAGCTTTCTCTAGAAAGCGTTCCACAGGAGGAACCTACAACAACAGAAAAGAAACATATTTTATCCTGAAAATAAGATCCCATATGCCACAAGAAGACACTAATATGTGATTGTAACTTATTAAGATCCACTCACCCTGATAGACTGCAGCTCTGGTGACCTAGCAAGCAATGATCTTATGTATAAAATCCTAACACGGGAAACAAGCATGGTATCCATCACCCTCTTCGGCTCCATTTTACGGATAAAAGAAAAGACAGCATCTCTAATTTCTGCTAGTATTTCATGTTCTCTTGAAGCACCAGCTTTTATGACAGCAGCCAAAACCTGTTATGCAGTAAATATATCACTTACAGTGAAACAAAGAATTATCTTGTATTACTAATTCAAATAGAAGTAGGATGTGCACCTTCCAGCCAAAGTAATTAATAAACCCATGGCACACCAGCGTGAAATTTTCTTTTACATTTTAAAACAATAAAATATGCAAAGAAATTAATCTTATCTTCACAAAACTGTTCATTAAGAATATCTAAGGAAGTTAACTAAGAATCACCGACACTTCTCTCAGGCTAGTGTGTTGGTATATAAAGCGTGTCAAACATCGACACGTGGCCAACACTCCTGACATGTGTCAGAGTATTTTATTTTATTTTATACTATGACAAGTTTTAGACATGTTGGACTATTTTTGTAATTTCAGAAAGAATGAGGTTCTTGATGTAAGTTAAAGAAAATTGAAGCAATCTGGTACTTCAAAATAGTTAAAAATCTAAGCTATGTTGTCTTCTTTTTTCACTATATGAGGTATGTTCTAGAATAACTCCCACATATTAGGTCATTTGTATATTGGTCCTTCTGATGAAACGTTTTTGGATAATGAAACAATAAATTTACATTTATATTTATAATTTAAAATAAAAAATGTGTTGATTTATTATATTATCATATCTACAAGTAAATCATAAATTTTAGTTGATGTATCCCCAAGATATCATATTCTCATTTTAAAAAGATGTGCCAATATATCAATGTCTCATCGCATCGGCCGTCAATTCCATACTTCTTATGTTAATAGAATAGAAAGAAGCAGCTAAATAGCATGCTGACAGAATGCAGCACGCAGGGTTGCATGATTTGATTGTGGGTGATAATGATCTTAGGGAGTTGATTGGCATTCGTGAAGAAAGAAAATGACACGCATATGAAGATTACAACTCTCAGGCAAAAAGAGGACAAAATCTAATTTCCCACCAAGAGGAATGAAAGGAAGTCCCTTGAACATAAGATGTTGCAGCCAGCAATCTGATCAGGAGGCAAATCAGATCATCCTCTTTTGTCGAAGCACAGAAAGATTCTAGACATTACAAATAATCTCCCTATAATACAAGGCCAAGTTTGTGTACATCACCCTAAACTCCATGGCCTGTGAACCTTGTGCATTAAGCCACCCAAATCTTTTTTTCATTTATGATAAAACTTTGAAAGGAATAACTCATGTAAACTAGGTATCTACAATTTCTCTCCAAAAAAACTACCATTCCAACAATTGAACAGAAGCATAATTGATCAAGCCCATAACCCCAGATCTTCCAAATATTCAAAGTATGCAGACACATCCTATATTTTTCCACACAAGAATCTCTATTACACCGTCACAATGATAGCCAAAGGGGTGACATCCTAAACTTCCATTAGCAACACTCCAATTCAGATCCCTTGCACGCATTACTCTTTATTTCCAAAGCCTTTGCACGCTCTAAAAGGAAAACAGTAGCAGAGGTGTTACGAACTCGTCGACACACCCTTGGAAACTTACTCACCAAATGTACGGGGCCCATTAATTTACCCTTGGCAGCTGTGGTACCTCTTCTTCCAATCTCCACTGGACGTAGAAGCTCTCAGATCGCCCAACCATCTCCTAAATTTAGAGATTATATTCAGTAATTTTTATTAGGAACCCCTACCCCTACACACATTATTTTTGTTATTTTCCTTTTGTTATACACAGGTTATTCTTGTTATTGTGCACAGGGAGTTAAGTCTGTTATGTGCATATGGGTCTTGGGTGTATATATTCTAACTATTGTTCATTAGTCCAAAGGATAGAGAAACCATTTCATTTCCTCCCTCCTTCTCTCTCGTTCTCCCTATTTCCCCTTTCTCTACTTTTCCCTTTCCTCTCTCTCTCTCTCTCTCTCTGCCTTTCTCTCCCTGTCACTTTCCTGTTTTCCCTGCTTTTTCCTTCTTTTTTCTACTTCCCCTGCTGCCCACCTCCGCCAGAACTCCCCTCTCCTCATTACTCTCATCTTCTCGGAGGCAATGGAGCACGATATGGCCATGGAGTACATATCAAATGGTGCTTTCATTAAGACAAAAGCAGAGGATGCGCTGATCGAAGAACGAACACTCCACGCACTCGAAGCAGCCATCGTCGAGCTAGCCACCGCGATGAAGGACCTCCAGCGGGCTACCGACAAATTTGGCGCCACCCTGTCCACCGCGGCTTCCACCACAGCACAAATCAGGTCGTCCATCACTGAGCTCAACCAATCACTCCACAGATTCGAGCAAAACCCTAACCGGTCAGTTCATTTTTCACCTTCTGTGGCTTCTTCTACTATTACTTCCTAGCTTCAAGTTCCAATTGCTCCACATCGTCACTCTCCCCAACCTGCAATCCCTTCCACCGTTTGTTCCGTACAACCACCTGTACCTCAAATCGCCATTTTTGCTCCCACCTCAGAACAGATTTGGCCATCCTGCCCCAATCGCATCGACCGACAACACTTGCCAACTACAAATCCCTCTGTCTTCAACTCCATCCTCGTTCAACGGCTTCCAATTCTGAAACTCTACCCCAAACTGCTCAGACCTAACCTTTACCTCCACAAGCTTTAACCAATGTCCAAATCATTACTTCCATTGCTTTTCCAAATTACCGAACCGATGATTCTGGATGCTCGCATGTCCACTTCCTGCCACCTTCCAAGCAGTTTTTACACTCCCTGGAGGTACCACTGCAATCTCTTGCTTTTCCCATTTTTCCTCTTAAACATCCTACTGAAATGGCAATCCACCTTGAGCTCCTATTATTGACGCCTGTATCGTTACCTGACAACTCAATTTTGTCTAACAAAACTTCTCCTCAAAGGCTGCCTCCCCAGCTCTCATGTTTGATAACCGATGAAGCCGGCTCTGTCCAGAAGATGACCCAAGCTGTCGCCATTATTGCTCCATTTGAACCAGACTCTCTGTCGGCACTTCTCCACCTCATTCCACTCCAACTCTTAGAACCGCACTCAATTCCCCCACCGAAAAACAAAATTGATTGGTGCATTCATGCTTCCATCATGTCTCTATCATTGGGGAACCATGTTAGCTGCACGATCCATAGGCTTGACGAGGGGAGAATTGTGCTTTGGAAATCGACAGATGGTGTGACTGTGAATCTCCCCGTACCACTGTGCTTAGGCATTTGAGGAAACTATTTCAATTAGATTTTGGCAATTATATGATGGTTAATTGTGGAACTGATTTTTTTTTTTTTTTTTTGGAGTTTCTCTCACCTGAGACCTTAGAGTTGCACTTTGTCAATTACTGTATCTGTATCCTTGAGAAGCTTCAGCAGGAGTTCGGTGTGAGGTTGGTCTTGGATCCAGTTTGTGAGTTATGGTGGACTGCCCCTAGTGTTGCTCCATCTATGGGGTCTTGGATCAGGTTTGCACAATTTTGTTCAGCATCTGGAACCTCATATTGCCCAAGTCACTATAAAGGGCCATCAGTCGGCTGATGTCTGGCCATCTTCACAGCCACGCTACACCTTCACATTGGTAATCCAATGTGGCCGATGTAATGTGAAACTTGTTCCATACGACACCATACAATTGAAACAAGGTCCTTCAGGGCTTGATGAGGATTGCTCTAATATTCAACCTCCATTGTTTAACGCCCTTCATGGGATGACGTTAGAGGCTGAGGCAGCACATGGAACTGTAACTCGGCATTATCAGCCGCATCAAACTGGACATCCAACTACTTGGATTACTCTCCTTCAGCAGGTTAACACAAATCAACACCCATTTCGGGGTTTCGCAATCACAGTAGCAGACGGGGAGGGTCATCTTGAGATCTTAGAAATCAGGCCCGAAGCTGGAGCTTCTCAACCAGCCTGTGAGGAGGCCCGGTTAGAGGCAAGCTCTAATGATCACGCAGGATTTGTGGAACTACTCCTGGGTCTTGATTTCATTCGGCCCCAGGCATCGGTGCATGCTCTTGTCATAGTACACTATCGAGGATTCAAAGAGGTGGTTGATATGTTATGGAGGTATGTCTTGGATACAAACTCTACTGATTGTGTGCTATTTTTATCAAATAAACCTTCTCTTCATACAAATATGGAATACACTGTACTTGTTGCTGCCACTATTGATTTCATGATGCTCGAGCCAGCCCGGGAGATGGAACCATATCAACTGGTGCTCTCATTGATAAAACAAACACCCGACCTGGAAAAGTCTGCCCTGATTTCTTACGTACCAAACAGTGGTTCACGCTACTCCAACTTGAACCATTGTGCTTGTAGATTAAGGACAAGGACCCCAAGATCTCCACTCCCTTCCCAATCCTCGTTCCGTGGATGTCATTCCAACCAGGACCACGTCAACAAAGATGGCAGAAGACTTCTAAAGTTAAACGACGCAAGCATGACATTGGTAAATATGCAGTTGCGATTGCTGTGGGATTGAATCTTGCGGGTGCTGGCTTGCTTCTAGAGATGGACAGCAGCTCTACCGGAGGGTCCTATGCTCAGCACGGTGCAGCATGATGCAGAAACTTGGCAGCAATGAGGTTGTTAATGAGTACAGAAGGTGACATCTACGTCCCTGACGGAGACGACAGCACACCGCTCATGCTAGCAACAAGAAGTGACCATGGGTGGATTCGTGAGCTCTTCAATGTGTGCGGAGCTCGAAGCGATGCTGAGAATTCAAAGGAGGAAATTGCTCTTCTGCTTGCAAGGAGATCTAATGGAAGAAGAAGCTACGTCGGACATGAGACACTAGACGAGCTTGCGTTGAAGTTGGCATTCGGCGGTGTAACCATGGCAAAATATTATCAAGCTCTTCTCTCGTTCAACCTTGAGGACAAGGTACTGTTGATGGGGACGGCAATGCAATGAACTCATAGACACACCCTCAGAAACTTACTCACCGGATGTATGGGGCCCATTAATTTACCCTTGGCAGCTGCGTTACCCTTCTTCCAATCTCTACTAGACGCAGAAGCTCTCGGACCGCCCAACCATCTCCTAAATTTAGAAATTATATTCAGTTATTTTTATTAGGAACCCCTACCCCTACACACATTATTTTTGTTATTTTCCTTTTGTTATACACAGGTTATTCTTGTTATTGTGCACAGGGAGTTAAGTCTGTTATGTGCACATGGGTCTTGGGAGTATATATTCTAACTATTGTTCATTAGTCCAAAGGATAGAGAAACCATTTCATTTCCTCCCTTCTCTCTCGTTCTCCCTGTTTCCCCTTTCTCTGCTTTTCCCTTTCCCTCTCTCTTTCTCTTTCTGCCTTTCTCTCCCTATCACTTTCCTGTTTTCCCTGCTTTTTCCTTCTTTTTTCTACTTCCCCTGCTGCCCACCTCCGCCAGAACTCCCCTCTCCTCATTACTCTCATCTTCTCGCTGGCAATGGAGCACGATACGTCCATGGAGCACGTATCAAGAGGCCAAACATGAAGTGCTCTGACCTGACTATAAACAGAGTGAATATTATGGAATTTCCTAGCTTCATCTGCAAAAAGGAGCATCAAACTGAACAGCTCTCCCCATTCATCAAATTTTCTACTATTAAATCCTCCCCAAAGGTTCCCACTCCTCCAAGGAACTGCCACTTTTGGTAGGGACATTAGCTTTCAAATTTGCTCCTAAAGAATGCAGCTACAGACAGCTCCAGCAGCTCTCTCCCTAAAACAGAATTATAAGACGCCACACAATCTCCTTGACAAGAATTGATGTGAAGTTTGTCATTGCTTCACAGCATTAAAACTAACATAAATGCTCTCCAGATCCATCAGTTCTTGGGAGACAAACGAACAATCATGTGAAAAGCAAGCCTCTAATGCTCATTGATGATGCTAGCTGCTGAGGCCCTCATCTATTGTAAGACTAGTTTGAATGCGTATGCTTAAAACATACTTGGGATGTTCAAGTTCAATGTCAAATATGCACATTATCAATGAGCAAAACGGAATTACCATGCCAGGGGAAAAAAAATAAAGCATCCAGCATCACCAAGCAAACAAGAAAAAGCATACCAGCATCAGAAGTTTATTCGCTCCATCTGAAATGGCAGCAAGACTGTCATATTGTTCAGGATCAAAGTCATTCAAGGCAGCAGTAAGATATTCCCCAGCTGGTGTTGTCTTCACTTTCTCATTCCCAGATTTAACCAAAGCAACTGCCGTCTCCACCTTATCAGCTGCCACAGGCACCAGACCCACTTCCGAGGTAAGTCCTTTGCTGATACTAGTATTAATTCTGGCCACAGAACAAATAAAATATCTTTAAAAAATATGGGAGCAATGAGAGACGTTGTCACTAAGACAAGAGACAAAACATTTATTAGATACATGCATACAAACATGGACAAATAGATAGCTGTACTGCCAAATGAACTTAGAAAGGAGGTCATGATATATATACAAGCTGAATCACCAGTCAAAAAAAATACACAAGCTGAATCATAACGGGAAGGGAAAAAAACAGAGGTACAAAAAGAGGGCCAAGACAGGCACCTGTCTGATTCCCGAGACTGGCTATTCAAATGTGATCTGGAAAATGGACTTGAAACCTGGAATAACAGTAAAAAAAATCAGAAATCAGAAAGGGGTAGAAAATCAGACATCAGAACATCAGTAATGCAATAACCAAACACTCTTAACCAATAGCAATAGCTGCTGACTATGCAGCATAATATAACTGACAACATACATCACAGAAAAGTAGGAAACAAAGGGGCAAAGGCCGAATTGGTTCTCTGACAATTTGAAATGCAACATGGTGTAAAACACACAACTAAATAGCCACCAACCAATTCTTGTTTAGTAACAGCAAAAAGTTTTTTTGGTTTTACATAACACCCCGGTGTTTCAAACTTGGGATAATTGGACTCCTAATTGGCTAATGTCCTTAATTATGAAAATAATTAGGAAGATGAAATCCTATGAGACTAATAATTTGCAAGCATGGACAAATCCTATGAAAATCCTAGACAAGTTAAATTTGCAGAATCTTCAGAATGGTATTTTGGTAATTTACTTAGTAGATAGTAAAAATATTTTCGCTGTTATTAACTAGAATTCCTTTGGATGTTCTACTATGCTTATGTGTGTAACTATAATTTAAAAACAAGCTCATTAAGGCACTAAAAATTTACAAAACATACCTAAACCCTAATAATTCATGGGAAAACCCTATAATGCCCTTGAAGCCCTATGTTAACCTCATGAGGTGTGGCCCCTTCTTCCCTCTCATCAGCCGCCAGTCTTCCCCTCTCCATCACTAAAGAACTCCTATTAAAAATAAATAAAAAGGAAAAGGAGGAGAAAATAAACCCTAGAACTTGCAGTCCTTTTCACCAAAAACCTCAATCCTCTATTTGTTTTATAACTCCCTACTGGTCGTCCGATATTTAATTCATGTTTGGTGGATTGAGGTCTGTCCTTGAATGAATGTTTATAGTCATGTGATTATAGTATAGTATAATATTAAAAGATATTACAAAAAATAATACTGAGTGTTAGCATACATAATGGTTAATTCCTGCACCCAAATTGGGTGGGAGGAATTAGAGAGCAATTCCTACACCCAGATTGGACAGGAAGAATTGTCAAGGTGGGTGTTGATTCCCATGCCTAGATGGGCTAAGGGAGCAATTCCTACACTTAGATTAAAGGAAATTATCGCATGTCAAACTTGCTAATATCGATTACCTTGTGTTATCAACCCAACCTTCAAGGTGGAAATACGTGACCTTTCGTTCACAGTGACATGATAAAATCTAGAAAACTTATTCATGATATCTCATGTTAAAATGACATCTGTTGAGATAGATTCAACAAAACTTACGATTTTATTGACATTCGAATTTTGTGAAATCCTATTACGTGAAATTTCGGGTTCGCGGTAACCTTTGGTTGTCGATTCTTATTTGTAATCTTGAGTTATGTTTACGGCGTGTCATAGACTCTTGGATAGAGTATGGTTGGCTCATGAGATTGGTGTTGCTCTTGATTATTCTAATTTCGTTATTCAAGATGTTTATTGTTTACAGTTTTATTGATATTATTACTTGCTGAACTTTCAACTCACCATTGCGTTCTATTGGCTTCAGAGTAGCGTATATCTAGACAGCTAGCTAGCAATCGAGTTTTACTAAAGAGTTTGCAAGTAGAGGATTCCAGAGTCTAACTTTTTTTGTTGAGGATTGCAGGGATTTACTTTTATCACATGTAGTACAAGCACATAGTTATCTTTCGAGGATGCAACTATGTGACTTTTGGATGTATCGGACATTTTATTTTACCTCATGAGTTTAGGAGATGAACATTGATAGATGTTTTATTTATAATGGTTTTCATGATGATTATTTATGATGGAGGTTTCCGCGTGAGCAATGTGAGTTGAGTGGCGTGCACTTCAGATCTAGGTCGTCACATTTCATGTCCAATATCATTTTCATTTGTTCATTTATAAGTGAATAAACTATTTTCCAACATGGAAAACCTAGAAATCACTTCAAATCATACAGGTTTTTTCTTTACACATGAACAGGATAATTAAATAACATCTTAGAATAGTTTCCTTCAATTATACATTCTATGATCTTCCTATCCTCTCTCAACTCAAAATTGCTTTCATTTGATTCAAGAAGTAAATCCTTTTCAATTAATCAGAACAAATTTGTAGCCATAAGTTAACTAATGATAATGAAATAAACTAGTCATTGACAAATCAACCACTCACAGCCATCCAACACGTAGATGTTCAACAGCGGCAAAGAAACTTGTGAATTACAATCTAGTAAAGAAAATGTATCATTAGTTAACTGCATCATAGTTATACCACTTGATCATTCCACCTAGGTATTACCACCCAGACAATATGGTTTCAGTGTTAGGATGAAAAGACAGTCTAACCTTCCCAATAGGCCATTATAATGCAACACATCCTATCTACGTATATGAGGGCAGACACTCTATATTGGACATCCATGATTCATCTAACTATCCAAGTCAATAAATCCCAAGAAAAAGAACAAAATTTAGCACGGTTGATCAGAACATAAACAAGTCTCTCGCCTTATTAGTATCATTTTATTTTTATTTCCAAGTTAACCAACATTTAGATCAATCTCTGGTATTGCACAGATTCTCCACATATTGGCATAGACTTTGCAACTGAAAACTAGGAGAAACAGGCTCTCATCTGTGAAAGAAAATTCTGGAAAACAATCAAATTTGTTTTCTACATGCCCCATAATGTTAGAAAAGTAAATGGAAAGTAATGCATTTGAATAAACATGTGAAAAGAACTCCCACTTTCCAGTGTTTTTGTTTACTAATTTTTTTAATAGAAAACACCAAATAGTTTTTCCACAAACTGAAAGCCCTTACCCCTCATTTGGAATCCAGCAAGTAAAGTTTGGCAGAAAACATGACTAAGATACAACCAAATTAGTTCAAAATTTCCTCAATTTTATTTCCTTCAAATTTTCTGGGATACAAGTAAGGCTTAAAGCCACTCATAATTCCAAAATTGTTCCACGAGCACCATTTTCAATGTGAACACCGTGAAACACCAGTTAGAAAAATGAGATTGAATTGAAGATAGAGGTAATAAGAAGGGACAGAGAGGCCAACCAAAAAAATTGGAGTCAGGTAATAAGGAGATAAAACTTCCATTAAAAGATGTTGATTTGTCCCCAGCCATTCTAAAGAAGAGGACTCATTTACCCTACCCCAAATAATTAGGCTTAAGGCATTGTTAACATCATTTGTTATTAAGCACCACTTTCAATCTTGGACGTTGAAAAATAAAAATTTCTGAGATTGCATTGTCAATAGAACAATCCACCTGAATGTCACATGTTTCCTGTTGTGATACATTCAACAAGGACATGTATAACATCATAGTCAACTTGTATCTCCTCATTTCAATTTTCGAAGACAAAGATACTACTAAATACTGCTGTACACTTCATAAAAAGGTTAACAGAATGTGAGATAATCAATGGGCTATTTTTGGTCGGGTCAAATGTCCACTGTTTCTTCCCCAGTAGATTTGAATGCAGCAATTTGCTAATCATAAAATTTCAGACCCTTCTAGAGAGAGAAAATCATAGGTCTACTACAAGAAACGAAGGAAAAGACAAAACGGAACTAATAAACCAAAATCTGATTCAATGAATACTTCAGTTCTTGGCCTATTTCTGCTCCATGAATAGGACTGAAGGAACACAAATCAAGAGTACTATGCCACAGAACAACACTTCTCCTATGTCACCTGTGTGACACTTATCTATCACATTCAACATGAAGTAGACAAGTTAGCATTTCCCCATCCCACCCCGAATTGAATAGAGAAAAGACTTTTGAGGAAAAACTGTTCATCTTAGAAGTATAAGTACAGGAGTATGGAACACCTCTTAAACACGCACCTCCACGCAAGCTTACCCTTAGAATTCTGAAGACTAGCCATTATTTTGGTTACACCACTCATTGGCTTAACCTCACTTGGCTTAACTTATCCCTTTTGAGCTTGTATGAGCTTGTCCCAAATGAGAAGAAATCATCTCTTTGTAGAGAAATATCACCTCCTCAACCAATGGCTGAAATTATCTTTCCATCTTCTACCATTAGATGCCTAAAATTGATGCTCTATAATATTATTTACAAATATCCCCCTCAAAAATACTCTAAAACGTCCTATATCCTCTCCATTCAAGAATATCCTAGTAAAGTACACGTCCCCTACCTCTTTTATACTTCTCTAGGCCAAATAGAATTCTATAGAATCATCTAGACAATTACATACCCTATATATATATATATCTTTGTACAACTAAAGATGTACATACAGGAGTCCTCCATTTGTGTGGCACATTTGCATGACGTATAACCTCTATACTCCTCGGGCATACATGACATATAGGACACATTGCCAAGGTCCAAATAGATGAGGATAGAATGAAATTAGTAAATTAAGACCAAAAAATGAATGAGATGAGCAACGGAACAAAACTAAGATACAACCACAAAAAAGGAAAAAAAAATGAATTATGCAACTAGCATACCTGAGGTGATCCAACGGTAGTTGCTTTCTCTGTCAATTTATCAAACAACTTCTCGTTTTCTTCATGCAACCTCTATGGCCAAAACAAAGTACTTTATCTTCGAGAAAAAAGGTAGAAAAATAAATGAAAAATAGACCTTAAAACTACGTTGAAGCACAATAGAAATATGTCAAGTAAGCATTGTCATAAGCATTAAAAAGTGCAACAAATCAGATTGACAAGTACAATCTAAGGAGTCATCCAATCAGTAGTCTAAGATGGGCACACCACATAGATCACCAATGAAGTGCCCAATACCAAGACCCCAGCCCAACATGTCATACATGCCTTACCTTGTCCTCCAATGTGCAGGTTCTTTTTGCACATCTGAGGCGTGCAAATTTCACATGTCTGTAGCACAAGAGATAACTGAAGACACAATGAAAAGAGGAGAAACGGAAGTATCTATACCCCAACAAAAGCGAGCCACTTATCATAAATTGATGGCATATTTACTTTTTGTTGTCCTTATTCAGGTCCCTAACTTGAACCTTCATATCTTCCTTGATTCTAAGCCAAATTGGGCAAATAAGGAATCATTCAAGAGTTCATGGAATGATCTACATACTTAAATCATTTTTTGGGAAAAAGATGACCATAGATTACTGACAACAGGGCTAAAGTTGACTAGTCCACTGCAGATTTCACATGCTGAAGACCCCAGTTTTGAAGGTACCACTAAATCTCATTCTATGAACTATGCAGATCCTGCAGTCATGTTTTGAACACAAAAGTGGTCAAGGACAGAAGCTAATGGAAACTAAAGCTAATTTATCCCAACTACAAATTACACAAGGTCAGAAGCATATCTCTAAGCCAAATCAAGCAAATGAGGCACTATTCCAGAGCTCAATAAGCAAATCTAAAATTCCGTCACTCCAGATCAATGTAACTTGATGTCATTTTTGTACCCCAAATGCAATAGGAAACAACATCTATAGATTATCAATATCCGTAGGTTGCCAACTCTAGTTCAAAACCTTACAACAAACTGACTCACAGTTGCCCCAACAAATCTCAATGACATAAATTTACTATCATTTTTCCTTCTCCTTCCCATTAAGGAATCATTGAATTTCTCTACACTACCCACGAGCTCAGCCCATTTCTTTGCATAGATAATAGAAAAATACAGCATATTACATGACCTAAAGGATTAGAAAACTCTGGAAATACTGACGCAGCAAAGCAAATACGTCAATAAATTACATTACAGCAAATTGACAAAAACTGCCATAGCCACAGCAGTAAATTACAACAGACCTCAATTAGTGCATCACGTTTTGAGAGTTCTTCTTCAAGTTTCTTTGTAACTGCTGAAGAATCCATGTTTTCCCCAGTTGCCTTTAGACTTGATTGAACACCAGGGCCTGATTGCAAGCCAACTGTTAATCTAGTTTCAGGAGACTGAAGGGCCTCATTGAGCTGCACTTCTAAGCCTTTTATTTTAGCCTATATGAGAATCATAGAACAACATATACATCAAATAAAAATTTAGTTGAAAAAATTTGTGAAACCCTCCATGAAGATAAAACATCTTATGAGTTTCTCCATGGAAAACTATTAAAACTGATGAATTACCACTGTCACTCAATTGTTTCTTTTTTTCATGTTTACCTGGTTAATCCCACTATAAGCATCTCAATAAAAAAGAACTTTTCTTTCCACCATTCAAAAATGTTCATATAAAATCTGCAGATTAGAGGTATAAAAACTAATAATAGTAGGAAGCCTCCTAACACAAGCATTATGGAAATAGTATATGACACAGAATGTCGCCATAAAACAAAAAGGAAGAACACAAACCACCAAATAATACAAAAGAAAATCAAGCACTAGCAGTTACAATAACATCAACAAAAAGCACCCCAAAGAAAACCACAACAACATCAACATAGACTCACTAGGTGGAGTTTAAAAAAACACCCTAACGGAAATGAACTAAAAAGAAACTAAAGAGCGGAGGAAGTTTGTGTTCCAAAGTTATCACAGGAACCAGAGAGACAGCAACATCCTCATATTCTAAGGCAATATGTTCCAAGAAATTTCTCAATGCACTTTAACAAATTATGAACTCCAAGAAGATAACCCTGCCTTCATTTCTCATAGAGAAGCTACTTGTTAGAACTGTCAGACAGACACAATTCGTACAATTGTGTTGTTTATACTGAACCCATAACTTACTAGGCCAAAGTACAAGTAACACAAATCATTCTACGTGAAATTATAATTCACAAATTTATGAGAACAAATCATATGAAATATAAGCAAACTGAGCTGACTGGGGAAAAAAAAGACGAAGAAGGACCCACCTGCAAGCTCTGAATTGTTGAATTGTGTTGTTGAATTTGCAATTTTTGTTCTTGCTCAACTTGTAATAATTGAGCAACTTGGGTTCTAAGTTGGGAATTCTGATCTTTCTCTATCTTATGCTTGTCAGAAAGCATGAGATTTTCTGACTGCATTACATGTGGAAAAAAACATGTCAGCAAACCAGAATGATAAGTTGCATAAAACTGGTGAAATCAGATTGCAATAGGATGATTTTCCACACTACAACTGCTACTTGCTGTAACATTTGCTACACAAGTTTGCAAGATAAAAAGTAAGGAAGCAATAACTTAGATGTTGTTCAGAGACAACGGAATAACAGTGCAGCAAAGATCAGAAATGGTCAGATAAAACTACCCAAAAACTCATTGTATTACTGAAAAACCTAGGAAAGGACAATAACCAGATATCTAACAGTTGACAAGGATTCAATTTGACCACTAAAAGAGAATAGACATCCTTCCCTTTAAATTGAACAATGAACTCAAACCAGTCTACTGAAAAAGGGAAGTCAACAACAAAAATTCAAGTGATATAGAACAATTTTTCCTGAAGAGAACTTTGTTTTTCTTCTGCATACACAAACAGAAAAAAGAGTTCACCATATCAGCACACATCAATTAGAAGATTTAAGCAGAAAAGACAGCATTTAATGGAGGTCACTTGACAATATATAACTGAAGAAGATAATTGAAGAAGGTCTGAACCACAGCATATTCCCCTGCATATAATACTTGTTGAAAGATTGCTCAGCATTAGAGAGACAAAAAAATTGCCCTACAAGACAGCTATTCAGAAGGTGATACAATCTCCAAAGAAGTTGGAATATGACATCTAAACCATACAACTGGGAGTTAAGAGATTTGAAAAAGAAATAGCAGGACAACCTAATGGAAAGTTGATGAAGTAACCAAACCTTCAAATCTGACTGCAAAGTAAAAGAAACTTTCCACGCCTTCTGAACTTCGTTAAACAATAGGGCACATTGATCATTTGCATCCTTAAGTGCTTGTTGTAATCCCATCACCTCTTGCTTCAGGTCATGGATCTCCTTTTCTTTTTCATATAGCTCTTGACGTGCATCATTAGCCTACAAGATGTATCACAAATTAAAGTTTAGTCAAAGAAAAAATGCACAACCTTTCTCAAATATTAGCAACTGATAGTATGAAAACTCAAAACTCATCAGTTCCATTCATACCAACATAAAAAAGAAGTTACAACCAAATCAAATCTCCATTTGAACAAAATCAATATTCAGTAACAAGTTCAACACTTAAACAATAGAAGAACAGCAAACAAAAAATAAGAACTCTAGAATAAAATCTTTAGGATGCCACATTGTATAGTGTATGTTCCAGAAAATGAAGTGGAAATTAGTATGAGTTCATCACGGGATACAAAATACGTGATGAAGGCACAGTTGATCCACAAGATCCTAAGTGACCCCAAACCGTGACTAAAAGCTTGTTTCCTCATCATCACCCTAAGCCAAAACAATATAGTACTTAGGAATGGAATCCAAACTAAGCAGTACCTAACTCAAATTCCAAATAAGGTAATCATTTTGCTGCATTGACATTGACCCTTCTTGATGGAAGATATCCCGTTTCTCAGAAACCTAAACACAAAAACAGGTGGTTCTTGCAAGAAAGCAGGGTACTTGAGTTGGAAGTGTTCTAACACTAGATTCAAACTTAGCTGCAGGTCAAAATTTAATCACACATGCCTCACATAATAGTGAATAGCGAAGAATAATCCTCAGAAACTCACAATATCTCTCCATTTCTTGATCGTGTCTCTATTTCCAAGGCTTAGCATAACACTTCGAGCTCTGGCAGAAAAGCTGAGAGAAGACAAGGTCTCAGACAAGTTTGAAACATCTGGACAGATGTTAACAATCATCAAAGTTTTAGCATTTCCACCTACATGAAAAAGGAAGTTACATTTAGTGTGGGGGAGAAAGAGATGACACAAAATACTGCATTTGAAAAGAATAAATATAGAAAAAGAGTGCTTAGCAAACAAAACAAATCAAAAGAGATAAAAGACAATTGCTTCAGAGACAGACATTAACATGCAACATACTTTCAAGGAACTCAAACAGTTAAACGAAGTCAAAACAGTACATAGAGAAAGGAAAGTGACAAATAAAAGGGTGGTCGAGTATATAGAATTCCCACAATGCAGGATATAGGGATGGTCAAATATAAGTAGAATTGCAGTACTATCCCCACAATGCAAGAGGGTTGTTTCTATGGTTAAATTTTGTAACTTTTAGGTCACAATAGAGCAATACATGCAAGTAGAAAACATAAAAGCTTCAAATGAGATGACAAGAGGCCAAACATGGACGAAAATAACCATCATCTGCATATGGAAAATTTTTGAAAAGAGAACTCTACTGGCATCTCTTGAATGAAATTGTTTCTCATGACTCACTTACCCATTGAGTCTGCAAGGACCTTGGTAAGCATTGAATTTTCGTAAGGGCAATATCTTTTTTTGAGGTCAAAGAAGCCAAAACATCTCCCAACCTGTAGATATACCACTTATCAGCAGCATGTGCATCATAGGAAAAAGCAGAAACAAGCTTTGCAAGCATAAACATCTAGCTGACTACAGCCTAAAAGTGCTATAAACAAAATGAAAAGTATACATTTTTTATCTCCATGGTTAACATGTCTAAAAAAACACAATCTGTTATCAAAAATTAAGAATACAAGACAGTGATCTCTGAGCATCTAATTCAATGTCAAAAAACCTCTGGGAACCAAGCATCAACTACCTGGAGCATGAGTTTACAAGATAATATTACTTCTCCAAAGAAACTGACATATAACAAACTTCCACAAACAGTTGCCTAAGGCTCACTTAGGTTGACTTCCATCCTTCCAGTTCCAGGACTATAGAATCTGAACTTTCCTTGAGAGAATAGGGGAATCTAGGCACTGAAGTCACTTTCATGTTTTGGGAACAAAAATCCAAACACAGGACTAAGACATAACTACTCATGAGGATCAGAGAGGGGTTTTCAGCTGCATATTATGAGGCACTAAAATCACAAAGTACTTAAAGCAAATTTAATGAAGTTGCATTAAAGATTTATTCTTGCAGCACACGTGCTTTTGAAGTTTGATGCAGCCACCAAACTAAACACCTTAAGTGTTGATAGAATCAACTCACATGAATGAAGTAAGCCGTAAATACCATAAACATGGCAAAGAAAAGAGAATAGCCTACAGTTGAACCACTTACGCTGAGAGAGATTTCATAACATGTAACAGGTCTGTCACATCCTCCCCACTGTTATTGTCCACTGCCAAGCCATCACTTCTGGCTAAGTCAACAAGAGAAAGCTTGCTGTGCAGGTTCTCCCCAGTGATAACATTGTTATAGTGAATATGGATTGTAACAATCCTAGTTATAGCAAGCAAGACATTTATTTATTAGCCACAGAAAATTTTGAATCTGGCAGACCTACAGCACAGAACCATGATACAGAGCATCAATGCAATTGAAACTCATCTAATTACCCTGAAAATCAATAATTACACATAAATGATAGAACAAAAGCTTTCAATGTCAATGGAAAATTTTAGTCAGCCTGGTGAGTGATGAAGCGCAAGTTGTTTAAAACAAATGATGCTTAAGAGGAATAATTATTCTAGGAGTGGAGATGAATAGATGACAGAACAGGCAAAGCAAAAACTACTCCAATACTTCACCCCATACAAATTTTCCGAAGCATAAATACACTGTTTCTATATAGAGACACTGACTTAAAATGGTTTAGACCAAAAACTTTACACCAACAATAATTTGAGCAAGTGTCAAGGGTGCAAGAAGTAGACATACAGGTGAGACACATTTAACTTTGATACATCAGTTCCCCGAGTCAGCAACACTGCTTTTAGAACTTTGGAGAAGCCTAATGGATTATCAACTTTCTCTGGCACAAGTTCTACAAAAGAACCTGGTGATCCCATCAGAACCTTTGGTGAACTCTTTCCTGATTCCGCCAGCAAATCCCTTATCTATGAAAAAGTTGGTGATGTTACGCTTGTCTAACTGAACAACAGCAAAATTCAAACATAGCCTGATTGAGCAGGGCATAAAATGTGCAGCACATATAAACCTGCTCATTATAAAGCTCGAAGGCTGTGACAGAGAAACTAAATTGAGAAGAAGAAGTGCTGTCTAGGTTGGATAAATCAAACAGCTCCTCAAAACATCGAGCATAAAGACCACGATCATGGCTTGATCCTTCCTGCACATGTTGCAGGCATTATAGAGCTAAGAGCCAAGCAAGACAACCTAAAAAGGTAGATGAGTGGAACATAGAAGCACCAAAAATAGTAAAAACAAAGAAGCAAAATCCAATATTATCTCTTAGCACAATATAAAAAGATCAATAGATCACTATCCTTCTTGTCAAGTCCCAACATTTCATGTATGTGACTCTCTAATTTATAGTGCCTTCATTTTTACATAAAAATATTTTTTTTCCTTCTCCCTGACATGACAGGATTTACTTGGGTTAAATAACACATTCAAAAAATTCATTATATTTTGAGAATTCAATGTGAAATCCCAAATTCCTCCCAAAATAAGCGTCAATAGCTGGCCCAATAAGGCCACCTTTTAACAGTAAAGGGAAAAGTGAGGGGCTGATGACATTCACCAGCCAGCTCATGGAGAAATTTGGACTCTAGTGTCATATCTTGATTTTTAACTATAAGAAATTGCCTCCATGGTTGATCAATTTTCTTTTTAGTTTCTCTATTAATGTTGATCCTAGGGGACAATTCGAAGGGTCTGGTTATGCATTTGTGTGTAAAGAAGATATATATCGAATAGTGCTCAGTCTATGAGAAAATTGCACAAGAAAAGGAAAAAAAATTACCAAGAAAGCATGCAAGGGAGGGGAAAAGGCAAAAGTGAAGAAAAAAAACATAAGCAGAGAAGACAAAGCAGGGATAGAAAATGGGGATGACAAAAAGAGAAAACAGAGAAGAAAAATGTAAAATGTTAAGAGTTTATGTGAAATTTTATACTGGTCTTCAAAGTTGTTATTTTGGATAAATGAATTTCCACCATTTTTATTCATTTCCTAGTTTGAGTCCATATTTCTGGCAGGCAATTAGTTGCTATTTCAAAGCCCATAATTTGAATTAACTATCAAATAGTTACTTGTGACTTTTGAAAGTTAAGCAATCAATATTTCCAATGATATTTTTCCATATAATCAGTTATGCTGACAAGAGAGTTAATAGAATGTGTAACACAATAACATTAATTAAGCTAGCACATAGAGCAAAACTTCATTCTTGTATTTCACGCATCATGTTTCACTATTAGAAATTGTATACAAACGTTTTGGCATTATATTAATAGAAGGATTTGGCAGCTGATATCGCTCTTGGGAGTACTGGAGTAAATTAGTTTCTCCTGGCATAGTCCAAATGAGTGGATACCTGTCTACAACTTGTTCTATAAAATATATAGTTTTACGCTGTTGGAAATTGAGCAGTAGCTTATGTATAGAGTTTCAGATTAAATACTATTCTGAATATTTTAAACATATGCAAAATACAAGAATAGTAAAGGTATTACAAGTATATTTCCAGCAAGTACTAGGATGCCTTCTGCAAAATGACTCTTTGGTATTGATTTTGAGTTGTTGGACACTTCTAAACATGTAATTTACAGCTATATCAGCAATAGTATTTTTAGGGCCCACTTTTAATATGCATGAAGACTTAGCTGTATGCCAGGGGTGCATTGGCCTTTGTGACCCATCTGCATGAGCATGACTAGCTTAAACAATTGAATCCTGCAAGATTTAGTGTAATATAGACAAGTTCTTTGGGATTTAGCTTTTTCATGCAATAGCATAGCTTGGTGATCATACCAGTGAGTATATTACAATAAATAGGTACGTGAGTATTTGTGTTTGATGATAACTTTATGTGAGTGTTTTAGAGCCATGATTTTGACGAGAAATTGTTTTGTTTTCTTATCAACAAATGACAATTGCATAATTTACTTCAAATTGATTTTAGTTTGAAATGAATATTACACAACTTACATATTAAACTCTTTATTTATACAGTTGTTCCCCATTTTGACGCTTTTATCCGTCACTAGGTTTGTTCCATCCCTCATCTTTCACTATGCACATAGTACTGAGTAGTCATTTGCGTATACTCTTTTCTAGTTGCAAAACCTGACTAGACAATGTTGATCTTCGTATTTTAGCATGTAGACAGTGACCCTAGATGGAGTAATTTTTTTTGCATTATAAATAGTGGCTATCTCCTGAGAGAAGGGATAGGTAGAAATGTCATTTTTTGTAGATGACCTTGGCTATAATCCTTGAACTTGTCAAAAGTATATATGTGTTTTCTATGCTTTGTAAGTATAAGCTTCATGGAATATTAAGTACAGCAAGATTAATGCAAACTTGAATTTCTAGGAGACACTGTCAGATTTTATCATATCAGTCTTTTATGGATAGGTAGAAATGTCATTTTTTGTAAATGTCCTCAGCTATAACCCTTGGATATGCCAAATGTGTATATGTGTTTCTATGCTATGTAAGTATGAGCTTCATGGCATTTTAGATATAATAGGATTTACGCAAACTTGAATTTCTAGGAGAAACTGTCAGATTCTAGTCATATCAGTCTCTTAAGGACAGGTGTGACAAAAAAGGTTCTAGAATCAAACCAGGAAAGGTCAGGTTCTCATAATTTAGAATCCAAACAGGAAAGGTCAGATTTTGTATAAAGCAATAGAAATTTTTACACTAGGTGATCCAACCTTGATGCCCACAAAATTGTTGAATAGGTATATAAGATTTTCTGTTTAGAATCTTTTAGCTATGGATGACCAGCTTCTATATATGCTTCTAAATGGCGTCATGTCTTTATACTGAATTATAGTTTGCATAAAAGAATCTTTGCAAATCAAACACATATGTGAATAATTCTTTACATTTGTAGTTTGTATGGATAGCCTAAGAATGATAGCAAAGCCTCAAAGGTTTCAAATGTCAACTTGTTCAAAAGGTTTATGTCAAGAATTCCAAGGAAATAAATCATAAAAAGAAAGACTTCAGACTTTATATGCATGTGATCAGTAGCTACACCATATATTTTATAGAAGACACCAACAAGAGCACCTTGGGACAGGGGAGAGAAGAGAAGAGAGAGAGAGAGAAGAAAGAGACCATGGTGTAAGTCTTTCCAGATCGTGTTTGCCCATAAGCAAATACAGAAACATTATATCCATCCAAAGCTGACTGTACAAATGGTTGAACATCAATAAATAGTTCAGCTGCATACAAAGACATTGAGATCAGATACTTAAATGTCCAAAATCAGCACTAATCATGGAGGCAACAATGCCTACCTTGTCCAACATGAGGTCCATAAACCCTGTCAAATTCAAAATCCTTCTTAGGATGAGCCAAAGTGTGAGCACCAGTATTAATCCGGATGGTACATTCATCAGGAAATTCAGCAACAGATGGACCTTCATCTTCAAATAATGGTCTTGTACGACAAAACACCTTTACATTTCCTGCAATTTATTCCTCGGTTTTACAAAGTATAACAAAAACACAAAAGACAGCCTTATGAACCCATATATATTCCCAATAGAATGTCTAGAAAAGATTATGTAGGTTTTACATAATGGTGAATTAACTTAACTTGTGGAGGCCATGTGCAAAGACAAGGAACAAAGATGCAAAGAGTTAGAGCAAGTAATAAAGATGATTGACAGAGATTAGATACCTTTGACTGTCAATAGGTCATTGAACAACCTTTTCTTCTCACTCATCAGCGGAGAAATTCGAGCCAAAGTTTCAAGGGCAACCTGGTCTGAAATATGATGAAATGTATAAATTAGTCAAGTTCAACTCTCTCTCTCTCTCTCTCTCTCTCTCTCTCTTTCACTTGTTCTATGGATTTGCAACACAAAATCAACATCTCTAAAACAAACATCAAAATAGTTCATTGAAACTATCCAAAAGAGCAGCCAATTATCTGCAAAAGTGCTACAAATCAGCTAATATTGAATAGACTCCTCTTTTCCAGATACAAAAGAGGGATCATCCGACCTGAGTCCATGATTCCATTATTCCTTATTATAATTAAGTTACATCTTTCTTAATATTTACAGCAGCATAACATGTTATTCATCACCTTACTACTCCCACATCAATAATAAAAGTTACATACACCTTTGGTAACATTGGTCAATTTTCTTTTTAATAAGTAAATATCAGCCTTCAAAGTTTCAGATACTAGTAATACACCAAACTAAATTCTTACCCAGTTTACGTGTTTTATCAGCAAGAACGCCCAGATACCTCGTTATTCTGTCAAGTTTTGCATTAGAATATTCATGGAGATCACTGGCTTCTTGTTTTAAAGCAGCGTAATCTTCTCTTGCAAGCTGTGAAAATGCATCATGGTTCTCAGGTAAAATAGAGGAATTAAATGACAGACATGATGACAAATTAGACAGACAAAGAAAACAAACTGTAATAATCCATCATACAGCAAGTCTCCACAGCATCACTAATTTTTTATGAAGGATACCATCTTATTAAATAAAAAGAGCAGCATAATAAATGCAACTAAAAAGACAAGCCCATAAAATTAGATAAAAAGTTGCCTGGAAGGTTCACTATTTCAAATCAATCCTTTCGTAAATATCCGGGCAGATGGAGACTATGCAGAGTTAACAACCCATATTCAATTATGCCCCCAAACAGCTAAAATTTATTAAAGATACCTGGAAGCTTCAGTTTTCCCTCTCTCTGAACTCCCTGATCTAAGGCCATACTTTACAGATGAAACCTACAAAGACACTCCCAAATTTGGTTGAAGAAGCAAAAAGGGTCTAATCCCACAGAGAACTTGAAGACATGACCATCAATGATATCACATATGTCAGTCAAACTTGACCACTTCACGCTTGAGATGAGCTAAACCAATGCAGTCATCAATCTTTACCTGAACACATAATCAAATATCTCATGAAATTTTAGCCACTTTGAAACTGAATCTACTTTGAGTTGTAATGTGGGGGAACTGTATTTTCATCCCCTCCGTGGTGCTAAAGCACACTGGAAGACAAAGGCACCTTCATAACCAGCAAAATATCCAATAACCATATTTCCTTTCAATTTAGCCAGAGAGAATTGCCCCTTTGGGAAAGTGCATACGATGCAACTTTATGTAATAAATGAATGGAAAGTCATGGGAAATAATTGTATCCTTATCAGTGCCATTACAGGTTGGACAAGGTGGAATGTGACATATGTACGTAATATTGAGCTATGCCTTACATGTGGAATATTGAAGGTGAAGATGTTAATATATACTAGTCACCATCTTCTGAAATGAACTCAAGTATGACAGATCAAGAGGCATCAGGAACAGAACTTACTCCATCTATTTTACTATTAGACATATGTAACTGGAGGTGATTATTGGATAAATGACAAAATAAAGACAGAAGAAAGGCTAGGGAAAACAGGACCTAAAAAGTGGCAATAAGACAGTAAAGTCTTCCCTGACAGAGGGAAATGGCAAAGTGGTACAGGTAGCAAGTCCAATGAGAAATGGAACGTGGTCTGATAAGTACATCAATGAGGTCCCTAAATCCCATGAGCATGCTGCTGCATATCTACGCTTAGCTATAACCATGAACGTGCTTAACTGAAATCAGGTGAAGACCTCAGAAATAAAATCAACAGCCAGCAACCAGACTGTGATCCTTTGACCCCTTTGAAAAGCAGTGACATGATGAAGGCATGTCAACTTAGTCATAAACACACTCTAACATAACTCAATTCATCTTTTACTGTATACCTAGCAGTACATTCCAGCAAGAGCTCTCCCTCTTAACATCCCGTTTGCTGACATCCTTGAGCAGTTAAGGCAGTGAAAATGACATAATCATATCAAAAACCCAAATCACCTAATTAGCACAAAACTAGCAATTCTACAACTAATTGTAAAACTGCCCAACCAGTCTCGGCAGGCAAGATAGCTTCCAAGAGCTGTACTTAGCAGTTCATCCCTTAGCAAGTCCCTGGGAATAGACATTAATACAACTTCAGCAACAATTCAATTAAAAACCCGTGCATTATATTTATATTAGGAAACTACGTCACCTAATTCCCATAGAATTGGCAATTCAACACCTTATTTCAATACTTCGCAAACAGTCAGTCAGTCATCACACAGGATTCAGCTCCCAAGAGCAAACTACTTAGCAGCTTATCATTGAGAGTAGACATTACTAAAACTTCCACAACATTTCAATTAAACACCAGTATATTAGTTTTGCAGCTCCTCACGCGTTGATTTTGCATCACTTGAGGCCCTCATAATCTCAAGTTAGAAGACATTGCAGCTAAGGAAAAAGGATGATAATAAGAATACGATTAAAGCAAGAACTAAGAAAATAATAGCGAAATGAGCATAGATTCAGACCATGACTTTATCGTTCAACTTCTGGAGCTTTGTTGCTAAGTTGTGTTTGGAGAGCTGCTGATGCGGCAAAATGGAAGACGAAGAGATCGAGTACCGACGAACCAAAGGCGCCGGCCTGTTTTGATCCTCGTACTGGGAGGACTTCTTCGGTTCGAATCCTTTCACCTCCCAGTTCCACCTGTTCCCCGGGTCCGCCATTTGTCAAGCTCTCCAAAACCAATCGAACAATCTCGCTCGCTAAGGAACCAGGAATCTCTCTCGCTCGCTCGCTCGTAGATACGAAAGTTTCTAATTGGGCAAAATTTGATGTCTGTGGCTTTCGTCTTTCCCTCTTGGCATATTTAACATTTCATTTGAGGAGAGTGGGAAACGGGAATCAAAACGTCGTCGTATTAGTCAGATTGCTGGATGGAGGACACCTTACTGCATTTTCACTCACAAGCTATTTTGCGCTCGTGATGAGGTCACGCCTCGCTCTCACAAATTTTCGTGCGTTTGAATTAAATAGATAAGGCAATCGCACGTGACAAGGGCTGTAGCTTATTTGGTGTTTGCTTTGCCACGTTTGCACCCTTAGCTTTGCTGGAGCCACGTTTTCGGGTAAGCTTTGATTGGGCCAGTAGCCATTAACATGCCCATGGACCTTAAGCCCATATGCTACCATAGACTGGCCTGGTCCATTCCAAACTTTTATTTTTTAATTTTAATAGCGCGACGTATAGAGAATATGATGCAGTCACCAGCAACCCAAACGGTGGCCACTTAAGATTGACACCCTAAATCACAGTTTGCGCACATCAATTGGTAGGGAAGGGGAGAATTGCAGGCAGAAGGAAACAGGAGATCGGGGAGAAGGGGAGAAGAGAAAGGGGAAAAGGAGAACAGAAAGAAAGATTCGAGAATTGAAGAAAAAGTAAAAATATCTCTGTTGTCCTTTACTGCTGTGTCAATTTCACATTTAAGGGGAACAGGGAAATGGGAATAATAATAGGAGTAGGAACAGGACGGGAAAAACAACAAACAATTGGGAGAAACAACAACGGAAAAATATACCCACAGTGGAAGTAACAAACCCCTATAACTCATATGCAAGTGTAGAAGATGTGCAGTATATTAATGATAAAAATGATATAAATGTGCAATGTGCCAGTAATGTCATTGAAATACTTAGAGAAAGTCACGAAAGTGTCGGGGTGGCCGGATGGTGTGGGTACTTCTTCTATGCTCCGCCTAATCAGTAGGTGCGGTCATAGTCTTAGTAATAAGACTAGTAACATTTCCCTCTCCATCAAACAAAACATTATCCTCAAGGTTGAAGGAGGAAAAATCCTGAAGGAATTTGGCTACTGGCCCCCAAGTAGCATCTTCAGCAATTTGGTACTGCCATTGCACCAAGAACTGGGGCACAACGCTGCCATGCTGGAGAATTTGCCTGAACCCAATAAGCTAAGAAGGGAACAAGATAGGCTGGAAACCCCAGGCATGCTGTGGAAGAGTCCCTAGTTGACTAGAAGGGCCATCGTAGCTTTTCTTAAGTAAAGATACATGAAAAATATTGTGAATACGAGAATATTCAGGTAAGTGTAACCGGTATACAACTGATCCTATACGCTCCGTGATCTGAAAAGGGCCATAGTAGCACTTAGCAAGCTTATTTGATTGTTGGTGTGTCACCGTGGTTTGCCGATAGGGTTGAAGTTTGACAAAAATTCAATCACCCACTTAGAATTCTTTATCAGTCCGGTGGGCATCAGCCTGATTCTTCATACGGAGTTGGGCACGTTGGAGATTAATTTTGAGCTATTCCAGGAGGCTAGACCGAGCTGTGAGCAGGTCATCCACAGCAGCGACAGGGGAAGTGCCCTGCATATAATCAGCCAAAGCAGGGGGCGGTCGGCCATAAACGGCCTCAAACGGGCCCATCTTGGTGGATGAGTGCCATGAGGTATTATAACTCCATTCGGCCCATGCTAGAAATCGTGCTCAAGAAGTAGGGTTATCAGCTGCGAAACACCGTAAATAGTCTTCTAAGCAGTGGTTACCGCCTCAGTTTGCCCATCAGTTTGTGGGTGATAAGCACTGCTATGGGACAGAGCTGTCCCTTGTAGTTTGAATAATTCTTTCCAGAATTTACTCATGAAAAGAGGGTCCCTGTCAGAGATGATTTCGGTGGGCAAGCCATGCAGTCGGCAGATCTCCTTCGCAAATACCTCTGCCAAGTCTTCGGCATTAAAGTGAGTGCTGAGAGCCGAAAAATGGGCATACTTTTGTGATATTTCGGATCCCAATTGGATTATTTTAATATTAATTATAATTTTTGGGTATTTCGGACGTGATGAAAGTAAATTAAAATATTATGAAATTTTCGGGAATGATCGGAGGTGCGGGGTGGGGCCCGAAGTGTGCCCGTAATGTTGTCCGGAGGTCGAGTTGGAATTTAAAATAAAAGAAAGTTATATATATATATATAATAAAAGTAATAATAATAATAATAATAATAATAATAATATATATATATATATATAAGTAAAAGAAAAGGAAAATGAAAAGAAAAGGATAAGGGAGAAGGAAATCGCGGAGAGAGAAATGGGAGAGAGAGGAGATTTACGGTGAAGGAGAAGGAAGAGAAGAGAGGAGGAGGAGCCGGGCGGCCGATGGCGTCGCGGCGAGGAGGCGTTGATGCGGTGGTTGTCGGTGAGGAGAAGCCATCTCCGTCGGTGGTTGATGATACCTCGGAGGTGATGTTGCGGTGGTCTTGGCTCGCCGTAGATGACATGTGGGTGGCGTGGTGCGTGGTTTCACTTGTTGGAGAGGAGAGAGGAGACAATGGAACGGGAGGCCGGTGACGGCCAGATTAATATATGGGGCGCGGAGTGTCAGTAGAGAGAGAGAAAGGCTCGATTGGAGCATCCGGGACATCCTTTCTTGATCTGGAGTATGATGTTAAGGCAAGTATCCTCTAGCCCTATTCTTGGTCGGATTTAATTTCCGATGCATTTTGACTACCGTGGGAGGTTTTACTGACATGCATGTATTTTTAAATACCATCAATTTATCAATTGTGTACATGCATGTATATTTTATCGGTTGTACGGTAATTTTGTACTTGTATTTATGATTTGGAGGGGTTTTGGACACCCGGACGATATATATGTATGTTTGGTATCCGTATATTGTGGAACCATGAACCAGGCCTCGCACTAACCATGCATGCCGGGGGAGGGATCACTACGTGATCCGAGGCAGAGGCTACTTCCGCCGTAAGTAAGGAAGATGAGGTTGGCTACTTCCGCCGTAAGGAAGATGAGGTATCGCCCCACCGTGTATTTAATTGAGAATAATCGTAAGGAATTGACGGAAAACTAATATATTCGGATATCCTAATATATAACTAAAATTTGAGGTTGCACCCAAAGCCATGGGTGGTAAAACATAGTGAGCAAGTTCCTAAATGGGAGAGCCAGTACATGGATGGCCTTGGGCTACTAGCCTAATTCGTAGGCCGATATATAGCCGTGGTTACCCGGACGAGGGTAACCCTTCATCAAGTTGGTATCATTGATCTTTGGTTCTCGATTTCGTGCACTTTGTATGGGCACGTATTTGGGTGTACGATGATTTGAGCGTGGTTTGGCCCGTGGATGGGCGAAATCGTCTTTGGGCGTGATAAACCGGGCGTGTTTTGATTTATGTTTTAAGGTTTTCTCTTGATTTCTCGCATTATGAGTTTTAGATGCCGGCGATGGTATGTGTCTCCACGTGGATGTGGTGACTGTTGCGACTTATGTGACCTCGGATAATATGATATGATATAAATCTATGTGGTTTCCGGGATCGTGGTTTATATGATTTTGTCAGTTATTCCCTAGGCGAAAACGAGACATATCCTCGATTTTGAGGATTTCCACGGACATGATGTTTTGTTTTACGTGATTGGGCGATATCCCTACTTGATTTATGTACCGTTTTATACGATTCTTGATCTTTCGAGCTCTAGGCTCACGTTTTCATGTTTTATCCCTTCTATACTAGTGGCATGGATACGCCAAGGAGCTCGAACGTGATCGGGCTCGGATATTCCTTTTGGCAGTGGAGATATTACATTTGACTCGACGATGATATGTTATGGTTATTATTTGTGGCCGGATAGTGGCTTGATCATTGTATGAGAAATATTGAAGTTATAGTATTGTGGATGAGTTGTAAATTTGGATACCTCCCTTAGTGTCATGTATTATTTATCCGGATTCATATCCGATGAGATCTTGTGCGGGTTTTATTTATATTGGGTTCTTATGTTTGATTGTGGATGGATTATTGTTATTGATGGAATTCTTATTATTGATTTTATTTTTGATAGTTTGTGATCAACCACTACAAATATAACGGTCTTCCCTCCAGAAGCGGGTAAATGTGTAATAAAATCCATGGAAAATGACTCCTAGATTTTTCCAGGGATCAGTAAGGGCTGCAATACTCCTTGAGGAGCAATGTTGAGAGGTTTCACTTGTTGGCAAATGGAACACCGATTAATATAATCACGGATATCCTTGCGCATGTGAGGCCAATAAAAATTGGTGGAGATCCGGGTGTAAGTCCGCTGAACCCCCGCATGTACCCCAATGGGAGAATTATGGAATTCGTGCAGAATCAATTCGGGCAGGGCAGAATCAGTTGGCACCCAGATTCTGTTTCTAAAAAATACGAGCCCGTCCCGCATAGCATAATGTTCAAATTCCCCTAGTCAAGTCTGAATGGAGGCTAGCAAGTCAGCAGATGGGCCGTGCTTGGTGTAAAAACTGCGAAGGGCCCTTACAAGAGCCATCACTGGTCTGGAGACTACACTCAGGGCCTGGTAAGAAGTAGTAGGGAGTCTAGAGAGTGCATCAGCTGGCCCATTCTCTTTGCTCAGCCTGTATTCTATTTCAAAATCATAGCCCAATAGTTTGGTGATCCATTTTTGTTGATCCGGAGTGTGTATGGCCTGTTTTAACAGGGCGTGAAGGGGTTGATGATCGGTTAAGATGGTGAACTTAGTACCCAAAAGATATTGTCGCCATTTTTTTACAGCCTCGGCAATGGCACAAAGTTCCCGGATATAGGTGGAAGCTGTTTGCATTCTCGGACAGAGCAGCCGGCTAAAAAAAGCAATAGGGTGTCCGGATTGCATCAGGACAGCCCCAATACCCTTTCCCGATGCATCAGTTTGGACCACAACTGGCTTGGCAAAGTCTGGCAATGCCAGTACAGGCGTGGACATTAAAGCAGTTTTGAGGGCCTGAAAAGCCCCTTTAGCTTCGTTAGACCATATGAAAGCACCCTTACGCAAGAGTTGGATGAGAGGTGCTACAATTTGGGCATATCAGGCCACAAACCGTCGGTAGTAGCCAACTAACCCTAGGAATCCCCTCAGCTGTGTGATAGTGGTGGGGGCAAGCCAATTTTGCACTGCTGCAATTTTAGTGGGATCAACGGCGACCCCATTTTTAGAAATAATGTGGCCTAGATAAGTTATTGAAGTTTGACCGAACTCACACTTAGACTGTTTGGCAAAGAAGGAATGCTCCCTTAAAATCTGTAATGAGCGGGAGAGGTGGTGGCAGTGTAGTTCCCAGGAAGAACTATAAACCAGAATATCATCAAAGAATATTAGCACAAATTTTTGTAGGATAGGGCAAAAAATAGAGTTCATCTCGAACTGAAATGTGGATGGGGCATTAGAAAGGCCGAAGGGCATTACCAAGAACTTGTAATGGCCCTCGTGTGTCCGGAAAGCTGTTTTATGAACATCCGTAGCATGTACCCTGAGCTGATGACACCCAGCGCATAAATCTAGCTTGGAAAATACACGAGCTCCATGTAGTTCATCAAATAATTCATCTATAGTAGGAATGGGAAAACGGTCTTTAATTGTAAGGGCGTTGAGAGCTCGATAATCGACGCAGAACCGCCAGTTGCCATCTTTCTTCTTAACTAGCAACATAGAGGAAGAAAAGGGACTAGTACTAGATTGAATAATATCGTCATCCAACATTTCTTAAATGAGCCTCTCCATTTTAGCCTTTTGAAAATGGGGGTATCGGTAGGGATGGACATTCACCGGCATAGTATTAGGTCTTAAAGGAATTTTTTGATCGGAGGAGCGGTGAGGAGGCAACCCTCGGGGAATGGCGAAGACATCCTCATAGGAGGTGATAATGTTATTGAGAGTGACAGCAAATTTCGGAGGAATACTCCCAGGAAGCTGGATGGTCGGACAAGGAGGAGCTGGTTGATCTTGCAGCGATGTCTCCTGAGGCAGGGATGATGGTTAACTGGAAATCTGAAGCGATAGATTGGGTGGAGTCTCCTCTCCTCAGTTGGCCCAATGTTATAGTGGCCCTGAAGCTGACGACATGCCATGTAGAGTGAGCTTAGTTCCGGTATAGTTGAAGCTTATCCACAGCGCCTGATAATAAAAAACACAAGGCCAATGGGCACAAGTCACTGGACTCCAAATACAATATTAGCACCATAAATTGGAAGGAGATATAAATCAACATCAAAATTAGACTTGGCCAGTGTAATCTTGACTTTGGAACAAAGTCCTTCACATTTTAGGGAGTCCCCATTGCCCACAATGACATTGAGATGATGAGAAGGTTCGATGGGGAAACTGAGATATTTTGCCACACGCGTATGCAAGAAATTGTAGGTGAACCCACTGTCGATTAGGATCACCACGGGTTGGCCTGATATTTGTCCTTGCAAACGCAAAGTGGTAGGCACAAAATGGCCTTCAAAGGCATGTAGCGAAATGGTGGGAGGCTGTTCTGACTGTGGGGGTAAGGGTTCAATTTTAGTGGGTTGGTTGTCGGTATCCTCCAGTTCCACATAATCCGTCTCAAGGCTTGGGATTGTGGAAAAACTGCTCTCCTCAATCTTCGTGAGCAGACATAGGAATTGAGGGGGCTTGCAACGATGTCATGGTGTGAACTTTCCATCACAGTTAAAGTATAAACCACGGCTCCGACGGGAAGCCATTTCAGTAGGCGTCAAGTGTTTTATTGGTAGAGCAGAGGGTGGGTGTTTTGCCACTGGGATGGTTGGAGGACCAGAGGGCTTGGGAAGGGGGGCCGTGTGGAACTCATTCGGCTAGCATTTAGCTTTTTCTCTACCAACTTAGCCATACCAATGGCGTTTGGCAGAGTCATAGGTTTCAAGAGTAGGAGTTCCCTCCGGATATCATCCCGGAGGCCTAAAATAAAGCAGTTTAATAGGTTAGTGGTCGACAAACCTGGTGTTCACATTGAGAGAGATTCAAAATCGGCCATATAAGCAATGACGGTCGTAATCTGCCTCAATTTGTAAAGTGTGGCTTCAAGATTCATAAATGAAGAAGGACTAGAGCGAAGTTCCAGGTCTTTGGCGAAAATCTCCCAGGTGAAGAGTTGACGTGTTGCGTGCACCCATTGGATTCATTGAAGGGCTGCGCCAGCCATGTAAAAAGCCATCACGGTTAGCTTTTGTTTTGGCGGTGTTCCGTGGTACAAGAAAAATTGTTCGATTTGGAACAACCAGCCGATGACATTTTCTCAAAAAAAAAAAAAAAAAGGGTCTCCAACTTGGGTAGCCGAATCTATGTCTCCTATGGTGAGGCTATGACAAGGGGTAGGGTTTGTGTGGCTGACTGGGAGTGCACTAAAGGTGAGGGTGCAAACGAAGTCGAGGTTGGTAGTAAAGGAGGATTTGAAGGGAATACGGTTTGTCGCTCCATTCGGGCTAGGGTTTCTTGCATCTCGGAGAGGGTGTGTTGGACATCGGAGAGGGCTATTGAAAGTGTTCGGTGGTGGAGGAAAAGGTATCGAACCGATCTGCATGTTGGTGGATGGTACCCACAACGTCCCTCAGCTCTTGTGCCATACTGGCGATGGACTCTTCGAGCGCTCTATATCTGGTCGTCATACCCTCTATCATGAGCTCTCATTGAAAGCACCAATATGATGCAATCACCAGCAACCCAAACGGTAGCCACTCAGGATTGACACCCTAAATCACATTTTGCGCACATCAATTGGCAAGGAAGGGGAGAATTGCAGGCAGAAGGAAACAAGAGATCGGGGGAGAAGGGGAGAAGAGAAAGGGGAAAGGGAGAACAAAAAGGAAGATTCGAGAATTGAAGAAAGAGTAGAAATATCTCTGCTGTCCTTTACTACTGTGTTAGTTTCACATATAAGGGGAACAGGGAAACGGGAATAATAACGGGAGTAGGAACGGGACGAGAAAAACAACAAACAATTGGGAGAAACAACAATGGAAAAATATATCCACAGTGGAAAGTAACAAACCCCTACAACTCATGTGCAAGTGTGGAATATGTGCAGTATATTAATTATAAAAATGATAAAAATGTGCAATGTGCCAGTAATGTCATTGAAATGCTTAGAGAAAGTCACGAAAGCGTCAAGATGGCCGGATGGTGCGGGTACTTCTTCTCTACTCCGCCTGGTCAGCAGGTGCAATCATAGTCTCAATAATAAGACTGGTAATAGAGTAGGTTATATACATGTTCTCAATGGGAAAGATAAATAGCATTACTCTGAACTTTGTTGTGAGATTTCTTTTTTTATCATATTATGAAATATTCTTTGTATATCCTTAGTGATGTAGTTTTTGTATATTCTTTAATATATAGTAGACTCATATAAGAATATATAAATAAATAAAATATTATATTATTAAAAGTATTTATTAGATATTTTTAAAATATTCTTTATTTACATGTATTAAAGATAATGCATATCTATAAAATTTGAAAAATAGTAAAAATAATAAAATATTGAGAGTATTATATCATTTATTATATCACTGATAAACTAAAAATATTTTGTTGAATTTTATTAGTTAATAGAATTATAATAATTATATATATTTTTGTAATAGATAAAATAAAATTGTTTGACAATTTTGATATATTTTTAAATTACTTTTTAAACAAAATGTCTGAACAAATGATTGAAAGTCTAAGCTTGAAGAACTGTGGCATGCATTATTGCAGTACCCACGTCACTTTGGCAGACTAATAAATTATAATTATCATAATTGTAAATTTTGTCTTTCTTCGTTGCTCAAATAAATTGTTGAAAGTTTACCCTAATTAGACAAAAATCATTGGACAACATTTATATTTGATTGGTGTAGAAAATTTTATAAATGTGAGTCTTGAGATTGTACGTGCCTTGAGCTCAAATAGAGCAAAGATAGGGTCAAAAAATATACATAATTTTTATACAATATGACGATTCAATGATATCCGATCCTAACTCAATTGATAATATTAAAGAAAGTTGGCCGCACAAGAAATATAATCAACTAAGTCTTAATTAAATGATACATTATCATTGGTCCGTGAATAAAAGTCACTAGTTATATTTCTAACTAGCAAATAGCACTTTTTTCAATGTGTATTAACGTCTGCCATGGAAAAAAAAGATACTTGACACGCTTAAAAAGAACAACTAAAAAGAAAAGCTAATTGGATAATATAATAACACCTAGTCAAATTAGGGAAAAGGCACATCTTTCCTATGACTAATGTATTGGGACAAAAGGTCGGTCGGACAAAATGACGCAAAGTCACACACAATAAAGAAAAAGATGAAGAAAAAGCACACACAAATTTTACGTGGAAAACCCTTCACAAACTGAAGGAAAAATCACGATATACAAAATCCATTACAAGTTCACTATGTGAAAAATTGGTTACAAACATCCGAGATGGAGTATCCGTAATACACCCAAGAATAATAAAAAAAAAACTTTCCAGAGTTAAATAAGAAAATACTCCTTCATTTTCACTCTCTATTTTTTTCTCTCTTTTTCCTCACTGATGGTGTACTCCTTTCTTTTTTCACCCTTGAATGTCTCACACACTTTTTTTCCACCGTTTACAGTATGCATATATATTATTGATCCATCGAATATTATATTCTAGATAAAATGTATTCCTACCAATAATATGAAAATACTCTGTATAAACGGTACTCTAAGATCACGCACGCTCAGAAAATCTTCTATGCTGGCACCCATGGACCCAATTGGATTCCAAACAAGAAATACATTCATGCCAAACCGGTATTCCTACTAAATCCTGCCAACCTAACAAATTGAGCATTTTGCTTTCTTCTAAAATGGTTAAATTTTTCATTTTGGCCAATTGGTAACTCATGCGCATACCAATCATTTTGCTTTCACAAGTCGGTCAACCCTTTGACCGAATTTCAATTTGGCAAAATTTGCACTTGCCATTTACCTTCTTGTTGACCGGCCATTTTGCCTTAAGGCAAATCTGTACCTGCCAATGGGCATCCTTGGCCATTGGCCTCCGTCATCCGGTCAACTCCGTTGACCGATTTCTGCTCTCCAAAAAGATAATTCGGTATTTTTCACTCCGAAAATACTCTCCGCTAGTCAATTTTTACATTGACCGTCTTTATTCTCCATCGATCAACCTCCCATTGACCAAAAATTGCTTTCTGATTTTGCTATCCGCCAAATAAACTCCGTCATTTGTTCTTCACAAAACCTCCGATGACAAGACTTGTTTATTGAGTCACCTATAAGAGAGTGACTAACCCCAACATAATGATATGCAACTAGTTAAAAATAACTTTTCTCTTGATGGCTCTTTATCTATAAATTTGCCACCTATCACTCATCAAAAGGGATGGAAAGAAATTTATAAAGAAAGAGAAAAACATATTGCTTAAGAAAATTTTATTATGTTAAAATATTAATCAGATAATTAATTATGTTTCAACTAACACAAGAGAAATAAATATTTATTCCTATATGAGATCCAACTATATTATTAATGGATTTTAATGCTCTATTTGGCAAGTGAATATTCAAGGGAGAGCCTTTCTCCCCATGTAAAGACCAAGTGCACCTAGGCATCATCTTGCTCCCAATGAACTTATTTGATAAGCTCAACCTATTCACCATCGCCTAACATAAAAGTCTTACAATTGGATTCCAAAAGTCAATAAATTTCTAATCCTCTTATTCAATTCAAATAAATGATGACTTAGGAATCCGATGTGTTTTCTTAGGAATAAATGTTAAGGCCCATTTACTTTGTTGTTTATGGTATATGAGATCCAAATAAGGACACTTGTATTATCAATTCACATTGACTTATCACCACTCTAGATAAACCATAGTTCATGTAGGCATCAGATGCAGAAAGGTTTTCCAACCATTTAGTAATATTACAAATATTCAAAATATAAGCTAAATAAAAATATTTATGGAAATATGTAAATTAGTTGCAATTAAAAAAAGAAAAATATATACTTGAAAAAAATTAGAGTGGTGAAATAGAAAAACGATTTAAAAGCATCCATGCTCTTGGATGATATTAAAATAAAATAAATAAAATAATAAAAATAATATATCTGATACCACCTAATATATTTAAGACTCTATTGTTTCTCTTCTAGTGGATCAGATTGAGAGTTGTCTTGCCTAGTTGATTTAGAGCCATAAAACCAAGTTAATCTATCGCAAATTTGATAAGATTGGTTGGATTACATAGTACTTATTGAGCTCAGCCTAAATAACTCACCATCTAAAGGAGATACTTTGTCCAATTGTAGAGTGACATGTAGACATGCTTTGGAGAGAGAAAGGCTACACCATTTGTTAGGATTTTTTGAGAATAAAAACAAAGATACAATTGACTTAGGAAAAATAAATGACTAGACCCTTATTAATTGTTGGCCACCAAATACCATTAAACTATAATGAACCAAATTATATAACTAAACACATATAAATTATACGATAATATTTAATATAAAAAATTATTTTCAAATAAAAAATTACAGAATAAAATTTAAATAAATCTATTATAAAATAATGATAAGTTATAAATATGACTCATTTTAATATATCTTCACTGTAATCTGAGTGAAAAATGATAGAAGTAGACCCCCTAACACACCTTATAATCTATAAAAAAAATACACGAGAAAACGAGCAACTAAAGTAAAAGTATGTCCCAAAAATAAACTGTAGCAACATTACAAACCTAAATGAAAAATAAAATTTTGAATCGGATCTCAATTAAATACCAAATCCTTCATCTTCTTTCTTTTTTTCCCATTTCTTTTTGTAGCACCCTTTGTGTTAAATATTATCTATCTTTTTGACCTAAAAATCATGTAATATTTTATACTTAAAGCTAGAATTAGCACACGTGCACCCCGATGCACCTGCCATGCTATCCCAAATACATTCGAAGGCTCATTGTGTACTTATCAAGCATAATTACTTTTGTTTCATTGGAAATGAATTTTGTTGAAATGAGTCTTATATAAACTTCTAATAAATTTTATTGCCTGAAAGACTCTCGCATAAATATTCCACGACCTTTACTTGATGTATCTTATCGAACAAACATTGAGCATCCTTTTAATGATCTATCAATTGGATATGAGACTTATAAAAAAATAATCCAAAATTTAATACTATTTATCTGAAATCTATACAGGAGAGAAATAGAAACAATATAAGAAATTAAAGACATGCTAACTATAAAATAATTCCCTTATTAAATAGAGGGAGAGAGGCAAAGACTAGATGGGGTTTTGGATATCTGAGTTTATGTTTATAAAGTTATGTCAAGGGTTGCAATAAGAGTTCGGTCTCATTATGTTAATAAAAATATTTTATGGGTTTGTTAATATATTGATCTAGTGATCAATATAAAAATAAGAGTTCGGTCTCTTTATGCATTTAAGGATTTGAAAATGGAATAAAAAAGTGAGGAGACTCGCTTATCCTCTAAAGAGATAAAAAGTTGTATTAAAGGGACAATAATATCACTTGTAAATATACTTGGGTGGAATGAGATATATAACATGAGTATTTAATATTGTAATGATCATTGATCAGCGAGGATAATACGATGTCCATAAAATGTTGCTTTGATAATTTCAACAATAATAGCTTGTAAGGGAATCTAGACCAACATCAATACATAATATAAGAGGCATCGTTAGAATTAGAAGTATTCTCATCAGAGTATTCATTTTAAAGGCAATAATATACTATTTGTATGGAACTTGAATATTGCAAATTACCACGTCCAAATAGCATGTAAAATAGCATATAAGTAAACTTTTGAAAGGGTTTAACATAATTGAAGAGATTTTGTTATTGACTTGAATATATTTCGATGAAAGATATATGTGTTTTTATCTTTTTTTTTCTTCCTCTTTTCTCCCACTTATTTGTTCTAAGCCTACTAAGTGGGGTCCCTAAGAATTATTTTGTGATCTATCAAACCACTACTAAAATATGTTTCTTTAAGAACAGTGGATTTAATGGTGGAGTATCACTATTAAGTTCAAATAATGTTGCATATTGGTGTAGATTTTGCTTATTATTTTGAATTTGATCTGAAAAGAGAAAGGTGATTTGCCAATACTTCTCCTTTAAGTCATCATGTATGAGTTGTCATGAGATCAATATTAAAGTTTTGACATGGTATAATTCAGAACATAATCCTACAGTGAACAAATCCACACCCATTTATCATCATATCTAGCCATTTCGAATAAGTATAGATTAGTCCTGGCTTTGAGGTTAGCACACTTAACCGGTTCTGATTCGGGTAGTATGTATCTACTTTTTGAATGCATGTTACGTGCCGATTTTCCTTTTTCTACTTTATTGTTATCAATTTCAGTATTTTGTTTTCCTGTTTTTAATTTTTCATATTTTGTTTTACTGTTGCTTTTCGATTGGCTCATTTCATTTGGCTCCAACCAATTTGGTTGGACTTTTATGGTATATATACTGTGTAGCTTAGCTAATGAAAGGGAATGAGATATTTCTACTCTGGCATGCTCTCTCTCAACTCTGCTTCTCTCTCTCTATGTCATTTTTCTCCGCCTCACTCGAATTTCCCCTCTCATGGAAACCTTCCCTTTGTCTCACTTTTTCATTCTTTTTCCTTTTTTTCCTCTGCCTGAATTCTCTCTCCCTTTCTCTCTAGACTTTTCTCCTGCTTCCTCTTCTTCATTTATCTTCTTCTCTTTGTTTGCAGGTTTCACCGTTGGCGCATGTATCATTTTGGTGCTCTCATTAAGACAAATGGTGGATGACACGACGATGCTTGAAGTTTTCATTGCAATGCTTTCAAAAGAGGTGAAGGAAGTCACGGCAACCGTCCAACAAAATGTAAAAAAAATCATTGCAAATACTTTTACAACCAAGCATATCCAGCACTCCCTTACTAAAATCCTTCAATCACTCAACAGAATCGAGCAAAAGTCTAACTTGCGGGTGAACCCTTCACCATCTATGGCTTCTCCATCTGGTACTTTCTATCCTCCGACCCAACCAGACACCCAACTCGCTCTAAATCTTCATTTACCCCAACTTGAAATTCCTTCCTTCGCTACGACCATACCACCTCATGTTGCCCGAACCACCACTTCTGCTTCTATCAACACACAAATCTAACAATCCCTTAATGCAATCCTACTCTCACTAACCTGAATCAAACGACAGAACTTGCTATCCGCAAATTTCCCTGTGCTTCTAACTCTCTCACCATTTACTACTTCCACCTCTAAGATTTTATGTCAATCTGCTCAAACCCTAACCCTATTATTCACGTCACCACTAGACACACAAATCTCACCACCCATATTACCGAAAGCCATTAGCATGGCAAAATTGGTGGAGGATAAAGTGGATGCAAGCCTTGCAAGTTCTCACTGCCCACCACTCATCAAACCCTATGGTAATTCCGTTTCAACTTTGGCCACAAACTCTCCCTCCAAACTGTCGATAAAGAAATTACCACTTGCCTAAATAGTCTCTCATTAAAAATGAGCCCTACGCTTTAATTGTGATGAACAGTTCACGCCGGATCATCGATATAAATCTTCACTATTTTTATGTATGATCGCTGGGGAAGGGGGTCTTTACTCACCTGAAGCCCCAATTTTACAATGCAATCAGTGTTCGTATTAACACAATTCGGCTCCTAGAAGAGAAATCCATCCTTTCGTGGTCGGAACAAAATTGATTGGTGTACTTATTGTTCATCTCAATTTATTTGTGTGTGGTATAGAGCATTTTGGTTGCAGGGTGATGACTTCTGGATCAAGCTCTTTAAGTCTCAGGGCACCACGCTAATCTACCTGCAAATGGGCGGGCAAATAGAGTTTTTGTCAAGAGAAGAATCAACCAGTTTGCAGAAGTTATTCCAGCTATGGCAAACTTGTTATTGAGATTTCTGATATTTTTGGAATCACATTATCAAGATGTGGACAGCTGCCTTGACGGGGTTAAAACTCATCTTCGATTATTAGAACCACACTAGGTAGGAATTGTTATTCTCAGTTAGGAACTAATTGGTGTTATTTTGTCTTGTTCATTCTTTTTCTTGTTTCCAATAACTGAAAGAGGTTCCAAACACCTTCTAATGATCAATTTTGATCTTCTATTTGCGAGTCTCTATGAAAGCTATACATTACTTTGAGCGGATATGTTTACTTATGCCTTCGGGCTTTGTTTTATTTGAACGAAAACTTTTTTCTTTGAAGCAAAATTGCCCACTTGTTTCTTATCCTTTTGCTGATTTTTGGGGCATCTCGGTTGTTCCACTCTACTGATTTGAGGTGCATAGCTATAATAGAGGATCATTTGAGAGGAGCTCTTGAAGTTGACTTTGCAAACAAGAATTTGGGAGGTGGTGCTCTTTGGAGGGGCTTGTTCAGGACAAAATTTGTTTTATGATCAATCCTAAATTAATTGTTGGCATGCTTTTCTTACCTTCCATGTCAGACAACGAGGTAAAAAAATTTTTTGTGTGGAGCGGTTTTCAAATTACTTTCGGTGTGCCTCTACATTTTGATTTTCTAGTGATAATATGGACACAATTAAGCACGATTTTATGGGAAGACATAACACAAGAATTATTCCAATAGATGTCTTATGCAGTCCAGGTCTGAGGCAGTATGAGCTAAATGGTCTCTTAACAGAGGTTAACAAGACATTTTGTGGCTTTCTTGATCAATCTAAACTTGAGTGTTGTCAAATTCTGTCACAAAATAAAGGATTTGGTTGTGATGGGCTTGAGAATGATAATAAGGGTGTAGATGACATGTCTCAGAGTCAATCCATGGGGCGGATGGATTATTTTGATGCTTTTCCTTGGCATCGGTTGATCAATAGTGTAGCAACATCAGTAGCAATAAGTTTGATGAAGACGATAAGGTCTCTTAAAAACAACCGAGAGAAAACCAGTTGAAAGATGATCTCAAAGATATGTAAGAAGTGGCTAGTAAGTCATGGGCTTATCAACATAGTGATGTTGGTGTCGTAACAGGGAAGTGGGGCTGTGGTGCTTTCGGGGGAGACCTCAAAATCAAAATGGCCATACAATGGCTTGCTGCATCTCAGGCATTTCAGACCTTCCATACCATATTATACTTTTGGAGGAGATTTTTCATATATTGTAGCACTAGTGAACCTGGATCAGGTGAGCTAGTGGATCTTATCACATAAATCGATGATTGGGAACTTGTAGAATCTGCTAGTGGATTATTCATCCAAACGGGTGAAAGAAGAAACAGAGCTTAGTTTTGCTGCCGACAATTTTACGTGGGTCAAATATTTGTTATTGGCTGAATAGAGTTATAATATAACTTGACACTCATCTATAACGATGAGCTCCTTTGAGACTATATGTGGAAGCCCTCTTCTGTCCCTAATTGACTATATCCAGGGCACTTCTTTTGTAGCATCCGTAGATAAATTCTTGATTGATCGCTCGCTCATCCTCATAGCTCTCAACTCTGACCTTCAAAGAGCTCAATTCTACATAAAACATTAGCTGGATGTACATTGAACTGCAAAAAACAAAACTACCATGGTGATTCTCCTCCTTAGTTTGCCGAACTGCCCGCTGAAGTTTGGGGATCCCAGCCACTTCTGTTTTTTCACCAGCTGCTTGATTTTTGAAAGATATTACTCATTGAGGATAAAGTTCTTTTGATGGGGAGGATAATATTATGGGCCGATTTTCTATTTTCATTTTTCTTATTATTCCTACTTTTAATTTTTTATATTCTATTTTATTGTTAGTTTTCGGTTGGCTCATTCCGTTCGGCTCCAACTGATTCGGTTAGACTTTTACGATATAGGTACTGTGTAGCTTGGCTAATGAAAGGGAAAAAGATATTTCTACTCTGGCACGGTCTCTCAACTGCGCTTCTCTCTCGCTCTCGCTATATCCTCTCTCTGCCTCTCTCAAATTTTCCCTCTCTCTCAAAAACCTTCCCATTATCTCACTTTTCCCTTCGTTTTCCTTTTTTTTCTTTGCTTGAACTTCCCTCTCTCTAGACTTATCTCCTGCTTCCTCTTCTCTGTTCATCTTTTTCTCTTCATTTACAGGTTCCCCGATTGATGCATGCATGAATTTACCTTGACTATGTAGAGAATAAAGTTTTTGTAGGTCAGAACATTCCAAGTTTTTTTTTATATTTTTGCATCTTAAGCAGTTTAAAAAATATTATATTTATTTCAAATTATTGAAAAATAAAAAATTGAGATCCTACCTATTGCTTATTTAGAAAGCTATAAATTTGCATTTGAATTCAATGGGAGCTTGCATAGACTCGTCAATCTTATGTGAAATAAATCCCATAATAAATGCAATTAAAAAATATTCATTTCACTTTTGAGAAATTACAAAAAATATATATGCCTTATTTCAGCAATTGTATATCTATAATGAGAAAGAAATAGGAAGGCATTTGTTGAGAATCACTCCGTGAAAAAGTTCTTGTGATTGAAGAACTCAATTAAAATAAGAAGAAGTTTCGGTCAACATGGTTGACCGGATGGACGGTCAATGACTGGTCAATATGGTTGACCGGTTGAAGGTTTAAGTTGACCGGATTTGTTGAGGGTTTTCAGACAACAAATGACGACGGTCAACAAGGTGTTAACCGGTCTAAATGAGAAGACGCTCAACAGGATTGATCGACTTAATACGGTTATATAGAAGATCTGCTACGTCATGAAAGGGATTGGTTGACCTGCCTGTTTGGGTAACCTTGAAATGTCAACAGCAGATCTGTCTGCTGCTATAGGCATGCGCCGCCTGCTGCTGAACAGGGTAAACATATGCATGCTTCTTGGAAACTGTGTACCAACCATGGAGCAGGGCGTAGCGATCCTTGCTGCTACTGGATTTGCTTATATTTGTATATATATATATGTGGTGTATGAATATATTATACACTGTGTGAGAAGAGCAAAAGAGAGAAGTGTGAGAAGAAAACTGAGGAGAGGAAGAAAAGAAGCAGAGTGCAGTGAGGAAAAACTGTATGTTCTGTTCTTATTTTCGCCTCTTGTTTGTAATCATCCATCTCATACATAATACATTTTGTGGACTTAGCATCCCGTGATTTTTTTCTTTATTCATAAGGGTTTTTCATGTAAATATTGTGTGTTTGTTTTCTCTTACTTTCATTCATTCTCTTCTATTTTCTTGTGCCTGTGACCGTCGGCCACCCCATTTTCGGCCATCAAGTGGTATCAGAGAGCGCAAGGTTGAGAATTCTATTCTAATGGCATCAATATTATCAAAGAATCTGTTGTTCAGCATTGAGTAGTTCAATGGGTAGAGTAACTTTATCCCCTGGCAATAGAGGGTGAAGAACGTTCTTACTAGAGAAGGGACGATAAAGGCGTTGAATAAGAAGGATGAGAAGCCCACAAACTTAACCGATGATGAATGGCAAGACAAGAGAGATCTTGCAAACTGCACCATCAAACTGTGTTTGGTAGACAATACTCTCCAGGAAGTGCTTTGCTTGACTGACCCGGCGGAGGTCTGAGAGAAGTTAAAAATTCGGTATAAGTCTAAATCTTTGACAACCAGATTACACATTAAGAAGCAATTTTATGGCTTATGATTGTCGGAAGGAGGAAGCTTCGAGAAGCACTTGGACGAGTTCAACCGAATATTGATGCAGATGTCCTCCCTTGACGAAGAAATGAAGGAGGAGGACAAGGCGCTGGTCCTGCTAACTTCTCTGCCGGCCTTCTATGATCATATTGTCACAACCTTATTGTTTAGAAAGGATACACTAAAGTTGAATGAAGTTATTGCTTTCCTACTCATGAATGAGTCAAGGAGGTCACAAGGGACCTCGACGTCTGAAATACTTATGATTGAATCGAGGGGAAGAAGTAGAGATCGTGGTCAAAAGTAAGGAGAGAAAGCCCGTAGCAAGTCAAGGTCAAGGTATCAAAACATTGAGTGCCACCATTGTGGCAAGAATGGCCACATTAAAAAGCATTGTTTCAAATGAAAACGAAAAAAATGCGAACAAGAAAAAAGTGATAGAGGACGGGCAGAGGAAAAGTCCTCCTCTCAGTGGTCATAGGTGGCGGTCTCTTGTTGACAAGTGAAGGAGATGTGGCAAATGTGACGGACGAAGAGTCCGACTGGGTAATCGATTTCGGTACCACCTTACATGTTACGTCTAGGAGGTAACTGTTCATATCCTACACTCCAAGAGATTTTGGAGTAACAAGGATGGAAAATGAAGGAATATCGCCGGTCGTAGGCATAGGATATGTTGTCTTAGTCACAAACAATGGGATTAAGTTGATACTGAAGGATGTGTGTCATGTCCTTGATATCCGACTAAATGTCATCTCAACCGGTCGGCTGGATGATAAAGGGTACTGCAATATCTTCTGTGAAGGTGAATAAAAACTGACTAGAGGGTCTCTCATTGTAGTAAAAGGGAAGAAGGGCTCCGGCCTATATGTAATAAAGGCTTGTGTAGTAGCCGGAGATGTGAACCCTACAGTCTGCAAAGAGATAGTGGATCTGTGGCATAGAAGATTAGGCCACATGAGTGATCGTAGGCTGTCTTATTTGGCCAGGAAAGGCCTAATCGTTGGAGCAAAGGAGAAAGAACCGAAGATGTGTCATCATCCTTGCCGAAAAACAGAGGAGAGTCTCATTTCATGGAAACTTGTCATCTCCAAAGGTAGAGCTTCTAGATCTTGTTCACACAGATGTGTGTGAACCATTCAAAGAAAGGTCATTTGGTGGAACCTAATATTTTATTTCTTTCATTGACGACTGTTTTAGAAGGCTGTGGATTTACCCACTGAAGATCAATGATCAGGTTCTTGGTACTTTTGAGCAATTCTATGCTCTTGTGGAGTGTCAGACAGGAAAAAAGCTGAAGGCCATCCGAAGTGACAACAGTGGTGAATACTTGAAACCTTTTGATGCCTACTATCGGTCACATGGTATCAGGCACCAAAAGACACCACAGTTGAATAGAGTGACAGAACGGATAAATCGTACGCTTTTGGAGAGAGTACGTTGCATGCTCTCCGAAGTAAAACTTCATGCATCCTTCTGGATAGAAGCACTCAAGACGGTGGCCTACATTATAAACAGGTCACCCAGTAAACCTCTGATGGGTGAAGTGCCGGAGAAGATATGGACGGGCAAAGAGCCGTCCTATGATCATTTACGAGTATTTGGGTGCAAAGTATTTGTACATGTCCCAAGAGACAAAATGATAAAGTTAGAGCCAAAGACGACACAGTGCGTCTTTCTGGGTTACGGGGAAGATGAACTGGGCTACCGGTTCTATGATCTAACTACTTGAAGGCTCGTCCGGTCAAGGAAAATAACTTTCGTTGAAAATGAGACGATTGAAGACATTGACAAGAAGGCCAAGTGCGACGATAAGCAAACGGACAAAGTAAGCGTTAAAGCTGTTCGTCCGGCATCATTGGAAGGAGAGGATCATGGTCACGAGATGGTTGAGGATAATGAAGAGGAGGTCATGGCTCCGGATGACACCATGGATGGAGTCATTCCTCAACTAGCCGAGAATGTCTCTGTTAGACGATCCTCACGCAACAGACGGTCATCCGTCCGTCTATCGCCTAACGAATATGTCATGCTTACTGATGATGGAGAGCCTGAGGACTATAAAGAGGCGATGAAGGACGATAGCAAAGAGAATTCACTGGAAGCCATGAAAGAAGAAATGAGTTCTTTATATGAGAATCACACCTTCGATTTGGTTAAACTTCATAAGGGGAAGAAAGCCCTCAAGAACAAATGGATCTTCCGTTTGAAACTGGACGAGAATACCATGAAGCCAAGGTACAAGACACGGGTGGTAATGAAGGGTTTCAGTCAACAAAAAGGGATTAATTTTAATGAAATCTTTGCTCCAGTTGTGAAAATATCGTCCATACGGGTAGTATTGAGCCTAGCTGTTGCCCAGGATCTTGAGGTGGAACAGGATGGATGTTCGACTGCATTCTTCCATGGAGAGCTTGAGGAGGAGATCTACATGGAGCAACCGAAAGGGTTTAAAGCTAAGGGGAATGAGAAACTTGTTTGTCGTTTAAGAAAAAGTCTGTACCAGTTGAAGCAAGCTCCTAGGCAGTGGTATAAGAAATTCGAGTCAGTCATGACTAGTCAGGGGTACCAATAGACAACTCGTGATCACTACGTATTTATACAGAGGTTCTCAGATAATGACTTTTTTGCCCTTCTCCTGTACGTAGACGACATGCTGATCGTTGGGTGCAACAATGCTCAGATAAAGGAACTAAAAGAGCAACTTCGGCCGTCGTTTGCTATGAACGACCTTGAATTGGCTAAGCAGATTCTGGGAGTCAGAATCTTACGCGATCGAAAGGCAAGAAAATTGTGGTTGTCTCAAGAGAATTACATTGAGAAAGTGCTCCAACGATTCAACATGGATAAGTCAAAGCCCGTAAACACACTGTTGGCAAACTACTACATACTGAGCACTCGTCAATGCCCGACCTCGGATGACGAGAAGAAATACATAAAAGGCGTTCCCTACTCATCAGCTGTGGGAAGCCTGATGTATGCCTTAGTGTACACCAGACCTGGCATAGCTCATGCCGTTGGGACAGTTAGTTGATTTGTCGTCAATGCGAAAAAGGAGCACTGGTTCGCGGTGAAGTGGATCATGAGATATATTCGGGGAACTTTCAAAAGGTGTCTGTGTCTTGGAAGTGACAAGCCTTAGTTAGTGGGCTACTCAGACGCGGATATGGCTGGAGATATTGACACGCACAAATCTACATCGGGTTATTTGGTAAAATTTACGGGATGTGCAGTTTCTTGACAGTCTAAGCTACAAAAGTGCGTAGCCCTATCTACTACTAAAGCCGAATATATCGCAGTGACGGAGCCCTACAAGGAGATGTTGTGGATGAAGGAGTTCGTTCAAGAGTTGGGCATTGAACAGGAAAGATATGTGATACTTTGTGATAGTCAGAGTGCTATTCATCTATTAAGAACTCTTCACTTCATTCCAGATCAAAGCACATTGATGTACGATATCGTTAGGTAAGAGTGGTGCTGGAGGAAAGTCTACTGTCACTAGACAAGGTTAGCACGGAAGAGAACGAGTCAGACATGATGACTAAGATTCTATTGAAATGGAAGAATGACGCATGCTGCAAAATGGCTGGGTAAATAGATTTAACTTCCTCACGGTCGTGAAGGGAAGTTTGTTGGGAATCACTCCCATGAAGAAGTTCTTGTGATTGAAGAACTCAGTCGAAATAAGAAAAAGTTCCGGTCAACCATGTTGACCGGATGGACGGTCAACGACCGGTCAATATGATTGACCGACTGAAAGTCTAAGTTAACCGGGTTTGCTGAAGGGTTCTCGACAACAAATAACGACGGTCAATAGGGTGTTGGCCGGTCTAAATGAGAAGACGGACAACAGGTTGACCGGCTTAATACGGTAATACAGAAGATCTGCTACATCATGAAAGAGGTTAGTTAACCTGCCTTGTTTGGATAATCTTGAAACTTCAACACTAGATCTGTTTGCTGCTGCAGGCATGCGCCGCCTGCTGCTGAACAGAGTAAACATATGCATGCTTCTTGGGAACTGTACACCAACCATGGAGTAGGGCGTGGTGATCCTTACTGCTGCTAGATTTGCCTATATATGTATATATATATATGTGTGTGTGTGTGTATGAATATGTTATACACTGTGTGAGAAGAGCAAAAAAGAGAAGTGTGAGAAGAAAACAGAGGAGAGGAAGAAAAGAAGCAGAGTACAGTGAACAAAAACTGTGTTTTGTTATTATTTTCGTCTCTTGTTTGTAATCACCCATCTTATACATAATACATTTTATGGACTTAGCGTACCGTGCTTTTTTCCTTTATTCATAAAGGTTTTTCACATAAATATTGTGTATTCATTTTCTCTTACTTCCATTCTTTTTCTTCAATTCCCTTGTGCCTGTAACGGTCGGCCGTCCCATTTTCGGCCATCAACATTATGAAGATTTTTAACGCTAGTTTGCATTTGAGAACTTAAGAGAATGATTTGAGCTCAGAAAACATAATATATACACATTTCTTGAGATTTCATGTGATTTTCTTGTGAGATATGAAGTAAAGAAATTTTGTGATGATTTATTTGATATGCCTTATAAATTTAGATTTAATTTAAGAGATTTTAAACTATATTTTAAAATATTTTTAACCAAAAAATTTATACATTATAAGCCATAATAAGATATAATGTATATAATTTTTTTTTAATTTATCATTCAATATTCAAATAAATGTTGAACTAAATTAACTATTAAACAAGAAAGAAATATGTGAAAAAAAAAAAAAATCTTATGGGTGATAATTTTCTGTTTAAATTAACTTTAAAGAGAAAAAGGCACTCTACGATGGAAGTTCCAATGGAGTCATATTGCTTGATAACTAAGACCATCAAATAGATGACTTTATATTAATAAGAATTAATAATTGACATTTTAAGGGAAATTTTTATGTCGCAACGAATGTCTTAGTGATTCAAAAGGACATATTTACACTTCTTTACAACTTAAATTATTGTCGTAATGAATAAGAAAAATTCTTGACTGGCTAACCCCCTACATATAAAATACTAAAAATATATTAAAAATATTCCAATTATTGTCGTAACGAATAAGAAAAATTCTTGAATGGTTAACCCCCTGAATATAAAATACCAAAATATATTAAAAATATTCCCATATATATATATATATATAAATATATATTAGTTTTGTTATAAACATTTATTTTTTAAGTTTTATTAAATTGTAAATTCAATATCAATTTTATATTAAATAAAACTTTATGCCCACATATATGTTGGGTTTGGATTTGTAATACCCAGACTCCCATTTAATATATTTTGGATATATTTGGTATTTTTGGGATTATTTAATGTATTAGATTAATAATATTTTTATGAAAATCTAAAGGGTTATGGATTCAGATTTCTGCACTTGATGCGCGCTGCATGTGCAAGGGAGGCGTGTTTTCCAGAAGCTTGTGTTGGGTCAACACTCGATGCACTCTAAAGGTGAGTGGCAAGTGTGAATTTGCGTATGTGTGCACTCAAGGCGCTACTTGAGTGCAAAATCCAGATTGGGCCGTGTTTGGGGCCGCACCCGAGCCTAAGCCGGGGGTTTTTAAAGCCATGTGGTTGGATTTTTTGCCATTTTTTGTGCAAAAATTGAGAGAAGAGAGAGAGTAGGAGAATGAAGAAAGAGAAAGTGGCAATCAGGTATCTCAAAATATTCTTTCGTCATATCTACAAAATATAAAGTTGAGACAAGTATCCTGTCGTCCTATGTTTAGTTTATTTCAGTATTAGATATGTTTTGGAGGTCTTAATTTCATACAAGTTTTTTTTTTATTTAGCCATGTATTTCCTTGTGAAGTCATGAAATTTTTACCAGTTAATCTGCAATTTTGTTCAAATTATACAATTCTTGGAAGTTTTTATGATTTTATGGAGATCAGTATTGATGCGTTCGGTATGACCCGACCCAAACGGTTAATTATGGATAAAATTGACGGGCAGTTAACTACGGCGGTTAACTGTGGACGTCGTCTATAAATAGACTTCATCTAAGAGAAAAAAGAGGGACGAGAATGAAAAAGAGAGAAAAACATCCAAAAACCTCCAAGAGAGGAGAAAACCTCCATAAACCTCCAAGAGAAGGGAGAGAAACGGCCAAAATGGCCAAAAGGCATGGATATATTTTGTTCAATCCAAATCTACATCCCAGAAAGACATCTCATGCCAGGGATCCAAAAAGAGGAGATACTCTTTCTCTATTCTTGGAAGCATCATTTCCACAAATCACTCCTCCCACCAAATATACACCCTTGATTTATCTTTTCTATATTCTTGGAAAGATTTCTGACTTGAGCGTCGGAGGATTTTCGGTGGGAATAATTCCCGCCAACCTCTGACCGTTAGTTTTCAGTTGTGTTGCACAGGACTCAGGTTCAAGACTATGGAGAAGGATCTGCGTATGATTGACCAACAGGAAGATCCGATTTGCAGCCCCTGACCCGTAGGACGATCCGAATTTCTGGTACGCAACATTGACGCCGTCTGTGGGAAACGGCCAAAAAGCCAGTTTTTCCACTAAAAAAAAAAAAGCATAAGAGCAAAACTGTCTGCTTACAACAAGCATTCCTCCGATCAGAAAAGTTGCACGACTTCCTAAGCAAACGATAGAAGTACTAATCCTGCCCTTGGCGCGTTCACGCTTGGGGGCTGGGGGCTACTTCCCATCTTCTGCAATTTTTCAGAAAAAGTCAGACAGCCAGGCATTCCGGCATTTCCTCTCTAAAATTCTATGACGGTATTTCATCTCACAAAAAAAAAAAAAAAAAAGCCGATTTCAATCCAGATCGGCAAAACTTTGAAAAGCCTGTTTCAAGCGCAAGTTGGCTGAAAACCGATCTAGAGGTACAGATGGTTGACGACAGATTTAAATTCAAATCAGCAAAATATTAGGAGAACTCGGATGACCCTATCAGAAAGGACACATCCAAATTGAGAGTTCTAACCTGCCGACATAGGGGATCATTAAAGGAAGCCCATTGGATTTGGGGTTATCACAATTAGCATGTGAAGACAACTGTTCATAAAGACGATTATGCAACCGACCAAACCGACAGTAACGGGTCGAACTGATAAAGATAATTACAACAGAAGAGAGATAACGAGCGTTACCTGAATGATCAAATCAGGAAGATAGAAGAAGAAAAGGCTGATAAAAGGAAAGAACTTTCCTTTAAGGAGGGGTTCAATTTCAGATTGGCATTTGAAAGTGTCAAAGACCGATTTCATTTTTAAATCGCCAATTCAGTACTCCCTCTATTACAACAACAGATTTTTCTGCCCAACTGGAGAATACAATGCAATTTCAGTTCCTGATGCCTACAATTCCATTCCGAAGTGAATTCCAAACCGGCTGAAGTGAAATCCAATCCGGACTTTGTTCAACCCAAGAATTTTATTCTGAAATCCTACCTTGAAAATTCCACAATGAGTGACCAACATTGACTTGGGGGCTCTTTCTTCAACCGCATATACTGCAATTTCAAGAAAAAGAGAGAAAATGAGAACGGCGAACGTGATTGACGGCAAGAAGGAAGGAAAGAGTTGAGATTTCAAACAATTTCCCTCTCGTTACTTAAGGAGAGGTTGAGGAAGGAGCCGCCGTCGTTAAACCCTAGCCGGGCAGTCGATGCCATCGCCTCTGTTCCTTGCCACCGCCGCCACTGCTAGTCGCCGACGTGAGTATGGGCCGAAGTCGCCGCCAAACCCTAACCGTGCTACAGTTTAGGCACAATATTCGAACCTATCCACTCCAGAGATGGCCAGCAAAAAGAGACCCAGATTTGGCCTAAGCCGGTTTGACTTAGTCAATGGAGCGGATCGAATTGCAATGAAGCAGCAGGAGAAAAGAGGGAAAAGAAAGAAAATGAAGACATGCAGAGCGATAACGGTCGTCTTCTCCACAAGAGATACCGCCCAGATCTAGCGCCGCCGAAAACCTCTCCATATTTTTTCTCTCCAAATTGTGCCGCAATTTGAAGAGATAAAGCAAGAGCCACGAGATGCCATCAAACCTATTATCGCCATCGTCAGAAGGAAGATCAAGAAATGGGAACGGTCCACTTCGAAGCTCCATTTTTTAACAGTCCGGTCAAGGAGCCAGTAGTAACTATGGCATCCCGAAAATCAATTTCGGCTAATGCAACTTCGGCTCTCGAACTTAATTTCGGCACACAAAAGCCGAACTGGATTTCTAAAAGGGCCGAACTGAATTTGTATGCGCACCAGCCGGACGGACTTCTTTCAAAAGGCTGGAAAGGGCGAACTTAATTTCGGCACACAAAAGCCGAACTGGATTTCTAAAAGGGGCGAACTGAATTTGTATGCGCACCAGCCGGACGGACTTCTTTCAAAAGGCTGGAAAGGGCGAACTTAATTTCGGCACACAAAAGCCGAACTGGATTTCTAAAAAGAGACGAATTGAATTTCATGCGCGCAAGCCAGACTTAATTTCTAAAAGCCGAACTTGATTCTTCAAGAAAACCGAACTTGATTTCAAGGCCGATTTGGCACGATTTCGATTCTTGACGCAAGAAAACCGAACTTGATTTCAGGGCCGATTTGGCACGATTTCGATTCTTGACGCAAGAAAACCGAACTTGATTTCAGGGCCGATTTCAAGTTTACAAAACAAGGAGCCGATTCGAAAGTTCATGCAAAGCAACCGATTTCAAGTTTGCAATACAATGGCCGATTTCAAATTTGATGTACAGCGCCAAGTTCTATTTACATACACAAAACCGATTTCGAACGTTCATGAAAAAGAGGCGAACTGAATTTCGGCGCACAAGCCTAACTTGGTTTCTAAAAACCGAACTCGATTCATCAAGGGGCAAATTGAATTTCTGTGAACAGGCCGAACTTGATTTGTTTTATAGACAAAGATCAAACTGGGATTCAATATGCACAAAGTCGAAGCAGAGCAAAGTCATTGAAGCCATCGTCGTTTTTCCGATCATTGCGCGGTTGAAGCGTTGTCGTTGCCGTCATCGGTTGTCCGCCGTCGCCGCAAATCCTCGTTGCCGTTAATCCCTTGCCGTTGCAAACCCTAATTGTCTTTGTTCAACGGGCAAGTGAAATTCTTTATTTTCTTGGAAGTAATATCTTCCACTCTCCTTATCTTGTTTATGCTCGCATGCCCGATTTCATGGGATTCGGCCGAAATATTGGTTGATGTGAAAATTGAACAAAACAAAGTTACGCCTCGATTGGGGTAAGAACCCAAATTTTAAGGGTTTCGCGTTTATCGGAGCATGATAATTTACATAATAGAGGCACGAAAAATCTTTAATTTTTGTTATACTTGAGAGTTGGATTTCTTTTACGGTTTGATGTATTTCGAGGGACGAAGAGAAAACAAAGCACCGTACCCTGTGTGGGGCCATTGAAAATGAAGAAGGAAGAGCAACATGGTGATTCAATCCGGTGTCAAATCCAAACCGGCATTTTTCACGTCACAGCTCATTATGGCGACCCAAATCTACTCCGACACAGCTACTACTCAGGATCTCAAAATCAACTCCGAATTTGCTCTGCATAACGGCCGATTTGAGTAAGTTGTTTGTGGAACTTCCTCTCCGATACTTAGCCAAAGTTACATTCCGGTATCCTCTCTCACAAACAGGGGGTTTGACCAAGTCAAGAAAAATCCTGTGGAAAGATCCCAGAAATTTCTAAATCGGCACAATAAAAAGTACTCCAGATGTTTCTTCTCACAGCTGCCCAGATAAAAGTACTTCGGGTTTTCCTGTCACATATGCCCGCTTTGAGCACTCCATACTTCTCTCTCACTCAAATCCGGATTTTACATTCCTTCAAAATTAGCTCCAAACAACTCCGGATTACAATCAACTCGCGCCGGCTCTCAAATATTTCAGCGCAGATTTTCCCTAGCAGCACGAAGCACTCTAAAAAATCTCTCGCAAACTTCAGAATGAGTTTTTGAAGGTGTAGAAGCCGATTTCAACTTTAAAACCGGCATATTCTCTCACAAGAAATCAGTTCGAGTAACATATGGTGTATTACATTCTACAGTGAGTGACCAAACCCGATACAAAGATTTTTATCAGTTATCTTCTTGCAGTTTCAACTGCTTCACTCTATACCGATTCCAAGATGTTATGCTGGGGGCTTCGCCCCTAAACTCTCACGGAATTGAGATCGTCCAGCATTCGACAACCAAGCTCAATAATCTGATGACCCAAACGGCCACTAGACATGACGGTTCTAAACCTCGGTTACATCACCAAGCGGCCCAAAAGCGGTCGAATTCTAAACCTCGGTTACATCACCGAGCGGCCCAAAAGCGGTCGAATTCTAAACCTCGGTTACATCACCGAGCGACCCAAAAGCGGTCGAATTCTAAACCTCGGTTACATCACCGAGCGACCCAAAAGCGGTCGAATTCTAAACCTCGGTTATATCACCGAGCGGTCCAAAAAGCGGTCAAATTCTAAACCTCGGTTACATCACCGAGCGGCCAAAAAACGGTCGAATTCTAAACCTCGGTTACATCACCGAGCAGCCCAAAAGCGGTCGAATTCTAAACCTCGGTTATATCACCGAGCGACCCAAAAGCGGTCGAATTCTAAACCTCGGTTATATCACCGAGCGGTCCAAAATGCGGTCGAATTCTAAACCTCGGTTACATCACCGAGCGGTCCAAAAAGCGGTCGAACTCTAAACCTCGGTTACATCACCGAGCAACCCAAAAGAGGTCAAAGTTTGAAAAACAGACTTTTTAAAGATAGTAAGTCGACAAAGTCAGACAAATAGCATCCCATCAGAAACATGCCGGGGGTCGAAAATTTCGAACCACCCGGCATGGGGGGCTAATGATGCGTTCGGTATGACCCGACCCAAACGGTTAATTATGGATAAAATTGACGGGCGGTTAACTACGGCGGTTAACTGTGGACGCCGTCTATAAATAGACTTCATCCAAGAGAAAAAAGAGGGACGAGAATGAAAAAGAGAGAAAAACATCCAAAAACCTCCAAGAGAGGAGAAAACCTCCATAAACCTCCAAGAGAAGGGAGAGAAACGGCCGAAATGGCCAGAAGGCATGGATATATTTTGTTCAATCCAAATCTACATCCCAGAAAGACATCTCATGCCAGGGATCCAAAAAGAGGAGATACTCTTTCTCTATTCTTGGAAGCATCATTTCCACAAATCACTCCTCCCACCAAATATACACCATTGATTTATCTTTTCTATATTCTTGGAAAGATTTCTGATTTGAGCGTCGGAGGATTTTCGGTGGAAATAATTCCCGCCGACTTCTGACCGTTAGTTTTTAGTTGTGTTGCACAGGACTCAGGTTCAAGACTATGGAGAAGGATCTGCGTATGATTGACCAACAGGAAGATCCGATTTGCAGCCCCTAACCTGTAGGACGATCCGAATTTTTGGTACGCAACAAGTATAAATATTTAAGGCTGTGTATTTGTATTAGTAGGTTTGTATGAAGATGGGCAAAATTTGAGACCCTATTGGGTTAGTGTGTGTGTAGAAACTTGGTGGTTTGAGACCCTGGTGGGTCAACATGTGTATGGGATCATGGATGTTCGAGACCTAAGTGGGTCGATACATGTGTGGATTGTCAAGAGTTACAGGTCTATATTATAGCCAACAATGATTAAAAGATGGCTGATAGTTGCAAATCTAAACTGTAATCAGTAATGATTAAGAGATAACCGAAAGTTATAAGCCTACACTGTAACCGATAATGATTAAGAGATGGTCGAGATTTGCGGGCCTAAATTGTAGCCGATAATAATTAAGAGATGGCTGAGAACTGTAGCTTAAATTGTAGCCGATAATGATTAAGAGGTGGCTGAGAGTTACAAGTTTAAAATGTAACTGAACGTCGATAATATATGATGACTTAGAGCTATCGTGCTAAAACATAGTAGTTATGATGTGCAAATTTGAATTTTAATATGTGTCTACTGTGGGTATACGATGAATTTTGGTATATGTGGAAGAGTATTAGAGCGCGATCTGTTCTGAATATGTTTCGGCAGGACAGTGGGATTGGATTAAATATTTGTTTTTGGTCATTGGATTTGGTTTTAGGGTTGATGAGTCAATTTCTGATTTTGACAAATTAGATTTGTTACCTATTTCAATATTTGATTAATTATGAGCTCTTTCTCTGATTTATATGTGCTATTTTATACATATATATATGACGATATTTGTTCAGTCATGGACTTACATTTTTCTGTTTTTTTTTCTTTTTAGAATAAAAGGCTTGAATCTGCTGTAGGAGCTGAATATGATTCAACATGGTACAATATTTTCTGGTGAGTATTTTATCCATATATTTTAGATGGAGTCGGTTGTATTCGATTCTCTGGTTCGGGGTTTGATTGATTGTACTCAGGTCTTGGTTTTGGCCGAGTGTAAGCTTTGATCCATTATAGAAAACTTATGGTTTTTAGCCCTTTATATAGATGAGTTGTTGTATTAATTGGTAGTTTTTTCCTTACGACTTTTCATAGGGCAGATCATATGTTTTTGTCCAGATGGTTGTCCTATAAGATTCTATGCAGGTAAGATTGTTGGGTCTTATATTTTTGGGTTAGTCACACTCGAATTTTTAAAATTTAGCATTTAATTATTATAATTATTTGGTCTTTTAATTTTATGAGTAATAATTAATTTAACCTGTTTAGTTTCAGATTGTGACAATATCACTCTCTTATGGGTACGATAACAAAAGGATAGGCTATTTGTGTAAGGATCTAGTTTCATAATCATTCCAAATATAGTTAAGTAAATTAATGTAAGTGAATCGAGGTCAAAGAATATGAAGAAAATTAGATTAAAAAGCCCAAAGATTCAAAATTGGTAAATTTGGGAGCTAGAGTTGTAAAGCTTGAAATATTAGTATGTAAATAAGATTCAAATTTTAAATTATGATAATCATAATTTATTAATCTAATATAATCAAAATTGAGATCAAAAGATATGAAAAAAGATTAAATGAATAAAAATTGGGTCTGGGCGAATTTGGGTTTGATGTGGGCCTGAAGCAGGCCTAATGTGGGCTTGAATCAGACCTGATGCAGTCTTGAGAGTGAATAACAATACCTATGCACTGGATGCACAGCCAATGCGCGATTTCTAGAATGTCATCCCTAAAACTCGCCCGATGAGCATCCAAGGTGCCAGTTTGGGTATATAACTCGCGCAATCTGTTTTCTTCTTGTCATTTTTAGAAAGAGGAGAGAGAGAGCACGGTAGAGAAGAGGAGATTAAAGCTTTCGAGTTCTTTTTCAGTGTAGAGTTAGTTGAGAAACTTGTAAATCGAGCTTAGACAAGTGCATCAATATATTTTTCTTTCTCTTGCTGCTCTGTTTGTTTCGTTTCATTTTGGTATTTTTGTTGAAATGTCAATCCAAGTTTAGATTTATAAATATTCATATGTTTAATGCGCATATATATTGATTTTCTTTTTGATTTGAATATTTGGAAAACCCAAACCTCACACCTACGTATTTTTCTCGTTATTTCTGGATAAATGTGCAACGTGGCTTTGAAAATCGATGACCCTAGTTTTGTAAACATTATTACTTTAATTATTTGATATTTATTCACATCTATTTTGTATATGTCATTTTGTATGTTCCGAAAATTATGTTGGGTATCTTGTATGGAGAAATTTGTTATTCGAAAACTATAATGTTTTGCTAAGTTCAAGTGGTAAGAATTTTTAATTTTTTCTAAGCTCTATATCCATTTATGCATGTATTTGAAATCATTTGAGAACTCTGTAATAAAAAATATGTGCTTATGATATGAAAAGAACTATGAAAAGTATAAGTAGGGATCTCTACAATTTGTTATGATTTATAAATCGTTCTCCAAATAGTGAGAATTAAGTGATAAGAATTAAGTGTACAATTTTTATTAAGATAAGTTAAAAAATTGAACCAAGGATTTGTATTTCAGAGTGTGATATTCTTTGACATATGTTAGGATATTACAGTGATATTAAGAAAATTACCCTACTATGAGGGATTATAAGACGAGTACCGTACGTATTGCCTATGGCAGAATTGGAAGCGTAGGCCTTTCTATTGTGTGGAGTAAACACAATCCTTTTCTTCGATGTCTGCTCCGTTCAGTATAACCTACTAGCCCTAATCCCTAAAAATAAATAAGTTTTAACATGATTTGAAGGCTAAAAAAAATCAGAAATAAGATATGAAAATTAAATATGTTCTGAAAATATATTTGATCATATTTTTATATTTATGTATTTGAATTATGATCCTACTCCGTCTTCTTAATAAGTTTTAAAATATAAATGTGTATATCTTTATTTATATTTGTACCTTATTGAGTATTAACTTATTCGTTTGCTATTTTTCCTACATTCAAATGTGTACGAGTTGAGGCCTAGTGAGAAAGATTAGAAGTCGCAGGCTGCTAGGCTTTAGAGGATGATTTTGTAGATCTATGTTTATGTAGAAAGATATTTTGATGTATTATAGTTTATTTCTTGATACTTAAATATTTATAGTTTCCGCTATATATTGATGGTTATATATATGTTTTCACAGATTATTGTAATTTATTTTTGATACCTATTTGTATCTCTCTGATCCGATGTTATATCTTGACGATATGGCATTGGAGCCATGAAAATATTATAGCAGTATTTGAATCCTGTGCATATTTGGTTTTCTTATATGATTGGATATTTTAATATTTATATTTAGTTATTGACAGATATTATGTTAGGTGGTATTAAGTTTATCCGATTTATCACAATTTGAAGGACGAATATGTTCACGCATGGAATACTCCAATGAAGAAGTCAAGCCAAAGTCGTGTAATATTTGTGTAATGGTCAGTTAAGGGCTGTCCAAGTAACAAAGGATGATGAAATATTGTGTAGTGTTTGTGTAAAGGCCAGTCAAAAGTTAACCAAGTTGCACATAATAGGTGCTTGAAGAGATCATGTGCACCATTTGCTTTAAGGAGTAGCATCTGATGTACGCTTAAGAGGTGCAAATGTATAATTTGACCAGAAAGGTTGTCGTGATGTGTATTTGAAGAGCACTAATTTGATAGTTATACAGTGAGATTGCGCCTGATATATATTTTAGGGGCACTTATGCACTGACACTTATTTAAAGTCGCACCTGATATGATATTAGGGTATCCGAAATTATTTTGTAATGTAAGAAGTGTCGTACGAACAGAGAAGAAAAATAAAGAAAAGGAAGTGGTTCGACGTCATATTGAGGTCTGATTTAAATTTCGTTATTTACTAAGGTCAGATACTTTGGTATAATATTATTTTTTTAGAACGTATTACCTTTTGATTACTTTTTTTAGTATATTTTTTTGTGGGCTGTTAGGTATATTGAGAGTTATATTCAATTAGTTATCACTTGAATTGTAATCAAAGGGATTTCGAATATGTTACTTTTATAATAGGTTATTTTTATAATACAATAAATTTATCACGTAACTTTTTTTTTAGTTTTGAAGCATTTTTTATATTAAAATTATTATACAATATTATATTTTTTATATTCAAATGTTTAGTAGTTAGTGTGTAATAAAATATTTAAATTTATTTTGCTGTGTCATCTATGTATGCTTTGGCTGGCTCTCAACAAAACTTTTCAATAAAATATTTAGATTTATGTCATAGTAAAGGTATATTTGGAAGTCTTTTTACCTATGTGGTGATTCCACAACATAAAGAAATTTGTTAAACAGTATAAAATTAACTTTAAAATAAAAATATAATGATAACATTTAGTAAACTAAATTAAAGAATAAAACTTTAGAATATATATTTTTATACAATGGATAGTTAGATATTAAGTTTGTAATTAGAAAATTTATACAATAAATATTATATTATACAGTACTGACAATTCAATATTAAAATGACATATAATTGTAATGCAATCAATTATTTATTAATGTTAATATATCTTTTAAATATATATTTTTAAAAAGAATAACACATTCATAATACTTAATAATTTATATTATAAAAGAAAATTATTACTTATTCTATCCTATTAAAATTTACTCTCTATACTTAGTAATCTTTTATTATTTTTATTTTTTAAATAAAATTAATCGATTCAATATATAAAAAATTAATTATAAATAATTACAAATAATTGAGATAAATATCATCGTTAACTTTTATAATTAATCCGTCCCTGCCAAGTTCTGTCAATAGAAAAATCCTTACTACAGTAATGGAGAATAACATTCTCACCGCCAGGATGGTGTCGGTGCCCCGCGAGGAAAGGAAGAACAAAAGGAGTACGGCTCCTTGGAGTCTGCCAAAGTTGATATTAACTGGCCACGCATTGCTTTTTTCTAGGTAAGCACGAATATTGATGCCAAATGCCACTCACTTTCTCGTTTCTCTCTCCATAATATCTATCCGTTGCATTTGCAGACAGGACCCATTTGAAAAAGACGCACCTTGATTAACTCCATTATATCAGTGCGAGCTGTTCTTCATCTACCACATTTAAGTTTGCCCATCTAAATGAATTGATTTTCAATCCCTATTTTTTCAGCGAGTCAAAGAAGCAAGCAACAGTGCTTATGTTTTAGTGGGATTGGGTTCTTCTCCCTCCCCACCCCCCCACCCCCCACCCCCTTCTATTGTTTTCTGCTTCTGAGTAATTGGTAGCGCCACCTATTACGGACGGTGCTGAGTGTTCTGCCGCCGCTATGAAGGGCTACGGCTGGATTTTCAACTATCAGAGAGGAGGGGGGTCTCTTGCTGCGGGTCTCTTTCTGCTGCTTTTGCCAATATTCTTGCCTAGTACATTCAGCCCTTTGGGTCACGCCTCCCCTTCTCTTTTCTCTGTATGTACATTCTCTCCCTCTCTCTCTCCCTCTCTCTATCTCTCTCATGTCCTTTTGAAGAAAGTGAACGCTTTTGTATTGTATATAGTAACTTCTTCATTTATCTGCCAATTTGTTTACTATCAGTTTGTGGCCTTTTTTTTTTTGTAACTGAAAGGGAAATGTTTCAGGCTATTGTTTGGTTGTTAGCATTTGCTTCTTAATATGCAGGACTATATCAAATTTCTTTATTTATGCTTGCCAAAGTAAGAAGTTTCTAATTTCTTGTCATAGTGTGGATTTGGGTAATATTATTTTGCTTCCAAAGCAAGAATTTTCCAATTTTTTCTCTTGATTTATCTTCCGTGTAAAACAGTGGTTTTTTGGTCTAAGTTCTTTCTTCATGTTTTTCAAAGCAAGAAAATTCTAATTTCTTCCCATAATCCCATTTGTGTTTCTTCACATAATTTCTTCCCATTTGTATTCTTCAAAAGCAACACGATTTCTGAATTCCTATAATGATATCATCTGTGTCATACTTCTTTATTATTGCCTGACGATGCAAGAAATTTTAAGTTCTTCCCATGATCTTATCTGTGTCATGGAGTACTCTACGACTTTCACAAAATTAACATTGTTTTTGTTCTGTCTATGTAGTTTGGAATGAATTTAGTTGTAAACTTAACCAAATCTGACAAGATCCTTCCTCTAACTGTGGTTGTGTGACAAGTTATAATGTGAGCAACTCTATGTTGGGGCAGAGAGGATCGGTCGGACACGAATACACCAAGTTAATGACCAAATGACCGGTCGGACAGAATACACTTAAGCACATAGAATAGGAGAAAGAGGAAGAATGCACAGTTTTACGTGGAAACCCTTTATAAATCGAAGGGAAAAACCATGGGACACTTAATCCACAAGTAAATCCATTATGTGAGAATGGTTATATAAACCTCACTACTACGTAAGCCCTTTGAGGCAAAGATGAAAAACAAAGCACAAGAACGAGTGAACACACTCTGTATTTACTCACTGCTCTTCTTTTCTTCACTCTTTCTTCCCTTGTAAATTTCTCCCACTCCCACTTACACATAGCACACAATATATATATATATATATATATATATAGACACAGGCTGTTGAAAGTAACAGTCAAGCCAACGTGGAGGACACACATACAGACAGCCGCCTGACACCCGCACCACTTTGCACTGGCTCTGTCTTGCAGGTGGCCGTGTCCTGCAGAAAAAAGGCTCTGCAGATTGTGCTTCCAATAAGCAGCACCTACTCTGCAAGACTGCATATATTCCCCACAAATATTGTGTGCTCAGAAAATCTTTTGAGTTGGCTTCCACGTGCCCTTTTTCAACCATGTCCTCGGACATTCTTTAAGTATGTCCTCGGACCTTCATGCACTCAACAACCTTGGTTGTTGACGTTTCCTTTGGTTAATATAGAGTCCTCGGGATTATACTATACCGAGTTCTCGGTTGGTTAGGAATAAGTACTTAGACCATAACCACTCAGAGTCCTCGGTCCCATAACACCTCCACACGGGAGTGACCCCAATAAAATTTTCCTCACGACCGGGTGGGAACTGAATCAGTCAGGCCAGTCATATCACAACAATCTTCATACTTTGGTCAACATGTTTGACCCATTTTCATCAGACCGAATTTTCTCCACGGATAGCTGCCATTCATTAATAACACCTCTTATCCAATGGTATCGAATGCTAATGTGTTTCGATCCAGAATGGAATGAGGAGTTTCTATACAAATGTATGGCACTTTGACTGTCACAGAGTATCACATACATTTCTTGCTTTAAGCCCAACTCTTGGATGAACCTTTTTATCCATACTAACTCTTTGCTAGCATTGGTCACAGCAATGAATTCGGCCTCTGTAGTGGAGAGAGTAACACATTTCTATAATTTAGATTGCCAAGAGATTGCTCATCCGGCAAACTTGACCAAATATCCCGAGGTGGATTTTCGAGAGTCAATGTCTCCGGTCATATCCGCATTCGTGTAGCTGACCAACTGAAGCTTCTATTCTCCAAAACGCAAACACATCATTGACGTTTTCCGAAGATATCTCGGGATCTATTTCAGACAAACTAGTGCTCCTTCCCTGGGTTTGAGAGGAATCTGCCAATAATACCGACAGTATGCGCAATGTCCGACCTTGTGCACATAGCTGCGTACATCAAACTACCAACGGCCGATGAGTAGGGTATACCTCTCATACGGGCTTTCTCTATGTCCGAGGATGGACATTGGTTCCTACTCAACTTAAAGTGGTTGGCCGGTGGGGTGCTCACTAGCTTAGATTTTTTCATATCGAACCGTTGGAGTACTTTTTAATGTAACTCTCCTGGGACAATCAGAGTTTCTTATTCTTTCAATCGCGAAATATTCTTATTTTCAGAATCTGCTTCGCCTGTCCGAGGTCTTTCATAGCAAATGACTATCCCAATTGCTTCTTCAATTCCTTAATCCGTGTACTATTTTGTTCGACAATCAGCATGCCATCCACATAAAGTAGAAGGACGATAAAATCGCCCTTAGAAAATCTCTGCATGAAGACGCAGTGGTCAGAAGTAATCTTTTGGTATCCTTAACCGACCGTGACAGACTCAAACTTCTTATACCACTGTGTTGGAGCCTGTTTTAGTCCGTACAGGCTTTTCTTTAGACGACAAACCAATCCTTCCTTCCCCTTGACCTCAAATCCCTTCGGTTGCTCTATGTAAATTTCTTCCTCAAGGTCACCGTAGAGGAATACTATCCGGATATCCAGCTGCTATACCTCAAGATCCAAAACAGCTGCTAAACCAAGCACAACACGAATGGAAGATATTTTCACCACGGGCGCAAAGATCTCATCAAAATCCATGCATTTGCGTTGATTAAAACCTTTCACCACTAGCCGTGTCTTGTATCTTGGCTGCATTGTGTCCTCGGAAGTCTTCATTCGGAATAGCCATTTGTTCTTTGGAGCACGTTTTCTTTTTGGTAATTTTACCAACTCAAATGTATGATTCTCATGCAAAGAACTAATCTCCTCTTGCATGGTTTCCATCTATTCATCATTGTGCTCATACTTCACTGTCTCTTCAAAGTCCTCGGGTTCTCCTCCGTCAGTGAGTAGAACGTACTCACTGGATGACAAGCGTACGGATGGTCTTCTGTTCCTTGTAGATCATCAGACAATAATATCCTCAGCTGGTTGGGAAGAATCTTCATTCTGATCCTCGTGAGGCACAGCGACTGCCTCATTATTGTCCTCGGCCACTCTTGGGCCATTATCTTCGGATTGAAGAGGTGCTCGACGGACAGCTTTAATGTCATCTTATTTGTCCGGCCAGTGTTAGATAAAGCCTTCTTGTCCTTTCCAATATCTTTAATGGTCTCCTCTTCAATAAAGACCATATCCCGTGATCGAACAAGCTTCTTCTTTACTAGGTCATAAAATCTGAAACCCAGATCATCTTTCCCATTGCCCAGAAAGATGCATTGTTTGGTCTTTGACTCAAGCTTTGTTCTCTCATCTTTCGAAACATGAACAAAGGTTTTACAGACCAAACGTTCGAAGATGATTATAAGATGGCTTTTTTCCAGTCCATATCTTCTCTGGGACTTTATCATTTTGAGGCTTACTGGGCGACCTATTAATAATATAGGCTGCCTTTCTTAGGGCTTCAGTCCAAAAGGATTTTGGAAGTTTTGCTTCTGAAAGTATACACCTTACCCTTTCCAACAATGTATGGTTCATCCGCTCGGCCACGTTATTTAATTGCGGTGTCTTTGGTGGCGTCTTTAGATATCTGATGTTATAAGATCGGCAATATCCATCAAATGCCCCAATGTACTCACTCCCATTGTCGCTTCAGACAACCTTCAGCTTCTTCCCTGTCTGACGTTCTACTAAGGCATGAAAGTGTTTCAAATGTATTGAAGACTTGGTCCTTGATCTTTAGTGGATAAACCCACAGTTATCTAGAATAGTCGTCAATAAAAGACATGAAGGCATCACCAAATGATTTCTCTTTGAATGGTCCACATATATCAGTATGTACCAATTCAGGTACCTCGGCCCTTTTGGAGGGTGAGTCTCATCAGAAAGAGACTCTCCTCTGCTTCCCTACTAGACAGTGAGGATACGTTCTTAATTCAGCTTTCTTTACATCTAGTATGATGCCCTTCTTGGTCAGATGACATAATCCTTTTTCGCTCATGTGGCCCAACTGGCGGTGTCACAAGTCCGAGGTCTCCACGCTGGTAGCAGCGTTTACTTGACCTGCTTTAGCAGAGGCAACACATAAAGACCCGACATCTTTTTGCCTCGAGCAACTACCAGAGATCCTTTGGTTAGTTTATATCATCCATCACAGAAGACGCTACAAAAACCAACATCATCTAATCTTCCTATTGAGATGATATTCATCTGAATATCAGGTATAGGTCGGACGTCTCTCAGGATCAGTCGGGTGCCATTATTGGTGACAAGAGACACGTCACCACAGCCAACAACTCTGGGTGTCTCTAGATTCCCCATCTTTAACACTCCAAAATCACCGGGAGTGTATGAAGTAAAAAGACCATTCCGAGAAGTGACATGGATGGATGCTTTAGTATCCACCACCTAGTCGGTCGCCTGCTCAGCCAAGTTTACAATATCATTTGCTTTACAAGTCAAAAGGAGATCACCTCCTATAACAATAGAGACCGAGGACTTTTTCTCACCTCGTCCCTTTTAACCTTTATCTTTTGCTGCGTTTTCACGCTTCCACCTATAGCAGTACTTTTTAATGTGTTTCTTCTTTCCACAGTGATGACGCTCTATGTTTTGAAACCTTAACCGAGACTTACTACGGCTCTTGTCTCCAGGCTTTGGACCGCGGCCTTTACTTTTTCCCTGAGACTCTGTCACGAGTACCTCAGAGTCCTGAGAGATCAAGATCTCTTGAGACCGTCTAGATTCATTCATGAGTAAGGAAGCAATCACCTAGTTTAGCTTAAGTGTGTCCTTTCCAAACAGTAATGTCATGACGATGTGATTATATGAGGATTGCAAGGAAGCCAGCAGCACCAAGGCCTTGTTCTCCCCCGATCACCTCATCAAGTGTTGCCATCTGCGTTAGAATCTAGTTAAACTCATCCGGATGCTTTTCAAAACTTTTCCCTTCAGACAGGCACAGTCCATAAAACTGCTTCTTCACGTGCAGCCTTATAGTCAATGACTTGGGCTTACATCGACTTTTAAGCTTTTCCCAAACCTCCGCCGGATCTGATAAGCCCAAGACTTCCTGTAGAGTGTTGTCTGCCAGATATAACTTGATAGTGTAGTTGGCTAGATCTCTTTTATCTTGCAATTCATCCTTAGTAAGATTCTCCAGCTTTTCATTCTTTTTCTTCAGAGCTTTTACTATTCCTTCTTGGGTCAAGCTATTCTTTACCCTTTCTTGCCAAAGGATTAAGTTACCTTACTCATTAAACTGCTCCACATTGAACGACAGATTTTTTTGAAGATGATAACGCTATCCAAACGAAAAATTTTCAAGCCGTTCTCTCTGATACCACTTGTTGGGGTAGAAAGGATCGGTCGGACACGAAGACACCAAGTTGATGACCAAATGACGGGTTGTACAGAATACACTTAAGCACACAGAATAGGAGAAAGAGGAAGAAGCACAGTTTTATGTAGAAACCCTTTGTAAACCGAAGGAAAAATCACGGGATACTTAGTCCACAAGCAAATCCACTATGTGAGAATGGTTACAAAAATCTCACGGCTATGCAAGCCCTTTGAGGCAAAGATGAAAAACAAAGCACGAGAACAAGTGAACACACTCTGTTTTTATTCACTGCTTTTCTTTTTTTCACTCTTTCCTTCCTTGTAAATTTCTCCCACTCCCACTTGCACATAGCACACTATATATATATATATATATATAGACACAGGTTATTGAAAGTAACAGCTAAGCTAATGTGGAGGACACACTTACAGACAGCCGCAGTCGCCTGACACTCACACAGCTTTGCACTAGCTCTGTCCTACAGGTGGCCCTGCCCTGCAGAAAAAAAACGGTTCTGTAGTTCGTGCTTCCAATAAGCAGCACCCACTCTGCAAGACTGCGCATATTCCCTACAAATCTTGTGTACTCAGAAAATCTTTTGAGTTGGCTTCCACGTGCATTTTCTTTAACCATGTCCTCGGACATTATTTAAGCATGTCCTCGTACCTTTATGCACTCAACAACCTTGGTTGTTGACGTTGCCTTTGGCCAACATAGAGTCCTTGGGATTATACTATACCGAGTTTTCAGTTGGTTAGGAACAAGTACTCTGACCATAACCACTCAGAGTCCTCGTTGGCATAACACTTTCACACGGGAGTGACCCCAACACTCTAAAGGCAAGGAAACAGTTGATGCACTTATAAAACATGGAGCATCATGTTGGTTCATTGCATTTACTGATGAGTGTTTTGATTCAATGAATTGACATAGTTCATGGGCTTGATTTTGTTTCGTTTAAAGGAAATCTAATATCGGAAAGAGGTCATTGACTTTAGAGGTTTTATTGAGTTCACAACACGGACTTAGAATGACGAATTCTTTTGGATTACAATAATTGCTCTTGAGGAGAAAAAAACTCTGGCACACACTATTGCAATTGGGCACCAGATCGGAATTGTCTAATGAGTAAATCGATAAAAGAGGGAAGAGAGAAAGCACACTATGATTGAAGTCATTGAGTGCAGAGGATTATGTCCATCTAAAAGGAGGATACCAGGTTAATATAAACATCAAGAGAAGCACAATAATGGTGGGAAAATCCTCTGAATCGGAAAGAACTCAATACACCGGAAGCCCTCACAGACTCGCACTGATAGATCCAGTCAATTGCAAAAAAACATCATGAGATAAAATTGACAATACAACCTTTAAATGGATAAACCAAATACCTAATTGGTCAGTTTCATATCATGGCAGCTCCATCCCTGCACCCCAGGAAGAGAGCATTGGTGGGCTACCTCGTTGATCAAAAAAACCCCCTTATTGTTTTCTTTGCTAAGTCAAGGTTGAGTTTTGGGCTGGGATTTGAGAATTCAGTATGTACACAATTGCAATTATTTACCACTTAGTTCTTACCTCTTATTATTAAGACCCTGATTCTTGCTTCTTCTCTGTTTGGATTCCATGAACCGTTGGGAACTTGGGGGTTGCTTCTCCCTTCTCTGCCATCCATCTGAAAAAGACTACTGGATTAAATCATTTTTAATAAATTTAACATAATAGATTAATTGTTTTTTTATTTTTAGATGGCTGAGATTGAAAGAACCAGGAAGCACCCTATCCTAGTGTGGTTGATATGACCAACCTTTCTGAGTGTTCTTGCCTGTCGGCTATTAATTCCATCAAAATATTTCCCTTGTATTTATTCTTAAATTACTATATCTTGGCTTGTTGATTGGACTCCTGTGGCTAATCATGGTAAATTCTCGTCTTGCAGGAATGGAATGCACTGAAACCTAGGCATTCAAATCTACTTAAGAGAGCTTTACACACTCAAACTGTTAGTTACCATGCATATTAGTCTTCCCACACATGAATAATTTATTTCCTGCTTGTAACTTTTTAATCATATATGGTTCTGTTACCATGACCAGTCAAATAGAGAGCAGTCTGATCTCTGGTTCCCTTTGCCTGACCAAGGATGGAGACCTTGTATGCAACCTACAAGACCTTGTGAGTAGTACTATCGAATCCTCCAGCTTATTTATGTATTTCATTTTGCATGAAGTGATGGAGTGTGAGCCTTGGAAGAATGATAAGATACTCTGGCATTATGACGGAGGTTATGGGTTTAAACCCTGATGCAACCTCTACCTGAATGCAAGGGATAAGGCTATGTATGTGACCCTTTTCAAATCTCGTGACGTAAGAGTCTTGTGTATTGAACTACCCTTTTTGTTGTATTATTTTTCTGATATTATGGAGTAATTTCGTACTAATTAATTTGATCCCACTCTGATGAGTGTCTTAATTCTTGTAGCAACACCACAGAAATCATGGGGATATCTCCAAGTTTTTCTTGATGGAGGTTTGAATCAGCAGAGAATGGGGGTAGTTACTAACAGCTTCTAAGATTGTTGGCTGTGAACACAAAAAATCTGTGGTAACTTATTCTTTTCCTGCAATGAATGCGTTGTTTATAGATTTGTGACGCGGTTGCTGTGGCTAAAATTCTGAATGCAACATTGGTGATCCCATATCTTGAAATGAATCCTGTTTGGAAGGATTCAAGGTTTCTTTTCCTCTCTTTGTTTTTGTCTTTTTTTTTTTTTGTTGTTTTTTTTTTTGAGCTTCTGAACCTAGAATGTGACATAAATCTGTTTTTGAAGTTGGAATTATGTTTTCCTGCAGCTCATTCGAGGATATTTTTGACGTGGATCATTTTATTGACATCTTGAAGGATGATGTTACAATAGTTAAAGAGTTGCCATACGAATATTCGTGGAGTACAAGAGAGTTTTATGCTACAGCAATTCGAGAAACTAGAGTTAAGACAGCACCTGTGCATGCTTCAGCCAATTGGTATATAGATAATGTCTTGCCTCTACTACAGAGGTAAGTAGTTGGTGATTATGGTCGTGTTTATGGTTTGCATATGAGAAAAACTATGAAAAAACACTCTCCGCTATTTAAACCACACAGTATTTAGTAAATTATGCTGCAACAAGTTCAGCCCAAAATTCCTAATCCTTGATTTATCAATACAAGATGCTGAAAAATGTAGACAAAATTGTATTACAAGTTTTCACCAAAGAGCTTTAGGTAATAACTGTAGGTAAATTAAGCTTAATTTCCACCTTAATTCTGAACTGAAATGCTATTTGCTACACAAATAATTGATTCAAACTACAAAAACAAATAATTCAAGAAAGGGCAACAAGATCAGTCAAGAATGAAAATATTAATATCTATATTGATTATAGTCGTATTGGTATTGGCCGTATTAGATGCAAAAATTTTTTTATGAGCAGAATCTGGGGGCAAATATTTGCATATGTAAAATATTGGTATATTTTCCTATATTTTAAATATCAGTAGATATATTAAGATACTTTGTCGATACTATGATATATCGCAATTATGTGATGATATTTGGAAATGTCAGTATCAGGATATATATCAACCGAACTTTGATTTCATGATTGTTGCATGTGCATTTTTCAAGAAGCGGTAATGATATTCTTTTATCTTTTCTGTTTCACTTGATTTGATACAGTTATGGGATTGCGGCAATTTCTCCATTCTCCCACCGCCTGGCTTTCAACAACTTGCCTATCAACATCCAACGCCTACGTTGTAAAGTCAACTTTGAGGCACTGGCCTTCGTCCCACATATCCAAGCACTCGGAGATGCTCTTGTGAGTCGCCTCCGATACTCACCTTCGCAAAGTGATGCAGTTGAGCCCGAGTACCTTCAACAGGTCACCTATCAGAAAATTGAGCAAATAGCTGGGAAGTTTGTCGTGCTACATCTTAGATTTGATAAAGTATGGCTTCCATTGCAGAAATTCGTTTTTTTTTTTTTTTTATCCTTTTTGTGCTCAACCATGTGGTTTTGTTTTCATTTTCTTAACTGTGATTGATTTTGCAGGATATGGCTGCCCATTCAGCTTGTGATTTTGGTGGAGGTAAAGCTGAAAAGCTTGCTCTGGCAAAGTATCGTCAAGCAATTTGGCAAGGACGGGTGCTAAATTCTAAGTTCACTGATGAAGAGCTGAGGAACCAGGGCCGTTGCCCATTGACTCCAGAAGAGATCGGATTGCTGCTGGCTGCTTTGGGATTTGACAACAATACTCGTCTATATCTTGCCTCCCACAAGGTTATTATTTTTTCATTTTTTTCCTTAAAATAAACATAGCTTATTTCTTGTTAATATATTGGTCCGATCCAATCTCAGGTGAAATTGACAAAATTATAAGTAGATGTTGAAATTAAAGCATTGGTGTAAGGTTTTGAGTTGGTAGTCTAAAAGCTGATAGTGTTTGTAAATGTGGACGGTGCAGTTTCTCACTTGAATTAGTTTTAGCTTTCTACACAAATTTCTGACTGAGATGTTTTTAACCCAATGAAAAGCTATGTAAATGAAATTTTCTACGAGGAGAGAGTATTATTTTACTTATTTTTTTTCAAAGCAAGAGGCAGCATTATGAGGAGAAAAATAGGTATGTAGTTCTTGATGGTGGTAAATGATGAAATAAAAGTGCTAGAGTAGAAGACGATGAGCGGCAAAGCAGAAGCAGTAATTAGGAAAAAGGGGCGCTCTTATGCACAAGGTCTTTCACATCCTGAGATCTAGAAAGAGTTATGTATATATAGTCTTATTATTATATTATAAAGAGATTTCCGTGGTTCAAACTCGCGAAGTTAAGGTCACAATGGAGTAGTCTTGTCGTTGTGTCAAGTTGAGTCTCATTATTATTGTTCAAGCTGAAAAATAAGTGCCCAAGTAGTGATCTAAGCAAAATTTTAGAACCCCTACAGACGGAATGAAGGTATAGTTGATGAAACTTTGTGCTTTGAAATCTAAATGCTTGCATTTTCAGGTCTATGGGGGTGAGGCTAGGATATCAACTTTAAGGAAATTGTTCCCATTACTGGAAGACAAAAGGAGCCTTGCTTCCTCAGAGGAGCGGGCACAGATAAATGGAAAGGCTTCATTACAAGCTGCTGTTGATTACTATGTCAGCATGCACAGTGACATCTTTGTCTCGGCTTCTCCAGGAAATATGCACAATGCTCTGGTAAGTATGTCTCTTCGGGTCACCTCTAAAGTTGGTGCTGTCTATGCTATAATTTATTCTCATTGCTTGGGAAAGATCAGAATTTGAAACTTCAGTGCATGTTCTTGATGATAAGAAAATAAAGGAAGGGTTAAAAATTAGAGAAAGGACGTGTTGTCAATGCTATTTTTCTTAATATCACCTTTAACAATGCAAATGAGATAAATGTAAAATACCTGTAGGATATAATAATGTATTTATATTTGATAGTCGAGTCCTTATTGGTTGTTATCGCAACTAAACAAAAACTAAGAATTGATCTCCTTTTTGTACATATCCTAGAACTGAATTTGAGCCTTCCTTTAGAGTACAAATGTAAAATGCCTGCCTTTATGTTTGTTTGTGTTGCATCTGTTGGGATTTTTTTGGTCACCTCCTGTGTGGGACTTGGCAGCATGAATAAAGGCCGGAGTGGTTATACTTAACCAAAGAGGTATTAAGGGCTGAGGACTTTGTATAACGGCTGAGAACTCTGATTGAAGGACGAGGACTCTAAATCATGTCCGAAGATATTAGCTGTTGATCGAGGATATTAAGTGATGGCCGAGGGCATGGGATAATGTCCGAGAACAAGGTGGCCGAGGACTTTAGGGCATGGGACTTTAATGTCAGCAAAATAACACGAGAAAGGACGTTGCAAAAAAAGGCCGAGGACTTTAGAGTTGGTAGTAGGCAGGGACTTTCTAAGGACTATATGTATATATATCTTGCTCTTGAGAAAGAGAAAAACAAAGAGAGAACACAAGGAGTAGCTAATTTTACTATTGTATCTTGCTCTTGCTCCGTTCTTAACTTTCTAAGGACTTGTGTAGTCAAAGGATTTTTGTAACCAACATTCATATAGTGAAATTATTTGTGAACTAAGTGTTTTGTGGTTTTTTTCTTCTTATTTAGTAGAAGATTTTCACGTAAAATTGTGTGTCATCCAGTTCTCTCATATTTTTTTGTCGTGTGCTTGTGTGTCCGTTAACTTAGTCCTCTCGATTTTGATCGACCGATTGAAAATTCTAACCCTAACAAGTGGTATCAGAGAGGTTATTTGGGTCGGTGTTAAATTTTGTTAAAACTGATGGAGGTGGGAAACAAGATGATTTGTTTGAACGGCACAAACTACGACACTTGGAAGAGTAGATGGCTGACCTGCTATTTGTAAAGACAATGCATCCTTTTGTATTCGCAGCGTAAAAGCCTGAGGTGAAATCAGAGGAAGAGTGGGTCTTTGAGCACAAACAGGTTTGCAGCTTCATTCGACAGTTTGTGGATGACAATATGTATAATCACATCCGAAATGAGACGGATGCAAAGACACTGTAGAAAAAGCTAGAAACTCTCTATACTTCTAAGACCGATAACAACAAACTGTTTCACTTGAATAAATTGATACAAGTGAAGTATAAAGAGGGAACGCCCGTTGCCGACCACCTAAATGAATTTCAATGGTGCGTTCACCGGCTGAATGGCATGGGCATCAAATTTGAGGACGAAATGTTGGGATTGTGGCTCTTCACAACTTTGCCGGACTCCTGAGAGGTGATACGAATCACGATAGCCAATACTGTTTCAAATGACATGGTGACCCTAGAAATGGCAAAAGGAACTATGCTAAATGAGGAGATGAGGCATTGGTTATAGGCCTCTTCTTCCTCTCAGCACTCTGACTTGTTAATCATGGAGTCCGAAGAAAGGAGTAAAGGGCGTGACCCAAAGTCTGGAGAGAATGTTCATAGTAAGTCTCGATCAAGGTGTGAAAACCTCGAGAATGGTTATATCAAGAAATACTATTACAAGTAAAAACATGACAATAACGGAGAAAGTAAGGAAAATAAGGTCGAGATTGGACGAGGTGAGGAGAAGGCCTAGTTCTCAGTTGTTACCGGAGGAGATCTCCTGTTGACTTATGATATAAATGATGTGGTAAATGTGGCTGAGTAGGAGACCGATTGCCATTACTATGGAAAGAAAGGTTATATCAAGAAACACTGTTACAAGTAAAAACATGGCAATAACAGATAAAGCAAAGAGAATAAAGTCGAGAATGGACGAAGTGAGGAGAAGGCCTAGTTCTCAGTTGTTACCGGAGGAGATCTTCTGTTGACTTGTGATATGAATGATGTCGTAAATGTGGCTGAGCAGGAGACCGATTGAGTAGTGGACACTAGTGTATCCCTTCACGTCATGTCTTGGAGGGGGCTCTTCACATCTGACACTCCGGATGACTTTAGAGTGTTGAAGATGGGAAACAAAGAGACGTCTAGGTTCATTGGTTGTGGCGATGTGTCTCTCGTCACCGACAATAGGACCCGACTACTATTGAGGGACGTTCGGTACGTCCCTGATATTCAAATGAACTTAATCTCGGTGGTAGACTGGATGATGAGGGCTTTGCAACATCTTTAGCAAAGGAGTGTGAAAATTGATTAAAGGATCTCTAGTTGTTGCCTGCGGAAGAAATGTGTTACTAGCAGTAAGGGGTCCTCAGAGTTGTAGCATCGTCGACTGAGCCATATGAGTGAAAAGGGATTGAGCAATTTGGCCAGAAAGGGCCTTATTCCAAGAGTGAATGAGACCGGCCTGAGGACTTGCCCTCATTGCATGGTAGGGAAGTAGCGGAAAGTCTCATTTCGAGAATATCCATCCACCAAAAGGATCGAGCTGCTTAACTTAGTACACACCGACATATGTGGGCCATTCAAGGAGAAGTCATCTGGAGGTGTACGATATTTTATCTTGTTCATTGATGATTGTTTAAGGAAGCTGTGGGTGTACCCACTTAAGATTAAGGACTAAATCCTTGAAGTATTTGAGCATTTTCATGCTTTGGTTGAACGACAGACTGGAAGAAGCTGAAATACATCTGAAGTGACAATAACGGTGAGTACATTGGGACCTTTGATGCCTATTATCGGTCTCATTGTAATCGACACGAGAAGACGCCGCCGAAGATGCCACAGTTGAATGGCGTGGCTAAACGGATGAACCACACGCTAATGGAGAGAGTCAGATGTGTACTCTTTGAGGCAAAGCTTCCCGGAACATTTTGAGTAGAGGCTTTGAAAATCGCTATCTACGTTATCAAGAGATCACCGTCCGGCCTACTAAATGGAGTAGTCCTAGAGAAGTGGTCTGGAAAGGAAGTGTCTTATGACTACCTCCGGGTATTTGAGTGGAAGACCTTCATCCACGTCCCAAAGGATAAAAAGACAAAGTTGGAGTTGAAGACAATGTAATGTGTTTTCCTGGGTTACCGGGAAGATGAGTTGAGATTCAGACTCTGTAACCCAACTGAGAAAAAACTTGTCAGATCAAGGGACGTGCTTGTAGAGAATGAAACCATTGATGACATCGGCAAAGAAAAGAATATCGTGTCTAGGACTAGTCGAACTGATAAGATAAACCGGCCCTCTCTGTCAAGAGGTTGATGGCCAAAGTGTGGCCGGAGAAGATAATAAAGAGACATCTACGTCGGACGAAGATGTGGATGGTGAAAATGCTACAAAGCCAACTGAGATCGCTCCTGTTCGGCGATCTTCAAGGGAACGACGGCCATTTGTTCGCCTGCCAGTTAGTGAGTACATTTTACTTATTGATGGAGGAGAATTGGAGAGCTTTAAGGAAGCTATGGAAGGTGAACACATTACAGAATGGAAGGAAGCTATGCAGAATGAAATGGGCTCGCTACATAAAAACTATACGCTCGAACTAGCTGAATTACTAAAGGGGAAGAGAGCCCTGAAGAACAAGTGGGTCTTCCGTTTGAAGACCGAAGAAAGCACCTCGCAACTGAGGTATAAGGCAAGACTGGTTGTGAAAGGATTTAACAATCAAAAGGACATCAACTTTGATGAGATTTTTGCCTCTATTGTGAAAATGTCTTCTATTTGAATGGTGCTTGGATTAGCCGTCTTTGATTTAGAGGTGGAGCAGTTGGATGTGTGAACAACTTTTTTGCACGGTGATCTCGAGGAGGAGATATATATGGAGCAGCTGGAGGGATTCTAGGTTAAGAGAGGATCATTTGGTGTGTTGTCTGAAGAAAAGCCCGTATGGGCTAAAGCAAGCTCTGAAACAATGGTACAAGAAGTTCGAGTTTGTTATGGTAGATCAAGGTTATTGAAAAACTACTTCAGACTACTATGTCATTGTTCAGAGGTTTTCTGAAAATGATTTTGTCATCCTCCTACTCTATGTGGATGATATATTAATAGTTGGGCAAAATGTCGCTCAGATTACCAAACTGAAGCGACAACTTAGAAAATCCTTTGCCATGAAGGATCTGGGGTCGGGCAAAGCAAATTTTGGGTATCGAATATTTCGCGACTGCAAGGTAAAGAGATTATGGATGTCCCAAGAAAAACTACGAGAGAAGGTGCTCCAACACTTCAACATGGATAAGTCCAAACCGGTGGGCACTCCGCTGGCGAGTCATTTCATATTGAGCAGTCGGTAGTGTCCGACCTCGGATGATGAAAAAGTTGCCATGAGGGTGTACCCTACTTGTCGGCCGTGGGAAGCCTTATGTATGCTATGGTGTGTACGAGGTCAAACATTGCGCATGCTATCGGCACAGCTGATTCCTGTCAAATCCTGACAAGCAGCATTGGTCAGCAGTGAATTGGATATTGAGATATTTCCGGGGGACTTTCAAGATGTGTCTGTACTTTGGAAGTGACAAGTCTCTGAAAGTTGGATACACCGATACTGATATCGTCGGTGATATTGATTCCCGAAAGTCCACTTCAAGATACTTGGTCAAGTTTGCCGAAGGAGCTGTTTTTTGGAAGTCGAAGCTGCAACAATGCGTTGCTCTTTCAATCACTGAGGTAGAATTTATTGCTGTAACTGAGGCCAGCAAGGAGATGTTGTGGATGAAGAAATTTATCCGGAAACTTGGATTTGAATAGGAAAAATACGTGGTACTTTGTGATAGCCAAAGTGCTATATATCTTTGCAGGAATTTCTCATTCTACTCAATATTGAAACATACTGATATTCGATACCATTGTGTGAGAGATATTATTGACACGGGATTGCTGTCACTGGAGAAAGTCCGAACTAATGAAAATGGGTCAGACATAATGACCAAGGTATTGCCTAAGAGGAAGCTCGAAATCTGTTGCAGTATGGTTGGATTGGCTGATTTAATTTCCCCACGATCGTAAGGGAAAGTTTGTTGGGATTTTTTTGGTCACTCCCGTGTAAAACTTGGCGGTATGAATAAAGGACGGAGTGGTTACACTTGGCCGAAGAGGTATTAAGGGCTGATAACTTTGCATAACAACCAAGGACTCTGATTGAAGGACGATGACTCTAAGTGATGGTTGAAGATATCAGCTGTTCACCGAGGATATTAAGTGATGGCCGAGGACGTGGGATGATGTCCGAGGACGTGGGATGATGTCCGAGGACACCAGGCAAAAGGTCGAGGACTTTGGTCAATGCCTGGGGACTCTAACCAAAAAGTTGGTTACTTGCAAAGTTTGCGCAAATAGTTTTTTAAAAAGGAAGTTGACTTTCAGAGTTGGCAGTCGATTTATAGAGTAGGCAACTGCTCTTGACAGAATGACATTTTGCAGAATTAGTGGTAGGTTTTTGCTACGCAAGCAACCAGCCTACTAAGTAGGTGATCGCCCGGACAATATATATGTGTATATATGTATGCTGAGTGTGAAGAAAGTTGAGAAGTGAGAGAGAAAAAACAAAGAGAGCATACAAGGAGTAGCCAATTTTACTATTGTATCTTGCTCTTTCTCTGTTCTCAGCTCTTCAAGGACTTGTATAGTGAAAGGGTTTTTGTAACCAACATTCACATAGTAAAATTATTTATCGATTAAGTATCTCGTAGTTTTTTCCTCTTATTCAGAAGTGAATTTTCCACGTAAAAATTATGTTATCCAGTTCTTTTATATTTCGTTGTCGTATGATTATGTGGCTATCATCTTAGTCCTCTCGGTTTTGACCAATCGACCAATAATCCTAACCCCAACAGCATCAACAAAATCAAACAATGAACCTCCAATGGAAAGCAAGATTGTCTAGCTAGCATTTGATGATTGTTCTTGCTAGTAAATAAAAGCTAAGAATTGATCTAGTTTTGTATATATTGTGAAAATAAATTTGAACCTACCTTTGGTGACATTTCTGCGGAGTAGTTGGGGATATTGACCATTTTACCATCATGCATTAGCCTATTAATGATAGCGGTTGTTTGGTTGAAAATCAAGGTTGGAGGTTATATTGGTTAGAAAAAAGCAGCCACAAACAATACCAAAAAGCCACATTTTGGGCTCTAATAATTGGGGACAAACTTCTATTCCATTATGGGAAAAAATATACAACATAGTTCTTACCACCTGAGTTTCTAACAGGTTGGACACCGAACTTACAATAACTTGAAGACAATTCGACCGAACATGGCTTTGTTGGGACAGCTCTTCCTGAACAAGAACATGAGCTGGTCGGATTTCGGACAAGCAGTGGTAGAGGGACACCAACACCGACACGGGCAGCTTCGACTTCGAAACCCGAGACAATCGATCTACACTTATCCTGCCCCAGATTGCATGTGCCATGTTTGAAAAGGTTGCCATATAATTTTTATAGTCAGTGGATCAGAGGATTAAAGCTTTTGACATTATTTATATATGATTTATGATTTATACGTCCTTGTATTGCTTATGGCATGTCTTTATTACATCCAATAAGAGAGATTTCCAGAATTCGTTCATTTGTAAATGTCCCCTGTGAATATTTTGAGGTTGGAGAATACAAAGTGGTGTGATTGGGGGTTCTTGACTGTCGTGTTCTATTGATTTCTTTTTTTTTTTTTTTTTGCTGAACCCATTTTTAAAGAATTGAAAAAAATGGAAAATTTGTCATTTTTTTTTATTTTAATAAGTGAATCAGTAGGAGAATCAACATTAATTTTTTTTTTTTTAAATTTCAGAACACAGAAAAATTGATTCGAACATGTATAGGTTAAATAAATGGTTTGTTAGACCAATAATTTAACTAAACTGATATGTGAACAGTAATAATAATAATAATAATATTTAAAATTTTAGTTTGTATTAATTATTCTTAATATTTAAAAGTTTAGTTTGCATTAATTATTCTTAATTTAAATAACTTAAAATATTGATGAGTATTTTATTCATTTTATTGATGAGAGGAAATATAAGTATACGATTTTTCATGAAAAATGTCTTTTGATAGTTAATAGATATAACTGTTGGTTTCTAGTAAAAATAGTCTATAAATATGATATGAAAGGCCTTATTTCTCAATTCACATATGAAAATTTTTCTTTCAATGAAGATCATCTTAAATTATTTATTTTCTTATATATATATTTTTATTTTTTAAATGAGGGTAGGGATAAATATAGGATTTATAGTAAGGGTCCTTTCACAATGAACATAAATATTTGTGAGAATTTAATACCACAAAAACTGAAGTATTGTTTTACAAGGTTCACCCACGGATGATGAGTCATGGCCTACGATTAGAAAAAAAAGGTATGTTTAGTAGACAATACGTGAATCTTTCTATAGTTGAATAGAAATTGATATTTTTTGAGTTAGACAGAAAGTAATTAATATAATTTTTACTTTAAAATTTTAAAATCTTAATATCATTAAAATTACAAAGCAGATGAATACAAGATAACAATTTGAAAAAAAAAAGGAAATGAAAAACAAACAAACAATCAAATTGACATGATTTTATGCATTAGAAGTTGTAGATAATACAACCCTCATTAATGTGGTGTTCTACCCAACAAGTTGTGGTAAATATGAAGGGGAAGCTAAATTCATAAAGATAGTATTTGGATGGAAATGAACTGAAACATGGGGGCTGATTCATGTTGACACACCGTATTTTTGTCGTATCAATATGTAAGTATAACAAAATATACAGCAACACAAATACGATAAGATTAATGACTAGATTAATAAACTAAATGCGAATGCAACCCACTGAATAAATGAATAACACAATAGAATGCAACATGCATAACTATTTTAATAAATAAGTTGTATTCATATGTCACAATATGTTAAATACATAAACATGATACAATAATAGACTTATAATACCTTACCCAACACACAACTGTACCTTTCTAACATGATAAGGGAGATTTCAAATTTTAACCAATAACACAAACATTTAAGCTTCTAATTTTCTATTGAGCAAAAGTTCATCATTAAGAAAACATTCGCAGTGTAATGTCTAAAGACACTAATTGACCTCGTATTCAAAACTTAAAATTTAATATTGGATAAATATGATTTCACTATGCTAGTTTATACCCACAAAACCCAACACATTAATGAGTCACACCGTGCTGTTTTGAAGGGGGGGGGGGATCCGTTAAATGAAAATCTGAGTACAAAGTATCACTCTAGCTCTGTTTCCTACATCCATTTTTCCTTTCCAACTGATTCCAGCAAATACAGCAAATTACTATGAAATCAAACCAAAAGAATGGTGTTAGAACATTTGAAATATTGCCAACTGATGATTTTCATCAAACTACCGAACAATGCCTAACAGAGAAAATCATCAATCGCCTGTTACAGCATACAATACAATGTGTAATTGACCAATGCAGCTTGAAGAAATAAACACTGCAGTTGCAGGGAAGATTCAGATGGCAATATGCACAGAAATAACATTTGCAGATTGCACTGTTTACGTATTGGATTATCTGAAGCAGCTTGAGAAAATTCGGCAGTTAGCTTCCTTTTTCATCCTTCTCAGCGTCCGGAGTTCCATTTGCATTTCGATGTCCAGCGAGTTCTTTTGCCTCTGGCATGTCTGAAGGTGAAGCTAGCCCTTCTTCAATGGGCAGAGTTCTTTTTGAACCCTCCAAAGCAACACCCAGAACTATATTATCATCTAAGGCAGGCCGCGGTTTAGGTGGCTGAGCCCCCATCGACTGCTTTGATTTAGTGTCATCATTAATTTCCGAGGCAGCAGGACTGTCAATTTTGCCACTTGGTTGAGATTCTTCTGGGTTAGAGTTCCTACTTCTGTTAGCAGCAGATCCCAAGCCTTTGGCATCAAAACTTCTCACATCTACAGCCTTATTTCCTCTATCAGGAGCAGTTCTTGAGGAAGTTTTTGCTGTCGCTTCGCTGTCGGGCAATGTAACCCTGCTCTCATCTTTCTCTTCAGGATTCGAAGTTTTTACTGCTTCAGCCTCAGCCCTGATACCCGGTTTTGATGTTTCTCTGGCCTTGGACTCTGATGTTGGCTGTCCCATCGTCACCTGCCTGTCTTGATCTCCGCTCGAGCGCACAGGACGAGCTTGTGATTTTGACTTGTCTTCTCCACTGGTCTTGTATGGTGGTTCAATCAGTAGTAATGGCCGATTAGAGGCCGCTCCACCGTGGGTGAAGATTGTTTCAGCAAAGGGTACATTTTCTAAGTCAGGGTCGCTATATATTTTCTGAATAGTGCGGATGGGTGTGGCTAGTCGAGCCCGGTGATGGCTGACGACTCTGAGAAGATCCATCAATATTGCTTCCTGTAATCTCAAACAGATATGAGACATTCTTAAGTGGCCCTATAAATAGTATATCTGTATTTTTAAACATCACATTGGTCAATAATTGACACTGAAGCTTGCTACATTATAAACAGCAAATATATGATTACAAGAAGAAAACCATTGAGTATCAGAAAACAAAATATTACTGCGTGATTTTGAACAAAATGGAGGAAAAAGAAACAAACTGATGAAAACATTGAATTTCAATTCTAATCTGAACTTTATGAATGATCAAGTTTTATTCTATAGCTTGGATCAATACTGTTTTGAGCTAATTTGTTTCCCAATTTTAACTTAATTACATCTCCAATAGCATGAAATCTAGACCCAATAAATTAGTTCAGGAAAAAGTAGATCCAAATTAAAGAACATTACAGTAAATAAATTTCCCTAGCAAAATTTATTAAGTTTCGGTACTCTTCTCTCAAAATATACGCCTATTGAATCTTGCGCCTCTTCTAACAACAGAGAGAAATTCAACTATTGAAACTAACCTATCAAGTCATTATCTAAGAGTGTTCACTTGCTGAGGGAATAATATAAAAGAGTTTTCTCACCTTGACACAAAGGTACTCTTCAAAATGTGAGGTCTTCACAAAACATGATATTAGTATCTGCAGAACGCCACAAAGAAAATTTAAGTGCATCTCTATTCAACTTGAAGAACATCCATATTAAGTGCAGTACACAGACCAAATTTAAGCCACATGCTCAAATAGCATCCACAAACTGTAGTAATAGTGCATATATGTTGATCATATGATATTTATAAGAAATAAGGATGCCTCTACTACCGGTCAGTTTCTGAATCCATCTGGTAAACCTGGTTCTCGTGCATTGATATCTCATTATTTTTAAAGCAAGAAGATAACTGGTTAGCATGTCTATAAATGTCACATTTTATGCAATGCCCTTGATCAGGTACCAAGCGAATAACAATTATTTTATTTACTATCATCCATATCATGAGAAATACATATCCTTTGTGGTTAAAAATTTTAAGAACTCGAAAGTACATGCATTAAGCTGGTAGCAGCTCAAAAAGCCAATATTTATTCCTTCCTACACTACCTTAAAAATAATTGCAGAATTTCAAAAGGCAAATGACAGGTATTTTACTCCTGAGAATGAAAAGTAGATGGACAAACTACTTGCAGCCACTTGAACATATTCCAAACATCAAGTCTTGAAAAGCACTACTTTTCGTGCGCTTGAAGCTTCAATTGAGAATTCCACCAGTTACTCATTCAGAAGGAGAGAACTTTGTTCAAATCAACCATGGAGATATCAATATGGGGATGATACATCTACTTGAGCATGTTATAATTATCTTTAATACTGACAAACTAAAGTTGGTAACACGACTTTCTATGGATTCAATCATCTAGTACCCTGAACCTTTAAAAAAAATCAACTTCAACTGATGATAAGATAAAAAATAATTTCTGCCATAATCTATAAGGAAGCTGCCTGTTGAGATGCAACAAAATTGACGTTTAAAAATGTCGGTGTACAATGCTTACCAAAAGAGATTGATTTTCAGGATTAATATTGTCTAAAAATACTCTTCTGTGCAGCTTCTGCTGTTCTACTTGAGGATTCTTGGCTAAGACTTTGCGCATGTCAGCAACAATCTTCTGTACATTGCAAGAGCAAACAGAGATTTAAGAAACTGATGGTCTGATGAAAATAAAGATAAAGTCAAGACTGCTCACATTAATTTTATTGACATCTAAGTGACTGATAGCAAGATGGGTTTTGATACGCCAGTGAGTTTTCTGACTGAGATTTCTGATCACATTCACAGTGAACTTGTGGTTGGGAATGTGAACTGCTTCACGATCTTCACCTCTTACAATGGTTGGTGACCACCATCCAACATGCTGCAGATGAGCCAACGTGTCATGACCCACTATGTAAAAATGAAAAAGAAAAACAGAGAGCACCTGTACAGTGTATGAATTGAAGATTCTATCACAGAACAAATTGTGGATTCACGTTAAACTGTTTTTGCTATACATCATCAAGAGTCCTCCTAAATGAGAAATATGCTTACGGAATGCGAGTTATGGCAGCTTATATTTAGGAGTCTGAAATACAAACCTCAACAGTGCCAGAGACTTCATAGCCTTCAATCTTGGTTTGGATCCATTCATTTAGAACAAAAGGTCGAGTCATGTGAATCATTGCACTGGAGAGGAAATTTGTGAATATCTGCATAAAAATAGTAGGAAAAATGAAAATAAGTACTTTCACAGTAGATGCTAATTACTAAGAACACAAAAGCTTGGCAATAGTATTTCAAACAACATATATCACCAAACCCTTAAAAGAGTACTTGGTAGTAAATACATCTAGGTTTTATAAATTCATCCATAAATGTTCCTGACACACCTCACGACCAGCGAGTGTCAGCAGCACAGTCCCCAGACCACCAGCAGTAAGCCACTTCTGTGTTGAGAAACCTAACAACTCCATAAACAATGAAAAAGCAGCAACCCAAACTGCAGTATAAACTGCTTTTCCAGCAAACTGGAAGCCCATCTGTCAAAATGCAAAGAAATTTTAGGGCAATGCATGGGCAATATCACAAAGATAATTACTCTGCACTTTTTGAGAAAAGTAAAATAAAATGAAATAACCTAACAAAATTTGGGAGGAAAAAACGAGAAATATATAAAAATAAAGTGCATACAAAATGTCATGAATGCGGCAGGTAAGAAACAGAGGCAAAGGCTTATCCAGAAGATTCACAGGCGAAGGAATCTAAGGAGTTCACAGTTACCTCCGGGAAGGATAACCAGCAATACCAAGCCAGGCATGCATGATCCACATAAGCCCAACATAAAAGGTATAATATGTCGCGACATATGGTCCAGACAAAATGCTATAAGCTTTTGAGTTTTTCATACATAAACAACACAATGCACAAGAAATATGGGAACCACTGATGAGGCTTGTTGAAAAAAAAAAAAAAAAGGTGGAATAAATGCACAACAAATTGCAGATTATTTACTTGATCATGTCAATGAACGCCATGGCTACATGGTCAATGTGATCAGATTTGACTTTGACTTGTGACTACCCAGTCCCATACATCTTATAATTCAGCCTAGAGACTGATATTATATGTTCATATACTAATTTCATAAATTGAAGCACGAAACATACATTTCTTGCATCAGTGTGGTCATTTGTCTCCATTAAGACTCTCTGAGCCTGTCGAATCACACTGCATTCAAACATTTTCATGATTTGTCAGAATGGGTCATATTACGCCTAACCATGCAGTAGAATTAACACAAAAGCCAAAATATAGTTGAGTGATAATAGAGACAGAAGAAGTTGCATTAATCCTAAAGTAGAAATATAGAATTAATTCCACCTATGATAAACATTCAGATAAATGTATAGGAAGATTTGTCACAGTATACAAATACAGTAACCCAAAAACCTCAACGACACCAGCAACCAGCAGAAAGTTAACTCCAGTAACCTTTCTTCTCACCCCAGGCCCCATCTCAACAAAAAGTAATAAACTAAAATCAATTGTCATTAACATTCTTAAAAAGCAATGCAGAGAAGAAGTCATACTTACCCAGATAAACAACATGCAAATGCCAGCACAGTTGACAATGATTTCACGAAGTTTAAAAACCTCTGCTTAACAAGCAGGCTGGCTTCTGAAGGCATAACAACTGGATCCAATGCTCTGCAAAAATATAACTATTATCCCTTATGGCTAATTGATGAGAAATGGACACACAGATTTTGCAAAAAAATAAGGTATCAAATACCAGCATTATCTCTCTTCAAGTCCAATTGATATTTATAGAGTGTAATATTATATCTATATGCTAACTAATATTTTAATGAGAGGATGGTGAAGTGCACAAGACTTTCTGCATTGCATGATCCAAGAAGAGTAAGATGCATGCAACCGTGCTCCTACATTGTAGAAAGAATTTTCATAGCTTGACCAATTACGCCCAAGTCACAATGGAGCAATCTCATCTAATAAGATTTTCTCTCTCTATAATTTTCATATATGACATGAAATTTTCCATTAAATAATGCACTACCTGCAAATAAGCGTGGCCCCTGTCCACATCAATATGGGTTGAAGATAAGAGGTCATCACATAATGTGTGGTACTTTTCTTCCAACTGTTGTCACTCTTCTGCAAGTTAAAATCTCGGGACAGATTAGGTAATAGCAAGAGAGAGTCCTACTTCAGAAGGTTTCGCTGTTACATCTACTTAAATATTTCCACAAGGTGATTACTCGTAAGACAAATACATGCACATCTGGCCGTCTGAATGATCATACCAAATCATGTTGCGCATACATATATATGCATGAAAAGTGTGTTCTTGCTCATGTGAGTGCGTGCTTGTGCAGTCCATGTATGCGTGCTTTTGGCATTGTCCTTACATGTAAAAATATAATCCTGCTCTTCTGCATAAGTGGCTCCAAGCCCCATAGAGCAAATACAATAATACCAATTGCTGGGATCATCTTTATCACAAGCGGACTACTTTGTAATGCATTATATGACCTGTGCAACACAAAAACAACAAGATTTGATCTTGTATCCAGAAAGAAAAAGAGAAAACACATTTAGTGGGTGTTTGGCATTTATGTTGGATTGCCTCAAAGCATTTTTAAAGCCCCAGAGCACTTTAAAGACAAAAAAAAAAAAAAAAAAAAAATGTTTGGTCATAATAATTAAAAAAAATAGAATTTTGCCAAAATCACTTTTGACTGAAAGTGACCAAAATGGATTTTCAAGGATGTCAAGTTGGACATGCTTTTGCAAAAGTTATATTTTGAGATGGTCATGAATTAGGACTTTAAATTTTCAGCCAGCGCTCAGTCATCATCCGCTACCACCACCCGCCTTTCAGTAATTTTCAAGTATCAAGACTCCAAATACTTCAATTTTCACTAATTTGATTTGAAATCGCTACGCTTATAGAACATATGAATTTATCCACCGATCACTTTGTGAACTTTGGATCCAGCATGCTCAAATTAGCAAATTCAATCATAAAAACTGACATAAAGTGGAATCACATGAATGTAGTAACATACATATACATACATGCATGCATACATATTTTGTTAGGTCTGTGCTTAGTGTTGGTAAATTTCGTGACATTGAGTTGTATTTTAAGTTTATTATTTCATATATTGTCTCTTGGTGTAAGCTTTTAGGCTCATATTCAGTTATGTGATAAGACTGTTTTTCGCATGAGCAAATGCTTGCATGAATCTGGTCACTACATTTGCACAATTTATGCTCAAACAAAACTGTGGATTTATTTAACATGTGTTCATAGATTGTTTGGCACGTGACAATAAGCTCTCAAGACTATGTATCAAACCCACACGTAGCCTGCAAGATAAGCGCTTAACCAAATTGTGTTCAGAGAACACCCGCATGTCATTTGCAAGATAACAACTCAAGTGATGGGGTTCTAGATTAGGACCACGAGTTGTTTGCATATCAAAAGCTCAAGTGGAAAGCTAGTATTCTTGCAGAGTACATGGGACTTGTCTTCGAGCTAAAATTTAGTTTCTACCAACTAAACACTCTACTCAACTACTTTGACCAAAGGTTAATTTTATAGACTCCTACACACCTTACAAATGGGAGATAAGAGGAAGAATAGTGATAGCAAGTGTGAAGTTTGAGAAAATTTTCTTTGAACATTCAAGGCTAAAAATTGAGAGAACAATTCTTTTCTAAATAGATCCTAATTCTTTTATAATGAGTCCTTTATCATTGTGAGATCTCATATGTAATCTAAAATTAAAACTTAAAATGATTAGCCTACAATCCATGAAATTTCAATGTATTGCCCGTGTGTAGATTTGAGACATACATTGGCTAGAGTTTAATCAACAGAAGATTCACCTGGAGAAACCAGAGGAAGTGTGGGTACCTACAGATTTGCAGATTTAAGGAAGGCCCTAGATATTCATGTGTCCAAGGTTATGGCTAGAAGGTCTAGGGCATCTTTTCTTTGTTTTGTAAGTTGAAACTTCTCATATAGCAGATTTTTAAGTGACAACTCATATCTCAGAGGGTTTTTCTTTGAGAAAAAGTTGTTCAAGAGTTTTTTCTTCGTTACCAAAATATTGTGTTTCCTCTATTTCTGCATTTTATTTACTATATATGTATACGAATGGTAATGATTTGATTTCAACATCTAAATAAATAATTTCTTTACATATACTAAAGTTACAAAATATTAATTTCTAATTTTTGCAAACAAACACCTATTCGCCCCCTTCTAGATGTTCATGGGTCTAAACGTCATTTTCACAATTGGTATTAGAGCATTACCACGATCCTAGACCCATTTTAGTCTAGATGGCAACAAACCAACCTTTGACTGTTCTTCCATATTTTGATGGGAACAATTATGACTACTAGAAATTCTGTATTCTAAAATTCCTGAATGAGCTTGTTTGGCTTAGTACACCAAAACAGTGGACTGCACCCAGCTCCACAGAAAATGATATTATTAGAATTAGAGACTTTTCTACTTTGTCTCATAATGAACGAACCGAATCAAACTGGAATAGTAAGGCTATGAACGCTCCATTCGCTGCAATTTCTCCCAACAAATTTAAATGTCATTTTATATGTGAAAATGCTAAAAAAATTTGGGATATTCATGAGACTACATATCAAATCACCAAAATTATTAAAAATTTAAAGTTACAAATGTTAACCTTACAAGATGAGGAAATAAAAATGAAAAAGATAAATACTTTGATATATTTTATGCTCAACTTAGTGATATAGCCAACTCCACCTTCAATCTTAGTGAAATAATCATTGGATAAAAAATTGTTAGAAAGTTATTGAGATCGCTTCCAGAAAGATTTAATCCTAAAGTGACAGCAATTGAAGAAAGCAAGGATTTAGATATCATAAAAATTAAAAAAAATGGTAGGATCACTGCAAGCGTATAGAAGTATTCTACCACAAAATCTGGGGGGAAAAACCATTGCTTTAAAGACCCTAAAGATGAATACGAAGATAAATCTCACAAAAAATCTTTAGAAGATGAAGAAATTGCCTTATTTGTTAATAAATTCTTTAGGAGCAACCAAAAATCAAATGAATTGGACAAAGAAGAGTCTAGCAATCATAAAATTGGAAAATCAGAAATTACAAAGCCTAAGGCCTCAAATTGAAAAATGACACAGAATATTCAATGTTTTGAATTTCATACTTATAATCATATAAGAACTGAATGTCCAAATTATTTGAGATCTAGAAGAAAAGGAATAATCGTCACCTTGTTGGATAATGAGGAAAATGAGGATGACGAATATCCAAATAATGAGAAAGTTAACTACATGGCCTTCACCAGCTCAATAACAAGTAATGAGAACTCAACTGAAGAAACAAAAGTTAAGGGTGACACTAATGATGACTTAGAGGAAGCATATGAACATCAGTTTAAAAAGAGTGTCTAAAGTTAAAGAAGGAAAATAGAGTGCATTCCTAAAGAACGAAAGGATTAGAAAATAAGGAGGAGATTCTTGGTATCCAACTTGATGAATCCACTAAAAGATTTTTCAAAATTAGTGAAGAGAAGGAAGCTTGGGAGATGAAAGAGAAATTTTAGAGAATGAATTAGAAAAGAATGTCTCAGCCAAAAACACAAACAAAATGGATCATATGCTAAATAAAGCTGTCGGGAATGGGAAGGGCTTGGGGTTTAAGGAAAATAAATCAAATGTTAATGCATATTCTAAAACAATCTTTGATCTCTAATAAAAATTCTTGTGAAATTTTGAGAAATGAAAATTCCAAATTTTCATTGCATTCTCATACTATCAAGACACAAAATTTGTCAAATTAAGAATCATTCACTAATGCATTCACAAAAATATCATGTTAGAGGCACTCCTCTTAGGACTCAATTTTTATTCCTAGACATGCATATCATTTCAAAAATTCTTATTACAAGCCTACATCTGTTCCTACCAGTTATTCTTGTGGTCATATCCGACCTCAATGTAATAAGTCCATTCCTAGGAAATCTCATTTTGGATTCCATCAAATTCATTAACTTGAGCGTCAAGTTCGTAAGTTAGAATTGCTGGTGTCCAATTTGATCAATAAGGTTAAGACTGAAAAATAGATTTGGGTAAATAAGAAAAAAGGCTTAGCTGATAGAGCCAAGGCGGATTATGTTATTACCTGAGTAGCATTTTTTTCTTGCATATAGCTTTGGTTGCATTAAGCATTAGGGTCATTGCACTTGCATTAGAGTAGTGTAGATCCATGCATTTTTTACTATTCTTTGTATTTTATTTTATTTTTTCAAAAAATATTATCGAAAGTGTCAATTTATGAAAATAATGTTAAGCAAGCTAGAACTATAAAATATTTATGTTTTATAAATTGACACTTCTATTAACATACCTTTTGATGGTACAAAGGTGTTCTTTACATTGTGTTGCATACTTTACACAATCACACACTTTATTTTATTGAGGAGATTTAACCAAGAATGTGAATCTAGAGACGGCAATCTAAGGTGTGTTAGATTGACCTTAGATTTGAATTGACCTCGAACTAGTCGAACATTATCCCATTTAAATGCCCCCAAAAAAATGAAAGTGAGAAAAATGAAATATGAAAAAATATAGAAGTTCCTTTGAAAAATTAAAAAATAAAAATAGAAAAAGAAAAGGAGAAAACAATTGTTGTTATAAGAAGTACCTTAATGAAGCGCTCATAAAGATGGGGAAAAAAAAGGATAGATCAAAGTCCTAGTAGAATTAGGTTTGAATTTCCCATTGAGAAATATATTAATATCAAAGCATACTAGGGAAAACCGAATCATATTCATTGTTTAATGTTTTGAGTCTCTCTTATGGAATAAGGTGTATTCACGACACATGCAATATTTTATGTGTTTTGTATCTTGACTTAATCTTGTGTGTGTATAGTAAATGTACTTTTATATTAATCTCAAAAGTTTTAAAAAATGTAGGCTCAATTGATTTTTCATATTTGATCTTTTAATAGAAAAATTATTCATTTTATATGTAGGTATTGCATTTGTATTAGAACACTTAGGTTATTTGGTTAAATTTTTTCTCCTAGATTTTTGGCACTCTATAGTGTGACAATCATCACTGCACTTTTTGCTCAAATTTCACACATTGTTTTGTTTGAGTGATATTGATGTAGGGAGGGGAAGGTAGGGAAGAGAGACAGAGGGGTAGAGACAAGAACAGAAATTAGAGGAGTACAGATAAGAATAGACATTAAAGGGGTAGAGATAAAAATAGATATTAGAGGGGTAGAGACAAGAAAGAGAGGGAACCAAGAGAGAGAAGGGGAAGGAAATTACAATACTCAATTGCATTCAATTTTTCAGGCATTCATCCATATCTTAAACAATAGAAATAGGGTCCCTATATAAAGAATCCGAATCCTAAACTAAATTGAAAAGAAATATAATTTACTAATAAATATGACTTAAGTTCCTAAAATAAAAGAAAATCTTAATCAAATAAAAGTAAATCAAATAAAATCGTAACATAATAAAAGCAAATAAAATCGTAATCTTTCAAATAAAATAAAAATAAAGGGAATCAAAATAAATCTCTTCTAATTTGATATAATTTGGATGCTCGCATCAGATTTATTATGTTGCATTCTAAAAGACTTGCAGAACCTTGCTTGAAAGACCCATCACTTGTGTTCCTCTTTCCTCTCGCTCATCCGCATTTCTTTTCACCTCTCTATTCTTTCCATTCTCTTCCTTTATTTCTCAAAATTTTGAGTTTAATTCAAGCAAGATCTTACCAAAATCTAGCCTTGTCCTTCCAGGTCTAAGGTGAAAAATCACTATTTTCTCTTTAATTTGTATACTTCTGTTGTTTTTTGCACTATCATTTAGGGCTTGATTTATTAAATAGGACATGTAAATCACGTTAATCTCAAATTTATTTAAATAATTAATAAGTTTTGATTATATTTTACATGTTTTTGTCCCATACGCAAATTGAGAGTCTGATTTGGCAGATATAACTAATTGATCTGGGCTAGGGTCTTTGTCAAAGCACTTTGCACAATTATCGTGCAAACTTTGCTCAATCAAAAATTTTCTGCTCTGCTATCACTTTTTGATATTTTGTCGTTTCTTAGTTAATTTTGTATTGTTTACAAATGCCTTGCACAAAAAAACTACAGACAGGGCTACTGCATCCAACTCATATAGTTTTGTAAGTTTTGAAGCCGAGGAAACATTCAATAATTTCCTCAATTCTCGACCTCTTTTATCAGAGCAGGAGGTCCTTATAGATGATCTTCTATTATCATTGTCTACTATGTTCACCTCTTGATGCTAGGAGCCAATCTTGTGTCGTCTCAAGTCACCTAATCCAACAACGGTGAGGAAATTTTATGATAATTTTCACATGATTTCCATTTCCCCTCCTAGTTTTTTAATGTTTATTTAGAGTCAGAGTCATAAGAACACCCCGGAGATGATTAATCAGTGTCTTAGTATACCTCGGGTGACAAATCCCATCAACCATACCACTGTTCTAATGCTACCCCTTCTAGTAATTCTACAGTTTCTTTATACTAGACTAACCTGCACAATTTATCAACGCTTCTTTTAATACCTTAGAGCTTTATACTGAGCATTTAGCTATATGTAAGATCACGTACACCAATATTTAGCCAATTTTACACTTGACTACACTACGATTGATTAAGACTCAGTTTCTATTTGCCTTACTCCAAGGTGACTCTATTGACTTCCCTATACGTATGGTTTCACACTTTCTAGAGGCATATAAAGCCTCTCGTAAGAGATTAATGCTACCATTTGGCCATCTTATTTAGTATATAGTATCTTTCCTAGGCATTTCCTTTCTTTAAGCCTTGTCCAAATCCCAAAAAAACCCATTTGGCATTCTACCCTCTTGCATAGTCATCGTGCACATATTCATTGTGCACAGCAGGCTTCAGGCACATTTGATCCCATGGGTAAGGATGGTCCTCCCTTTTCCCCTCCCGGTGCCTGTTTGCCCTTCTTTTCCATATCACACAGTTGCTCCTTTTCTTCTGAGCCTACTTGTTTAGTGGTTCTTATGAACTAATTATATATGATTTTTCAGCAACAGTCAGAGTGATGCGGACATCCGAGACGAATATTTACTTTGATTTGCCTTCCAAATTAGCTTTGATTTTATTTCCATAGCAATTTTGATTATTAATTAGATTTGATTTGATTTTTATTTAGTAGAAATTTGATTTTATTTACCATTTGATTTCCTTTCCACTTTTAAAGTTATTTAATTATTATTTTGTTTCTAATTTTCTTAGACATTGGGTTCTCTATATAAGAACCCCTACTTCTATTGTTTAGAGGATTGATGATGAATGAATGAATGAGAAATTGATTGCAATTGAGCAATTGTGCTTCCCTTTCTCTCTCCCCCTTTGGTTTGATCCCTTTCTTGTCCCTACCCCTCTAGTCTAACTTCTTGTCTCTACCCCTCTATTCTTCTTCTCTCTACTTTCACCCTCCTCCCTACATCAAATTGGTATCAGAGATTTCGTCTTCAAGATGGGTACTTATTCCGAGCTAATAAACTTTGCATCCCGAAAACGTCTGTCCGAGATTTCATAGTGTGGGAAGTTCATGCTGGAGGTTTATCTGGCCATTTTGGACGTGATAAGACCATTGAGGAGGTGGAGCGACAATTTTATTGGCCTAGTTTGAAGAAAGACGTGGCTAGAATCGTCAGTACTTGTCGAATATGCCAACTCGCCAAACACCCAAAGCAAAACACTGGCCTCTACACTCCTCTACCTATAACTAATGGTCCTTGGCAGGATGTTAGCACGGATTTTGTGTTAGGGCTTCCCCGTACCTCTCAGAAACACGATTCCATATTTGTCATTGTAGATCGTTTTTCTAAAATGGCTCATTTCATTCCTTGTAGTAAGACTGCTGATACTTCTAGAGTCGCTCGCCTTTATTTCACTGAGATTCTCAAGCTGTATGGTCTTCCTAAGACCATTGTTTCTGATCGGGATGTCCGTTTCACCAGCCATTTTTGGCGGACCCTGTGGCACATGGTCGGTACCAAATTAAAATTTTTCACTGCATACCACCCTCAAACAGATGGTCAGACCGAAGTCGTCAATCGGAGTTTAGGTAACCTCTTACGGTGTTTGGTCCAGGAGCATCTTAGGAGTTGGGACTTGATCCTACCAACGGCCCAACTTGCATATAATAGTTCTTTCAATCGATCCCTTGGTATGAGTCCGTTTGAAGCTGTGCATGGTTACAAACCCTTGGACCTTATCCCGATGTCTCCACATGTTAGTGTGTCCATGACTGCCAAAACTTTTGCACAACATCTTCACGATTTACACGTCGAGATCAATAAGCAATTAGAAGCAAGTAATGCCACATACAAACTGCATGCTGATTCTCATAAAAGACACGTTGAATTCAATATAGGAGATTATGTTATGGTTCGTATCAGACCAGAACGGCGCCTACGTGGGCACGTATCTAAACTGCAGGCTCGTAGTGCTGGTCCCTTTAAAATTTTACAGCGGATTGGATCAAATGCATATGTTCTTGACATTCCATCTCATTTTGGTTTTCATCATACTTTCAATGTGGAAGATCTCATTGCGTATAAAGGCAACTTTTCCCCACCTGGGGATCCCTTTGCCACCCCCCCGCAAGCACCCCCTATTGACCTTTCGCCCTCCCCTGCGCCACTTCCATCCCTTCCGGCACACCATGATAAAATTGATACTATTTTAGATGAGCAGTGATGTTTACCGAGGAGGGAACTATTCATCGCTTCCTTGTTCGTTGGATTGGTCGACGCAGTCCGAGAATGCTTGGATTTCTCGCGAGACAACTGCAGCTGACTTGACCTGCACCTCTTGGAGTTCTATCAGAGCAGCAGGATTGCACTTCTTCAGGCCCGAGTCAACTTCCTTAGGGGATCTCGATCGCTCCGTCGGCTTTCGGCCCCCTCTTACTCGAGTCTATCACCGCCGCCGACGGGTTGCCCGACCACTCGAAACATGGTTGAACAATTGATTCTCGATGTTTAACTCACGAGTCGAGTTCCTCCCACCCGGGAGAATTGATGCGGACATCCGAGACGAATATTTACTTTGATTTGCCTTCCAAATTAGATTTGATTTTATTTCCATAGCAATTTTGATTATTAATTAGATTTGATTTGATTTTTATTTAGAAGAAATTTGATTTTATTTACCATTTGATTTCCTTTCCACTTTTAAAGTTATTTAATTATTATTTTGTTTCCAATTTTCTTAGACATTGGGTTCTCTATATAAGAACCCCTATTTCTATTGTTTAGAGGATTGATGATGAATGAATGAATGAATGAGAAATTGATTGCAATTGAGCAATTGTGCTTCTCTTTCTCTCTCCCCCTTTGGTTTGATCCCTTTCTTGTCCCTACCCCTCTAGTCTAACTTCTTGTCTCTACCCCTCTATTCTTCTTCTCTCTACTTTCACCCTCCTCCCTACATCACAGAGCTTATGGCTTGCATGGGGAATCTGAATTCTCGAGTTAGCACGAGTTTACAATCGATGCAGATTCAGTACAGACAGATGTAGAGACACGGACATTTGCAGACCTAATTTGAGCATATTGGATCACATTTGGGGATTTCAGATGTTGATGACAATTTAGATATCCTGATGAGTAGACCCTTTGTCATCTAGTGACAAAACGGGTAGAGAGATTTTCTACAAGAGGGAGAGCTATATTTTGAGGGGAAGACCATACGCTCATATGGGGAGATATTTATATGATTGTTTTGCATTGTTGGATTATATGTTAACATCTGTATTGCTTTATTTGGTTTTTAATATATTACTCTATGCCTCACAAGGTTGTGTTGAGTTTATTATTTGTACAGCATAAATATTTTGAACTATGAACAAAAGGATGATGCATTCTAATGTTATTGAGTTGGTCTTATCAGAGTCATTTTTACAATATTTGTTGTACTGTGTTTTGTCACAAAAATTACCAAATGGGGAGATTATTGGGTCTATATTTAGTGTTGGCAAATTTCGTAACATTAAGTTATATTTTCAATCTATTATTTTATATTTTGTCTCTAAATGTAAGTTTTTAATATCAGATTCAGATACTGTGCCAAGACGGTTTTTCATAAGAGCAAAGGCACATGCGAAGTTGGTCATTGTTTTTGCAGAAGAAACTGTGGATCTGTTCAGCATGTGTTCACAAGTTGTTCGACATGTGACTACAAGCCCTAAGGATTATGTACCAAGCCCACATGTAGTTCGCGAGATAGACACTCAAGCTAACTATTTCCAAAGAGCACCCGCATGTTGTCCTCAAGATAATAGTTCAAGCTATGATGTTCCAGATTAGGGCTGCAAGTTGTACGTGTATCGAAGCTCAAGCGCAAAGCTAGTATTCCTTTTGCACGATGTTTGTAAGACTTATGTTCAAGAGAAATTCATTCCGCCAACTAAACACTTCAGCTGCTTTGACCGGAAGTATATTTTATAAACTCACATCTTAAAAAGGGGAGATTAGAGGAACAAGAGTGATAATAAGTGTGAAGTTTGAGAAAATTTTCTTTGAGCATTTAAGACCAAAAATTAAGAGAACAATTCTTTAAATTGGAGATCCTTGTTCTTTCAAGATGAGTCCTTTGTCATTTGAGATCTATTATATGATCTGAAATTAAACCTTGAGTTGATTAGCCTACAATCCAAGTAGTTCTGGTGTGTTACTCATATGTAAATTTACAGCGTGCATTGACCGGAGAATTTTAATCAACTAAAGATCCACTCGGAGAAACTATATGAATGAATAACTGCGGAATTGCAGATCCAAGGAAGGCCTTCAATAATCACGTGTATAGGGTTACTGGTCAATGGTCTAGGGCATTTTTTCGTTGTTCTATAAATTGAATCTTCTCATATAATATATTTTTAAATGACAACTCATGGCCCAAAGGGTTTAAGTTGTTCAGGATTTTTTCTTTCGTCACCAAAATATTATGCTATCTCTATTTTTGCATTTTATTTGCTGTGTATGCATGAGAATGATGATCATTTGATTTCAGCATTTAGATAAATAATATCTTAGTGTATTTAAGTTACAAAATAATAATTTATAATTTTTCAGAACAAATACCTATTCATTCCCCTCTAGGTGTTCGTGATCTAAAAGCTTTTTTCTCTCTCCCCCCCTCTCTCTCTATATATATATAATTTTTAATAAAAAGGATTCTCTGCAATATAGAGTACGATTGAATATATCCGACCCTCCAAATGAGGAAAGCATGATGCATTAGATCACCCTTTATAATTGTAAGAAGCACTAACCTTGTCAATGCTACAGCAGTAGTCTTCATGCTAGGAATTGTCACATTTTGGCCTAGTCCTAGAAAAGAATAACTCTTTACAACATTGTATCTACAAGGCGAGAAACACAGTGGCCCGCTTATACTCTCTGATAAACGAATGGTGCACAGATCCAGTTGCTGCAAAATGAAACCAAAAAAGCAGGTCAGATTGTTTTTTCAAACAAATCTGACAATTAGTATAGAATATTATGGCATGCTAAGTAAGAACTAAGTGGGAAATGCAAAGTAGAACAACTGTAGCAGAACTCAGATGAGGTTAAACTACTAACCAGTTCTCTCACATTAATAACTACGAAACCATGATTTTGATTACCCTTTAAAAACTTGAGCAACGTGCCGAATAGCATCTCATCAGCAAACCATAGACAGCTCAAGTTATCTACTGAAAGTGAGAATGCTGACCAATTTGTAGCAAAAGAACTTGACGTTGGTGGGAGGAATATAGTATAAGCACCTACTTTCACCCACCACACATAAACACACCCAATCACACACACCCACAAACCCCCTGCACACACACACACACACACACACACACACACACACACACACACACACAAAGAGAGAGCTCATAGAAAGGGTGTCAGAGGAGCATTCATCGGGGATGCTTACATGTAATCACAACTTACAGACTGTTTACCTTTACTGCAGTTCAGACAGGCCACTGAGAATAAATATATCATCGCTAGGAAATATTACTTTCTTCCCTAATGATAGTAAACTGTGATTGGGATGCATTTGCCTCATTTCCCCGTCTTTAAAACATTAAGCATCAAATACAGCTGATATGCTCATATAGCATTAGGGTAAAATCAACAGCAGCAAAGAAGGAGGAATAGCTGGATTCTATCATCTCAGTTTACAAGAAAAAACACATACTGATCCACGTGACAATAGAGTGGTAGACAGCAAATGCAACTTGCTCCTCCTTGAGACACCCTGAAGAAATAACACATATGCAGCTTAAGGATAAAGATGTCAAAAGATGAAAGAAGAATAAAAGGAAATCGATTCAAGAAATACAATCATAATTATACCTTCGAGTACTGTTTGCAATGCCCTTGGTTCCTGCAAGTCCCCGGCTCGGGGGAAAATTGCAAAGAACCAAGAATGGACATTTTTTGAATTCCAACAGAAAATTACAACACAAGACCGCTGACAGAAAACATAATCTAGAGTAACCAATAAACAGAACAGACAGAACCACGGATTCGAAGAGCACACACCACCTGAAACTGCTACATCAAAGTAATTTAAGAAAATAATGTTAGGGCTGTCCAACTGTCCAAATATAACTGAATAACACAAACAATCATGCAGCAGAACGAAAGATGAAATGTTAGTTAGAATGGCATGAACATATTTCTGCAACCAATCTTCAAGCATATTCGAAAACCGAGTGCACAAGTGTTCATTTGATAAATTGAGGAACTTAAAAGAGATATCGCAACGAAAACCCTAAAAGCAGAAAAATGATCAAGTAATCAATCACCCAAAATACCCATACACATGTCGTGAATGTCACAATACAACGATGAATGATTGAAATCGGAACTGCTTACCTCAAAATCGATATGAAGGAAAGGCTAGAGTTTTCGAGGTTGCAGAGTTCTTCCTTCTGGGATGAAAAAAAAATTGCTTTTGCTGGAAGACCCAGAAAGAGGAGAAGCAGAAAACAGGAGGCGACGAAAAATCTACACCGCTAAGCAGCGGTCCCCACTGTGCAGGTTCCAGAGCCCGAAAGCATCACGCCAAAATCTAAATATCCTCGTTCCCACGTGCCTCATGGCCGTTTAGACATGTTTTATATGTTTAGTCTTATAAGAAAATATTAATACAAATAGATTAATTTAATATTATATTATTTAAAAATATTATATTATTTAAAAAATACTCTGATGGGAACAGCCGGAATGGGCCAGCCCGAAAGGGAGGTCAGCCTAGAAAAAGTATAGCCCATTGGCCCAGAGAGTGGTTAATATCCCAATTGACGGGAGATGATCACCAGTCAGCTGGATGCAGCCCAAACCGGGTAAAGCCCATGACCCTGTTCTCGCGCACAAGAATTCCTTGCCTTAACCGATTAAGATCTTGAATATTTTTTCATATCACGATATCCCCTGGAAAGGAAATTCCCAACTCATCGCATCTCCCATGATGAAAATTCTAATATTTACTGCATACAACATCTCTACAAGGAAGGAATGAACACTTCCAATCAATCTTGGTTGCCATAAACAACACCAACAACCCCTCGTCTATTGGAAAGAATCTCCTCCAGTCAATTGGCAGTCAGCCTTGCCGCCTAGGCGAGGTTGGGGGGTTCCAGGGCTATAAAAGGTTCTCAAAACTATTCCAGAGGCATGCCTTCTTCAATGCTCGAACTAACACTAGCGATCCCACTTGAACAAGTCCACAAGCGTTGTTCTCCCTTTCCATTGTTCACTCTCTGTCGATCTAACGTCCGGAAAAGTTGATCTCCATGGGCGTACTACCACCAAAAGCCACTCCATGCCGAGCGCCATCTCCTAGTCAAACTCATAAGTCTCATTCGCATCATTTTCAATAAATTCTATCTTCACATTTTTTAGTTCGGAAGATTGATTATTGACTTGAGCGTCGAAGGATAATTGGGGAGCGAATCCCGTCGTTTTCCTTTGATATTTTATCTTCTGTTGTGGTATATAGGATCCAAGTTAAGAAGCATGGAGATCGAGTCCCACGTCTGCTCGAACGAGAGACCTAGTCGTACCTGGATTCGTTGACGACTCGAATCCGTGGAGCCATACGATGGAAGCATCGACCCGATGGATCATTTTGACCACTTCTATACTCTGCTTGGCTTCCGGCCCCTGGATAACACTTCTATGTGCCAGTGCTTCCCTTTACTCTAAAGGGGGATGCCCAAATTTAATTTTACAAGCTATCGATGAATTTGGTTTGGAGTTTTTGGGATCTTGTCGATAGCGTTCTATTGCAGTTCACCTCTAACCGCCGAGAAGAGAGGCTGCCTTGGCACCTCGCACACGTCAAACAAAGGTCGGGTGAGAATCTAAAGAAGCTATTGGGCCTATTTACTACCGAGGCTCAGAAAATACCCAAGCTCATTGACGAGGTTGAAGCTAAGCAATTTCATCTTTGCTCTAGGGTCGGGCGGCTTTTTCAAACATCTGGCCCATAAGGACCCGTAGACATTCCAGGAGGCTGAATCCATCACCTGAGCCTACATAGCAGTTGAGGAAGCTAACGAGGTGAAGCACTTGGAACACATGGACCACCTCCTCCTTGGGCCGATGGATGGAAAGAGGAAGAGCGGTAACCATAACAACCCCCGTAAAAAGTAACCTAAGGTTGAGCCGACTGTGCGGAGGGAATTCAGGCCCATGCACCTAACCCCTCTGAATGACTCTAGGGCGAACATCATCATGTAGATCAGGGAGAAGTTTTTGAATCAGCTAAAATTGATGGAGAAATCAGAGGGAAGAGATCAGACGAAACACTACGAATACCATTGATCTCCGGATCACAGGATTGCCGAACTCTACAGAAGGAAATAGAGGAGTTGATCCAGAGAGGCCACCTCACCAAATTTCTAAGAAACTTGGGTCAAAATCCCGATTCGATAGTCAAAGAAAGGCCAGAGCAATAGCAACCAGAGAACCGAGTCGAGGCCGGAGTGGTCAATATGGTTACCACTAGGCCACACAAGTCTCACGACTCGGACCACCAAGAGAGGTCGACCGGGAATAAGAAGCCAAGGGTAGGAGATGATGTCATTAGTTTTAGCAATGACGATATGGCACCTGTAATCTCTCCCCACTCTAACCCCTCAGTTATATCCGTATTCATTTCAGATGGGATTGTCGATTACCAGTTGAAATGAGTTTTTATTGATAATAGAAGTTCGTACGATTTGCTTTACTATGATGTGTATTTTAAATTAGGTCTAAAAAAGAGCCAATCAAAACCGGCCATGGGGCCCCTTTACGGGCTGGATAACGAACCAGTGACTGTCTAAGGGACTATCTAGTTAGAGGTCACCTTGGGCACGTAGCCTGGGATAGCGTCCCACATGCTAACCTTCCTGATTGTCGCCCTGTCTTTTGTGTACAATGCAATACTTGGCCAACCATGCCTGGTAGCATTCGGAGCTGTAACCTTGATATCCCATCTGAAAATGAAGTTTTCGATGGTATGCGATATCGAAGAAGTGTTAGGCAATTAGGTGACCGGCCAGACATGCTACCTATCTCAAGTCACCCAGAATGTCGCAGATAGGCTGGTTGGCCGAAGACTTAGACCATCGGGATGAAGCGATTCTGTAGCAGATACAATCTGGCGAAACCACCGACCTCATCCCCCTAGATCCAAACCATATGAAAAAGTGTGTGCAGATAAGGAGCTCGCTCATCAGACCATTGTGGGACCAGTTGGTCAGCTTCTTAAGATAGAATATACATGTTTAGCGTGGACCTCTGCCGACATGCTCGAGATCCTGATTGGAGTAATGGTCCACAAATTAAACTTTGATCCAAGCCGCAAACTTGTCCGGCAGAAGTGGAGGAACAATTCCGTCGAAAAGCTTATAGCCATTCGAGAAGAAGTATGAAGTTAATGGATGCTGACCTTATAAGGGATGTCCAATACCCGAACTGACTCTGCAACGTGATTTTCATGAAAAAGAGTAATGAGAGGTGGTGAATATGCGTCGACTTTACCAACGTTAACAAAGCATGTCCAAAGGATAGCTTTTTACTATTGTGGATTGACTTACAGGTGGACTCTATGTCTAGACATAAATTGCTGAGTAGCAGTGAGCGAGCATAGATTGGAGGTTTGAAGAAAAAGAAATACGAAGAAAAACCTTAGCAAAGTATTCACTTCTTTTTCGCCAGGTTTCATTTGATTTGTTGTTACTTGGGTTACAATCAGATCCGGATTAGCCCAAAAGACAAGGAGTACACATTCTTTATGACCGATTAGGGGACCTACTACTATAAGGTTATACCCTTTGGTTAGAAGAACGCAGGCGCTACCTACCAGAGGGTCGTGAATAAAATATTCGAGGGTCAGATTGATTGGAATATGGAGGTGTACGTAGACGATATGCTCGTCAAAAGTAAAACCACTAACGACTATATTTATAACCTCGCCAAAACTTTTGAGGTGCCCCTGGCACACCAGATGATGTTGAATCCCTCCAAGTGTGTCTTTGAAGTTTTCTCCAAAAAATTTTTAGGTTTAATAGTCTCCTAACGGGGGATCGAAGTAAACCCTGAGAAAATAAAGGCCATCATGGGCATGACCCTGTTGCGGAACATGAAAGGTGTCCAGAGGCTAATAGGAAGACTAGCAGCACTCTCCCGTTTCCTGGCTAAGTTTGGAGACAAATACCTCCATTTCTTCGAGGCCTTGAGGGGGACAAAGACGAACGATTTCTAATGGACACTCGACTGCCAAACCGCCTTTGACGAGCTAAATGAGTACCTAACCCGACCTTCTCTCCTAATGTCACCAAGAGAGGGTGAGGAGTTGTACCTGTATTTAGCAGTTTCGGAGGTGACACTGAGCTCCATTTTGATTCGGCAGGAGTCCGATGCGCTACTATCCCCACACCGAGAAAATTGTGCTGGCGCTCGTCTTTTCAACCATAAAGTTACGACCCTACTTCCAAGCGTACAAGATAGTTGTCATGACTGACCAGCTATTAAATAGTATCCTATAGAAGCTGTGTGACGCCTCACGTCCTCATTAACACATAATGGTACGCCATATTAATATAAGTTCACAAAATATATAATTATTATGCACATGATTTATATGATTGCTATATCAAGTGGCTCCAATTTCGTATGAATAAAATACAGTATTGGATTCATTAGAGATGCTACTAGGTACCAAAATTATTACCATAAAAAGATTTATGGAAGCATAAATAATGACGACAACATTTCATGGAAGCATAATTGAATAATCAATATCAACAATGTATTTATTTCATCTTATGATAAAGTACATAATTTTCTAATCACAGATTATCCACTACATCACATTACAATTTGTCACCATTTGAACCTAAACAACTACCTTCAATCCTACTCACCAAATGTCAACTCGTGCTCACCATCTGAATGGTTAAGAAAAATGGTAAGATAGTGAGCCAAATACTTAACAATGTACATATAAGTAAAGATATGTACATTTATATTTAAAATAAATATATGAATTAGAAGAGTAGGAATGGTTTAAAAATGTGCATGACCTTTTGTCTTCTTTAACTTTTCTTTCCTTAATCTTACTTGTCATTTGTCTTTATTTTATTTATCTTTAGGTATTAGGACTACTAGCTCTTACTAATTAACGGTGCGGTTAATCGAGAAAATGATTATATTATTCCACATAATGTAAAGTCATATCCTCCATGATATACTGTGAGAAAGGGTGGTTCATACCTATTATATCCCGATAGACAGGATCATAAACCACCATTATTCTCCCATGGCACTAAGGGTAATTCATTGATTTTTTGATGTAATATCCTAAGGCATGCTAATAAATATCACCTGTTAAAATCCGAACAAGGACAATCCTTGAGTTTCTACTACAATATCTATAGTATGTCGGGAATATTACCCACTTGAAGTAATTTCTTAATTCTTCTTTGTCAAAACCTTTGTTGGAAACTTTTACACTGGTTTTTCATACTTCTTAATTTTCTCTACTCCGAAAGAAAGTAAACATATTTTTTGGGAATTATAAAACTTCCACATAAACTTTTCATAATATCGAAATATATCATAAAATGCTATAATTAATAATAAACTATAAATCGTAATAGGAATTAATACATCGCTCGGTTTAGTAGCTTTAATATTAAAATCTTTACATGTGTTAAAATTTATATTTAATATGTGATCTATTTCGCTGATTTGGTTATCGTTTCGATAACTGGTTTGGGGCCAATTCAGGATGATTTCCTTAATCTAATTTTAGTACAATTATTTGCGGACTCGGCTATTGGTTCATGGTTGATATAAAGGCTGTTTCAAGGTTTGATCCATATGAATTTTAACTATTAATTTTCATCATTTGTGAACTGATTCAATGGTTCATTACATGTTAGCTAAAATTTTCAGCATGTATCAGCCGGTTAAAGCTTGGTTCGGTGGTTGGTTCGAAGCATATTTTTACTAGTTGATATTTCAATATTATCTCATAATATTATGGTTAATTTGGGTGCCAGTTTAAGTGGTTTGGAAACCAAAAATGGGTTGGCTTAGTAGTCATAATTCCAGCATCAACATAGATGCTACTAGTCTGTTCTGGCATTATTTAGCTGCCACGTTCAATAACCAATTTAAGGTATTTTTGGTAGCCGGTTCATAGGTTGATAGTTCAACCTTAGTACTTGATGATTTAGCCAAATTGGCTATTGGTTCAACTAGTTCAAGGTTGGTTCAATCCATTTTTCTAGACTGCTAAATTCAGCATCTGCAAGGATGCTAAAGCCTATTCGAGGGTTAATTTAGGGTCCAGTTTAGTGATTATTTTAAAGTATTTTGGGCGGTTGGTTCACCAATGAATAGGTTAACCTTAGTACATTATACTTAGGCTGTGCTAGTTGCTGGTTGAGTTAGTTTAAGGTTTGATTTGGTCACTTTTTTCCAAACTGTCAATTTCAGTATTAGCGTGGGCCAATTATGTTTTATTGATTTTATGGTCAATCCAAGGCCGGTTCTTGACCGGTTTAGGGACTTTTCTTATAACTAAGAGACTCAATTTTAAGAATTTATTCAATTTGTGGCCGATTTAAGATGATATTTCAACCTGTTCAGGTCAAAGTGATAACTGAAAATTCTATATAAGTATTTTCTACTACAGCCAGATTCTGCATCTATTTTGGTGACCAGCTCATAACCGGTTCGGGGCTAATTTTTACAAGGTGACACTTAAATATCATCACAAGGTACTTAAGTCCATATGGATTCCGGTTCAGTCAATTTGGGATCCGATTCATAGGCAGCAATTTCAAATATCAACAGGATTGCAGAAATTAGTCCAGTTGTGGATGCGAGGCCCGGTTCAGTGACCAGTTCTACCCATTTTTGTGAGGTGATTGGTCACAGCATCATTACAACGATTAGCTAGTTGGTCACCAAATTTGAGCAGATTTGGAGTTCATTAGGTCATTGATTCAACCAGATAACAGTAACTGTTTAATCTGCTAACTCTGGCTTCAGGATTCCAGTTGGGTATTGTTGGGTCCAATACTAAAGCCCACGAGAATCTCAAGCCCAACCCAACTATGCAAGGAGCCTACGTGGCGTCCAGCTGGTGAAAGATAACGGGCGCCCTGCAGCGTATTAATGAGCTGCCGGAAAATGGCCAGGAGAGAGAAGAAACGAGCCAATGGAGAAGCGGCCAACGCTGCAACAGCGGCTCAGGCGGTCGCCCACAGGCAATCGGCCAATCCCAGCTCGAGGGGAGACCAAGGGTGGCCAGCAGCGCGCAGGAGTTTGCTTGCCACCGCAAAGTGACAGCCGACATGACCGGCAGTCAACAACAGTGATTAACGGCCAAGGAACCCTGGCAACGGGAGTTCTCGCGCCCAAAATCCTCTGGGGAGGAGCCTATAAGATCTCTCTTCCTCGGCAGAGGAGGGGGTTGCTCCTTCTTCCTTTTCCCAACTAAAAAAGAGAGAAAGCAATCAAACTGAGAGAGGATTCAAGTCTTGAGGCCACAAACGAGCCCGCTTCTCTCAAGATCTTGATTCCCAAGCCTACTTAGGCAACGGGAAGTTAGCCACCCACTGCGGTGCGTCAAGGAAGTCAGGCCTTCCGCTACTTGCTCATCGTATTTCTCACTTTGATACATACATATCACTCACGCATCATCAGCACTCATCCGCACACCGCCTAGCGCGTGCGTCATTTCAGTTTATTGTGGGAACTTGCTGACTTGAGCGTTGGAGTGGCCGTGGTGGGAGAAATCCTGCCAGACCTCTGACCTCTTGTTTGTTGATTGTGTTGTGCAGGTCCAGGTTAAGAGATACGAAGATCGGACCCTCATCCTGATGCTCCAACGTGGCCGGGAACACGGAGGCTCCCTAATCCGTACAACAACCGCAGACCCGGGACGCAACAGGTATATTATATATTAAAATAATAATATGATAAAAATCATGAGTAATCTAAGTATTGGAGCAACAATGTTTAAGGATAATTCACAAGAATCAACAGCAATCAAAGAAGGGAATTAAAATACACTTTGCCAAAAATTAAATTTCACTTCTCTTACTTTGGTTCACCCTCTTTTGCCTCCTGGTTTTGCCTTCTACTTCCTCACGGTTTTCTTTCTTTTTCTTTCTATTTTCTCCCATTTTTCTTTTGGTTCTTTTCCTTTTCTTCTCCCTCTTTTCCCTCACGTAACCTTTTATATAATTTGGAGGCCAATTAATTGAATTATTTTCTAAAATTTGAGCTACTGCCAACACACCCGATTAGCCTTCCAAATTCTAGCTTAGTTGGCCCCCTAAATGTGCTGATTCATCTCCTTAATTTTGCTTAATCACTATGGTATTTGGTGGCTTTAGAAGTTTCCAAGTGGCTATTAAATTGGGCTAAATTTATTCAACTTTCCTTCTCCCTTGGATGAGGTGTGCTGAAATCAGCATTTTACTGATTTTCTTATTGTAGCCATGTGTGTGTGTTTTTCCATTTATTTTTTTTTGAATTTTTGACTGAATATGATGCTACCATGTGTGTAGGGGACTCTCATGCCAAGTGTGTGTTGAATCCCTTATTAAATTAGTGGAAATTTGGATGAAATTTGGGGTTGCTCTGCTACCCGTGCAAGTTGCTAAATTTTGCTAACTTTGTGCTGAATTTTGCCACGTTTCCCTTCTCCTACATTCCCTTAAATTAGCCTAAGTGTTGCCATGTGTGTTTATCATGTGTGTGTAGATATTTTCTATGGAAAATTTGGAAGTCTAGTTGCCAAGTGGTAGTTGAATTGTGCTGCTAAAGTAGCCGGGGTCCTTTCTTGCTGAATTCTTAGAAATTCAGCTATGTGTGTATGTTTGTGTGTTGGAGTATATTGAATTTTATTGAGTTAATTTGATTTGTACTATATTTAATCAATCGAACTAAGTTTGGTTATTAATCAAGTAAAAATTTGTTGGCTTGGCTTTCTATTTGTTAACTGGAATTAATTTGGTTGCTATCGATTGAAAATTTAGCATTCTAGCTATTTTTTTGTTATCTCAAAATCAATTCGGTTGATAACCGGTTGAAATTTCGGTAGTTGAGTTATCCTTTTATTAACTGTAATTGAATCGGTTGTTGATCGGGTTCATTAGAAAATATTTCGTGTTACCGTTGTATCCCAATATGAACATCTGACTTTCGGGTTTATAATTTAATCACTATAATGAATCTTAATTTTTACAAAAATTTTTAGGTCGGTGAAAGTCTCCAAATCTACATATTTTAATTTCAATTGTTTAGTAGTTCTGGGATGTCAGACTCTAAACTTCTCTGCGTCCTTTGACCTCATTTCACTTCCGTTTAATTATGATTTGTTTGATTGGGAAATCTTGGGCCTTACAAGCCGGACATGTTAGGGTGACTAATTAAGTGGGTCATTGAATTGGGTGAGTTCGACATAGAATGCAGACCTAGACCGGCCATCAAAGGATAGTCATTGGTTAACTTCATTATCTAGACCACGACCCCAATTCCAGGCATCAACTATGCCGACGACGCCAATCACCAAGCCAAAATGCCAAATTGGTTTCTTTACATGAACGGCTCATCAACAAACTCGGGCCATGGGGATGGAGTTATCCTAAGGATGCCTAATGGTTTTGAAGTGAGATACTCCTTAAAGCTTGAGTTCTCGACCACTAATAACGTAACCGAGTACGAAGCCCTACTCACAAGATTGTAGCTCGCCAAGGAGTGCTTGGCAAGGCACGTGACCGTCTACAGCAACTCAAAATTGATTGTTAACTAGGTCCGTGGATGTTTTGAAGCATCCAAACCGCTACTTGCAAAATACCTAGCTAAGGTAAGGAGCTCGATCCTAAAGTTTGACATGATTCACATTCCGGGGGTGGAAAATTGGATGGCAAACTTTCTTGCAAGGGCAACGGCGGCAGAGAGACCAGAGCAATATTCTAGGGACATGCAAGAGATCCTGGCCTCTCCTAACATAGAAGAGCAAGAGGTGATGCAAATCTCCATTGGTGAGAGCTAGATGTCGCCATATTGGAGGTATATCACGGACAGCTGGATGATGCCAAGCGTATAAAGAAGACGATCGGCTGATTTACCATCGTGGATGGAAACCTGTATCTTTGAGGGTACTCTACACCTTACTTGCGATGTTTTACACCATGGGAGGCTGACTATGCGTTAAGTGAGGTCCACTTCAGAATCAGCAGATTACATATTGGAGGTAAGAACCTCACCTTCAAGGTGATGTGCCAAGGTATTATTGGTTGACAATGAAGCGAGATACCATAGATTTCATAAGGAAATGCAAAAGCTATCAAATCCATAGCAACATGCCCCATCAGCCACCCAAGGAATTGAGGGACCCTTCAGACCCCCTGGTCATTCGTGTAATAGGGGCTCGATATTTTGGGCCCCTTTCCCATCACATTCGAATAAAGGAAGTACGTTATGGTGGACATCGATTATTTCACCAAATGGGTCGAAGCCTCCCCACTAGCCTAAATTACAGAGCAAAATGCCATGGAATTCATTTGGCAGAATATAGTCTGCAGTTTTTTGATTTTCAACGTGATTGTGACCAACAATAGAACTCAATTCACCAGCAAGTGCTTCACTAAGTATTGTACCAATTTGGGTATTAGGCTGGTCGACACCTTGGTAACCTATCCGTAGGCAAACGGGTAGGTAGAAGTTACCAATTAGACCTTATTGCATGGGTTAAAGACAAAGTTGAAAGACATCGGGAGCGGCGGACGAGCTACCCACAGTGCTCTGGTCATACCGGACAACACTGAAGGAGCTAACACGCGAGACACCTTTCAATTTGTGTTACGGGATCAAGACTGTCATCCCGATCCAAATCAATCTACCCAACCTTCGGTAGAGGGGTTCAACTCACTCAGCAACTCTCAGCAGCTTAGGGAGCATCTAGACTTGCTCGAAGAAGCATGGATGAGGCCAAGATACACATAGCAACCTACCAGCAGCGGATTTCTTGATATTACAACAAGAGAGTGAAGGCTCGGCAGTTCGAGGTACCTTATCCTATGGAGTATAGAGGCCACGGGCAAAATCGAAGATAGGAACAAGCTTTCCCTGAATTGGGAGGGTCCCTTCATTTCGGCCGTTTTGCGGAACGGAGTATACATACTTCAAGCCCAGAACGATAAATTGATTCCGCGGACGTGGAATGTCAACCATCTGGAGAGATATTACCAGTAAAGTTCTTACCGATCCCAAGTAGGTCATGCGTATATGGCTAAAAGGATCTTGTAATATTGTATCACATTTAATGAAATAACTCGTTTACTAGTATATTTTTGCCATTTCTGCTTTCCTTCCCATATGAATGCTTGTGTGATCTTACATAAATTCAAACGACCTAAATTGCCCTTAAATAAGGTGAGTTCACATTCACCTGTAACCCAACCTCGGTCCGGCGCCGAGCGGCCCAGATGCAATTGAATTGAACCACAGTCTTGCATCGAGTGTCCTATACGCAGTTGAATTGAACTTTTGTCCAACACTGAGCGGCTCAAACGCAGTTGAATTGAATCTCGGTCTAGCACCGAGTGGCCTATATGTTGTTCGATTAAACCTTGGTCCCATACCAAGCAACCTGTTCGTGGTTGAATAAAAAACCTTAAGGGGCTAACATAGCACGAGTACGACAACCTCTTCCCGATGGAGATAACATCGTCCATCAATGATGGTTAGTAGATTGGAGCCGCGCACAAGAAACCACCACATGGTCTAACAATGGTAGGGCACCCACGACTATAGTCTAGGCACCACCCTTCGAAATAGTAGTATTATTGAAAAAAAAAATATTGTCGATTTGCATTCACAAAGTACACAACATACATGGTGGCAGTAAAAAGTCAAGATGTGCATCTATGGGCGTCTGAAGGCCTCGAGGATATAGGTAGTCATTTTTTCCTACAACCCATCCAGGTGGCTACTCTAAGGTGGAGGACCCCTCGTGGGACATGGCATGGACCACTAACCCCCTCTAGTCAGGTATCGGATTAGCTCCGAGCAGCGGGAGGATTCAGCATTCCTCGAGTCCAAGAAACCAACAGGGAAATTGGGGCCCTCCAGAGAAGCGATCCTCCTGCTGAGATGGATGCCCGCTTGAAACCGCTCCTATAGGGTGGGAGTTGCCTGCTCTGGATGGAGCCTGGTCCTCAACTCGCCCTCGAGTAATGCGATCCTTTCCATAGCCCGAGCATGGGCTCCGACGAGTTCCTGCAATATGGCATCAGACTCTGATAGGACTTGGTCTAGATAGTTGGACCGCACCTGACTTTGTAGCCTGTCCTCGACAGTCGGTTAACCCATCGCTCCATCTCCTTGGTGACACAATAAGTCTGAGTGCGCAACAGGTGAGTGACTTCATTTCCCTGCAAAACTAAAGACTCATCCAACCAGTGAGGCACCCCCGTAGGCTGACGAATGAAAAAGAGGGGGTCAACCATGGAAACATCTATCAGGCATCCACGTAATTTCTCAACGAGACAGATATACCTGGCAAGAAGAACCAACGGATTCAAGGCCTGGAGGTTCCTTCAAGACGCCGAGTTTGAGTGGTGGAGCACCCAAGTGGTGTCCTTCCTTGACGGTGACCCCATTCACGAAGTCCTCTTCTTGTCATTCTCCATCAACATTCGCTCGTCACTGCTCCCCTCCTTGGTTGAGGGTTTAGGGGAAGTAGAGGATGACGCTCCCTGTGCTAGGATGAGTAAGTTAGGATGTCGATCATGTCTCGATCAGCCATGGTGGGAGCAGAAAAGCCCATGGGGGCAAGTGATGAAAATAACCAGCAGGAGACACCACTCTTAAATTAAAGGTCATGTCGCCTTGATGGGAAGCGATGCGTGTCCTCACCTGGGCAAGTTTGCATACATCGTCATAGTGACAAATGTCATGTCACGTCCTTGTGTAGAGTGTCGTCAGTTTGCGACAGTCAAGGACCCAGGGCATGATCGATTCCACAAGGACAATGGCCCTAACCCTACAAGGAGTCCCGGATACAAAATAAACATGCTCGGCTTGCCGACGATCGCAGGAGAGTAGGACAGCACATAATAAAGAAATCATTAATACGTTTTGGAGAAACTTTTTTTCATTCATTAAGAAATTGTGCTGTACAGAAAATGGTATGCAAAAAAATAATGTATAATAAATATATACATATACAATGGATACAAAGAAAGAAGGGCAAAAAAGGAAAATATCCTAAGGCTGAGGGCTTGCCGGAGGACGACACAGCAGGGGGCCCTCCCCGTCGGCAAAGTCGACCAAGTCTTTCCAACATCGGGCAGTCCTATTTCTCTGATCGTGGATGCCAGTGGGGAAGTCAGGGTCAAAGATGGAGGCGATCCATCGGCACAATCGGACACCCTCTTGGACCCTTGCGCTCAGAACTGGGCCTAACTCCTCCAAGCTGATCAGAGACGGCAACTCCCCCTTGAGTCTAATGTTTTCACTTCGGAGTGAAGCCAGGTCCTACAAGCCCTCTGACAAGGCTTCCCCAGATCGATGCAGGGCTGTCTTGGAGCTCTATAACTACCCAAGGACCTCGAGGCCCACGATGCGGTCACGATAGAGCTCAATCTCAAAGGCGGTGGCATCCAAACGACCATGCAGCTCCTCCACCATGCTCAGATCAACCCTCGTCTGTGTCATCCTTTGAACCTCCCCCTCCAGCATTTGAATTTGGGATGTCCGCTGGTGCAGGCATGACTGCAAAAACTGCACCACTTTGTTGTCCTGCAAACAAAACAAGGAAAAGGGGTTGAAGCCAGCCGTCCCCAGCTAAGCATAAAAATTCAATAAGACTCACTCGGATGTAGGGCTCCCCAGTCGTAGTAGCTCTCAAGGGCGCCGTCGACGGAGGGACCTCGGTCGCCACCATCTCCTTAGCACCGCCAGCCAGCCCGACTTCCACCGGAAGGCCTATCCCTGAATCCAACCTGGCTGACTCCCTAGGATGGCGGGCGGACATCGGTTCCAGAAGGGCTTCCTCCTATCAGACCTTAGCCGGTCCCTCATCTCCGAGTCTAACTGGTGCGTTGGAATGAAGAATAGGAAGAACTCCAGTTGAGGGCGCCCCGGTGTTGACCTCGGTGGTAACGGCTTTTGAGGCGGCAATGAAGACTCGCACCCTAGACGACTCACCAATACTCCTCATCTGCTCCACCATTGGAAGACCCTCGACGGTGGAAGATGACCAAGAGCTAAGAGATGATGTAGATCGCCGCCGAAATGGATTGTCAGAAGGATCATTGATGAACAAAGTCCTGACCTTCCTCTTAGGCTGGGTTGGCGGGGGAGCAGTGGCCTTGGCGATCCTGCTCAGAGAAAGTGGGCCTCAACAGGCCAGTGCAAGGGCCTCAATCAACAAAAAATGGTCCCTCTGGAACTCATCTGGATGGGCCTGGAATAGCCCATTCAACGGCCTGACGGATTTCGCCTCCTTGCGTGAAGCCCTGCCGGTAAAGGTAGCCGACATGGTACCCCAAACCTTGGATATATGCCAGTCGACAGAAACCTTCACAAAAAAGAATCGATCATTTCAATTCTTGACAGAATCAAGAATGGCTTCACTAATGCACAACTCGTGATAGGATAGTGATATCTAATCCCCACTCTATGAGAATCGAAAGATAACCTTCATCGCCATTGTCGTAAGTGCCGTCCCCCGATGACGAAGGAATACACACAAGGAGCACAAGTATTGAATGGCATTCGGATGAAACCTCACCATCAGAACTCTGAGGGCCAGAAACACGTCAAACAGTTTCCCGGGGATAGGAAGGCGAAGCCCACTTCGCAGGTGAGTCTCATAAATAGTTTTGAAGCATTTTGGAGGTGAGCAGGCCCTATCGTGCTCTCTCGGCACTGAATACAGAATGGATGACGGAATATTGTACTGAACGTACAAAGCCCCAATATCGTCAGAGTCAAAGACGGAGTGAGTTTCTCCAACCTTAGGAGCCATGAAATCTGAGGAAAGCAAGTTGTTGAGAAGGAGGAAAGGCTCAACGAAGACAAGAAGGAAGAAGAAATGAAACTTGAAACAGTGTCCTTTCTTTTTAAAATGGTGGTCGCCACACAAATTCGAAAGGGTGCCTCGAAAACGTGCGCTCATAATGCCTACCGCGTGTCATCCCTGGGATGCGCTCAGAAGAGTCGCATCATCTTACCTAATTAATGGTGATTGGCCGTCATTACGGTAATAGACATGCGGAGGATAATGACGGGTTGGAGTACGAGCCCCACGATTTCCAAGGCCGCCGCGCTCCGCTTTTCGAGTGAACCAAACAAGTGTGGGAAGCCATGATGTATCCATACCGAACTGGCTCTTCATTAACCACTCCAGATGTTTGCCAGATTGACTGGTGAAGCCAGCCAACCACTGGTCCGACTTCGCCTGCTTGTTTGGTCAGCAGCCACTCCGAATTTCAGCCGATTTGGTCAGTGGAGCCGATTTGTTGGCTTCCCATTCTGGTATGGTATCAGAAAAAAGAAACAAAAAAAGAAACATGACTGCAAAAGATGGAGAAGCAACAGAAGTAATATGTGCAAAGACGACTGCTAGTCTTTTTCATTGATCTCCTCCTTACAAGTTACAAAGCTCTCGGAGGCCAATATAAAATGAAAAAAAATTAATAATGAAAAAATGGGGGAGAAATACATAAGATGGCAGCCTGGTCACAAAGGCCCTACTCCGTTAAAGTGATCTCTCAAGTAAAAGGACAACACATCGAGACTAGAGCAAAAACTTGTCATAAGACAATGTAGCCATGCACAGGTAGCCAGAGGATGAGGAAGGTCCATTCCCAGTCAGAGAAAGAGGTACAAATGGGACGGGCACAAAACGGGGGTGACTAAAACGACCCCCTACAAGAAAAGAGTTGGCCAAAGCGACCCCCTCCATGAAAAGGGATGACCAAAGTGGATCGAAGGTACATCCGAAGGTAACACCATTAGAGAACACAAAATGGCCTCAGCCTCGAGTTGGTAGCCGAAACACCAACCCTCATAGTAGCTTTTAGCTCCCATGACATTTCACTGATTAAGGAGGAATGTGATGCAAAGAAATGCAGTGAGCTCTCAATTTATAGCATGCGGAGGAACAAACGGTTCGCTAAATGCCAGGAAAACCACGATCCAGAGCAAATCAAGAGAATCAAGGAACAAAGAAGTTACACCAAAGAACAAGAAAAGGGGAATATAGAGAAGGGCTGAAAAAAGAGCAGAAAAGAAAAGACAACATGGCATGTTATGTCCAATTATGAACATGCTAGGGATCGAAAATTTGAATCCCTAGTATGGGGGTTGGTGGCCCCTATGCTGAGGATGACTAAAATGGGCCAACCTAAAAGGGAGGTTAGTCTAGAAGAAATACAACCCACTGGCCTAAAGGGCGGTCAATGTCTTGGTTGACCAGAGATGATCTTTAGTCGGCCGGATGTGGCCCAAACCAATACGGCTCACAACTCCGTTCCTGCGCACAAGAAATTACCTGCCTTAACCGATCAAGATTCCGAATATTTCCCCAAATCACAATTACCCCTGGAAAGGAAGTCCACAACTCATCGCATCTCCCACAATGGAAACCCTAACACTTATCGCGTACAACATCTCCACAAGGAAGGAGCCTTTTCGACTGATATTGGTTGCCATAAATAGCACCAACAACCCCTCATTAGCTGGAAAGAATCTCCTCCAAGCAGTTGACAAATAGCCTTGTCGCCCAGACGAGGCTGGAGGCATTCCAAGGCTATAAAAGGCCCTCAAAACAAACTCCAGAGGTACGCCATCTTCAGCGCTCAAACTAACACTGGCAATCCCGCTCGAACGAGTCCACAAGCGTTGTTCTCTCTTCCCATTGTTCACTCTTTGTTGATCTAGCGTTCAGAAAAGTCACTCTCCACGGGAACACTACTACCAAAAGCTGCTCCATATCGAGCGTCACCTCCGAGTCAAACTCATAAATCCCATTTCCTGCATTATTTTCAATAAATTCTATCATCCCATTGTTTATTTTGGAAAAAGGATTATTGATTTGAGTATCAGAGGATAAATCGAGGAGTAAGTCCTACTGTTTTCCTCTGACGATTTATCTTTTATTGTGGTGTACAAGTCCAAGCCGAGGAGGATGAAGATCGGGTCCCACGTCAGCTCAAACCAGAGACCCAATTATACTCGCATCCATCAACGATTCAAATTTAGGATGCATCATACTCTTTAAATATAGTTATCAGATGTGATATTTATTTATTTTTATATAAATATATTAATATAAAAAATAAATTGAATATTATATTATTGAAATATGTTTAACAATATCTAAAAAGTCCCATAACATTGTTCATGATTGTTTGATTGTACAGGGTTTCTTGCAGCAACCTTTGGCCAAAAAATTTATTTCAAATATTAATATTGATGTGTTTCGATTATCCGGATTATCATATGAATTAGGGAGCCACCTTAGTGTGCCTAGATACTCGAACAGAAATAGGTTTGATTTTCATAATTCCGAATTTGGATTATGCATTCCCTAATAAGACAAATAAAATATAAGAGATACACAGGACTCATTCTTCATTATATTTTTCAACGCTCAAATTAGAAATCTTTCTATTTGGGAGAGAAAGATATAAGAAAATGAGTGCGAGTATATAGAGGGGATGGGGACGAATGTTTGTTTGAAGGACAATGTTCCATTTTATGCATTCAATTAATATACTCGTTTGGTAGAGTGGCTCTAAATTATGCACTTGTCGGGGATGAGTATCATTTTGATTTGTGTACTCGGCTAATGGAGTGTTTTATTTCTTTTTCTTTCATTTCCGTCCTCTATTTTTAGCGTTGTTCTCCATTTTTCTTTGAGGAAGAGCCTGTATTTATATTGGAGAGTTCGCTTGGTTGGTAAGCCCCTAAATCAATTCATAGGTATAGTACTTTTTCGATGGTGAGAGATGTTATTTGTTTGTCTAACGGTTATTTTCATTAAATTGGAGGACCGTCAAGCTTCGTGTCAATGGATCAGCGTAGCCACTATCTGAAACAGCTCAATAAGTTAGCCATTATGATTCTTTAATACCCACCTATTCAGATTGTATCCCTTAATTTGAATATTACGTCAGTTGCCTCAAGGGCTCAAAGGTATGTATTGGACCCCTCCAATCTTAGCCATTCCAATCAAATAAATATCTATTTATTTATTTATTTTATATAAGCTTTACACCAATGCCTCCAATGATTTTGTCCTCCATTGTTTGCAGAAATAATAGCTATTTGGATAAGTTGATAAGATTGTTGGTCAAGGATAAATTATGATGAAATATAATACATAGAAAATTATAAGGTCAAAGTTTATTTACGAATTTATTGGGTATTTGAATTTACAACTTACATTTATTTTGTCTGTAATAAATCAAGAATTTACAAGTTAACCAGTTTTCTAGTTGGCATCGGCTATGCAAATGAATTCTTTATCGTATTTATTTTGTCTGTAATATATTTTTTTGATTTACAATATTTGAAAATTACAATCAATTCATTAGTCCAAAGTGAAGATGAGAGTGCTTGTTCTCATACTTATGAGTATAGAATACACTGAAAATTTCTTAAGTGCATAAGTTTTAAGGGATTTGATCTACGTCTATAGACCATGAATGAAGTGTCAATGAATTTCGGAAGGCAATTACTTTATAAATATTATAAATGATTTTACAGACTTCAAAAAATAAATTGGACCATTGTGAATATACATATGGATATTTATACCAAAAATCCATGGTGACCCACTACCAAGAAGATGCAATGCCATATTATGAGTTAAATCACCATTACAATGAGAATAATCAATCAACAACTCCAGGAGTCACACTGTTGTAAGAATAATAAATTTTGACGGGTATGACACAAGGTTGATCCACTCAATGTAAGTTTGGATCAATGTCCAAAACTTCAGTGGTCCAGAAAAGGAGCAACAGTCAATTCAGACAGTCAAATAATAACTTCTAGGGATATTTATTGGAAGATTTAATTTGAGCAGTTAGTTATTAAAAATCAAAGAATAATCACCAGCCAATTAATGATTCGATCTAAAAAAAGGGCTAAAACGATCCTATCATTAGTGGCCAGATGGTTTCTTCAATGGGATGACAGTTATATATCAAAAGTAATGCCTCCTCATAGTTGTTCTAAAATGGCTCTAGACATGTGCAATAATTTTATATACTGATCAGTTAAACAGGACCCTAAGCTATCAATACATATTCTCCCAAATAGAAAAAATAAAAAGAAAAAGTCACTTAACATCCGAGTGCACCAAATGGAGTAAAACCCTCCAAACCTATACTCATCCATATTTTCTTTCGATTCAGGCATATATTTACTTATTATCTTTCCGTCTATTTAAAAAGATTATTAACTTGAGCGTTTGAAAATATATTAGGGAGTGAGTCTTGTATATTTATTATCTCAAATTCATTCTTTTGTGGCATGCAAGATTCGAATTCAGAGTTGCGAAGATCAAACCGTTATGATTTGGATATCTAGATCCAACTACACGACTCTTTATTAGTACATTAATCCAAATTATTGAGACACATCATTGATACTATTTGTAGGAATGTAATAAAACTTATATTCTTATCAACACTAAAAATTAGATCACACCCAATACAACAAAGTGAGCACAGTTAATATGGGACCCAATTGAGTTTACCACCCAAGGACATCATCTCTCATGGCGATGACTCGACAGTGGGTAGCCATGGGGATGACCATTCACCCACAAATGTAAACATCGAGACACTGGTAGCCTAAATTAACTCCATGTCCAAAATACATAAATCTCTCTTGAATAGGTTAGAGGTGCACCCATTGAGGGCTTTATCCCCCAATTCACAAGCCTACACTTCTAGAGTCAATGCGTACACCCACTGAGGGCTTTATCCTCATATATTTGCTAACTACTTAGAACTAAGGACATTCCTCAATGGAAATAGGATTGCATCTACCTCCCAAGTAGAGGAAAGAATTAGAAAATTCGAATAACAACTGTTCTAAGGAAGCACAATCGAACAATCGGCCGACTTAGGAAGATCCCTTTTTACAAGGAAAATCAGGATGCATTAGCTCTCTTTCAAGCTCAAAATGTCGATTTTGGAATCTTATGATGAAAACTCTAATCCAATAGACCATTGTGATCACTTCTGAACTTTGTTAGGGTTCTAGGGCCTAGATAACCCTACTTTATGTTTGTACTTCTCGCTTCTCTTTAACCCTAAAAGGGGATGTACGAAATTGATTTTATCAATTAGTATCGAATTTAATGTAATCTTTTTAGGAACTAGCTAATAGGTTCTTGTCACAATTTTCCTCCAGTATAATGGAGGAAAAATAGTCATGGCATTTTGTCTGCATTTAGTAAGGTCCAAATAAACGTTTGAAGTGCTTCTTGATCCGATTTAAGGCAAAGGCTCGAGAATATTGAAACTTGCCGACAATGTGAAGCTAAACTCCTTCATGGCAACTATACAATCAGGCAAGTTTTTTAAATATTTAGTTCAATAAGGGTCTAAGACCTTCCTTAAGACAGATACCACAACTCGAGTTTATATTGTCACTGATGAAACTAACAAGGCAAAACGGCTAAAGCATACAGACCATCATTTGGGGTCAACCGGTGAAAAGAAGAGGAATGACGATATCTCCTCCATCAAAGGTCTCAGGAAACAACCGAGGATAGATCTGGTTGACAGAAAGGAGTACATGCCATTAAACTTCACTCCTTTGAACAATACTCGTACTAACATTTTGATATAAATTTGGAATGAAAACTTGCTAAAATGACAGAATCCGATGAAGAACCTGGAAGGAGGGAATTGGTCAAAATATTTTTCTACTATCAGTCTCTGGGACACAATATTGAATATTGTCGGATCTTGTAGAAAGAAATAGAAGGCCTCATTCGAAGACAATACCTCAACAAATACTTGAAAGACCTGGGACACTCCTGGCAACACCAACAATGATGGGACGGAACAACACGAGCAACCTCATAACCGGGTGACACAGGGGTAGTAAGCATGATATTGGCTAGTCCACCTAGATTTAAAGTTCTTGACCTTCCCGAAGGTGCTTCCAATAATAAGAAACAGAAGTTAGGAATTAAAAATGATATCATTAGTTTTAGCGATAATGATATGATTTACGTAACAACTCTCCATTTTTATCTTCTTGTTATATCCATGCTCGTTTCAAACGTTACTATTAATTATCAATTGAAATAAGTCTTTGTTGATAATAGAAGTTCTCAAAATTTACTTTCCCTTGGTACTTTCTTTAAACTCAGATTTAAAAGAAGTTAGATGAAGTCAACTGAGAATCCTCTATATGGGCAGGACAATGAATCCGTCCTAATCCAAGGAACTGTCCAATTAAAAATTATATTGGAAACATACCTGAAAATAGCTTCCTAAATGCTGACATTTTTAATGGTGGACATACCCTTAGTTTATAATGTGATATTGGGTCGACCCTTCCTAGTCGCTTTCAGGGCGGTTTCATCAATACCACACTTAAAAATAAAATTTATGACCCCATGTGAGGTAAGGGAAATATTGGATGACCAAATCACAGGCCGAACTTGCTATCTAACCCAAATAGGCCAGGAAGTTCCAAATCAACCGATTGAGGATTTCAATTTCCGAGTTGAAGCAACCCTATAACAAGGCCAATCTAGCAATTCCACCATGCAAAGTCTACTGGATTTGATAGACCTCGAGAGGTACGTACGTGTCGAAAGCTCTCTTCTTGCATAATAACTAGAGCAACTGATGGCATTCCTTTGACAAACCTTAGATGTATTTTCATGGACGTCGGTGGACATGTCAGAAATACTGACCGATCTAATAATCCACAAGTTATGCCTAATTATAGGATACAAATCGGTTTGATAGAAACGAAGGAACCACTCCATAGAGAAACTTGTTATGAGAGAAGAAGTTAAAAAAACCTCTCAATGCAGGCAAAATAAGGGAGGTCTATTATTCGGATTGGCTATCCAATATTGTGCTCATCAAAAATAGCAATGAAAAATGCTGGATGTATGTCGGCTTTACTGATGTGAATAAGGCATGCCTAAAAGATAGTTTTTCATTGCCAATGATTAATTTATTGGTAGACTCAACGTCCGAGTACGAATTACTAAACTTCATAGACGCTAACTCAAGATACAATCAAATTCAAATGTGCTCCAAATATGAGGAATTAACCTTATTTATGACTAATAAAGGAACATATTGTTATAAGGACATACCAGTTAGCTTAAAGAATACAGATGCGACATACTAGAGGCTAATAAATAAGATGTTTAAAGCTTAAATAGGAAGAAATATAGAGGTGTACATGGATGATATATTCGTTAAGAGTAGATCAGCCAATCACTATAAACTTAGATGAGGCTTTTGGAGTACTCCGAATACACCAGATGAAGTTAAATACAAGAAAGTGTGTATTTAGAGTAATCTCTAAAAAGTTTCTTGGTTTCATAGTGTCTTCTTGAGGAATTGAGACGAACCTAAATAAAATAAAAGCCATTATGGATGTGAATCCTCCTCAAACTATAAAAGAAGTCCAGAGATTAGTCAGGAGGGTCATCGCACTCTCCCAATTGTTGACAAAATTCACAAGTATCTTCTCCTCTTTAATGTTTTGAGAGGGACTAAGATGAATGGTTTCCATTGGACAAAAAAGTATCTATTTACCTTCTTAAAACTAAAGGAATATGTCACCAACCCTCCATTCCTATCGTCCCCAAAAGAAAACGAAGAATTATACTTATATTTTTAGTTATATCTGACACGGCGTTAAGTTCAGTCTTGGTTAGACAAGAATCTATGATTCAGTCGCTGGTTTACTATATCAATAAAATTCTAACAGATATGAAACGTCGGTATTCCCATGCCAAGGGGTCTCTTTAGCATTGATCCACTTGGTGAGAAAGCTCCAACCATAATTTCAAGCATATAAGATCATCGTCCTAACTGATCGATAACTGAAAGGAATCTTACAGAAATTTGAAGTGTTCGAACATTTGATAAAATGGATCATGGAGTTCGATAAGTTTGACATAGAGTTCTAAGCATGGTCGGCTACAGAAGGTCAAGCTCTCGTAGACTTCATAGTCGAAATGATAACCCCAATTCCAAGTAATTTTAAGAAGAATGAAGACAATCTTTAGCATAAGGAGACCCCAAAAAAAATCTTGTACGTGGATGGGTCATCCTCTCATTCAAGAAGCGGGGCTGGTGTGATCCTGATAAACCCAAAATGATTAGAAATAAAATATTCGATGACACTCGAATTCCCGATCACTAATAACGTAGCAGAATGTGAAATCCTATTGGCTGGATTTAGGCTAGCAAATGAATGTGCAGTAAAGGCTTAATTATCTACAATAATTCAGAATTGGTTGCTAACCAAGTGATTGGGAATTTTGAAATATCCAATCCATGTCTTGCAAAGTACTTGGCCAAAGTAAAGAGCTTATTCGAGTTGTTTGACAAGGTGCAAGTTTGTCACATCTTAAAAGAAAACAATTGGAAAGCAGATTAATTGACAAAAGTAGCTGTGCTTGAGAATCTTGAGCAATACACGAGGAAAATGAGGAAAGACCTCGTGACCTCAAACATTGAAGTCTCAAAAGAAACACTCCATATTTCAAGTGACGATACCTGGATGACTCTCAACTGAAGGTATCTTGAAGAGGAAGTTCTACTGGAGAACCTGGAAGAAGCCAGGCGCATAAAAACGATAGCGGGATGGCGCATTCTATTGGTCAAAAATAGTATTGGAGAGGATATTTAATCTCCTACATGCGGTGCTTAACACCAGCTGAAGCCAATTATACACTGAACGAAGTACACCTTAATAACTATGGATTACGTATCAGAGGCAAAAATCTAACATTCAAAGTCATGCAATAGGGGTACTACTAGTCTATGATAAAGAAAGACGCTATGGTGTTTGTCAAGAGATGTGAGAATTATCAAATCCATGGCAACGTTTCTCATCGGCCTCCCACTGAGCTTCAGACCTTACAGTCACCTTAGCAATTTGTGTAGTGGGGACTTGACATATAAGGCCTGTTTCACGTGGAATTGCTTTCCTTTGTTTTGCCAGCAATGCATTGTCAATATTGTTGTTGGGCTTATCTTGGGCGTGTTTGCCCAATTGTGCTAGTTCCCTCGAGGGATGTTGTGGTACTTCGATTTTGCGGGGAGCTCTATCCTGTGAATGGGACGTCGTCGCACACCTGTGGGTGAGCCTCACTAGGGTTGGCTGAGTTTCATGGCTATAGTTTTTGGGCCCTGGCAAAGTCATAGATTGTCGCCTGCACATTACAACATTGGTACTTGGTCTTGTCGAAGGACATCATAGCTTATGCACATCTGATTCTAGTCCGTCGACCATCGTCGACTGATGGTACTCTTCTCCGTCGAAAAGAGGTCGCGGCACACATACTATAGAATCGCCCTAAGGTTTTAGTGGCCACTTAAGGGGGTGCTCTAAGAGCCTTCAGGCCTGGGTGTTCGATCGCAAATGAGTTTCTCAGTGACGAGATCAAGGTTCAAATACGACCACGTATGGATAGCTTCGTACGGGACTTAGGTTCAAATTTGACAGCATATGGGCCACTCAAAACAGGATTGAGGTTCAAATTCAACTATCTCCGGACTGCTCGATTGTTGAATTGAGGTTTAAATTCAACTATTTCTAGGCTGCTCGGTTTGAGGCCAATGATTTGTAACAAGTAAATGGGAGTTCACCCGACTTAAGTGTAGTCTAGATCATCTAATTTTATGTAATGTTATGTAAGCATGCATTCACATGAGCAGTTACACATGAACAAACAATAATTTCATTAAGTGAAGCATGATAGATTTACTGGTATTCGAAATGATACATACTAACCTTACCTAGGCTCAACTGAGGCTTATTGGTAATATTTTTTGAGATGGGTTGCCTTCTAGGTCTTTGGGACCAATTTGTCGTCCCAGGTGTATAGCTTGTATGCCCCGTTTTGGAGGATTGCCGATATCAGGAATGGTCTTTCCCAATTTGGAAAGAACGTGTTCCTTTGTGTGATCTTACCTATTGCATCTATGCTTCGTAGGACTGAATTCACTACCTTGAATTAACAGGTTTTCACCCTTTTGTTGTAGTTTGGCGCAATGCGCTACTGGTAGACCACCATCCTTAGGCATGCTATATTGTGAGCTTCCCCAAGCAAGTCGAGGTGTTCCCTTAGTCTTTGGGAGTTGCTAGTTGGGTCATAGCACTTGACCCAAAGGTTGGGTAACCCAACTTTAACTGGAATAACCTCCTCCATCTCATAACAAAGACCTAAGGATGTCTTACGGCTTGGCTCCCTCAGTATCATTCAGTATGACCATAGAACAGGCTATGACTCGTCCGTCTAGGACCCCGCAGCGCCTTCCAACTTTGTCTTCAACTAGTGTAGCAATGTTCGATTCATTACTTTCACTTACTCGTTGGATTGTGGGTAGGTGAAGAGGTGTGAACCAGCATGATCCATAGTCTCATGCAGATTTAGTGAATCTCTTACTGGTGCATTGAGTCCCATTGTTAGTCATGATAATCTCGGGAATCCCGAATCAGCACATAATGCTTTGGCGAATGAACTCTGTTGCATTCTATTTGGTGATCCGTGTCAGTGGAGTCATCTCAACCCACTTGTGAAGTAGTCGATGCTGACTATGATAAATTTTCTCTACCCAAATGCTACGGATAAAGGGCCAAGTATGTCAAGCCTCCATTGTGCGAACGGTCAAGGTGTTTGCAAGGCTTGCGGCTCCGCATGCAGTTGGTGAGTCATGATCCTGTGGATTTGAAAATTTTTATACTTTTTGACAAAGTCCATGGCATTGCTCTTCATCAAGGGCCAATAGAGGCCCGGCTGCATGATCTTGAAGGTAAGATTCTTACCACCGACGTGTGACTCGCTAATGTTGAGGCGCACCTCACCTAGCGCGTAGTTGACTTCCTCTAGCATGAGACACATCATGTAAGGGGTTGAGTACCCACAATGGTATAACCTTTAGTCCATGATGGTATACCAATCGACCATCTTCTTTATACGCTTAGTTTTCTCCGAGTTATCCAGTAGGAAGCCGTCGGTGAAGTGCCTCTTGTACCGGATCATCCAGTTTTTGTCATTGGCCACTTGCAGCATCTTGAGCTCGGGCTTGTCAAAGCTCGAGACGGCTAGTATATCTCACATGACTCTAGCATATTGCTCCAAGTTCCCGGTCGCCGCTACCTTCGCCAGCTGGTTTGCCTTCCAATTTTCCTCCCTTGAGAGGTGGATCATCTCAACTTTGTTGAACACTTGGGCCGCACACTTCACTCTATCGAGGTGCCTCGTGAGTAAGGGGTTCAACATCTCAAAGCTTCAATTGACTTGGTTGATGACCAACTCTAAATCTTTGTATACGACCAAGACTTTGGTAGAGCATTTCTTCTCTAGCTGGAGTTTGGCAAGCAATGCCTCATACTCGAATACATTGTTGGTGGTTGAAAATCCGAGAGTTATCGAGTACTTTATCTTTAATCTGTTCGGAGTCTGTAGGACCACACTTGCTCCACTACCCGCTTACGCTAAAGACCCATCGACGTGCAAGGTCTAAATAAGGGTCTCTAACCGGTCTATGTCATCGGAGATGTCAAGGGCATCAGGAACCGGGGTCGTGGTCTCGATGAGAAAATCCACAAGAGCCTGGCCTTTCATGGCTGGCCGCAGCCAAAACTTCACATCGAACTCACCAACTCAATGGCCCATTTGATTAGTCGCCTAGATGTGTTCGGTTTCTATAAGATTCCTTTCAATAGTTGATAGGTTAGGACGATGATCTTGTGCACCTAAAAATACGGGTGCGACTTTCTTGCAAAGTAGATAAGGGTTAGCGGGATTCTTTTGGCATGTGAGTAATGGATCTCGATATCCATCAAGACCTTGCTAATGTGGTACACCGACGGCTGTACCCTGTCTTGCTTTTGGATGGGGATTGAGCTTAGTGAGATATCTGAAACCGCCAAATATAAATACAGTTCTTTGCCTCCCTGAGGCAAAGTTAGTAGCAAAAAATTGGAGAGGTACTCCTTCAGTTCCTCGAGGGCTGTTTCATACTCGGCTATGCACTAGAAGCCGGTTATCTTGATTCCCCTCAGGGTCTTAAAGAACAACAGGTATTTCTTCACAAACTTCGCAGGAAGTGGGAGAGAGTAGCAAGTCTTCCGGTGAGTTTTTAGACCTTTTTGACTGTCCAAGGACCATGTCGAGAATGTCTTATATTTTCTCGGGGTTTGCCTTGATTCTATACTGTAAGATGATAAATACCAAAAACTTCTTTGAGGTTACACCAAATGCATATTTGGTAGGGTTGAGTTTATCTAGTGCTTTGGAGGACTTCGAAGGTCTCGTTCAGGTCGTAAACAAGATAATCGGTAGCCTTACTCTTAACGAGTATGTTGTCTATGTACGCTTCCACATTTTAATCGATTTGAGTATCAAAAATCTTGTTCATGAGACGCTGGTAAGTCGCCCTAGCATTCTTCAAACCGAGTGGCATCACCTTGTAGTAGTAGGTTTCCTGGTTGGTCATGAATGAAATATGTTCCTTATCATCCGAACTTATCCTGATCTGGTTGTAACCCAAGTAGGCATCCATAAAATTTAACAATTTGTAGCCTATCGTGGAATCCACTAGTAAGTCAATCATTGGTAACAAGAAACTGTCTTTCGGGCAGGCTTTACTCACGTCGGTGAAATCGACGCACATGCGTCACTTCCCATTGCTCTTCTTGATGATGACCATATTAGATAACTAATTCAGGTATTGTACTTCCTTGATAAACCTGCATCGAGTAACTTCTTTATTTCCTCTTGGATGGTGATTAACTTCTCAATGGAGTGGTTTTTGTGCTTCTTCCGAACTGGCTTATGACTAGAATTAATGCCCAACTGGGACCGTTATTCTTATCGGTATCCCTTGCATATCGGTAGGTGTCCATGTGAAGATATTGAAGGTTTGCCTTAGGAAGGTTATAAGCTAATTGCGTAGGGTAACCGGTAGGAAACTCCCGATTTGCATACACTTCTTGGGATCGCTGGGGTCTAAAGGAAGTTGGTTAGTCTCTTCCATTGAATGGGCATCCTATAGGATGGTTTCCTCATGGAAATTGAGGTCTTCGATTGGTGGGTTGGGGGCTGCTTGCTTGACCTAAGACAGGTAGCACGTCCGGCTAGTCACTTGTTTGCCTAGGACCTTTCCGACGTCGCACAAGGTTGGGGACTTCATCTTTAAGTGGGGAATCGACGTCATTGCTCCAAATGCAGTCAGGCAGGGTCATCACAAGATTGCGTTGTAAACCCAGGGGAAGTCTACTACAATGAATGTGAGCATCTTAGAGGTCGTACGTGGGTACGTCCCTAGCTTGACCTCCAGTTGGACGGCTCCCTATACATGCACCGACATATTATCCAAGCCATACAATGATCCCTCAATAAGCTTCATTTGGCACGTTTTCAGTCCAAATTTAAAGAATGTATCAAGATATAGCAAATTTCAGAAACTTCTATTATCAACAAAAATTTATTTCAATTAGTAGTCTAGCGTACCATCCAAAACGAGAATAGATATATAACTAGAAGGTCTTAATGGGAAGTTATTGTATGAGTCATATTATAATTATTGAAACTAATAATATCAATACTAATTCCTACCCTTGGCTTCTTACTGCTAGAAGTGATCTCTAGGCAGTCCGGGGTGTTGCCCTGACTGGCTTAGTTGTCACAACGTTGACAACCTCAACCACAACTCGACTCTTCGACTGCTCTGATTTGTCTTTTCCTACCGCCGCGGGAGCCTATTCCGAGTTTCTCAAGAATCTGGTCAAATGTCCTTGGTGGACCAGATCTTTGATCTCTTTCTACAGAGTTCGACAATCCTCGGTACTGAACCCTAGGGATCGATGGTAGTGATAGTACTTAAACTGGTCTCCTCCCACTCGGTTCCTTGGTGCCTTGAGCCATTTTTTGAATTTCTCATTCTGGATATGTATTAGGATATTTGCGCAAGTGTCATTCAGGGGAGTTAAGTTCAGGGGGTCTGTACTCCAGTCGGACACCTGACTTGAACTGTCACTGCTTTCGAGGTTCATGGGAGCAGTTGACGTCCTTGTTCCTCTTCTTCCCTCAAGCCAGCCCCTCAAGAAGTCAGTCCACGCACTTAGGGAGCTTTGCCTCGTTAGCCTCTTCGGCCACTATATAAAACCGTGTGATGGTTTCAATTTCTCTAAAGGTCTAAGGGCGCTGATAAACTAGGTATATAAAGAATTCTCCTACTCCAGCATGGCAATGAAGGTATTAAGCTTCACCTCATTAGAGAGCTTGGGTATTTTACAGGCCTTGACAATAAATCGGGTTAGGAAGCACTTCAATCCTTCATCCTGCTTTTATCAGAAGTAGACGAGGTGCCATGGCTACTTAGCCTCCCTCCGATTGGAGACAAATTGGCACAGAAAACAGTCGGCAAGTTCCTCAAATGATCGAATTGAATGTGGCTGGAGATCGTAAAATCAAATTTGGGTGTCTCCCTTGAGAATCAGGGGGAAACATTGGCGCATGGCGGCCTTACCTAGGCCCTGGATGGTCAGCAATATACAGAAGTAGTCCAGGAGTACCATCGGGTCAGTACTTCCATCGTACGCATCCAAGGTTGACATTTTAAAGTTGAGGGGGAGTGGCTGCATCCAAATATCCATCGTGAATAGTGACCTCCTCAGATCAAGTGATTGTCAGCTAGCATCCCCTTTGAGTACATGCTACCAATTTTTTTCTACCTTCTCCCCTATTTGGGGGAAGGATGCGTTCCTCTTGGCGCTAAGGAAGGCGCTGAGCTCTAAAGTCTCTGGGGCAGTGTGCGGATCGCAACGACCGCCACCCTATGGCAGTCACGTACTATACGAGGACTCTCATTGGATAGTGGGCCTCCTATCACTACAGGAGTTGTGAAGGTTCTGCCGCTCTGGACTTTCCTCTCACGTCTCGTGATTAGGTTTGCCCTGTGGCTGTGTCCGAGCCTTACTACTCAAGACCGCCTGGACCTTAGTGTCGTTAGGTCTTTATGGCCGGATGCTTCTGTGTCCAGTTCCTTTGTCTCAAGTCCAAAGCCTAAGTGATGGGGGGAGAGGCCCCAACTGCTGCTCATCTATGCAGTCGAAGAATATATAGAGCGTTTGCTTTGTATCTCTCACCTGGATGGCAAGTTTGCATATGTTCGGCTCAAGTCGCTCGCCCGCTTAACTACCCACTGAGGGGTCATCATCATTCGGGTGGTGTCCCTTGTTGGAACGCTAACTTGTACCTAGTATTAACTATCTTTTCGTCTGGAATGTGAATATGGTGGTTGGTGCTTAAACTTTTAAGTCGTTCCCACAGATAGTGCCAGTGCTGCATTTTTGGATCCAGGTTGTTGTACGGATTAGGGAATTGTCGGGTCTTTTGCGTCAAGTCGAATTCAAGTAGGTCCGGTCACCGTCTTTACTAACTCAGGTCTTACGCACCACAAATAACGAATAAGAGGTCAAAAGATTGGTAAGACTCACTCCTCAATCTATCATCCAACGCTGAAATTGAAAATCTTTCTTAATTAATAGAAAGACGCAATAATATAAGAAAATACGTGAATGCTTGTATGTGGAAGAAAGTGAGTTATATGGAGGATTGGACTCTGTGAATGTGCTCGACGAGAAGCAGTTTTGAGAGATGACAGAGGGTTAAGGTTCAATGGTGCGCTCGACATCTTTAAGAGCTAGAGAGGGAGAACGAGTTGCTAGATCAAAAGAGAATTTAATTCTTTCTGAGCTCTTGCATGCCGATTCGGGCCTTCACTTCTCCTACAATGGTGAAGGATATTTATATTGCTTCACAGAGATGGCGTTGGCGTCATGGCTCATGACAAGTGTCTTACTAGAATTCGCCAACCTGTCCCGGCGATAATCGTAACCGACGTATTAGTTGTCACCTTGTGATGATGATGCGACCGTAAATGGTCTTTACTGACATTCAGCTGACCATTTCGGTGAGTGATTTGTTGAGCCATGCTGGTGGTAACAGTGACTTGGTAGTAGCATCATCCTTTATGATAGTTGACTACAGCCACCAATGGCAGGTGTCTGCGTCGGCACTCTTTGCGTTGGCCAAGCTGCTGCCGCTAAGTTGGAGAGCTCATCTATCGTGATTTGTTGTGTTGTAAGGGGTTGCCTACTAGGCTTGACCGATTCTTATCTCTATCGGCCTACTGTGTGTTGCTGTGTTTTGACCTGTCATTTAGGCCTTTTGGGCTCCGATCCTCATGGGACTTTGCTTTATAAATGATCATGGTTTGGACTTGGATCCGCTTATAGCATAACTGGACCCATGACATTTAATGATATAATATTTTATCGATTTATCTATACTAATGTGCCCATACTATAATCAATAAATAAATATTATATTATTTAATAATATTTTAAAGATAACTATACAATATTCCTAAAATATTTCTCTTCAATGACTACTCTACTCGCGTTGGTTTGAACTCATTTGATTGTTTCTGTTATCATTCAACTTTATGGGAATAAAATTTTAAATTATAATGTGATTACCTAATAATAAATAACAACAAATTCTTAGAAAACAAATCAACCAATCGGATTGGTTGAATTAGGCACGAAATTTTTTCGATTTATTACAATAAAAAAGACGATTAGACGTTGGAGTGATAAGGAAGAACACGCGGCAATGATGGGGTCTTTTAGCAAAGTCCATACCTTTTGAAGGAAAGTAGCAAAGTATATATTCCTTTGACTATCAGTGCCCTAAGTTCCAATTGAAAACCCATAATAAATCTCTCTGTCCAAATATGATGGGCCCAATAAAAATAATATAAGGTAGTAATGAAACGTAAGACATGAATTCGTGGTTAAAATAAGTATCTTGACCAGAGGGTAAGATGGGATTTTGGTTCAAAAAGATCAACCACTAAAAAAAATTAAGATCTATCAATCGAATCAATCTAAAGTTGACATCTAAGACGGTCTGCTATTATATTATTAAATGTATTAAATTATAACTGATTATCTTATTAGTGACTCGTCACGTTAGTAATATTATAGTATTAAATAAATGATAAATATGAGAGCAGAAATTGGACGAATATTTTACTGATAAAAAAAATTAAAAATAGTTATACCCACCATTATAGTCATTTATATATTGTTAATACAGTTATACCAAATCGACGAATTAAGGCCTTAATGTTATTACAAGACCCAATTCGTCTACATGGAGAGGCAGCCAATTCTAGACTTATGAACTTCTAAATTTGTGCTATTCCAAAAGAAAGGGTTGATAAAAAATATATAATTTTAATTGAAAAAAATATTATTAGTCCTTCTGAAGAGAAATTATTGTGGCTTTAAAATTCTATATTTAAGAGCTTTATGACTGTCTAACACTTTGAATGTTTGCTTCCTTAAAATAATTTGATTTTCCATTTCTTAATTATTTGAAAAATTAAAAAATTACTTGAACTATATTAACTTCATGTCAATTAATTCAAATAATAAGGTGTTCATAAATGGGCTAGAATATTTTTTTTGTTTGACATTATTTTTAAAATAAATTTTAAAAATATATTTAAAAAATTAATTATAAATCTCATAAGCATGAGAACATATTTTAAACACAAATTATAAAATATTACTTTTCTGCTTTTCAAAAATTTAAAAAAAAAAATAACAAAAAATAACTTTTCCATAAGGACAAGGTGATCGATCAGAGGTCATCATCCCGGTTGGAAATCCCAATTCCACCCCTTTCATCTCCCGGGGAAAAATTCAGAAAACGTACAAAGCTTCAATGTTGTGTCACTCCATTGACATCCCTCGCTTCGCAGAGAGGAGAAGAGGAGGATGAAGGCGAGGGATTATCAGAATATCAGTAAAGATTAGGGCTTCATATTCGGTTTCTTCTCTCTCTTTTTTGTTTTTTTTTTCCTTCCTGTTTTCAATTTAATTTTGGGGCTCTGAGGAGAAGCTGCGGCTTTTCCGTAGAATTCCACCGTTCGATTTTGTCTGAATTTTCTGTTTTCTCAACTCAAACTCGAGGATTGCGAGTGCTTAATCAATTGAAAGTCTACAAGTCTGGATCTTCTGCTATTTGATGGTCTGATTGTTGAAGCTGATAAATCATTAAGATGAGTGCTAATTTGGTTAATACAACGGGACATTTTTCTTGGGTTTTGGCTGAAATTGGATTTTTTTTGTTAATGCACAAAGTTACCATAAATGGAAAGTGATGATTTTGAAGGGATCGTGGTACAGTGACTGTTAAAGCGGTTGATTCTTCGCCGATTTTATGCTTTTTCCTATTGCAATTGTGATTATATTAGTCAACTTCTGCTGTTGTCGTCGACAAAAAACTTATTACATTCGTCCATTTTTTGGATTCGCGTAAGGTCTTGTTCGACTGATTTATCGGTGTTCAATTAACGAAGTGATCGTTTCTTAACGTCACACTCATAAATTACAAAATTTCTGGAGTTTCTGATGCTCTTTGCTCCAAATTCCTTTTCCCTGTATTAAATTCTGAGCAAACCTCTTCGACTAAAGGAAATGACTTCTTACTATAGCGTCAATTTCCGCTGACAACTCCACAGATCTCACAAATCTGCGTGTTTTTCTGCTGAAAATGGGGTTTCCGCGTTTCCAGTGGTGGTTGTGGGGTCAGAAAGAGATAGAACAAGAGACTTCCTTTACCAACTCTTCTTCCAATTCGCCCTCTCATTTGAGTTTAGGGCTGAGGGATACTGATTGCAAAGGGGCCAGAACACCCTCCTCTTCACAGAGGAAGATTAAGAAAAAATGGCAAAGTCGGGAAGAACGACGAAGGGTTGATAAGGAGTATGATGTCGTGTTGGTGCCATCTAATGGTGTTTGCTTGTCAGGGTCCGAATCGGACGACTCCGATTGGTCCATTGGATGGTTGGAACCTCACGGCCCTGATTTTTTGAGTGACGATGAGACTGATGATAGTTTCGCTGTCTTGGTTCCTTGTTACAAAAATGATCGCAAGGAAATAGCAGACGGGCCAAATAACCAGCTATTGAGTGCCATCAAAATCCTCACAAGTGAGCCCCTCACTGGTAAGAGCAACTCTTTTCAAAGTTATGGTTTGTGGCTATGTTGATCGCTCTATTTGTTCTATATTAATCACTGGTATTTGCTTCCACGAACTGGGTCTCTGTGATTCAACTTGCTGATTGAATTTGGTATTTTGCACACCTTGAATTAATTTAGGTTGCTGCAATTATGTTGCTTTGTTACTCTATTTATGCTTCTTGATGTTTTGAGCATTGGATGCATACATTTTTAATGTCAGCCCATATGGCTTTTGACCTGTTAAATCGAGATGTTAATACCAAACTAATGGTTTTCAGTTTTTGTTTTTTTTTTTTTTTTTTTTGGCATAAGATTGAGTTTTGAGGAGCCATTTTAGCCAATCAAAAGATGGAATTCTAGTGGGACAAGATTGCTCTTTTTCTTGGGATAGAGCTCTGAGTTCAACAAAAGAAGACTTTTTTGCACTGTTTGGGTCGTGAGATTTTAGTTTGTAAAAGAATGAAATTTTCATTGTGACTATAATGTCGAGTGTGAGCAGATTTGCTCTGGTCGTGAGATTGTTGATTTTAACCAAAAGAATCTCAAAGGTTCAAAGCCTACTTAGTGAAAATCCTCCACATTTCACTTTAAAAACTTGTGTTATTGTCTTTCGTGCTTATATCAATTCTGCATATGCCATTTGCTCATTCAATGGGGATAGCTTATATGATCTTTGGTGCACTAAAAATGGCATGATCACTTCTATATCTTTCATCTCCTAAAATGAGCTTCATCGCTGAGTGGGAAAAAGCCCATTTCCTCAGCTAAAGGTCCCTAAATGGCCTTTCAGTGATATGATGCCTGACATGCTGCTCTCTTTACAATGTGCTACGTGAATAGCAATCCATCTCTAAGGATGTCTTTAAGGCAAAGAAATAGGACATAGAATCACATTACTTCAACTAGTCCCTGTGTTCCTCTAATAGATCTCTTAGTTGTCGAGAAGGTTGCCCAAAAACGGTCTATAAAGGCATACCCAGTCAAACTTAAAAGTAAACTAGATGTATCTGTCCAGAGGCTTTCTGTTCCAATCTTTTGCTCTCATCCTTGGGTCCTTGATGAATTCTTTGACAATGTATACAATATTTCGTATGCAATTCAGCCCTTTAATGTACCGTCAATCTTTCTGGTAGTTGGATTGAACTGGCGAAGATATTGTTTTGGAGAAAGCGCCAATATAGTTTTCCTTGTACTATTTGCTGAATCATGTAAATACGTTTGTGACTGGTTTGTAATCAGCTGCCTGACATTGTTATGTCTGTTCATTTGATTTCATCTTAAGCCAAAGCTCTTCCCTTGAGCTAAACGGCAATTATACTCTTCTTCGATTGAATGTGCAGAAGGGCAGAAGTTAATGGAGCAGTGGCTTTCTTCTCTTCAAACCTGCGGAATGCCTGCACTTCATTCTGGTCGATGTGGGGATGTGCTTGCTGATGTAATTCTTCATCGTGCGGCCATTCAAAGTCATATAGTGGGCCGATACCTAAGAGACAAGAAAAACGAAGAGGGGAACAAGAAGAAACGAGAAGAATTGAAATTCCAAGGATGAGAGGATTTTTGTTCTCATGTTACAGTTGGGAAATCAGTTCATGTTGCCTGAATCTTTTTTTTAATGTCCTGGTCATCGTTATTAATAAAACTAGCTATGTAAACATATAGAAATATCATATCGCCGTATATGTATGTGTGTATTGCATTAGACTGGCCGTTTCTGTTAACAATTCCACTGTCTTACCCGTCTTTCAGGGTTAAAGTTGCAATCTGAGTAAAAAAATTTGATAAAATTTGTTGATGACAAGTTGAATTCCATGGATAGAAGTTGATCTCTTAAAATAATTGTCGGGATAACCTGTTTAAATCAACATGTATTTCAACACGACTGAATCGACATAGCCTCAGTTTTGCAGAGGTCAGATTTGAAGTGATATCGGTGCATTCTTCCATACGCTGCTGCTACTTTATATAGTTGAGCTCTAATGTGTTAATCTTGCAGATCGTGATGCACAGTTTAGAATTATTTCAGTGATGTAGTTGGAAAGATAAGTTTTGACTTGCTCTAAAGAAAATTGTAGAAAATAATTTGGGTGGTATTATTTTCGTGATACTCATCACTGCTGCATCTCAAGAAACGAGGAGGTTCCTACATGCTATTGCATAGGAGCTACTGCAATATTAAAGGTGTTAAATGGGTTATGTTGTCCATGGTGAATAGTAATAGGTTATGTATAGTATAATATAACATGTTATGATCCCTTATATTTTCTCTTTTCTCATTTTTCCTTTGGCTTGTTTTTTTAATCTTTCAGTTAGTTGTTAGTTATTAAGCTGTCTTTCTCCAACTGATTCAGTTGCTTTAGTACTTACTTTATTATAAATGTATTGGTGATAGAATGAATGGAATCAAGAAGTAATTTGCCAACTCTCCTGTCTTCTCTTTCCCTTCTGTTCGCTCTGTTTTCTTCCGTGGTTTCCTTCTCTCTCCCTCTGTCACTTCCCTGCACCTCTCTGCGGCTCTCCCTTCCCTGTTTCTCCCTGTTCTCTCCCTACCTCGGGCCTTAACACCTCGGCCTCTCTCTTCTACTTCCTTTTCTTTTTTTCCCTAATTGCCTCTGATCTCCTCCCTCTCTTTTCCTCACCTCTTCCCTTGTTTTTTCTCTCGCTTTCCCTCACTCTCTCTGCATTATTTCCCTTCTTCTCTGCCAGAACTCCCCTTCCCCTTCAATTCATTGTCGATCCTCACCGAGTAGCCATGGAGCACACATCAAATGGTGCTTTCATTGAGATAAAAGTAGAGGAGATCGAAGAATGAGCTCTCGAAGAGCTCGAAGGGGCCATCGCCGAACTGGCCAACACGATGAAGGCCCTCCGACGTGCTAACGACAGATTGAGCGACACCATGGCCACCGCGGTTTCCACAACAGCACAACTCCAGTCGTCCTTCACTGAAATCAGCTCGTCCGTCACCGCAATCAGCCAATCGCTCCACCGAATTGAGCACAACACTAACCGGTTAGTGACTTTCTCACCTTCTGTGTTTTCTTCCGCCATTACTTCCCATCTTCCAGTTCCGATTGCGCCATATCTTCACTTTCCCCAACCTGCAAATCCCCAACCTGCAATCCCTTCCTTCACTAGCTCCATACCACCTCAACTCACTATTTCTGCTTTCACTGCCACAGAACAAATTCGGCACTCCCGCACTACCTACGTCGACTGGCTACCCTCATCGACTGTACATCTCTTTGGGTCTTCGACCTCATCATCGATTATGGCTTCCACCCCTGACCATTCTCTCCAGACCGCCATTACCAGTTCTGCCTCCATCAGGGCAACATTCCTGCGAACCTTCACTGAAATTTCTCCTCCTTATCTCGCGTCAAGAAACAATTTGTCGAACCACCGTGGCTTCCATACCTTGCTTCATTCTTCTCACCTTCGACTGAAACCCCTGATTCCCAAATCGCTAAGCCACATACTGCAACAACTTTGCCAAATTCCCTTACTCCACACAGCTTTATGCCCGAACGGCTGATTGAGAACTTAAATCTGATAGATCTAGACTCTGAGGGTGAAGGTGATCAGATTCTCGTTCCACTTACGGAGGCTTACTCCAATGAGGATGAATTCCAAATAGAACCGTTTCCAGAAATAGTTCTTCAGCCATTTCCTGTGTTGGAGAATGAGCACTTGCTACCTTCAACAATGGGTATTTCTAGCACTCAACATTTGAGAGAAATTGCAAATTCTATGGGTTTTCAGTCCAACCAGGAGGTCCTTCTTGATGTTATGATCCGGACGCCCCTGAGGGTGATTACGGAAAAGGATGAACAGGAAGTAGAGATTGAATACACTGACCGACACCTTGCCTCTCTTATGCTTATTTACGGCCAACTCGTGGTAATGCTGCAATCTCAGTGCAGACATCTTGCTCCCTTTATGCATATTTGCTGTCTTCTCACCCCTAAATTGCTGAATGGCCCTGTAATCATAACCCCTTTTCACTTCAAGAATGAAAGAATCAAGAGTGGAATTGGGATTCATGGGCCTCACTTGGATGTCATCCAAAAGTTACTTCCACTATTGGTGATCTGTCACACGGCGAAACATGAAGGGGATGAGGAAATAAGATAAGTTTTCTATGAAGTTGAATCATTGGAGGAAGCTGGAAGACCTAAGGAACGTGTTGCAGTAGCCTGGAACTATCTTCCAGTGTATGACCCTGCTACCTGCTGGAATGAAGATTTGACTGCATCATTTCGGTACTTGGAGATCCGTGATTTTGCATATGCTTATCGAACAAGGCTTGTAACTCCATCCATGGTTGCAGAGCAAATAATCTCGGCATTGGAGGATTTTAAGAAAAAAATCATTGCTGCCATGAAATCACGTTGTGCAAAAACCCTCACAATTGCTAGTGCTATAATAACATATGCTAAGAGATCGCTCTGAGATTTGGTCCGAGATCACACAGGAAATGGGGTCAAGTCCTCTGATCCCAGAGATTTTGAGATCAGAATCCAGCAGAGAGAACTTCTAGAGTCTATTGTTGCTCTTTTGCCTTCGGAGAAATCTGCACTCCCAATTAGTTTCCTATGCTCTCTGCTTTGATGTGCAATCTTCTTGAAGGCATCAAGCAGCTGCAAAAATGAGCTTGAGAAGCGCATATCAGCTACTCTAGAGCATGTGACTGTTAATGATCTTCTTATCTTGTCATTCACATACGATGGGGAAGGCCTTTTTGATCTAGAAAGCATGAGGAGGATCATCGCAGGATCGGTGGAAAAGGAGAGGAATGTAAATGTCTTCAATGGTGGTAACTTTAAGGAGGTGTATTCAATTGCCATGCAACAAGTTGCTAAGACTGTGGATGCATACCTTGGTGAGATTGCAACCTAGTCAGATCTCAGCATCTCCAAGGAAGATGCAGTTTCTATTTCAAGGTTGCATCGCTATGGCGTAATTTTGATTGGGAAGGCAATCATGCATGAGAATTACTATGGGTTTGTGCCAACGTTTGCATTTCTTGAATATGTCACTGTGGGTTGGACAAGATGGTATCAAAAGGCCGCTTGGGAAGCCGTTGTTGAGTCTCATTCCGGCCCCTCTCTTGATCAACCTTGAGGGCAAGGTTTTCGTGATGGAGAGGGCAATGTTACGATCCCTTATATTTTCTCTTTTCTCATTTTTTCCTTGGTTTGTTTTTTTATTCCTTCAGTTAGTTGTTAGTTGTTAAGCTGTCTTTCTCCAACTGATTCGATTGCTTTAGTGCTTACTTTATTATAAATGTATTGGTGATGGAATGAATGGAATCAAGAAGTAATTTGCCAACTCTCCTGTCTTCTCTTTCCCTTCTGTTCGCTCTGTTTTCCTCCATGGTTTCCTTCTCTCTCCCTCTGTCACTTCCCTGCTCCTCTCTATGGCTCTTCTTTCCCTGTTTCTCCCTGTTCTCTCCCTACCTCGGGCCTTAACACCTCGGCCTCTCTCTTCTACTTCCTTTTCTTTTTTTCCCTAATTGCCTCTGATCTCCTCCCTCTCTTTTCCTCACCTCTTCCCTTGTTTTTCTCTCGCTTTCCCTCACTCTCTCTGCATTCTTTCCCTCCTCCTCTGCCAGAACTCCCCTTCCCCTTCAATTGATCGTCGATCCTCACCGAGCAGCCATGGAGCACGCATCATAACATTTTTGGATCATATTAAACAGCTTCATAGGTGACTCATGGGTTGTGTTGATTCATAGCACGAACGGTTCAATTTTGTTTTGATATAAATAGTTATGTGACTGTCACGTGACCGTCAGAGGGTGGAGAGCAGGATAAGAGAAGAGGGCAATGGGATGAGAGAGGTAGGTAATGGTTAAAATCACTATTGCCCGCTTATTTATTTTTAAAAAATAAATATTGAAAAAAATTTACATGTATCCCGTTCCCTCCTCAAACAATATTGAAAAAAATATTGTTGCGTCCTCAGATTATGGTCGCTGTACGGATTCGGACCCGAGAACAAAGCAATACCAAAGAAATTGCGTAAGTGTTAGGAAAGAGAGAGAAATTGGCACACAATGTTTTTATGTAGAAATCCTCTTTTGAATGAGAGAAAAATCACGGGATTCAGTATCAGACAAACTTACACTATACTGTCGAGTAAGTACAAATAGTGTAGAACATGTAAAACTCGAAGTTCCTTAAGTGCTCTCTGATTACACTGGGCGAAAGCCCTCACTATCTCTTTTCTTGTGTGCATAAATGCAAAAATGGAAGCAAGATCCCTTGTCTAGTGTGTCTTGAATGCTTATATAGGGGCCTGGATGTCGTACATAGAGCACCCACGTGGCCTAACGTGTGCATATTGCCCTGTCATCAAATCTGCAGGTTTACTCTACTGTGTCAGGAGGATCGCGTGTATGTAGGTGGGTGCTGTGAGACGTCACATCACGCGTGGTCTGGAAACCATCATTCTCTACGCAGGTTGCGTGTTGAAGAGGTCACGTGTGCTCTGGCAGAAGTCAACTCTGAGTTGGCATCCTTGATCACGCTGAGTTCCTTGCCTGTACTTATATCATTGACACTGGCCAGAGTCCTCGTCCTTGACAAAGGTTCTAGCCTTAGTCAAATTCGCGGCCTCTAGATTCCAAGCGTCCTCGCACTTTGCAGGTCTTCGTTTTTCAACGAGTCCGCGTCTTTCTACGAGTCCCCGTCTTTTAACGAGTCATCATCTTTCATTAGGGTCTTTGGTCTGAGACTAGTCCTCGGGTTGTTAGCGTTATGTCCTTGAGCTCATAAAGCCGAATTAATCTCTCGGACCAATTTGGCTCTTTGGGCTTCTTGGAATGAGGCCTTAGGTTTTTGGCCTCTAGAACCAACTTAGCCTCTCAAGCCAAGTCAGACATTTAGGCCGAGTGCCCATGTTCTGGGACCTCTTGGGCCAATCTACCCTCTGGGGTCAAATTGGGCCATTGGGCCGTTTTTAGACTCTGATCCGTTTTGAGGAAATGGGCCTCTTACTGGGCCTTGGGTATTTACTATCCATCATTAGCCTCCTATGTTAAGAGGTTTGAGAATCTCAACCTTTGGCATGTATGATGGTTAAAGTTTCTTAAGACATTTTGACATTGACCTGGTCCTTTAAGGTGCAAACTGTCTGGCTGACATGGCTAAATATGGTGCTGTTCGCATCCAAGATGCTCCTCTTTCTGTCTGCAAGCTTTGCAAGCGTCTTGGACGTCTTCCTAAGTTGCTTTTCCAGATTTCATCCAAGGACGTAATCGCAGTTTGTGGACTAGGAGCCAGTATACTGGAATTCTACTAGAACAAGTAGCCCAAAGCTGCCATCCGTGGACTCTGCCTATGGGTCCGAGCTGCTGACTTGGTCATCAGCTGGCGTATCAGATGCGTATTAAATGCGGCCTGGTAAAAGGAAGAGCCATCATTACTCTTGGACCGGTGGGAAATCGACACGTGGTGCGGCATTAATTGAGGCGCACCCTTTTGAACCTTCGAGTCCTTTAGCTATGGGCGTCTGCTCCTTTGCCATTCACTTGCCTTCATTTGCATTTGAAAATTTTTTGAGTGCCAGAAACGCTCTTTGCGATTCTGTCACCGTGCATTGTTCATCTTTCTCCTTATTTCTTATTTCGATGGCTCCTGGTGTTGCGAATATTGCTTCTTTCCTTACGGTTGCTTACCTTGACGTTATTTGTGTGAAGTACAGCATCCCTTCTGAAATGGGGATGTTAGTCCCGGAGCCCCACGAGAGGGCATGCAGCCTTTTAGATGGCTTTATAATTGTCTATACAATCCACCTCAAGAGTGAGCTTCGTTTTAACATGCCACTGGATTTGTACCATATCCTAAGGGATCTCAAGGTCCCAGTTGCACGGCTTTAGCTAAATGCAATAAGGTACCTTGTCTCCCTCTGTGTCTTCGCCTGCTACCATAATAAGACTTTTGGGAATTTGGTAGTGAAGGTGATTTTGAGATTTACGTAGAGCCAGGATTGGGTTATCATCACTCCGCGTTCTGAGTTTGCTGTATTGAGTGGTGGCAATCTTGATTTCACAAAAAAGTGAAAAGATAAGTTCTTTTTTCTGCAAGTCTGCGAGATTTGGGATGTACCCAATGACTAGGGAAATGTTGAGGCCCATTTCTGTAAGGATGCCATGCCTGAGGAGAGGGCGTTGGTCAAGCGCATTGTGTGTCTCGTGCTGTCCAGTCTTCTCTGCTTCCATGAGAATAAGGAGAATAAATGGTTGAGACCAGAGAACTTGGCTAAGGCTAAGTGGAGACCCTAGTTTGAGGATTCTGGCGCCCCTGCTGGCCTTCCTACTAAGAAGAAGAAGCTGAGGATTAAGAAGAAAGCTCTGAGGATAGCGGAGTCGTTTGAGCATCCAAAGTAGAGTCAGCAGACTAAGTACTCGTCGAAGCATCCTGCTGTGCCTGTGGAGAGCTCCTCGTTCAATGACAACGAAACTGTGGCCGAGCGCCTCACAAGGAAGAGTAGGTAGCTGTGAGGGGTGCCAGTCTGAGGGGCCGAGGGTGTCGTACCCTCTGCCACTTCAGGTCCTTCTGAGGCACCTTCTGGGTCCGTGGAGCCGTCTGCGGAGCTACCTATTGCCCCTCCCCCTTTGAGTCCAATGTCTGACATCCCTACTGCCTACACTGGTAAGGTCTCGGATTTGATTAATAACCCGTCCAAGGACGATGCTGTGGGACAGACACTAGGGGAGACTGAGGCTACCCAAGCCGAGGAAGCAGCGATGATGGCACTTGCTGCTGATACTGCTGAGGCCGAGGACACTACTGTGACCACTGAGCTCCCATGCCGCACAATCTAAATTTACTATCCGATAACGATTCCATCCGACGTATGCGAGGTGGTCGTGGTCAAGGATGTCGCTGGGTCTCCATTTGATCTTGATGGAGATGCCCCTACATCCAAGATCAGGGTTGAGGCATCTGTGGTGCCTACTGCTAAGCCATGAGGGTTTGAGACTCCTAGAGAGGAGAGCTCAGCTGGTGGCTTTCTCCTCTCTGAGGTATCTTTCTGCCCTTCTTTAGACCTTTTAGTTTCCTTGCACCTACACTTTCACAGCTTGATTTTCCTTTACTGTTTCAAGAGTTGGTCGGGAACCTTGGTCGGCTCATAGGTAGTGTCGCCCAAACTTGCGCTGAGTTGGAGTCCCTCAAGGCATTGGAGAGGCCAGCAAACATCTAGAATTTGAGCTGGTTGAGGCCAAGAGCAAGACTGTTGAGGGCGAAGGCAAGATTGCTTCCCTCGAGAATTCATTAAAGATCCAGCAAGTTCAGTACGGGCTTCTCGGACAGGAACCTCCAGCTGGAGGAGGTTCTGAGGACTTCAGTGAGGGCCGTGGACATAGAACCAATGTTGGAGGGTAAGTACTAGGATAGCATCAACTTGTGCCACTGGGTGATGAGGTTGCTAAACCCACAGTTTGCCACGACTATATTTGATCCTTGGAATACGAGCCCCACCTGCTTGGATGACTTGTATGGTTTCCTAGGAGTGGGTGGGACTCCTAGCCCTTCCTGACCTGGACCATCAAGCCATTTTGAAACTTCTGGGTAGCCAGGATCTTCAGAACAAGCAAGGCCTCCCAGACCACAAGGACATCAACGGTAGCAGCAGCAGGGAACTTCTCCTCAACCTAAACCCTTTGAGGGATGATTTTTTATCCCTAGAGTTGTATTTATTATTATTTTTTATGTGTACATTGTATAATGTATATTTAAAGTGTGAATAAAATTTACTTTCGTTGCAATCTTTCTCCAGATTGTCTTGTGTGTGGTTCTTTTTCTAGACTTAGGCTCTTAGGAAGCCTTATCCCTTTTGAGCCCAGTGTTCGAACCTCTAGACCGTCTTAGGCTGATGATGCTACCTCAAGCGTCTTTGCATGCCAACTGTTTAAGCCCCTTAAGTTTTAAGTCCAACCTCTTGAGGGTTACTTGGCTAGGCCAAGTTTTAGTCCAACCTCTTGGACCGCTCGGTATGTGATCGAGTTTTAGTATGACATCTTGGGCCGCTCGGTATGAAACCGAATTTTAGTACCACCTCCTAGGCCACTTGGTATGAAACCTTATTTTAGTAGCAAATGAAATGAATCCTATCCACTTGACTTAAGGGCGGTTTAGGTCTTGATCATGCATGGGATGAAATGTAAACATTTGAATGAAGTGTAGTAGGTAAAACAGAATGAACAAGAAGGATAAAATTTTTTTAATTTATTTATTTAGAAAGTGTGATACAAGCATTCCAAATGATGCAGTCATTTTACCTGTAAGTGCGTCTGTACATTTATTGGTGGTACTTTTTGAGGTGGGTTGCGTTTCAAATCTGGGGGAAAAGCCTTCCCTCCTGTGTGCGTAGCTTGTATGCCCCCTTTCGGAAGATAGCTAAGACTATGAATGATCCCTCCCAGTTTGGAGAGAGTTTGTTTCGACCGGTGTTTTTACCGGTAGCCTCAATACTTCTCAATACAAAGTCTTTTACTTCGAACTGACATGCCCATACCTTCTTATTATAATATCAGGTAACTCGCTGCTGGTACGCAGCTGTGCGCAGTCCTACTATGTCTCAGGCTTCCTCAAGCAAGTTTAGGTTTTTTTAGAGTTTCTGTACGTTATTTATCGGGTCGTAGCTCTCAACCCAGAGGTTGGGTAATCCGACTTTCACGGGTATGACCGCTTTTATCTCATAACACAGGCTGAATGGAGTTTCTCCTGTAGGCTCCTTTGGAGTCATCTTGCATGACCATAAGACGGATAGTAGCTCGTCGACCCACGAGCACCCGGCATGTTCTAGCTTCGTCTTTTGTCCATACACTATGGTGCGGTTCGTGACCTCCACTTGTCTGTTACATTGCGTATACACGACTGACGTATATACCAACCTTATCTTCAGGTTGGTACAATATTTGGCAATCCTCCTCCCGGAGAATCGGGTCCCATTGTTAGTCATGATGCACTCGGGGATCCTGAACCTACACACTATGTTCTATCGTACGAAATCTGTAGCGTTCTGCCTCGTAATGCATGCCAATGGCAAAGCCTCGACCCATTTGGGGAAATAATACATCCTAAAAATCAGAAACTTCCTCTGTCAAGATATGTTGACAATGGCTCGATTATGTTCAGCCCCACCATGCGAACGACCAAGGTGACTGTAAGGCTTTGAGCTCCGTATGCAGCTAGTGGGTGAGGTTGCCGTGAACTTAGCAATTTTTATATTTTCACACAAAGTTCTTGGCGTCGTACTTAATGGTCGACCAGTAGTATGCTTGCCTCATGGGCTTGAATGTGAGGTTATTGCCTCCAATGTGGGATCCATAAATTTCGAGGTGTACTTCTTTAAGAGCGTAATCAGTCTCTTTAGAAGAGAGAGGCACCGTAGATAGGGGCAGAGAAGCCTCTTCTATACAGATGGCCATCCATGATAGTGTACCACACTGCCGTCTTCTTCACCTTCTTAACTTTGTCCGCGTCCTTAGGCAATGCCCTATTGGTTAAGTACCTGAGGCATGGGGTTATCCAATTGTTAGCTTTTAATATTCGTATCACTTCTAGCTCTGGATCTTCTACATTGGGTATTCCAAGGACCTCGCGCATTTCTCGGGCATACTGCTCAGGGTCTCCTAACGTTGTTGTTTTAGCAAGCTGGTCAGCTTTCTGGTTCTTCTTCCTCAGGACGTGGACAATTTCCACCTTCCCAAAGGTTGTCATGACTCTGCAGACCTTTGGAAGGTATTTGGATAGTTGTGGGTTGTTGGCTTTGAAGTTTTCTCGGACTTGGTTGATGACCAATTCGGAGTCACTGTAGATAACCAAGTCTTTGGGCGAGCACTCCTTTGCTAACCGAAATTCGGCCAGCAGAGCTTTATATTCTGCAGCGTTGTTGGTTGTTCGGAATCCGAGGACCATCGAATACTTTATCTCTGATCATTTAGGCGTCCTCAGCACAATGCCGTCCCAGAACCATCCTTCATTGAAGAGCTGTCCACGTGCAGAGTCCAGGCGGCTGGGACTTGTAATTCCTCAGCATTGCAAGTGTCGGAAGCCTCGAGAGTTGGGGTCATGGTCTCGACTATAAGGTCTACCAAGGCTTGGCCTTTTAAGACTGGTTTCGGATGAAACTCTATGTCAAACTCATCCAACTCAATGGCCACTAGACAAACCGTCCCGACGCTTCTGGTTTCTGCAAAATTGCTCTTAAAGATTGGTCGGTCAAGACGATCACTTTGTGTGCCTGGAAGTATGGCCTGAGTTTCCAAGGGAATACACGAGCGCCAGTGCCATTTTTTCTGCCTGAGGGTACCTTGTCTTAGCGTTAGCCAGGATCTTGCTAATGTAGTACACAGGCTATTGTCTATCATGTTTCTATCTAATCAAGGTTGAGCTCAAGGCGGTCTCAGACAATGAGAGGTACAAGAACAACTCCTCACTTCTCTGGGGAGAAGTTAAAAGAGGGGGATTCGAGAGGTACCCCTTAGAAGGCCTCCTCGCAGTTAGTCGTCCACTGGAAACCATTCGTCTTCGTGCCCTTAGAGCCTTAAAAAATGGCAAATACTTCTTGGCTAATTTGGCCAAGAAGCGGGATAGAGTCGCCAGCCTTCCAATGAGCTTTTGGACTTCCATCACAGTTCAAGGGCTCTTCATATCAAGGATGGCATTGAATTTTTTGGGCTTCACTTCAATCCCTCAATGTGAAACAATGTAACCTAAGAACTTCCATAATATCACCCCGAATGTATACTTAGCTAGGTTGAGCTTTATCTGGTATGCTCTTAGGATATTTAAGGTCTCAAGCAGATCTTGGACGTGGTCTTCAGTCACTTTACTTTTGACGAGCATGTCATCCACGTAGACCTCCACATTTCTCCTAATCTAGTCCTCGAACATTTTATTTACAAGTTACTGGTAAGTAGTGACCATATTCTTGAGGCCAAAGGGCGTGACTTCATAACAGTATGTCCATTGGTCCGTCATGAATGAGGTGTACTCCACATCTATGGGCTCATTTGTATTTGGTTATATCTCGAGTACACGTCCATGAAGTTTAAAAGTTCATATCCAGACGTCGAGTCTACAAGTAAGTCTATCCTCGGCAGGGAGAAGTTGTCTTTCGAGCACGCTTTGTTGACGTCCGTGAAATTCTTACACATCCTCCACTTCTCGTTATTCTTTTTTACCATGACTACGTTGGATAGCCAATCTAGATATTGCACATCCCGGATGAACCAAGTGTCTAGGAGCTTCTTCGCCTCTTCCCAAATAGGCACCAGCTTCATTACTGAGTAGTTCCTCCTCTTCTATCGGATGGACATATAATCGGGATCTAGGCCCAACTTGTGGACCATTATTCCGGTCGGTATCCCTGGCAGGTCACTCGGTGTCCAAGTGAAGACGTTCGAGTTCTCTCTTAGGAAGCTGGTAAGCTACTCTCGGAACGGCTAGGGCAATGAGCTCCCTATTTGGACGGTCTTCTCAGGATCTCTGGGATCCAGAGGGACTCAATCGATTGCTTCTCTAGACTCAGCCTGCTACAATATTGTTTCGTCACGGAAGTCCAAATCTTCAATAGGTTGAGGAATGGATATTTGCGTGACTTGGGCCAGGTAGCATGTCCATCCGGCCGCTTGATCCCCAAGGACTTTACCAATCCCATATGGTGTTGGAAACTTCATATTTAGATGTGAGATTGAGGTGACGGCTCCGAAAGTGGCAAGGCAAGGGTGTCCAATGATAGCGTTGTAGATCGAGGGGAGGTTTACTACCAAGAGGATAGGTTCTTGAATGCAATCCTCGGATGAGTCCCTAACGTGACCTCAAGTTGAATGACTCCCTACACTTGCACTGGTTATTGCCCAGTCCATAGAGGGGTCCCTCAGTGACCGTCATCTGACTTCTTTTGAACCCTAATTTAAAGAAAATATCGAGATAGAGAATGTTGCCCGAGCGTCCATTATCAATAAATACTCATTTTATCTGGTAGTCTAAACTACAATTAGAAACGAGTGCAATTACAACCAATGGGTTAGAATGAGGGGATCTTACATGGGTCATATCTTCGTCACTAAAACTAATGACCTAATTCCTACATTCTACCCTTGACTTCTTATTCTTTGCCACTGGATCCTTCTAGGTGCTGCCTCTGGCTGGGCGGATGGATATCATGTTGACCACCCCCACGGCCACTCTGCTTCTCGACTAGTCAACCTCACCAGCTTCTACTATTCCAGAGGATTGTCCAGTTCCTTGCAAGAAGTAGTTGAAATGATGTTTTTTGATCAGCTCTTCGATCTCATTCTGTAGAGTCTTGCAGTCCTCGATACCATGACTGCTACTGCGGTGATAGTGACAGTATTTGGAATGGTCACCACCCTTGGGCTACTTCAAAAATTTTTTGTACCAAATTTGCATTAGAATGTTGATACACGAGTCGTTCAAGGGAGTCAGATTTAATGGTCTGTACTCTTTGCGAATAGTCTGCTCAGACTTTTGCTACTTTTTAGGCACCCGAGAGCCTTGACGGTCTTCGTTCTTCCTCTTTCCCTCCACCATCTTCGGTTGGAGGTTCTCCAGCTGGGTGGGCCTCTTTGCATCATTATCTTCTTCGACCGCAATGTACGCTCGTGCGACGGTCTCGGCCTCTGTGAAGGTTTGGAGATATTTATAGATGAGATGCTTGAAAAAAGCTCATCCTTCTAGTGTGGATAAGAAAGCATTCAGTTTTACCCCATCTGCCAGCTTTGTGATTTGCCGAGCCTCTGCGATGAACTGGCCTCAAATTTCCCTCAAGCTCTCCCTGGCTCCTTGCTTTACTCGGGCTAGGTGCTAGGGTGGCTTCTCAATCCTCCTATTGGAGGCGAATTGTGAGAGGAAACTACCTACCGGCTCGCTAAAAGATTGAATAGAATTGGCTGGCAAGCTATAGAACTACATCATCGCATTTCCCTTGAGTGTCAATGGGAAGCACTAACACATCACCATCTTATCAAAACCTTGAAGGTTTAGATGCTCACGAAAGTAGTCCAGATGGTTTATTGGATCAGTGCTTCCATCGTATAAGTCGAGGTTCGTCATCTTGAACTTTAGGGGAAGCGGCCTCGTCCAGATCTCCATCATGAGCGAAGACTGACGAAGGTCTATGGTCCCTCCTCAGTTGTTTCTGCTAAAAACTCGCTAGAAGATCATCTCCAGCTTTTCCTCCACATGGGGTGGAGTCATTATCTTCCTTTCATTAAGGTAGTTCCTTAACTCATAGAGATCTTGGGCAGCCTACGACCCCAGCAGCCGCCTATCCCTAGGAGAAATCTCTTCAGAAAGGTACCTCCTATATGGGGCGCTCCCACAAAAATCGAGGGTTTCACCTCTTTGAGTCTTTCTTCTTGGACCCGAGAACCCAAGCGTCTTTCAAGTCACTGTGGGACTCTATTGCTCGAGGCAACTTACATCATCGGGTCCTCGTGCTGGCTTGCTTGTTTCGTGGGGTTCTTTTTCCCCTTGCTCTTTCTCTGAGACGTCGTGGTCTGAGAAGCCTTAGAGGACACCCTGTTTTGCCTCTCATCCATTCTCGAACAGAGTATCTGGACGGCCATGGTGACATCATCCATTCTCATAGCCAACACTCAGATATAAGGGTTAGGATGTTCCTCTATCCTGACATCCGCAGCAGGGCCATTACCATTGGAAGCGGCCTCTCTTATTGGGAAACTCGCTTGTCTTCTCGTGTTCACCATGTTCATACTTTTGGAAGATGTGTTAACAAGACTTTTTATCATTTTTCACAGACAGCGCCAAATGTTGCGTCCTCGGATCGTGATCACTGTACGGACACGAACCTGAGAACAAAGCAACACCAAAGAAATTGAGTAAGTGTTAGGAAAGAGAGAGAGAGATTAGCACACAATATCTTTACGTGAAAACTCTCTTCTAAATAAGAAAAAAACTATAGGATTCAGGGTCTAAGTAAACTTTTACTACACTGTCGAGTGAGTACAAAGAGTGGAGAACACGTGAAACTCGAAGTTCTCTACGTGTTCTTTGATTATATTGGGAGGAATCTCTCACTATCTCTCTTCTTGTGTGTGTAAATACTAAAGTGGAAGCATGATCCCTTGTTTGGTGTGTCTTGAATGCTTATATAGGGGCCTGGATATCCTGCGTGGAACACCCACGTGGCCTAGCATGTGCAGGTTGCCTTGCTATCAAATCTGCAGGTCCTCTCTACTGTGTTAGGAAGATTGCGTGTATACAGGCGGGCACTGTGAGAGATCACATCATGCATGGTCTGAAAGCCATCATTCTTTGCGCAAGTTGCATGTTGTAGAGGTCGCGCGTGCTCTGGCAGAAGTCAACTCTGAGCTGGCGCCCTTGGCTGCACTGAGTTCCTAGCTTGCATTTATGTCGTTGGACACTGGTCAGAGTCCTCGTCCTTGACAAATACTTTGGCCTTAGTCAAGTCCACGGTCTATAGATTCCAAGTGTCATCGCACTTTGCAGGTCTTCGTCTTTCAACAAGTTCACGTCCTTCAACAAGTCCCCGTCCTTCAACGAGTCCTCGTCTTTCATTAGGGTCTTTGGTCAAATACTAGTCCTCGGTTTTCAGCACTATGTCCTTGAGCTCATAAAGCCAAATCAATCTCTCGAACTAATTTAGCTCTTTGGGCTTATTGGGATGAGGGCTTAGGTTTTTTGCCTCTAGAACTAACTTAGCCTCTCAAGTTATGTCAGACATTTGGGCCAAGCGAACATGTTCAAGGACCTTTTGGACCAATTTGGCCACTGGGGTCAAATTGAGCCCTTGGGCTTTTTTTGGACTCAGACTCGTTTCGAGAAAATGGACCTTTTACTGGGTCTTGGGTATTCACTATCAATCAAATATAATTTTATTAATTTTTATCTATAATTTATATGTTATTATTGTCATTTTATAAACTAATTATTAATTATAAAATATAATTATTAAAATTTTATAATTGAAAAAATATATTTAAAAAATTATTCTAATACTCTCATACTAGTTACAGATACTGACAATGACTCTAAAATATCAGAATTACAATCTAGTTCTAACTATGATATCACCACTTTCTTTTTAATTCTAGCTGCCTCTTAAAAAATATTTTAATAACGTATGATAATTTTTTTATATTAAATTAGTTAATATTTAGAAATGAGTCATTTATTTAAAAAAGATTAAAAAGATTTGAAAATTAATTTTTGAATTACTACAAGTAAAATCTAATATTTTTTTAAATGATTATATATGATTATTACATAATTATTTACTTTATATTTATATTATAATATATTAGATTTTAGAAAATTAAAAATTACAAAAATAAGTTATTAATTTTAAAGTTTTTAACCACACACAAATTGAGTCCTTAATTGTCAAAATAATTAACATTATTAGAAATTGATAGTACACCAATAACGGGGCTGGTCCAAAGAAAGGTCAATGGAAGCCCATTGGCGTCAACGTTTAACTAGGTAAAGTAGAAGATGGGCCAGAATCGAGAGGCCCAAGGACGGTCAACGTTGGCGTTGACCGTCCAGCCGGCTAGCTTGCTTACAAGCGGTCAACCCGGCGTTGACCAATTTGTTGGGCCCTTAGAGGCTTTGCAACAGTGATGGGCTTATTCCATTCTGGCCCATGCCCATCCGTTGGTCGCCCACCGCTTTCCCTTCGTTTTCCACGAAGGCGGCCAACAAGCTGACGGTCAACCCAGACGTTGACCGTCTGCTCCCTACATACTGGGCCCAAACGAGGCCGCCTACAAGACAGGCCGACTCACTCGTGTCCATAGCCCAAATGGAGTCAACGACGGACGCCTTTCATGGGCGGCCAACACTCACGCAGACGGTCAACCGGGCGTTGGCCGGCCCGCTCTCTCGCACATTGGCCCGAAAAGCTTTCTAACAATGATAGGCCCCGTTTAGGCCCATCAGTCATAAAAAGGCCCGCCATGACCTTTCAAGGATATTCCACAATCTCAAAGGGAATATCAGCAAGATTGGCGCCCTTCAAATAAGGAAGGCGTCAGATCCTTCCAACTCCTTGCCAGCCAAGGAACCTCAACGGTAAAGAAGGAAGTTAACTTGGAAAGTGGTTCACTGCCTCAAAAGGAAACAATCCACCACAATTGGGCAATGTGCACGACCTCGGAAGGAAGGCCGACCCACAGATCACAATGGAGATGATTCCTTCCAAAGAAGGAAGATCACCATCTTTGCCATAAAGAGGCCCCGGATCCCAGCATCCAGGGCACACTTTCTTGGATACTCACATTGTCGCCTTCTTGAACGCTGGCATACTGACAACTCTCTCTCTCTAAAAAAAAACTCAAACTGAGATAGAAAACCCTAAGTGCTCTGAGAAACGAGCTGGGTTCCCAAGAAACAAACTCTCAAACACACTCCAACTCCAAGGCAACGAACAGGTCCTTACACACGTTCTCGCGCGCCGCACCATCCAGATACGAGAAAAGATTTGCACCTTTCGACATTCTGGAGCAGACACTCCATTCCCTTCTCCTATTACTCTCAATCTCTTACAGTTCCTTCCATTCAAGGTCATGCATCGACTTTAGTGTCGGAGTGTTATCGGTGGGATTACATCCCGCCGTTAACGCTGACCTCTCGTTTGCTTTAGTGGTGTGCAGGATTCGTACTCGGTGAACGGAGCCGGTTCAAACCACCCAGAAGAATCTGAATCCGTTCGAAGTCGGATCCAGGTACGCATCATTGGCGCCGTCTGTGGGAAGACGCTTACGAAAAGCCTACCACGAAGAATCAGCAAAAAAATTCTCTCTCTGTCACCTTCTGCTTCTACAATGGTGAACACGAGAGCACAGGCTAGCGACCCCGCTAGAGATGTTGCACCCCGACCCAGGGCCATGCTGCTGATGTCCCGTGTGGGCCACGGGCGGTTCCACCGCCTTACATCCAAAGAATCGGTGGAGCAGGTGCAAAGCTAACAATCGCTCGCTTCAAGCGCCAGAGAGCGAAGGAACAGCAATAAAGAAGAAGGGCGGCTCCACCGGCCCCGTCATCGCTCCTCCCTACCAAGAAAGGTGGCCATAGGAAGAAGAAGCCGGCCAAGAGGCTTGGAAAAACCGTGAACAATCTGGCTCCAGCATCCTCCCACGTTCCTGGCCAGAACAGGCCAATGGAACGTTCTGGGAGCACGTCCCCAACAGAGAGCCCAGAACGGAGAAATCCTCGATACTCTCGGGCGACAATCATTACCATACCCAGAACGAGTTTCAGGATTTGCCAGTCCCACAGTGGCGGCAGTGGCCGATAATTTCGAAAATGACGGAGTTGTTGAAATTTCCTCAACTCCAAGAGATCAACAAACCCCACTCGTGCCGATCCACGAGTGGGACCAAATCTGGAACCATGTGTTCCGGAGGAATGACGAGCGCGCCATCGACTTGGGCCAGGTCACCATTCACTGCCGAGATCTGAACCGTCCACCTGCCGCCCAAGTTCAAGATGCCGTCCCTTGACTTGCGATGGGGGCGGTGATCCGATTGACCACTGGATCACTTCGCACCCATCCGAGTCTACAAGGGCTAGAAGACTCGGCCGATGTGCCGCCGCTTCCCACACACCGAAGGAGACGCGAGATCTGGTTTCACCATCTCCCTTCGTGTTATCACAAACTTTCGTGAACTCACGGACCTCTTCCTGGCTCAGTATGCATCGAGCCGACGGGAAGAGAAACAGCCGTGGCACCTTTCCCACATCAAGTAGAAACCGGGAGAGAACCCACGGCGCTTCCTGGATCGCTTCGTGGCTGAGGCCAGAAGGATTCCCAGGATTACTGAGGAGATGAAGTTGGGTAGCTTCATCTCAGCGTTGACTCACGGTGACTTTTTCAAGCACCTTGCCCACAAAAATCCTCAGACTTTCCGCGAGGCGGAATCCATCACCAGGGCCTACGCAGCAGCAGAAGAAGCCAACGAGGCAAAACGTCCTGAACGGGCGGATCAGCCTTGACCATTCCACGGTGATGGGAAAAGAAAAGTTCTTTGGTGGAGAACATCTCCGCTGAAACAGTAGCCGACCGGGCCCTCGGAACGCGAGACAATGGCCCACCACCTTCACACCCTTCGACGGACACACGCTCCAATGTTCATGCGCATCCGTGGGGAAAAGTTTCAAGTGGCCAAAAACGCGAAGAAGGACTCTGGAAATCAGCCTAAATCTGTGACTTCCACCGCTCTGCTTTGGCCACTCAATCAAGACCGCAAGACTTTGCGCAGAGAAAAATAAGATCGATTCGCAGGGGACATCTTACTCGGTTCATCAAGGACTGGACAGAACCCGGAGCGGTGATGAAGAGGGGCAGGAGTGACGCCTCCCGGAACCGGATTATGGCAGAGTAGACAATATGATCACCAGTGGCTTTGCCAGAGCCCGGGAAGACAGCAAGGAGCAAAGCAGATCGGGAGGATGAAGAAGCGCATAGTAGATAACATCATTAGCTTTAGATTGTGATTCGACCCATGTAATCTCCCCCATGCCGACCCCCTTGTAATTTCGCACTTCGTTTGGATGGTACGGACTACAGTTTGAAACGAGTCTTTATTGATAATGGTAGCTCAAGGACTTGCTTTATTTGGATGCATTCTTTAGATTAGGCCTAAAAAGAACCAACTAAAACCTCTTTGAAGGACTTTTGTACGGCCTTGACAACGAACCGGTGCCCGTTCAAGGGACAATCCAACTGGAATCACCCTAGGCACCTACCCAAAAACAGCAAGTCGAATGCTAACCTTTTTATTGGTTGGCCTGCCCTCTGTGTACAACGCGATACTAGGCAGGCCGTGTCTAACAGCGTTTGGGGAAGTCACGTCAATTCCGCATCTGAAAATGAAATTCCCAACGCCCTACGGCGTTGGAGAAGTTCGGGAGATCGTGTCACTGGGTGGGACATTACATGCCCCGGATTGCCCTAGTAGCGGGCGGCTCGGTGGGAGAACTCGATCATCGAGACGAGACCACCTTACAGCAGGCACAGGCTGGTGAAGCCATGGATCTGGTTCCACTAGACCCGGGGGAACCGGATAAGTGTGTCCAGTTGGCGGCTCACTCACCGGGCCGCTACGTGATGAATTAATCGCGTTCCCTACGAAGGAACGCGGACCTTTTGCTGGACTCCCGTAGACATGCCGGGATTTCAGGTGAAGTGATGGTCCATAAGTTGGGCCTTGATCCAGCCCAAGCGATCGGGACAGAACGGAGGAACCACTCGTTGAAAAACTGATTGCCATCCGAGAGGAGGTGAAGAAGCTGCTGGACGCAGGCTTCATTAGGGAAGTCCAGTACCCGGATTGGCTCTCAAACGTCGTCCTGGTTAAGAAGAGCAATGGAAAGTGGCGTATGTGCATCGATTTTACCGACGTCAACAAGGCCTGCCCAAAGGACAGCTTTCCCTTGCCCCGGATTGACCTGCTGGTAGACTCCACGGCAGGGCACGAGCTGCTAAACTTCATGGACGCCTACTCAGGCTACAACCAGATCAGAATGAGTCCAGAAGACGAGGAGCATACCTCGTTCATGACGGACCAGGGCACCTATTGCTATAGGGTCATGCCCTTCGGGTTAAAGAAGAACGGAGCCACCTACGGCGACTAGTGAACAAGATGTTCGAAAAGCAAATCGGTCGCAACATGGAGGTCTACGTCGATGACATGCTCGTCAAGAGTAGAGTCACGGGCGACCACATACGCGACCTGGAAGAGTCATTTGGGGTGCTCCGCCAGCACCAAATGAAATTAAATCCAGCCAAGTGTGTCTTCGGGGTAGCCTCAGGAAAGTTCTTAGGTTTCATCGTCTCTCATCGAGGGATCGAGGCAAACCTAGAAAAAATCAAGGCCTGGGCTGATATGGCTCCTAAAAACGTAAAAAGACGTCCAAATATCGATGGAGCGGGCGGCCGCTTCCGTCCCGCTTCCTCGAGAAGTCTGGAGACAAGTACCAGCCCTTCTTCAAAGCCTTAAGAGGGACGAAGTCAGTAGTTCAGTGGGCGGAGTGACCGCCAGACCGCCGATGAGTCAAGCGAGATCTCGCCGCCCACCGTTGTTGGCATCACCCAAAGACGGAGAGGAGCTGTACCTTTACTTGGCGGTATCGGAAGCATCCCTCAGCTCCGTCCTTATGCACCAGGAGTCTGATATTCAACAACCGGTCTATTATGTAAGCAAGACATTGACCGGCCCAGAAACACGCTACCCGCGCGCTGAAAAAATGGCACTGGCACTTATCTTCGCAGTGCGAAAATTGAGGCCATACTTTCAAAAGGCCACTAAAAGGCATACTCCAAAAGCCCGACGTTTCGGGGCGATTGGTAAAGTGGGCTATTGAATTGGGTGAGTTCGACATTGAGTTCAAGCCCAGACCTGCCATAAAGGCGCAGGCTCTGGCCGACTTCATCGTTGAGACCACAACACCCATTCAAGAGGAGCAACCCGTAGAAAATGAAGAACAGCCCAGTGAGGCCCTAGAATGGGCACTCCACGTGGATGGATCATCCACTGACAGCGGCTGTGGAGCAGGGATGATCTTAACGACCCCTGACGGATTTGAGATCAAGTATTCCCTGAGACTTGATTTCCCGGCGACCAACAACGTCGTTGAATACGGCCCTATTGGCTGGCTTGCGATTAGCAAAGGAGTGCTCGCAAGAGGTTGGCGATCCACGCCATGACTCCAATTAATCGTCGTCGGTGTCAACGGGGCTTCGGGGGCAAACAACCCTTCCTTGGCGGTGCACTGGGCGAAGGCAAAGGAGACCATCCGGGGCTTCGACAAGCTGACCGGGTCCACGTTCCTCGAGAGAAAATTAGAGGGCACTGGCTGGCTAGAGCAAAATGGGCCGCCGAGAACCGAAACGATATTCAAGGGACATGCGGGAGATCTTGAACGCTCCCAGCATAGAGAAACAGGAGGCCATGCAGATTTCGAGACGGAAAATTAGATGACTCATTACCTTAAATACTTGGCCGACGGATCACTTCCGGAGGACACTGAAAAGGCCAAGCAGATCAAAAAGACAGCTGGTTGGTACACGGTAGTTGACGGACGGCTGTACCGCCGCGGATACTCAACTCCATATCTTCGCTGTCTATCTCCAGAGGAGGCAGACTACGCGCTGGGCGAAGTTCACATCGGGATCTGTGGATCACACGTAGGCGGGAAGAACCTAGCGTTCAAAATCATGCGGCAGGGCTACTACTGGCCCTCAATGAAAAAGGACGCGCTAGAGTTTGTTAAGAAATGTGAGAGCTGCCAGCTTCATGGCAACCTCCATCACCAGCCGTCCGCCGACTTAAAGTCTCTTCAGGCCCCGTGGCCCATCGCGCAATGGGGGCTCGACATTCTCGGCCCATTTCCCATTGCCACGGGGCAAAGGAAGTTCGTCATAGCGGGCATCGACTACTTCACTAAGTGGGTCGAGGTGCCCGCTTGCAAAGATCACGAGAACACAATGCTCTAGAGTTCCTTCGCGGCAGCATTGTCTGAGATTCAAGGCCCCAGGTCGTGGTGACCCGACAACGGGACCCGATTTTCGAGGAAACGCTTCACCAAGTATTGCACCAGCCTTGGAATCAAGCTGGTCCACACTTCGGTAGCATACCCCCAGGCCAACGGACAGGTGGAGGTCACGAACCGTACGCTACTCTACGGGTTAAAAACTAAGTTGGAGGACGCTGGGGGCTCCTGGGTTGACGAGCTCCCATCCGTCCTCTGGTCCTATCGTACAACCCCGAAGGAATCAACGCGAGAGACGCCCTTCAGCCTATGTTACGGGACTGAAGCGGTAATACTTGTCGAAATCGGGCTCCCAAGTCTAAGGGTGGAGTCCTTCGACCCATAGACCAACTCCCATAAAATCAGGGAGCATTTGGACTTGCTAGAGGAAGCTCGCGACGCCGCCAGAGTATGGACAGCAGCGTACCAAAACCGAGTTGCCCGATACTACAATAAAAAGGTCAAATCCTGGCAATTCGACGTTGGAAACTTAGTCCTACGTGGCATCGAGGCCACAGGCAAGCTGGCCGGCCGAAACAAGCTCTCTCCCAACTGGGAGGGACCTTTCATCGTCTCCGCCGTCCTGCGAAATGGAGCATACAAACTCCGGAACCAGGACGGAAAGTTGGTCCCACGAACGTAGAACGCAACCCACCTGAAGCGCTACTTCCAATAGGAAACTCAGGTACGCCCTTACTCAATCCTGTGCATTCATTCGTGTGCTTGTTTTCACTTTGAAAAAATAAGAGTTTACTTAGCATGTAGAATTCTAGGGCCTATGAACTGTGTTTGCCTTGCAGGTATCCATCCGACCTAGACTGCCCCTAAGTCGGGAGGGTTTTCACCCTCTCGTTAAACCCTAGTCATCTAGGTGGCCCAAAAAGTGGTCTGAAACCCTGGTCATCCAGGTGGCCCATAAGCGGTCTTAAACCCTAGTCATCTAGGTGGCCTAGAGCGGTCTGAAACCCTGGTCATCTAGGTGGCCCATGAGCGGTCTTAAAACCTTGGTCATCAAAGTGGCCCATGAGTGGTCTGAAACCTCGGTCATCCGAGTGGCCTAATAGCGGTCGTACTAAACCTTGGTCATCCAAGTAGCCCGTAGCGGTCTAAAAACCTTAGGGGGCAAGAATGGCACACGCGACGACCTCTTTTCGAGGAGCAGCAACGTCAGTCAACGACGGTCGAAGGGAGAAGTATTTCTTCTCCAACATTGGCAGCCTAAGTCTTCACTTGAACGGTGCCGCCAGGCTGGTTCTTACAATCGCCTGCCTGACTTAAGGATCTCACTCCTTAAGCAGTCAGCCAACCAAGTTGGCAACCCCACGCAGCAACCTTCTCCATGAAAGGGCAGCGTGGTTAAACAGTAACGAGAAGCGCTCCTTCTCTAACACTAACTGCCCAAGTTCTCGCTTGGACAGCACCGCAAGGTTGGTTAATGCAACCACCTGCCAAGCCTGGGGGCTCAGCTCCTTAGGCAATCAAGTAACGGTCACCGGCCAACTAAGTTGGCCACCCCATGCATAGACTCATACAAACAACAAGCGCAAAGGCAATAAAAGGCAAGGGACACTGAGCTGAAAAAAGATTCCCATTTCATTAAGTGTGTAACAATTTGCATACAGTTAAAAAAAATAATACAAGGCTACAAGTCCGGCGGACCACCCTGGCTGTCTCGGGGCTCTCCCACCAAGTCTTCTTTGCATTGCGCCACGCGGTTTCTTTGATTGATGAACTCCACTGGGAAGTCTGGAGCGATCAACCGCGCAACACGGCGTCCAATGTTGAGCCCCTCCAACAGCCGAGCGTGTAGTGCGCCCCCAACCTCAAGAGGGGTCATCCGTGAGGCCAACTCGTTCTCTGAGGCGGCGGCTCGATCTGCGAGGCGTTTGTTGCTCGCTCTCAGTCGATCATCCTCTTCCTTTAGGCGAGCAACCTCTGCCTTCAGCTCTGCCACCTCCGCCTTAAGATCCGCATTCTCTGCCTCCACGCCTGCCATGACAGCTTCGAAAGCAGCTGTCTGCTCACGGAGTTCCCCTCCTGAGGCCTCCAGCTTAGCGTCCAACAAGGCAATTTCTGCCTCCTTCTCAGCTAGTGCCTCGTCACGCTGCAACATTGCCTTAAGAAGTGTGGAAGCGACCTTCAACGGCTGCACAAACGATAACAAACAGAAGACCGGTTAGAAACCTTGAAGGGATGAAGTACGGGGAATCGACCGCCAAGAATCATACCTCCAAAAATATCCTCATGGGCCCCTTAGGCCCGGCCCCCAGACCAGGCTCAGGTGGCGAAGGACCAGGAGCATCCACTCGTGCCGAACACGCCGCTGCCTCATCTAGGATGCTCTCCAAAAGCTCATCATCCTCAACAGCAGCGGCGGGCTCCTCTCTTGCAGCCTCTGAAGTAGATGCCACGGGCTCCTCCCTGGCCGCCTCCGGAGCAACTGCTGAAGAGTCGAGCCCCACGGCTGGCTCCGCAGCAGAAGTCGGCACAACCGCCTCGTGAGCTGGCTCCTCAGGAGGTCCCACCAATTCAGCGCCTGGAGCCACCTTTGCTGCAGGTTGGACCAGGACCACACCTCCGGCCTCCACCGGCCAGTCCTTGATGGATTTCTCCACTCCAGAGGTGCTGCCGGATCCACCACAGATCCCGGCCGCCACAAGGTCGATCTGTGACGGGGACGATGAGGACGTAGAGGTAGCCCTCTCAACGGCTTCCTCCGAGGACCTTGAACGGATGATCACACCCTTAGAGTCCTCAGGCCTTGGCACCTTAATCGAGAGGGGCGGCTTCGAACCGAGAGCGGCGGCCCCCGGTTGACTTTCTTGGACTCTACCCGAAACCAAAAATCCCGTTTAAAGTCGTGGATTCTTCTTTATCTTATCCAGCGGCCACTCATAAGCGCATTTAACGTAAGAGACAGGCGTCCCAAAGTAAAACCTCCAGGAATCGTGCCTGACTTTTGGCAAGCGGCCACTTCTCGACACTTTCACGAAGAAGAACCGGTTTTTCCAGTTCTTCAACGAATCATGGATGGCCGAGCTAATTTTTATTCCGCGCGAGGAGTGAGCGATATTCACTCTCCGCCCTGAATTACTTTAAATACAACCCTAACGCCCGTCATCCTAAATTTTTTGCCGAACTTTCGAGCAAAAATACACAAAGTGCAGAGATATCTCACTGCATTGGCGTGGAGTTGGGCGATGGGAACTCGCAGGGCCTTCATGATCGCTTCGAATTCCTCCGGCAAAGGCAAGCGGAGGCCGCTCCTCAGGTGAGCCTCGTAGACTGTGATGTAGCCCTCTGGTGGAGAAAAGGCTTTGTCGTCGGCGCTTGGAACCTTTCAAGCCATCTCTTTAGGGATGCTATATTCGACGCATAGAGCCTTGATATCGTCCTCCCTCAAGTCAGATGAGAAGTCCGCAACGGAGGCCATGATCGGAAAAGGTTCTAGGGTTTCTTCAAAGGTTTGTCTACAAAGTGGAAATGAGGAAGACGAAGGAGGCATAACCGATTTCAAAAAACGGAAGGGAAACTTAAGCGCCAAGCTTGCAAAGGACGCCGTCAGAATTGCCACGCGTCACCTCCTCATTTGACCCAGCCAAACGACGGGACACCCGCACGAAAACCCCTCATTAATGGCACCGTCAGAATTGCCACGTGTCGCCACTCCACTTGGCCCTGCCAAAGGACGGATCTCTGGCGTATTAATTACCCGGATCTCCTTCCAACCAAAGGAGGACACGTGCCACCTTACTGGCGGTCGGCCGCCAGTCGGGCGAAATCATTCCCGGGGTGGCTAAGGACGGTCAACAATCCGGGAACTCTGGAATTGACTAGGACGGTCAACAATTCTGGAACTCCGAAATTGGCCAGGGCGGTCAACAATTCTGGAACTCCGAATTGACTAGGACGGTCAACAGTGCGGAACTCCGGAATTGACCAGACGGTCAACACCCTGGTATTCGGAATTGGCCAAAACGGTCAACGATTCCGGTCAAGCCTTCCTTCACGTTTTTTATAAGTTTCCACAGGATTCTCAAAGTAAGGAAAATGTCCCATCATAAACATACTGGAGGCCAGAAATCTGACCACCAGCATGGGGGGCTAGTGATGGGTACACCAATAACGGGCTGGCCCAAAGAAAGGTCAACGAAGCCCATTAAGCCGGGCCAACGCGTTTCTAACGCCCGGTAAGAAGATGGGCTCAGAACCGAGAAGGGCGAGGACGGTCAACGTTGGCGTTGACCGTCCAGGCGGCCAGCTTGCTCACAAGCGGTCAACCCGGCGTTGACCAGTTTGTTGGGCCCTTAGAGGCTTTGCAACAGTGATGGGCCTATTCCATTCTGGCCCACAGCCCATCAGTTGGTCGCCCGCCGCTCTCCCTTCGTTTTCCACGAAGGCGGCCAACAAGCTGACGGTCAACCCAGACGTTGACCGTCTGCTCCCTACATACTGGGCCCAAACGAGGCCCTTCTACAGCAATGGGCCTGACTCACTTAGGCCCATAGCCCAAATGGAGTCCAACGACGGACGCCTTTCATGAGGGCGGCCAACACTCACGTAGACGGTCAACCCCGGGCGTTGACCGTCCGCTCTCTGCACATTGGGCCCCGAAAAGCTTTCTAATAGTAACGGGCCTGACCCGTTTAGGCCCATCAATCATAAAAAGGCCAGCCACGATCTTCCAAGGATATTCCACAATCTCAAAGGGAATATCAGCAAGATTGGCGCCCTTCAAATAAGGAAGGCGCGAGATCCTTCCAACTCCTTGCGGCCCAAGGAACCTCAACAGTAAAGAAGGAAGTTAACTTGAAAAGTGGTTGATATCTCGAAGGAAACAATCCACCACATCGGGCAACGGTGCATCACCTCCCGAAGGAAGGCCTACTACGAGATCACAATGGAGATGATTCCTTCCAAAGAAGGAAGATCACCATCTTTGCCATAAAAGAGGCCCTGGATCCAGCATCCAGGGCACGCTTTCTTGGATACTCACATTGACTCCTTCTTGAACGCTGGCATACTGACAACTCTCTCTCTCTCTAAAAAAAACTCAAACTGAGATAGAAAACCCTAAGTGCTCTGAGAAACGAGCTCTGGTTCCCGGCAGCCAAACTCTTAAACACACTCCAACTCCAAGGCAACGAACGGGTCCTTACACACGTTCTATGCCTTCCCACCATCCAGATACGAGAAAGGATTTGCACCTTTCTGACATCTGGAGCAGACACTCCATTCCCTTCTCCTATTACTCTCAATCTCTTACAGTTCCTTCCATTGAAGGTCAGCATCGTTTTTAGCTGCAAGCGTCGGAGTGTTATCGGTGGGATTACATCCCGCCGCACGCCGACCTCTCGCTTCTTTAGTTGTGTGCAGGATTCGTACTCGGTGAACGGAACTGGTTCAAACCACCCAGAAGAATCCGAATCCGTTCGAAGTCGGATCCAGGTACGCATTAGAAATAAATTTAAAATATTTAATAAGATTTTTTTTATTACTTGTAAGAATACTTTAAATTATAATTTTGCTATTTTTTTATTAAAATTACAGTTTTTTAAATTTTAGATAATAAATTATTTCACTCAAGATATGTATATTATATTGTTAATATTTGTATTAAAAATATTTTATAATTAATTTTTTATTATATAAAAAAATAAAAATACTATTCTATTTATTAAAATATTTTCCTTTTAAAGGTAATAATTTAAAATATTGTACAAATAAAACAAGTCATATTAGGAGAAGATAAAAATTAACTATCCAACAAGATAGGACTTGATGTACCACATGTTAGAGATTGTGTATTATTTTCATTCCATTTAAATTATCTTTCATAATGAAAATATACTAACAGTTTAGTCAATTTTAGATATTGATTGGAAAATTATTAAAATAATTAAATATATTTTTAGAAATATTTTGTTTTACTACTAATAAATTTATAAATATTTTTTTTGGTAAGTAAGAAAATTGAATTAAATTAAATAAAAATTACAAAACGATATTCTAACACCTAGTGTTTTGCCTACTTAAAATTAGAATAACGAGTTAGGGCATACCCCGAGTACTACCATGAACATAATCATGAGACGAGAGAAAGAAATTGAAAAAAAACAGCACCAAGGTGATCAACACCTAAACCGGCCATAAGGGTCTTGGCCAAACAAAGAAAAACACTACAGAAAAAACAGTTTCAACTAGAGAAACAAAAATGGGAGCTTCATAAAACAGTACCAAAAACCATGCATCAACAGTTCCAGCGGCTACGCCCAATATCAGACAATACCCATCCCATCCACTGCAACATCAGTAGCTATGTACTCGATTCAGGCAGCCACAACCTTCAGCAGTGAATCATAGAATGAAGTGTATGCTAGCAACCAGTTTATCAGCAATAACACAACCAGCGAATCCACCAACTTCAGGGGCTTCAGCATTCCAACACCTATGCCCCGGGTTGAGACCGAAAACGGCAATAGAGGAACAAGACAAGAGTGGCACTCTCAAATTAGCTCCGGCCACACCACACACAAGGTCGCACCGGCCTTAAAGATAAGCAAGGCCACTCCGCTCTTTAAAGGAATAAAGGAACTCGGATAAAACAACAATGCCACTCCGTCCAAAGTGAGATAATACTCTAGCCACAGCAACAGAGCCACTCTGTCCAATAGAGAGCAAAGAGGCACTCCGAAAAACGAATAAAGCCACTCCGTCTGAGATGAGCATAAAGCACTCCAGCCGTCAAGGAACACAAACACTCCATCCGACCTTTTAGAGAAACAAAGAGACACGGGAAATGTTCGCTAAAAGGTCATTCCGGCCTTTTAACGAATGAAGAGTACACCGGCCTTCAAGGTGTCTATTAGAATCTATTAGAATAAATTTATAAATAATCGTTATACTATTAGAATCTATTGCTATGTAAATTATTATCATTTCCTAATTTAATTATACTTTTTAGAGATGATTGTAATTTTTATCAAATAGTATTGATTTTGGAGATAAATGTATTATTTCAAATTTAAATAATTTATTTTGAATAAATATTAAAATTATTAAAAATAGCATATTCATCAATATTATATTTAATTATATTTTTAAAAATATTTTAATATTAAAAAAATTTTCAAATACTAACCCGCCTTGTCATAATTATGGATCTCCATATAAATTTACATAGATTAGAATTATATAATAATATGGGATAATCGACAGTACATAAAAAATAATGACCTACATTTATCTTAATTTATATGTAATATATAACTTGCATATACTATAATTAATACTGAAACCTTCCACTTTACTAGTGGAAACAAGTAGCAATAGAGATAACCAATGAAATTTATTTTTATTAGTATGAGCTAGATGTAGAATATAGTTAATTGATAAAATATAATATTGGTTAAATTTCTTTACTATTTATAATTAGACTGTATTTCCAACACATCGGAAGAATTTTAGATTTTAAATTGATAGAAAGTATATTGTTTATACTTATATCAATGACATAAAACTTCTTAATTTTATCAGCAAGTACGGTATCATCAAAGTCAATCTTTAGTGTTGGAAGTTGAATAATTGATAAAAAAAAATATAATAACGCAAAAGACCATAAAAATATGCATCTTTTTTAAGGATTAGTTGAACGTAAAAAATTGGGTTAAAAAATTAAGTCATTTTTAGTTCTAGTTAAGAGGATAATTTTAAACATAGCGATAATAAAAATATCAATGAGGCCTAAAAATAATTGATTTAATATTATATATATTTTTAAAAATTATAATAGTAAAAATATTTGATAAAATAAATATAATATTATTTATTTTTATAATATTTTATATAATTTTTTTATTTTTAAAAATAAGGGTCATTTTATGTTAGCCTAATATAACATATAAGTTTCATGTTAAAATAAATAGGTCGTGTTGATTCAGCATGACTTATTTAACACATTTATCAGATATAAAAATTAATCTTAGAAAATTATGTACAATTAAAAATAAAAAATTAAGCCTATCTTTCTCACATTTATAATTATTTTGATTTGTGATTGCAATATGAAGATATCTTAAACTAAATTAAAGAAATACTAATTCTTATGAAAAAAGGTGAAAACTTTTTTGGTAATTTTGCTTGGTAAATTATAATGAAAAAAATAAAAATAAAAATAAAAATAAGACATATCTGCCAGAAGATCGGATCTGATCAGAAAATGATGAATCCAATGGTAACACAACGAGCTCGTGATTGTACGACTGACCCGGCTGGCTCCCACATGCTTGACTTCTATTCCCCTTCTTTACTCCTTTGTAACGTGCGGCCAATGAACTGACCATCAAATCATAAACATAACGTGAGAATATTATTGATGATAGTTTTAATAATGAAATGATAAGACTCCAAACTTAAATACTTAAATAGATATTATGTGTCATGTTATATGGTTATTTTGCTTAGACATATTTGGTGGTAAATCAATAATCATTTTTGCTTATTTCATCTGAGTTATTGAGTTGTTACACATAATTTAAAATTTTTAAATAATTAAAATTAGATAATTTTTATATAATATAATAGATTATGTCAGACACGATATAAAAATATTATTTGAAGAATTAGTTTTACAATTTAATTACTGTATAAATGTTATTAAATTTATAATTTTTATGGCAGTTTGTCTATTTAAATGTATTCATTTTAAAAATATAAAAATATTTTTTTATGTATTGAATTACATTTAATTTGATATAAATTAGCAAAAATATACACAAGAATGAAGGCATACTATAGAAATACATAGCCTCGACTATAATAGTGATTGTTACTTATGGATTTTAGTTGTTACAATTAAACAATGTCTTATTATATAATTATTTTTTGGATTTAATATATGATAAAAATAAAAAACAAATATGTCAAATACTTTCTAAATAAATAATGATAATATTAGTAAATAAAAAAATTAATTATATCAAATAAAAAATAAAAATAGAAAATATTTAAAAGAGACAAATACTTTCTAAACATCTATAATACATAATTTTCATATATAAATAATGAGGACGGCAGAAATGGGTTTGCCTGATGTGAAGGCTCACGGATGGACAGAGGATCCAGAGGGTATCTGGCCCATGACAGGTCTCCACAGGCCTAGGGTCTAGTCAACGTCTCCGTTGGCCCAGACGACCCAGTTGGCTAATCTGACCTCGCCAACCCATTCACGAACAGCCTGTGATCCTCTTCCCATGCGTCGAAATTACTTACCATAACCAACCGATACAACTTGACAGGAATCCCGGGAATATTCACGCGCACAATCGTTACCAAAATGGCACTAACAATTGGGGTGGATCTCTTCCCAAAGGCAACTATTATGACAGACACTTTGTGATCGCTGTAAAGAATGAAGGAATGTCCCCGGTCGGCCACGATTGCCATATTCAACACCCGCAAATCTATATTGACAAATGTCAGTGAGCCTTGGCATCCAAACAGGGTTAAGTTGGCTCAAACATTATAAATACCCCATCGCCCCATGGGCAAAGGGAAGGCACACTCAAGAGCTCACAAAACGACAACTCTTTGCCGAAAGAGCCACCCAAGAAGTCATTCATAATTCTTACTCCCTCAATCTCAAAACTGCTCATTGTCGAGCGCAACACCACATCAAAGTTGCTCCACCCTGAGCACACTCCCGAGCTAGACTCAAAACCCATACTCTTGTATTATCACGCATAACTCTCACCATTGCATCTTTCCATCTCTTTAAGGATAATTACTAACTTGGCGTCGGAGGATAAATTGGGGAGTGAATTCTATCAATCATCTGATCTCTTATTTTTGAGTTATGGTGTACAAGATCTAGGCTATTGAGAACGGAGACCTAAACCTACTTTTGTTTAACCCGCCGTGAAAGATCAAGTGACACCCTAATCCGTTGGTATTCCGAATCCATAACGTACCATTGGCATTGTCTGTAAGAAGATGAACGAAAAAAATATGGTCAATACCAGGGCCCAAGCCAATCTCCGTCCAAAAACATCACCCCCCATGGTGACGACCCCTCCAAGGGTAGCCATGTGGAGGAGCGATCAGCGCCCATCATGAAGGCGCTCACCGACCAGCTGGATGATATATCCTAGATGCTCCAGCCCTTTGTACATGCCAGGGCCAGCATCGGTTGGGGGCTCCTTCCTCTACCACCCACACTCAGTATCAGCACAGAAAAGAAAGAGGAGGATGTGCCCAGCTAGAAAGACATGATGCCCGGGCCACCTTAGAGCCTGAGCGGCCTCGAGCAACGGGACCCAATCATGGTTGGAGGGCCACCTTGGTCGTAGGATGTCAGATAAAAGTTTGAAATGGCGGAATCCTCGCTACTCATGCGACGAGCAAAGGCCCCCTACCCAAGGGGAGCCTTGTGCAATATTCAGCCGAACAATGGCAGCAACTGATCGGCTTCACACCGCGTGCCAAATTACTTAGAGCTGAGAACCTACTTCAACGTGAAGAGGGCTGTAATCTCCCCTCGAATGGAGGAGTTAGTGGAAAAGATATGGTATCATGTGTTCACGGAAGACACTAGTGGACACCGCGGATCTGAGGCAATCTCCATTCATGATAGAGATCCAGATGCAGCCGCCCTCTCACAAGTTTAAGATGCCAGCCCTGGAATCCTATGATGAAAGTACTGATCTGATGGATCACCTAAACTATTTTCACACCCTGCTGAACTTCCAGGGCCTGGGTGAGGCAGTTATATATCAGTGCTTTCCAGTGATCCTTAAGGGGGACTCCTGAATTTGGTTTTATTGCCAACAGTTGAATTCGTTCCGGATATTCCAGGAATTCACTGATAGCTTCCTGTCTCAATTCACCTCCAACTAGAGGGAGAAAAAGCAGCATTGGCACCTCGCTCATATCAAATAAGGGCCAAGCAAGAGTCTTAAGAGCTTCTTGGCCCGATTCACCGCAGAGGCCCACCGGATGCCCCAACTCACTGACAAAGTAAAACTTAGTACTTTTATATCGACTTTGGAGTCAGGTGAGTTTTTCAAGCATTTGGTCCACAATGACCCACAAACTTTCCAAGAGATCGAAGCCATCACCCATACTTATATGGCGGTCCAAAAGGTCAACAAGGTGAAGCATCCGGAGCATAGGAGCACCTCTACCTGGGACTGTAGAATAGGAGAAAGCAAAATGGAGATTGCTTCAACTCCCAAGATTCGAGAAAGAAGTCCAGGGTGGAACCAAGAACCCGAATAGAGTTCGGGCCCATAAATCTGACCCATTTGAATGACTCCTAGGTCAATATCTTCATGTAGAACCAGAAAGAAAAATTTTTAAAGTGGCCGAAGTTGGTTAAGAACCCGAAGGGAGGTGGTCAGACGAAATACTGCTATCACCATCGATCTTCGGGTTATAATACTGAGGCTTGTCGAACTCTTCAGAAAGAGATTGAGGAGCTCATTCGGAGAGAGCACCTCACCAAGTTCTTGTGAAACCTGGAGTAGGCACTCGACTGAGCAAGCGAAGAAAGGACGGAGTAGTAGCAGCCAAGGAATCGAATTGCAGTCGGGGTAGCCAACATTGTGGCAACTAGACCATCTAAGGACTACCCCTTGAATCACCTTGAGATAGCCTCTAAGAAACCGAGGGTAGAAATTAGAGACGATAACATTAGTTTTAGTAAAAAAGATATATCACAAGTAATGACTTCCCACTTTGACCCTCTAGTTGTATCCGTATTCGTTTCAGATGGTACGGTTGATTATTAGATAAAATGGGTCTTTGTCGATAATGAAAATTCACATGATTTATTTTACCTGGATACCTATTTTAAGTAGGGGCAAAAAAGAGTCAACTGAAAAGGACTGAAGGACCCCTCTACGGATTGGACAACGAGTCGGTGCTCGTCCAAAGAACTATCCAACTAGAAGTCACCTTGGTAATGTACCCTACGATGATATCTCCCGTGCTGACTTCCTAGTGATTGACCTACCTTCAATTTATAACGCCATCTTCGGCTAGCCCTACTTGACCGCATTTGGGGCCATAATATCGATCGTGCACTGAAAGATGAAGTTCCCTACGACATGTGGCATTCGAGAAGTTCCAGGCAACTAAGTATAGGCCAGACATGCAACTTATCTTAGGTCACTCAAGCCATTTTAGGCTGGCAAATAGATGATTTTAATCGTAGAGATGAAACGACTTTATAGCGGGCACAAGCTGATGAAATGACAAACCACATTCCTCCAATAGAACTCCGATATCTTTGCATGAACTCCTGCAAACATGCTAGAGATTTTAACCAGGGTAATGGTCCATAGGTTGAGCCTCGATCCAGGTCATAAGCCCATCAGGTAGAAGTAGAAAAACACTCCATCAAAAAGCTCATTGCCATCCGGGAGGAGGTAAAGAAACTGCTTGACGTCAGCTTCATCAGGAAAATTCAATATTCTGACTGGCTCTCCAACATAGTCCTTATCAAGAAGAATAACTGAAAGTGGCGGATATGTGTTGACTTCATCGATATGAACAAGGTATGCTCGAAGGACACTTCCTACCAATCAAAAAACTCATTGCCATCTGGGAGGAGGTAGAGAAACTGCTTGATGTCGGCTTCATTAGGGAAGTCTAATATCTAGACTCGCTCTCCAATGTGGTCCTTATCAAGAAAAATAACAAAAAGTGATGGATGTGTGTCGACTTCATCGATGTGAACAAGGCGTGCTAGAAGGACAGCTTCCCGCTCCCTAAGATCGACCTTCTGGTGGATACCACCTTCGGGCACGAGTTGCTTAGTTTCTTGGATGCGTACTTAGGTTACAATAAGACCCGAATGAGTTATGAGGATGAGGAACATACTTCCTTTATGATGGACCACGGGACATGCTGCTGCAAGGTTATAACCTTTGGGCTGAAGAGCGCAGACACCACGTACCAGCGGCTCATGAATAAAATGTTTGAGGCCCAAAATAGCCGGAATATGGATGTGTACGTAGACAACATCCTCGTCAAAAGAAAAACCACTGATGGCCATATCTGTAAACTGAGCGAGGCCTTCGGAGTGCTCCAGGCACATTGGATGATGTTAAACTTAGCCAAATGCAATTTTAGAGTATCCTCCTAAACTTTTTGGGTTTTATCGTCTCTTGGCGAGGAATTGAGATAAATCTCAAAAAGATAAAGGTGATCATGAACATGAGCCTACTGTGGACCATGAAGGACGTTCAGAGGCTAACCGAAAGACTTGTAGTACTCTTCCGCTTCCTGGCAAAATTTGGAAAAAAAAAATAGCTCCCATTCTATAAGGCCATAACAAGGACAAAGGTGAATGGTTTCTAATGGACAGTTGGCTGCTAGGCCATCTTAGGAACTAAAGGAATACCTTGCCAACTCCCTCTTCTGACGTCGTTGAAAGAAGGTAAGGAGCTGTGCCTGTACTTAGCAGCTTCAAAGGCGACGCTAAACTCAGTTTTGATTCGGTAGCAATCTAACGTACAGCAGTCGATCTACTACGTCAGCAAGACTTTGATAGGCGTCAAGACTCGTTACATGTACACTAAAAAATCGTACTGGCACTCTTATATTCAGCCAGGAAATTGCGGCAAACTTCCAAGCGCACAAAATAGTTATCCTAACCGATCAATTCTTGAAGGGAATCCTACAAAAAACCGATATGTTCGGGCAGTAGTTAAATAGGCCATCGAATTAGGTGAGTTTGACATATAATTCAAGTCATGGTAGGCCGTAAAATGCCAAGCTTTGACGAACTTTATCATCAAGATCACAACCCCAGTCTCAAACACTGATGGTCTCTATGAAGCTGACCGCCAGTCGAAGGTGGTGCCGAAGTGGGCACTACACATAGACGGGTCCTCGGCGCATGTGGGCAGTGGTGCTGGAGTAATCTTGAGGACCCCTGATGGATTAGAGATATGGTGCTTGTTGAAACTCAAAATCTCAACCACTAACAATGTTGCCGGATACGAGCCCTTACTCATCAAGTTGTGATTGGCAAAAGAGTGCTCGGTGAGGCATTTAGTGTCTATAGCAACTTAGAGCTGATTGTCAACTAAGTCCGCGGAAGTTTTGAAGTGTCAAACCCTTTGCTCTCAAAATATCTCGCTAGAGTAAAGAGCATGTCCCAAAAGTTTGGCAAGATTGAAATGGTGCACATCCCGAGGGCAGACAATTGGAAGGCCTACCAGCTAGCGAAGGCTGCTGCGATTGAAAGCCCAAAACAGCACTCATGAGATGCGCAAGAGATCTTGATCTCTCCAATTATAGAAGAATCTGAGTAAAAAGTGCTACAAATCTCCGATAATGAAAGTTGAACGTCGTCTTATTAGAGATATATCACGGACGACACCATACCAGAGAACCCGGACAACACCAAATATATGAAAAAGACGGTCAGCTGGTACACTATTGTGGATGGGAGGTTGTATCGCTAAGGGTACTCCGCCCCATACTTGCGGTGCCTCACACTAGAGGAAGCTAATTACCTGTTAAGTGAGGTGCATCTCGGCATCTATGGGTCACACGTCGGAGGTAAAAACCTTACCTTCAAGATAATGCGCCTAGGCTACTATTAGCCAACAATGAAAAAAGACACCATGGATATCGTAAACAAGTGTGAGAACTGTCAGATCTATGATAATCTATCCCATCAACCGCCCAGGGAGCTGAGGACCCTTCAGGCCCCTTGGTCATTCTCACAATGAGAGCTAAACATACTCGGCCCCTTCCCTGTCACGTCCAGACAAAGAAAGTTTGTTATAGTGGGTATCGACTATTTCACGAAGTAGGTCAAAGCCTCCCCATTGGCTCAGATCATCGAGCAAAATGTCACGAAGTTCGTCTGACAAAATACATTTGTAAATTCGGTATTTTTGAGGTCATCGTGATTGATAACGAAACCCAATTCATCAAAAAATGCTTCACCAAATATTGCACAAATTTGGGCGTCCGGTTGGTCCACATCTCAATTGCCTATATATAAGCAAATGGACAGATAGAGGTTACCAATTGAACCCTATTATACAAGCTGAGAACTAAATTGGAAGACATTGGGGGCTCCTGGGCATACGAGCTACCTTCCGTATTATGGTCATATTAGACGACATCGAAGAAACCGACGCTTGAGACATCTAGTACTACAATAAAAGGGTGAAGGCTCGGCAATTCGAGGTAGGGGACCTGGTTATATGGATTATAAAAGCCACGAGTAAGAATGCCGACAGGAATAAGCTTTCCCTGAATTGGAAGGCCCATTCTTCGTCTCGGCCATCCTACAAAATGGTGTATACAAGTTTTGTGCTCAAAATGGCAAAATGGTCCTAAGGACGTGCAACTCCGTTCACCTCAAGAAGTATTACCAGTAAGTTCATGCCGAGCCCAGATAGGTCCAGCATACATTACCGAGCGTGCTTGTAAAAGTTACCATATTAATGAAATGTTTTGTTTACTCGTTCACTGATTGTTAGTTGTTATTCATTATTTACCTGTTCATATGAATGCTTGTGTGACATTGTATAAGTTCAGGTGACCCAGCTTGCCTCTAAGTCAGGCGAATTCTCATTCACCTGTTACCGAACCTCGGACCGAAATCGACAAGCCTACATGCAGTCGAATTTAAACCTCATCTTGCACTGAATGGCTTAAACATTGTCGAATTTGAACCTCGATCCAGCACCAAGTGGCTCATACACGGTTGAATTTGAACCTTGATCCCGCATCGAGTAACCGACATGCGGTTGAATTCTCATTGTATAAGTTCAAGTAACCCAAATTGTCTCTAAGTTAGGCAAATTCTCATTCACTTGTTACCAAACCTTGGACCCAAATTGAGTGGCTTACATGTAGTCGAATTTAAATCTCAATCACGCACAGAGCAACCAACATGCGGTCAAATTTGAATCTCGATCCATCATCGAGTGGGACATATGTAGTTGAATTTGAACATCAATTCCGTATCGAGTAGCCGACATGCGATCAAATTTGAACCTCGGTCCAACACGTGCTCGAGCAGCCAAAACCTTAGATCGATTTTGAACCTCGGGCCCCGCTTTGAGCCGCCCACGTGTGTTAGGAATTTGAACCTGACGTCCCCTGCAACACCGAGAGGCTCATGACCCTAACTTTACCAAGGAGAAATGCCAAAACCTTAAGGGGCTTTTAAAAGCATGCGCAAAAAATTTAAAAACTCCCGATAATGATTGGGGGATAAGCCCCAAAGCCAAACTGACAATAGTCACTATAAAAAAAAAGTTAGGATCCGACGTGTAAGAATGACATCCCCTGGCGAGACGAACTCCAGTGATTATACGCGGACGATGACCCTAACTTTACCAAGGGCCGACAATGACAACGATGGCGTTTAGCTGGCAAATAATGATACATTTAAAAGAGGACTGCACAAAAATTTAAAAACTATGATAATGATTGGGAAAATTTTTACTGATTCATTGCAAAGCCAGACTATACTAGTGTACTAACACTATAAAAAAAGAAGAGGATTTACAAGCTGAAGAAGGCTATCTTGAGGCTAGGGGGCTCCCCGGGGGATGTGACCAGTGCTCCCCCATGTTAGAAAAATTGAACAAATTAGACAGGCGTTGGGCACCCCTATACCTTTGGATAAAGAAGCCGACAGGAAAGTCAGGGTCAATCAGGGAAGCAATTCGCTGGCACAAATGAATGCCATCCAAAAGTTAGGCGTTCAAAGTCTGGCCCACCTCCTCCGAGCTGAATTGGGTCGTCAGCTTCACTCTCAACCTAACATTCTCACTTGGAGGTCCGCGAGAAGCTGCTCGGCCGCTTGTAATGCGTCCTTGGATCTTCGTAGCTCCTCCCCGACCTCAAACAGCTGAAACTCAAGACTGGAGACTCGATCCCGATACTACTAGACCATGGAGGTGGCGGCATCTTCCCAACCCTGCATCTCCTCGAGCACACTGGGGTTGACACATGTCTAGTTTAGGCGATGGACCTCCCCGTCAAGCCGACAAATCTTGGATGACTATTGGTGCAAGCACATCAGCAAAATCTATACCGGACAATAACCTTCAAAGCCACCATATCCAACAACCATTCCTTGTGACAAAGAAAGATCTATAGAGAGCATATACACCGCACGGCGTTGGGGTGGAATTGTGCAATCGAAACGTCTAAAGCCACCAAAATCTAGTATAGCTCTAGTGCAAAGAGGACAAGGAGGCCACTCCTCAGTTGGACCTCGTAAATAGAGATGAAGCTATGCGGGGGAGAGCAAGCTCTATCGTTCATGCTAGGCACCACAAATGCGATTGACCTCGAAATATCATCTTACGTGTAGAGAGCGGCAACGTCAGCTGCAATGAGCACCAATCGGATAACTTTAACACCGGGAGGAGTCATGGAAATAAGAAAGCAAAAACCAAAGAAAAAGTCGGCTCAAGAGAAGGAAGAAGAATGAGAAAGAGCGGCAAAGGAGCACTGTTTATATAGGCAACCTTTCAAAATTTGAAAGGGCGCCAATGCGGAGTCCCTAGGAGTCATATGTTATAATGGCGAGAGGCACGCATGTGCTCTACAAAGCACCATGCCCGCCACCGTCATTGTTAATGATGGCCTGTGCGGGCTGCAGACACATGGCAGGTTGGGATAGGCCAAATGTCATGGCAGCGCAGGTTCCCAGGCCTCTACACCCCACTTCTCGAAGTAGCAGACTGGTGACACGCGGCAATGATGGGATCGAGATTTGACTGATAGGACCTCCATCTAGTTTGGCTTCAGACCGGACTAACAAACCCACGACCTAGTCGGTATCAAGCCGGACTAACAGGCCCACAATTCAGTCCAGCTTCAAAACGGACTAACGAGTGCACGGAAACCAGTCCGACTTTAGAATGAACTAGCAGGCATGCGATCTAGTCCAGCCTCAAGCCAGCTTGATAGGCACGTAATCCAATCTGACATAAAAAAAAAGAGAAAGAGAGAAAAACAACATCTAAAAAGTCAAAGAGGCAAGCAATATGGGCAAAATGCCTAGTAGTTCCATTTATTAATCTCCTTTTACAAGGTACAAAGTGTCCATAGGCGGATGTACAACAAAGAGGAAGATAAGAGTGGATGGAACAACGGTCCAACTATCAAAAAGCTCTACTAGATAGCAACGAACTCCCAAACAAGCAAGCAAGGAAATTGGCTCAAACTTGGGGACTTGGTGCCCACCCTACCAGCAACAGGGCATGACTCCTGGAGATAGCGGTTCTCGAGTAGTCAGAGAAGCGGCCAGTTCATAGGGTAAGCCATCGCCCAATGGGGAGACACGGAGATTGGAAAGCCTCGCCCCACTAAGGAACAGTGGCAAGCTTAGCTCCAGGACGGACGCGAAAAGGGTTAACCAAAGCAGTTCCCCACACAAAAAAGTGTGCCAAAGCAGACATCTCATGCATCATAGGATGACGCCTTCAAATATCGAAGACAAGCTCCCTCCGATCCTGGCGGCATGTAACTTAAGCTTCGTACCGATTTTGAGTTCCCACGCCACTTGACTAATGAAAGTGGGGTGTGATGCAAGCCACAACAAGCACCTCGATTTATAGCACGCAAAAGGATCGACAAGCCATTAAATGTCAAAGATTTTTCATGCCAACAAATCTACAAAAAATCATCAGGTTCAAAGACTCGCGTCAGAACCGATAAGGCAATGAATCAAGAGATAGCCTAGGGAAGGAATAAAAGAGGAAAACAACAAGCGACATCCGTTAAAGAACATACTGGGGGTTGAAAATTTAAACTTCTGATATGGGAGACTAATGATGGGGATGACAGAAATTAGCTAGCTCGGCATGAAGGCTCACAGATAGATAGAAGATCTAGAAGGTATCTCGCCCATGACACGTCTTCGCAGACCCAGGATTCAATCAACGTCTCCATTGGCCCAGGCGGCCCAGTTGGCTAAATTGGCCTCATCAGCCTAATTACGAATAGCCAGTGATCTTCTTCCCACAGGCCAAAATTATTTGCTATAACCTGCCGATACAGCCTGGTAGGAATCCCGAAAATATTCACCCGCACAATTGTTACCAAATGGCAACAACAGTTGGGGTAGATTTCCTCTCAAAGGCAACTACCATAGTAGGCACTCCGTGATTGTCGCAAAGAAAGAAGGAATCTTCTCGGTTGACCACGATTGCCATATTTAGCACCTGCAAATCTACATCGACAACTATTAGCGAACCTGGGCTCCCAAGTAGGGTTAAACTAACTCAAATATTATAAATACCCCCATCGCCCCCATTGGCAAAGGAGAGGCACACTCAAGAGTCCACAAAAGGACAACTCCTACCCAAAGAGCCTCCTAAGAAATCCTTCGCAATTCTTACTCCCTGAATCTCAAAACCGCTCACTGTCAAGCACAACACCACATCAAAGCCATTCCACGCTAAGCGCATCCCTGAGCCAAACTCAAAACCCATACTCTTGCATCATAACACATAATTCTCATTCTTTTATCTTTTTGAGAAAGATTACAGATTTAAGCGTCAAAGAATAAATCGGAGAATGATAAATCGGAGAGCGAGTCCTACTAATCCTTTAATCTCTTATTTTTGAGTTATAGTGTGTAAGGTCCAAACTATTGGGAACGGAAATCAAGCCCACTTTAGTTGATTCGCCATGAAAAATTAAGTGACATCCTAATTTATCGACAACTTAAATCCAAGATGCATCCATAAATTTATAAAATATTATATCATGCTAGTTTTTAAATAATATCTTAAAAAAGAATTCTACAACATTGTTAAAAAAAAAAAAAAACTTCAAATGTAATATTTGTTGTGTTGATTATATTACCTCGTGTATCATTATTTTTTAATATGTATATTATTACTTAATTGTATATTTATTTAATTAATTGTTAAGAAATATAATAATTACATCTTTTTAATAATTAATTTGCACGATAAAGTAGGTTAAACCCTTTTCCCGTACGGGCTGCTTTTCTTTTCTCGCTTTCTGCGCCTTCCCTGCTTTTTAACTTTCCAAAAGGACGAAGATACAAGAAGAAAAGGTTTTCACCCGTCTTCATTCCGAAGTTTCCTCGTTGCCACAGCGCAAAAATTAACTGGATTGCTTCTCCTCAACTTTTCCTCTTTGTTGTTCTAAGCATATTCTGTGCTTTTTCTGCCTGAAACCTCTGGTTTTGCTTCATTTTCTTTAGATTTCGTTTTCTCCTGGGGAGATCAAGGATGCTTGGCGTGTTGTAGATTGAGAGAGCTTGAAGGATTCAAAAGAAAAAGCAGAAAAATGTTACAGAGAGCCGCAAGCAATGCGTACTCCTGGTGGTGGGCGAGCCATATCAGGACTAAGCAATCCAAATGGCTTGAACAAAGCCTTCAAGGTTTGTTTCTGATTTCTCCTCGTCAACGAATACTACTTGTGTTGATTCATCGGTGAATTTTTTTATTGTTTTTTGTTCATCGTAACAGTTTTTTTTTTTTTCTTTTTTTCACTTATTCGATCATGTCTAACATTAAGGATGCATATTTGATTTCATCATTTTTTTTCCCCTTTTTTTGGCTTTTTGGATGTATGGATCAATTGTTACAAGACAAGGATTGAGCCAATTATATGGACACGCCTAACATCGAAGGATGAATGACATTTTTCTAAATAAAATTTTTGAGAATATTTTATTTTATATTTCTATTTCTTTATGATATGAAAATTTATTATTTTTATATTGTAACAACTTTTAAGTTAAAGCGTTAATTCGAACAAATATTCTTTCTCTACGTGTAAAAATTAGACGCATTTGTGAACAGTAAATAATAGAGAAATCATTACTTTTCGGCACTGTTCCCACTGTCATCACATTTTTCCCTTTCCTCTGTGTGTGGCTTATTGTTCCCGATTCGTCTCAGCCTTCTCTATGACACCTTACGTTGTAGATTTGCCCAAATCTTGGCATCAGAAAGATTTGTTTCATGTCCGGTGAAACACGATCCACCATGGAAGATTCTCTTCAATCAGCATTGAATTGAACAGATTGACTCACAAACCTGAATGATCCCACAAACCCATACCGACTAGATGCTAGCGACTTTATGGCAACGGTCTTAGTTACTGATCTCTTTATTGTTGAAAACTACTCAACATGGTCTAGATCTGTGCGAGAAGCCTTAAGGACAAAGAATAAAGTCAGCTTAATTGACGGAACCATCCCAAACTGATGAATGTTGAAGATTCTTTCTTTGATGGAAGCATGGGAACGATGTAACAATATGATCCTTTCATGGGTACAAAACTCCAATAGCACTTTTATTAAGTCAAGCGTGGTTTTTGTTGATGATGTAGCTGAAATATAGCAGGAACTCAAAGTTAGATAGATCCACCAAAATGGTCCACGTATTTTTCAACTTAAAAGATTTTTGGCAAATCTTCTTTTAGGAGCAGAATTCGGTGAGTATTTACTATGGTAAACTTAAATATCCACAAGACGAGCTCTTGATTTATGATCAGATACCTAATTGTGATCATCGGAAGTTAAGAATCTTGTTGGACCGATACCAACAAGATTGTGTAATACAATTTCTAATTGGGTTAAATGAATAGTATAGTAACATAAGAGATAAGATAATTTTACTAAATCCACTTTCTCCCGTTAATAGAGTCTTCTCTATTATTCATTAGCAAGAAAAATAATATCTTATGTTATCTCATTCTCTTACTCCTAAGGTTATTGCTTTAACTGTCAAGAAAATTTTCAATTATCAAAAAAATGAGACCAATTAATAAAAAGAAAAATTATTTTGTACTCACTATAAAATTTCAAGTATAGTCTTAAAAACTGCTTCAAAACAGGAAAATTCGAATTGCCTTTTTGTACAAGTTGTAATGCGTCTGCACATACCATGGAAAGGTGTTACGAACTCAGAGGATAGTCTCCAGGATATAAGTTCTACAAAGAAGAAAATTCCAAGGTATCAGTAGATAGGTCAGTATATTCATCGAGGGTGATCCAGGACAAATTGATGATAAAATTGCACTAACTACAGCACAATTTCCACTACTAATGAGCTCACTCTAGTTAAGGGACAATCAACTCAACCAACCCATTACATTCTGTAAACCAAGTCCAACATACTATAAACTGGTACATTCACTTGCTCTTCTATTTTTAATCACAAATTAACAAGAAAAACCACCTCGTGGTTAATTAATCAGGGGCCACAGACCACACTACATGCAACTCTTCTTTTTACACATCCAAAATCATTAATGTCGCATATTTTGGTGAACTCCCAAATGAAAGTGATATTGGGTTTGGTCATTCCCTTATGGATAATCCAACAAATTGGTTTGTCATCAGAGGATTTGTGGAGAACAAATCCAGAGAATTGATTCCGGTCAATAAGACGTTGATCGGAGGAGAATAATAGACGGTCAATGGAGATTGACCGGTGGATGGCCAATTGTAAATTCCAGTCAATAGGAGGTTGACCGTCTGAGGGTTGCAGGATACTACTGGATGGCGGATGGATAGTAGAAGATGGTCAACGGGGAAGTTGACAGGATGAAAGCAGAAGACGATCAACGGAAAGTTGACCAGATAAGGCTGGAGAAGAAATACAGAGAGGATTTCCAGAGTAAAAAATACTGGAGTGCCTTTCAGGAGAGATTACCGGTCAACCTGTTGACCGGTTGAGAAGGAAGAATTTACCAGTTGGTGACACTGGTATGGAATAGCCTGCGGAGATTGACCGGCGGATGGCCAATTGTAAATTTCAGTCAATAGAAGGTTGACCGTCTGAGGGTTGCAGGATACTACTGGATGGCGGATGGATAGTAGAAGATGGTCAACGGGGAAGTTGACAGGATGAAAGCAGAAGACGATCAACGAAGAAAGTTGACCCAGATATAAGGTGGAGAAGAAATACAGAGAGGATTTCCAGAGTAGAAAATACTAGAGCGCCTTTCAGGAGAGATTACCGGTCAACTTGTTGACCGGTTGAGAAGGAAGAATTTACCAATTGGTGACACTGGTATGGAATGGCCTGCGGACATGGATGAGTGGACAATAGCGTCCGAAAATATGGGCTGTGCACTGTGACGACCGAGGACATGGGATGTCCGAGGTCATTGTCACTGCTTGGAGACCAAGGAACGCCAGAAGACTCTTGTGATGGCCAAAGGACACAAATGGTCCGAGGACTTGACTGCAGCAACGACCGAGAATGTCGTGGACAGCCGGCAGCAAGTTATAGACAGTTGGTTCTGCAGAGCAGGTGGCAGACCTACAGTTTGTGTACGCCGTTTGTGCAGGTGGCAGGATTGTAGAGTTGGTGGGCAATATTGTTGGCAGGTTGTAGAGTAGGTGGTAGGCGTTTATCTACATGCGACTTGCCTATTAGTTGAAGGCCTCCGGGTAGATCATTATATATATGCATGCTAGGCATGCTGTGCTCGGTGCGTGTAAGGTGCCATGTGAGTGACCATGGGTGATAGAGAAATCACCATGAGCGAGCATTCGTCGGGGCTTATATAGCCAGGGGCTTGTGTAGCCGGCCGCATGTGTGCGGGGTGAAACGGCGGTTTCCGTTTCACCACACTTGTAAAATGAGAGAATAGAGAGCACCACAATGAGGAAATAAAGAATAGAAGAAAGAGAGAGTAGTGAGTGAAACACAAAGTGTGAGGCCTTTGTATTCTCATACTCTGTTCTTCAGTTTTTGCCTCTAGGGCTTGTGTAGTTAAGGTGGTTGCTTGTATTCTGTCTTTGGATTTGTGTAACCATTTTACATAGTGGATCTATTGGTAGACTTTGTGTCCCGTAATTTTTTTTCTTAGTTGAGAAGATGTTTCCACGTAAAAAAACATACAATGCATCTCTTGTGTTTCTTATTCTTACTATATGGTGGCTGACGATGATAGGGGTTCGGATATTCCGCTGCTATCGGATCGGATAGATTCGGGTGTCGAACCCCAACAAGTGAGGCCCCTGTAACCAGGATAGGAACCATTAAACTCATAAATAAAATCATCCTAAAAGATGCATTAAACTTACTATACCCACAACCTTCATCTTATATTCCTCTCTAATTAATGTTTTATTTTGAACTTTTCATCTTGGACAACAATTGGGATGGGTGAAATGAGGAATGAGTTATATTACCTGCAGACTATTGAAGTTTTTCCTATGGCTCTTATTGTGTTCATTAGTTTTACAGTTTGCAATAATGTTTTTACCAATAGTTATTTTATTTCCAACATTTGGCATTGTCATTTAAGATACGTATTCAATCCTAGATTGTAATTGATTGATGATCCCTGTTTTAAAAATTAACTTGGCTCCAATAACAGTAATCCTTGCCCTATTTGTCCTATGGCTAAGCAACATAAACTTTCCTTCCCTACTAGCTATCATAGGAGTGCCTCTATATTTGATTTTTTACATTGTGATCTTTGAGGATCTTATTCCGTAGACGCCTATCATAAATCAAAATAATTTTTAATTATTGTTGATGATTTTTTTAAAAATACTTAAGTTTATCTTCTTAAAAATAAATCATATATTAAAATTTATCTAAAATCCTTCTACAATTTAGTTAAAACTCAATTTGAAATTAGAAAAAAAAAATATTAAGAGGTGATAATGGAATCGAATTTCAGATGATAGAATTGTTTAATAAAAAGGAGATAATTTACCAAAGAAGTTGTATGAAGACTTGTGAGGAAACTCCAAAATAAAATAGTATTATAAAACAAAAATATTAATATCTTTTACATGTGGCTAGGGTTATAAGATATCAAGTTGAAGTGTTTTTAAAATCCTGTAATGAATGCATTCTTATCACTATTTGTCTTATAAACAGAACACCAACAACACTTTCAAAGAATAAAATCTCATTTGAATTGTTTTTTTATGTCAAACCTAATTGTAGTTTTCTTAAAATTTTTTGGATGTTTGTGTTACCTATTGTCTTTTTCAAGGGAGAAAGAAATTAGAACCTAGAGGTAAAAAATTTATCTTCCTTGGTTATCCTTTTGGAATAAAAGGACATAAATTTATTGATCTTGAAAATATTATAATCTTTTATCCTAGAAATTTAGTTTTTTTTTTTTTATACAAAAATATTTTTCAATTTAAAGGTGATCCTACAGGCAACTGGAAAACTATTTCTCACAACTCCCCCAGTGAAACCGTAGGAATCACCCCTTCTTTTCTACAAGAGTAGGAACCTGCCGGTAGCTTGCTTACCGAGACCCCAAATTCTTTGGAACATTTCCACAGCAATATTCAGGGGACAACTCCTTACCTCCGGATGAAGAAAGTCTTCTAGTTTCACCTCCCAATGGGGCTGTTCTACAAAAATCCATAAGAATCACAAGGGCACCTCAATATTTGCAAGATTTCCATTGTCAACAAGTCCATCTCACTTCAAACAAGATTCTCCTATTGCTAAACTTGTTACTGTTTGACATTTTTGGCCATTGCAACAATCAAAATTTGGTACTTATATCAGTTTGATGTTAACAATATTTTTTTGCATGAATATTTGGGTGAAGAGATATACATGAAAAAAACCTTATAGTAAAGAAAAACCGAATCATGCATACAAGCTTCTGGAGAGCATTTATGAATTCAAAAAGGTATCTAAGCAATGGCATTTATAATTTCTACTTCTTTCATCAGTTTCAGTTTTGCTTAATCTCATGTGTACTGTAGCAGTTTTATCAAACGGTATGAAAGTTCATTCAAAGTTTTATTGGTTTATATGGATGATATCATAGTGGCAGGCAATTATGTTGAATCTATAAGTTCCATTACAGGTTTTCTCAATGAAATATTCAAGATAAATAACATTGGTTCTTTAAGAAATTTTCTAAGAATTGAAGTAGATGGGCCCTCAAAGGGCATTAATATCTATCAACGGAAATATGCACTTGATTTTTTTAGCGGATTTAAGAACTTTATACATTGAACCTATTAAACTTTCCATAGATCAAAATCTCAAAATGAATAAAGAAAAAAGATCTTTATTGACTGATACTATTATCTTTCAAAGATTAATTGATCGATTACTTTATTTAATGATGACTCGTCCTTATATGAGTTATGCAATTCAAACAATGATAGATAAACCCAATGATACATTTGGCAGCTCCTCACCATGTCTTAAGGTATGTCAAAAGAGCATCATGGCAAGGATTCTTGTTTCCTGTGCCTTCATCACTGAATCTAAGGGCTTTTTTTTATTTTGATTGGGTTTTTTGTTTAGATACACACAAATGAGTGAATAGTTATTATATTTTTTTAGGGATTCTCTCATTTAATGAAAATCAAAGAAATAATAAATTATTTTTATATTCTTCCATAGAAGTTAAATATCCAGTTATAGCAACAATTTTTTTTGAGTTAATTTAATTATGGTATGTCCTTACAGATTTTTAAATTAATTATCCTTATGGTATTTTATTAAATTATGATAATTAAGCTATCCTTCACATTATAATAAATCAAATTTTTTATATATGAATTAAATATATTGAGTTGAATTATTATCTGATTAGAAAGAAGATTCAAAAAAGAAAAATCAAGACGACTTATATTACACCTAAGTATCAAAGAGCATATATCTTTATAAAAGTGTTACCTTACCAACTGTTTTCATTTCATCTCATTTATTCAAGATGCAAATAAAAGATATTTATTCTCCATCTTGCAATGGGGTATTACAAGACCAGGATTGGGGCAATTAGATGGATAGGCTCAATGCAAAACGATGAAGGATATATTTGTAATTAAAATTTTGAGAATATTTTATTTTAATTTTTTATTCCTTTATGATGTGAAAATTTATTGTTTTTCTATTGTAACAATTTTCAGATTAGCTTTATTAGTTGTCACAATTAGTTAGCAGATTCTAATAAATATCTTTTCATCATCCATTCCTCTGTGTGCCTTTTTCTTCCCGACTCTTCTCTGTGTTATCCGTGAAACCCCAGGCTTCAGATTTGCCCAAATCTTCACATCAATGGTGTAATTCCATTAAAATTTTCCTTCGTGATGGGATTATTCATTATTTTTACACTAATGGTCATCTGGGATTTCGATAACTTGAGAGAAAGAGAAGAATTACGCAAATATGTCAAAGAATATTTATATTTGGTCACATTTTCCTTTTAAATGCGTTCCTGACGTTGGCTACATCAATTCAGCTCTTCAAGCTATTGCGAAAATCCTCTTTGAATTGCAGGGGTACAGCTATTTATATTCAACACAGCGAGAATTCTCGTTATACTGATTTACCTGTTTTAGAAGTCCTAAGAAGAATGTCTGTCCACGATGATACAATAGGCATTTAGTTTCTCAAATTTTGATATGATTTTCGTAGACTAACATTCAAATTGTGTGTTCAAAGTGTATGTTAAAATTACCATTGAATAATGTGTAAATTCATCTATCAAGTAAATGCCAAATAGCCGTATAATTAGGAGATTTCTTGTGAAAGGTGATTGAAGCAATGCACAACAGAGAAATTTGACCCAGATTTTGATAGGGTTTTTATGCTTGAAGCAGGAATCTGTTTTGAAATGATCAATTTCAAAGAATCAACGTAAATTGGAGTAGGCTCAACTGAAAACTTTGTTGATATTAATGCCAAGTGTGTCGAAGAGCATGCTACGTGCTTAAATTCTCTTTTAAATTAGTCGCAAATTTATCTTGAAATTCAGAACTGACATGATTTTGGATGCGTTTGGAAGATCTCCAAATCTTGTTTAAGCAAGAGATTTTTGTATGTGTGCAGGCCCACGGTAAAGGCTATTTTGCATGTCAATGCTAATAAGATTTTGAATGACAGTCATGGTACAATAGTAAAGTTATTATCATTTAATTTGATAATTATCAGTTCAAGTTATAGAGATGGTCCCTCGATAAGCTATAAGTTATTATATCTTCTGATTTCTTTTCAGATGATGAGACTGTAAATGAAATAGGATTAATATCATAAAATGATATGTAATTAAACCAAATATGTTCTTAACAACTCAAGAAGAAAGAAATAATTGACAGATTAAGTTCTTATTAAATAGCTAAATGTCCAATTAGAACCTCTTTCATAACTTGTGTTTCTTTCATTTTTAGGTGCAATCCTTCAATCTAGCTTTTTTTTAATTGAGCCAAATATAGGCTCGTAACCAAATATATTACGAGCATTTATTTTTTCCTTTTTCTTTTTTCTCTTTTCCCTTTCTCCCCTTAGTTATGTTTTTATTTCTTCTGTTAGGATCTGTTTTTCCTTAAACAGTTTATTATGTTGGGTCACGTGCAATAGTACTGCCCTTTCCCCTTTCCCTACCTCCCAATTGATTATGTTGCTCTATTATAAATATACTAGTGAAGGGATGAAAGAAAGAAAGAAATGATTTGTCCCAACTCTCACAGCTTCTCTTTCCCCTCTTCCCTGCGCTCTCTCTCTGACTTCTCCCTATCTATCCTATTTCTTTCTCTTTCTTTGAAACTCTCCCCTCTCTTCTTCTTGCACCGCGGTCCTTCCTGTTTTCCTGCTTCGCTTTTCCTTCTCTGCATCTCGCCCCTTTGTTTCTCTCTGCTACCTTGGTTGGTTTCCTCTCTACTTTTCTCTTGCGTGTCTTTGCATCTCGGTTTCTTGACCGTGGCCTCTATTCACCGCGGACCCGTTCTCCTTCCTTTCCCCTGATTCCCCTCTATCTTCCTCCTCTGCCGAACTCCCCTCCTCGACCAACTCTTCCGTTTTAGCCCCCATCCGTCATTTGCCGGTGCCGTCACTGCTCGTGCACGTATCATCTTTACAACTGAAAAAGAAAGAAATAGTTGACGGATTAAGTTCTTATTAAACAACTAAATGTTCAATTAGAACCTCTTTCATAACTTGTGTTTCTTTCATTTTTAGGTGCAATCCTTTTATCTAGCTGTTTTTTAATGATGAGAGTTTTTATTTAGTTATATAATTTTATAATGTAAGAAAAACCGTCAGCAATAAATCTAAAAACAATCCAATTCTTTTCTCATAGTGGGATTTCATGCACCATCCTGTCCTTTTAATACTATTAAGATTCTGTGTTGGCTGCAGAGATGGAGGAAAAGGTGGCTTATGTTCTCAAACTGATTGAAGAGGATGGTGACTCCTTTGCCAAGAGAGCAGAGATGTACTTTAAAAATAGGCCAGAGCTGATAAACTTTGTAGAAGAATCATACCGAGCACATCGAGCCTTAGCAGAACGATATGATCACATATCGAAAGAGTTGCAAAATGCCAACAGTACTCTGGCCTCTGCTTTCCCAGATCAATTTCATTTTTCCATGGACGACGATGACGAATTAGGCTCACCCAGAATCCTGAAAAAGCTTCCAGTGGCTTCAAACTCGAACATTCCAAAAGTTCCGAAGTTCCCCACGAAGAATATCAAGGCAATCATGGCATTGACGTCAAAGCAACAGCATCAGCAGCCAAGGACTGCTGCAAAATCGGCTGCTAATGCTCAAACTTTGCCCACATCTGGTTTGAGCAAATCTCAGGCCCTCGAAGAGATTGACAAGCTTCAGAAAGGTATTTTGATGAAGCAAACAGAGAAAGAGTTCGCAAAGAGTTCCTATGAAAATAGGGTTGCAAAGTACTGGCAGATTGAGGAAGAGATTATGGAAATGCAAGAGAATATTTTGAAATTGCAGGATGAATTCAGTGTAGGCAAGATCATTGAGGATGATGAGGCCAGGACTTTGATGGCTGAGGCAGCTTTGAAATCGTGCCAGGAGACGTTGCTTCAGCTGCAGGAGAAACAAGAGAGCATGGCCGCAGATGCAAGAGCTGAACGACAAAGGATCGATGATGCACGTGATAGGTTATCATCTCTCAAGGGTATACCATTCAGAGGGGAAGATTATTCCTTCAAAGATGAAGAAAGTTGGATCAGCTTTGAAGGAGAGAAGGGCATCACCGAAGAACAAGCAAAAGAGCCGGAGGTTCCTCAGGATGCAGTAAAGGAGAACTTTGAATTCAGTGTCGCTGTGCCGGAAATGGCTGAAAAAATAGATGAGCTTGTCAATAAGGTGATTAACTTAGAGTCTGCTGTTTCATCTCAGACTGCTTTGATACAGAGGTTAAGGTCTGAGACAGGTGAACTTCAAGCGCAGATCCAAAGCTTGAAAGATGAAAATGTAGACCTGATTGACAGCAAGAAAATGTTGAGCAGCGAGCTCAGTGAAATGGAGAGTTCGTTGAAAATGCTGCAGGATCTGGGCCGAAGTGTTGAAAACCCAAATAGCAGCGCAAATTCTAATATTGATCACATCTCTGAGAGTTTTCACGGGAAAGAAGGTGGGTTAAGCATTTCCATTCCATCTCAAGAAGTAGATGGAAAGGAAGAAAATGATGGTACAGAGATGGAAAAGGATCTAAAACGGGTAGAGGTTGAGGAACTTGTGATCCCCGAGAATCAAGAGCAAAGTACTCCTCGTGCAACACACCTTGACAGAAACTCGAGCAAGGAAGAAGACAAGCCAATTACCACTAACGATGAGCATAGTGTGAAGAAAGGCGAGCAAAATCAACCCCATAGCACTCAACCAGAGGGAAATGCAAGCAAGAAAGATGAGCCAGCCACTCCTAATGATACTCGAGTACATGTTAATGGTAGCCAAGAAGTACCAGAGCAAATCTTCGCTAGCAAAATCCGAGTAAAGGAACAGGCAAAACAAGAGGACGATGAGCCAAATTGGCAGCAGATGTTCGTGAACGGGTTGGAGGGAAAAGAGAAGGTACTGTTAGCAGAGTATACTTCAATTCTTCGGAATTACAAAGAAACAAAAAAGAAGCTCAACGAGGTAGAGAAGAAGAGTCAGGATGATCATTTGGAATTAACAGTACAGCTTAAAGAATTGGAGGCTGCTAGTGTCCTCAAGGATGAGGCGGTTCATTCTTTATGCCAGAAGCTGAGCATCTTACAGAAAATTTTGGATGAAAATAAGATTGCGAAAGAGATTAAAGAAGTCGAACCTGCTGCAAGAAACGTTGAAGCATTAACTTCTTTAGAGAAAGAGGTTGAACAGATCAAAGTCGTAGTCATCGATCAGCCTGGAGTAGCTTCACCTGCTGAAGAAAAGTTGAGGGCTCATATCGATGAAATACTAGAGGAGAACCTTGATTTCTGGCTACGATTCAGCACTTCATTCCATCAAATACAGAAATTTCAGAGCGGGATAGAAGATCTGCGGAAGGAATTGTCAAAGATTGAGGAAAATCAGAAGAAGAAGAAAGACGGAAGCAGCACTCCCGATCCATCTCTGAAATCAGATGCCCGGGCGATATTCAAGCACCTGAAAGAGATTCAGACAGAGTTAAACCTCTGGGTAGAGCAGAGCATGCAGCTGAAAGACGAACTGCAGAGGAGATTTTCGCAGCTGTGCAGCATTCAAGAAGAAATAACTCGAGCTTTGAACGACGGAGCCGAAGCCGATGACATGGAATTCACAAGTTTTCAAGGCGCAAAATTTCAAGGTGAAGTGCTGAATATGCAGCAAGAGAACAACAAGGTTGCAGATGAGTTGCAAGCTGGTTTAGATCACGTTACAAACCTTCAAATCGAAGTCGAACGAACTCTAGCCACGATGAACGGCGAGTTGGGTATATGCGGATCGAGGAGCCAACAAAGTGAGCAAATCAGGCACTCAGGGAGCCGGAACCGAGTTCCTTTGCGATCTTTCATCTTCGGCATTAAGCCGAAAAGGCAAAAGCAGTCCATATTCTCCTCCGTGCACCCAGCTTTAACCCGCAAGTATCAGCAGCTAAGAACAGGAGATTCAGTTTGAATTTGTCGATATATTTTGATTTGGTAGATACAATTTTGAGCTGTGTTTATTCTTTTCCCTCCGTTTTCCTCTTCTTGTTCGTGATATTCGGAGAGAAGCAAGGGTTTTTATCTTCATTGTTCCTTGGAGGAGAAACGCCTGATTTGGTACGGTGTATACAAGACGCTAGAAGTTTGTTAGCAGTAAACCAATGAAGAGTATTTTCAGTCATTCACACTCCGTTCTCTGTTCATCAGAACCGGGAATGGAGATGATGCTGCATCTTCTTGAGCTGTTTCTGGTTAGTTCCAGTTGCTATGCTAACTTGATGGGAAACATTAATGTATTTCATGTTTTCTGTGTTCAACGGATAGGATTTCCTCTGCAAGAAACTTTGCATGACCGAGTTGTCTTGAGCATATAATGAAGGTTTTTTATTTGCTACTTGAACCCTTGTGCCATGAAGGCCCAGGAGGCCTAGAAGATTAATTTGGGCCAAGAGAAGTAATGGCCTTAGACTCCATTAAGGCTCGAAGACTTATGAAAACGGTCGAGAACTCTGCTTAACATACAGAGTCGGCGTGTTAGAGTTGGTAACTGACTTTGTCAACTACAAGAAGGGATGAAGGCGGCGTCTCAAGAAAGATGACAACTTTTGTAGAGCGCGTGCATCCTACAAAAAGCAATTGACTTTCAGAATCAATAGGTTTTACAGAGCGGCACGATGAGTTTTGCAGGGTTGGTGGTAGGCTTTTCTGCACACGTAAGCCCCTTACTGGGTAGGTGGCTACCGATCAGTATATATATATGCAGAGCAAGATCCAACAGAGAGGGAAAAAAGTGGCAAGTACAAAAGAAAGAAAAAGGTGCTGTTTTGCTCTCAAACACTATTATCACTCTCTTCTATAACTTGAGCATTTTGTAATCAAAAATCTTATAGTAAAATCTTTTATGGATCTCTTTTACGGATTAAGAGTTCCGTGATTTTTTCCTCTTATTTAAGAGAGGGCTTTATACGTAAAATATTGCGTATCCCTGCTCTCTCTCACTCAAAGAAGGATTTTCCTTTTTTTTTTGTTACACAAGATTCAAATTCGATTATGTAGAGAACGGGTCCGAGAACGCATTTTGATCCTCGTCCGTACAATAATCAGGATCCAAGAATGCAATATTGGCACCGTCTGTGGAAACTGATAAAAGTCTAATTAACACATTTTCAATAACCGAAATATGGTGAACATGCGAGTACAAGTTAGTACCTGTCAGAGATGCTGCTTCATGTGGCAATAGCCCTCCCACTGGCAGCAAGGATGAACGACATCTCCATAACTATTCAAACCCTTTGTTCAAAAATGGATGAGTGACCGAAGGGAGTGCCATCCAGGGCCTTTCAAACCGCCACGTCCATGAAAAAGGGTAAGGGGAAGAAGCACCCCTCAAAACAAGTTAGTCAACATGAGGGCCTTGGGATCCAAGTTGCCTCGAGCAAACTTGAAGGTCATTTGGGTTCTAGAAATTAGAATGAGAGCCCAGAAAGAAAAAATCCTTGATGTTCACATGACAATCAAGAGCCCGTCTTTCAAGAATGGCCCCCTCGTGATGAAATCCCTCCAAAGGGTAAGAGCCATCTAGAACTAGAAACTACACAGGACCCCTACAAGTTGAGGAATTATCTCAACGAGAAAAAAATAACTACTCCCCCGCAAGTGGAGGAGAAGCTTGAAAAAATTTGGCAGCAAGTTTTCGGAGAAGACGATAGAGGGGGAGCTACTGACCTACGTAGATCACCATTTACAATGGAGATCAGGACAAGGTCGCTCCTTCCAAAATTCAAAATGCCAAATCTTGATGTCTATGATGGGAGTTTTGATCCAATGAATCATTTGGATCACTTTTGAGAATATCTGAGCCTCCAGGGATTAGATAAGACGACAATGTGTCAATACTTTTCCTTAACACTTAAAGGTGATGCTAGGATATGGTTTTACGGACTGCTAGCGAACTCAATTCGATCATTCATTAAGATGGCAGATAATTTTCTCTCCTAATTTACTTCCGATAGAAGGATAGAAATGTAACCATGGCACCTTACTCGTGTGAAGTAAGGGTCCAAGCAGAGTTTAAGAGAATTTCTGTTTCAATTCATTGCAGAAGCCAAGCAAATTTCAAAACTAACCGACGGGGTACAACTCAACACTTTCTTATCTGCATTAAAAGGAGGTAGTTTTTTCAAGCACCTCATCCACAAGGGGTCCCACACCTTCGGAGAGGTCGAGATCATATCTCAAGTATATATAGCGACCGAAGAAACCAACGATGTATAAAAGCCTAACCGAGAAGAGAATCCCCACCCGAGGGCGGTGGAAGGAAAGAGAAAGAATAGGGGCCATCAAGGCTCCCAAGGGCTAAGGAAGCAGCCAAAGTCCAAGCAGGTCGTTCGAAGGGAGTCAGGCCTATGAACTTAACTCCCTTGAATGATTCACATACCAATATCCTGATAAAGATTCAGGATGAAAAATTTTTAAAGTAGCAAAAAGTATTAAAGAATTAAAATAGTGGCGATCAGTCAAAGTATTGCCACTACAATCGCTGTGGAAGTCACGATACTAAAGACTGCAAGAAGCTATAAAAGCAAATTGAGGTGCTGATCAAGAGAGACCACCTAAATTGTTTCCTCCAAAGACCAGGACAGATTTTCGGAATAGCAAGTGATGTCGAGGCTGACCAACCGAAGAATAGAGTGGCCGTGGGAGTAATAAACATGATATCAACTCGCCCAATGCAAGACGACTTTAGGAAGAATTCTGCGATGACCAATGAGAGACCAAGGATAGAAACTAGGTAAGAAGTCATGTAACATCCCCGGCGCATCCGCATGAGGATATTGTCCGCTTTGGGCTGGAGGAACTTCATGGCGTCCCAAGCCAATACGTAGCCCGCACAGTTTTATTCCTGGTAGACGGAGTCCACCGCCCCCAAAATGCGTCCTTAAGGGAGAGGTATCCACGCCCTTATAATAAGTCACGCTTCGTTCATCTCCCCATCCGATGTGGGACTCTACAGTCTACCCCCTTGGGGACCCAGCGTCCTCGCTAGCACACCGGACCGGATTCCGATTCTGATACCATCTGTAACGTCCCCGACACATCCGCATGAGGATATTGTTTGCTCTGAGTTGGGGGGAACTTCACGGCATCCCAGGCCAACACGTAGCCCACACGGTTTTGTTCCTGGCAGACGGAGTCCACCGCCCCCAAAACGCGTCCTCAAGGGAGAGGTATCCACGCCCTTATAATAAGGCACGCTTCATTCACCTCCCCATCCGATGTGGGACTCTATAGTCCACCCCCTGGGACCCAACGTCCTCGCTGGCACATCGGACCTGATCCCGGCTCTGATACCATATGTAACGTCCCCGGCGCATCCGCATGAGGATATTGTCCGCTCTGGGGTGGGAAAACTTCACGGCGTCCCAGACCAACACGCAGCCCGCACGGTTTTGTTCCTGACATACGGAGTCCACCGCCCCCAAAACGCGTCCTCAAGGGAGAGATATCCACGCACTTATAATAAGGCATATTTCGTTCACCTCCCCATCCGATGTGGGACTCTACAAGTCATTAATTTTAACAACAAAGATATAGCTCATATAACTTTCCCATATTTTGAACCTTTGATTATAACTGCACTCGTTTCTGATGGAACTGTGAATTATCAGATGAAACGAATGTTTATTAATAATGAAAGTTTAAAAAATTTGCTTTATCTTAATGCCTATTTCAAATTGGGATTCAAAAAAAGTCAGATAAAAACAACAGAGGGACCCCACTACGAACTGGACAATGAGCTAGTGCCAGTTCAGAGGGTCATCCAACTCGAAGTCACTTTAGGGATTTATCTGAGGATTGCATCCAAGATTCTCTCTTTCTTAGTAGTAGACCTTCCATCGGTATATAATGCTATCCTTCGATGTTCTTATTTAATTACCTTCGGTGCTGTCACTTCTATCTTGCATTTAAAGATAAGATTTTCGACACCATTTGAAATTGGGGAGGTCCTTGAACATCAAGTGGCCAGACGGACATGCTATTTGTCTCAAGTTACTTAGGTACATCTTCTCCAACCTATTGAAGATCTTGATCTCCATGATGAAACAACATTGCAATAAGTCCAATCTAGAGAATCAACAGACTGAATCCCTTTGGACCCTAACGATCTTGAAAAGTTTGTTCAAATAGGAAGCGCTCTGTCTCAATCCTTTTGAGACCAGCTCATCAGTTTCTTCCGAAAAAATTCGGGTGTTATACTTGGGTACCAAATAACATGCCAGGGATACCAATTAAAGTTATGATCCACAAGTTGGGCTTGAATCCCCGTTATCAACCCGTTCGGTAGAAGCGAAAAAACTATTCGATTGAAAAACTGACAGCCATTCGTGGCGAAGGTAAAAAACTTCTAAATGTTGGATTCATCCGGAAGGTGCACTATCCAGGTTGGCTAACAAACATAGCCATGGTTAAAAAGAGTAACGGAAAGTGGAGGATGGGTGTTAACTTTATAGATGTTAACAAAGTATGTTCGAAGGATAGCTTTCTGCTGCCTAGGATTGATTTGCTTGTAGACTCGACCTCCAGACATGAACTCTTAAGTTTCATGAATGCTTACTCAGGTTACAATCAAATACAGATGAACCCTGATGATAAAGAGCTCACATTATTCATAACAGACCAAGGGATATACTGTTACAAAGTTATACCCTTTGGATTAAAGAATATTAGTGCCACCTACCAGCGGCTCGTCAATGAAATGTTTGAGAACTAAATCGGAAGAAATGTAGAGGTTTATGTGGACAATATGCTCGTTAAGAGCAAAGTTATCGACAATCACATCCAAAATCCGGACAAAACTTTTAATGTCCTCAGGGCACATCAGATGAAACTCAATCCAAAAAAGTGCACGTTTGGAGTGGTTTCTGGAAAATTATTGGGATACATTATTTCACGCCAGGGGATTGAGTTGAATCCAGAGAAGATCAAGGCCATCCTTGACATGAAGTCCCCTTGGACAGTGAAAGAAGTCCAGAAGCTGACCGGGAGGATAGCAATACTCTCTCGTTTCTTGGCCAAATCGACCGAGCAATACTTGCCATTTTTTAAGGCCTTGAGGGGGACCAAGACTAACAGCTTCTAGTGGACGAGCGACTGTGAGGAAGCCTCCTAAGGTCTCAAGGAGTATCTACCGAACCCTCCTCTCTTGGCCCCTCCTCTCTTGGCCTCTCCTCAACCAGGCAAAGAGTTATATTTGTATCTCGCTGTATCTGACACAGCGTTAAGCTCGGTATTGATTCGACAACAGTATGACAAGCAGCAACCTGTATACTATGTCAGCAAAACCCTAGTTGATGCAAAAACCAAGTACCTTCATGTAGAGAAGGTAGCTCTGGTGCTCGTGTGTTCTACTCGAAAACTAAGGCCCTACTTCCAAACGCACAAAGTTATTGTCCTGACTGATCAGCCCTTAAGAACAATATTGCAAAAGCTCGAGATATCAAGATGACTGGTCAAGTAGGCCATTGAGTTGAGAGAATTTGACATAGAGTATCGCCCAAGGTCAGCGTTAAAGGGTCATGCTTTGACTGATTTCATTGTCGAGACAATGACCCCAACTCTAGACGCTTCAAGCCTTTGTAATGCTGATGAAACTCACTACCCACCAATATGGACTCTGCATGTAGACGGCTCTTCAATGAAGGATGACTGTGGCACTAGCGTTGTGCCGTGAACACTTAAGGGATCATAAATAAAATATTCAATGATTCTCAAATTTTCAGCCACTAACAACGCCACAGAATACGAAGCATTGCTAGGGGGACTCTGATTGGCTAAGGAATATTTGGCCAAAAACTTGGTTGTCTACAGTAACTTCGAGCTAGTTGTCAACCAAGTCTGTGAAAATTTTAAAATAAACAACCCACAACTTTTCAAGAACCTTTTAAATGTCTACGAGTTGACTTTGAATTTTGAAAAGGTAGAAATGGTCCACATTTTCAAAGAAGAGAATGGAAAAGCTGACTTGCTAGTAAAGGCAGCAACATCAGGAGACCCTGAGCAGTATTCCCGAGAAATACATGAAGTCCTTGAGAAGTCGAGTATAGAAGATCCCGAGCCAGTGGTGATGCAGGTATCGAATGCTAAACCCCCTATTTGCCAATAGAAATGTTAGCCGACTTCCACACCGGATATATCATATAAGAGGTGCACCTCAGAATATGTGGATCCCATATTGGGGTAAAAATTTTACTTTAAAGCTAATGAGGTGAGGGTATTATTGGCTAACTATGAAGTATGACGTCCTGGACTTCGTGCAAAAATGCAAAAATTGCCAAGTTCACGGAAGCCTCACTCACCAGCCTCACACAGAACTTCAAGCTTTATAGTCACCCTGGCCATTTGCACAATGGGAGCTTGACATACTTGGATCTTTGCCGACAGTTGCTGGACAGAGAAAATTCCTAATCGTCGAAGTTGACTATTTCACGAAGTGGGTTAAGGTCACACCATTGGCTCAAATAACCAAGCAGAGTGCTACAAAGTTCATCTGCCAGAGTATTGTGTGTAGATTCGAAATCCCAAAATGTATTGTGACTGACAATAGAACCCAATTTACCGGAAATTAGTTTACCAGGTATTGTACCAGCCTAAGGATAAGGTTGGTTCATACGTCAGTTGCATATCTACAAAGTAATGGGTAAGTGGAAGTCACTAATTGTACGATATTGTATGGATTGAAGACAAAGTTGGAGTATTTGAGGGGCTCATGAGTACATAAACTGCCATCAATTCTGTGATCGTACAGAACAACACCGAGAGAGCAAACACGAGAAATACCTTTTAGCCTGGACTATGGGGTTGAAATGGTCATTCAAGTAAAAGTTGGACTACCTAGTCTTTGGGTCAAGTGCTTCAACCTGAATGACAATGCTCAAAAGTTTTGGAAAAACCTTGATATATTCGAAGAAGCCCGAGACCTGACAAGACTGCGGATCGCAGCATATCAGTAGAGAGTCGCTAGATATTATAATAAAAAGGTGAAAGCACGCCAGTTTAAAGTAGGGAACTTAGTATTGAGGAGTATTGAGGCCACGAGTAAAAATACCGGACGAAACAAGTTTTTCCAAAACTGGAAAGGGCATTTCCTGATCTCAGTCATCCTTCAAAATGGAGCATACAAATTGGGCACCCAGGAAGGAAGACTTGTCCCTCGAATATAGAATGCTTCTCGCCTCAAGAAATATTATCAATAAATGTACAGACGGCCAGGTAAAGTCAAATTGTATCCTTTGATGTGCTTGTATCACGCTTTATCAATGCAATAAAATTCTCTTCGCTTATTCGCTGTTTTGCATTTAATTGAATGTTTGCATATCATTTCAGAATTTTATAAAACCTAAACTGGTCCTAAATCAAGTGAAATTGTTCCTTTCACTTGTTCCCAAAGCTATCCTAAAACAGTTAGTAAAAACCTGGCAAGTTCGAGTGGCTCATTTGAAGTCAAACTCAAAAAACTTGACATAGCCGAGCGGCCCATATGAGGTCAGACTAAAAAAAACTCGGCATGACCGAGCGGCCCATTTGAGGTCAGACTCAAAAATTTGGCAACAGTACCAAGCAACCCGTAAGATGTTGAACTTAAAAACTTAGGGGTTTAAAATAAAAAGAATGTGAAGACCTCCCTAGAGATAGCATCTTCAGCCAACAATGGTTGAAAGGTTCGGACACTTCGCTCATAAAGGATACAATTTTCTTATCACATGTCCAACAAAAAGAGCCTAACATATAAGCAATCCAAGTAAAAAGAGAGATTGTATCAGAAAATAAATTTTATTTACATCTTATGTACAGCCGAAAAAAAAGGGTTTTATTAAGTCTCGGAAGACCCTGGTCAAGAGGGGTCCAGAGTGTCATCCTCTTCCGGGCAACCAATCAGATCTGACTTGCACTGAGCGTTGGCATTCCTCGGATGAAGCAAAGAAAGAGAAAACTTTGGATTCAATACTCGCATTATACGCCGACATAGTCCAATGTTGTCCCAATACTTTCTCTCCAATGCAGATCTAATGTCCTCGATCCTTATTGAAGTCCTGAGCTCCTCCTCTCGTTGGAGATTCCTGCCTCGAAGGGAGGTATACTGCAGTTGTTGGACCTTCAACAAATCCTTAAGGGAGGAAATCTGGCTCTTGGCCTCAGCAAGCTCATGCTCAAGACGGTTTGCGCGATCCTCTGAATCCTTGAAGGTATCTAAGTCAACGCAAGATTGGGCGGCTTCATCAATAATTGGAGTAAATCGACCAACCAGCTCACATAGCTGCAAAACAGAAATCGGTCATTAAGGCATTGACCAAAAAGTACAAGAACCTTAGGTGCTATGGGGAAGTACCTTCGAGAAGAGGGAGCTCCTTGCTAAACCCTCCTCCCTGAGAGGTCCGGACTCCACAGGGGTTGCTTCGGGAGTATCTAAGACTGAGGGCTCGACCATTTCAAAATACTCAACTCCTCGGTCTCTATCCCTACATCATGTGAAGTCTCTGTGATGTCCTCGGTTAGGACCTCCCTTGCTCTATAAACTTGGATCGCGAGACAAGGGGGCTTAGGAATAGGTGTCTCTATTGCCCTTATTTCCTTAGCTAGAATGCTCTCGGTTGGACCTTTAGTTGCCTCCACGGTCCATGCCCTAGTTACTTCCTTGGCTAGATTATCAATCTAGTCCAATGCCTCTCCAGAAAAGACAGATGGAAGATCATGCATGGAATCAACAAAGGAAAGGGGAGCGACAGGTGGCTCAACATTAGTGTCCTCGAGCTAAGAAGGTTGAATAGCAGGCACACTAAGTGTTGAAGGTCCAACCACAACCGCACTTCGGACCAACATTGTTTTAGATGACCCCTTCTTTCTCACCAGCTAGCCAATGACAAATTCGTCATCATCAGAGGAGGAAGCCTTAACCACAGTTCGCGGACGTTTAGAAGTCTCGAGCTTTTTCTCCTGAGTCCGTGAGCTTTTCTCTGCCCTCGAACGGATCCTCAATCCTCAGCTACTTAAGTTTCCTCTTCAACTTATTTTTCCTCGCGAGAGGTAAGGACGGGACTCCTGAGTCCTCAAGCTGAGAGTCTCACTTAACCTTTTTAAGGACGTCAATTCGCAACCATCAGTTCTTCTTGTTTTCATTGAAGGAACCAAGGTTAGCGAGAACGAGGTCAATGAAGTCCTTCACTGCCTCCCTCTCCTCACTCAAAGCATCACCGCAAAAAGTCGAGTCCACATTTCCCCACTCATTCGAAACAACCCACTCAGGGGGGACAATAAGGTAAAAATACTTATCTTTTCATTTCTTGGTGGAATTAGGATTTTCACCACTGATATCACATTCAGGTCAGAGGGTAATAATAATCCAGTCTTGGCTATGAGAAAATCTCAAGATAACCTTGACGGCCACAGTTTCAATGAGTTTACCATGGCAACGTGTGAAGACACAAAGGGAGATGAGATATCTCACCGCATTCGGCTGTAATTTGGCTATTGGAACTCTGAGAGCCTTCATTATCTGGTAAAGTTCCAGAGCCATAGGATAGCGAAGACTACCCTTCAGATGGACTTCATAGACAGAAACCATCTGAAGGGGTGCAAGCTCTATTGTTTGCACCAGGCAACAGTATCGCAGTCAAACTCGTGATCCTATATTTTGCATGCATGACCTCCAGATCATCCAGGGAAATGGTGGATGGAATGTCTTTTACTCCAAGAGCCATCATGAAATCAGAGGAGGAAAATGGGAGACAAAAGTCTGAAAGAAGGAGAAGAAGACATGCAGCATTTGAGGGAAAGAAGCATGGAGTTGCAGACGAGAATTGGAAGGAGTGCAAGTACTTTTGAACCGCTGAAGAATTTAAAAGACGCTCCTCATCATTGCTAGGCCACGCGTCAACTTCCCATAAGCTACAGGCAAAATTTGAGGCGACGTCAATTGCATTTAATGCCTCAAATGGCGGCACACTCCAGCGTCTCGAACTCAAAGAATGTCGTTGGACTTTTGTAAGTTTGCGTGGGAAAAAGGGAACATATGCCAGCGTCAAGCCATTGCCGAATAATGAACACAGTGCAAGGCACGAATGATTTTCCAGTGGGGGATGCCTTCACATGCCACTCAAGATTTTTTCGTGAACAACAGACATGCCAAAGGTTGAAGTTTTCAAGCCTCTTGGTATGGGGGCTAGTGATGGGTATTGACACGCAGGACCTAATTGGAAGGCCCATTTTCGCAAGTTGGGCCCTGGTGCCGTGAAGGCTCAGGAGGTTAATTTGACCCAAGAGAAGTAGTGGCCTTAGACTCCATTAAGGTCTGAGGACTTATGGAAATGGCCGGGGACTCTACTTAACCTGTAGAGTCGGTACGTTAGAGTTGGTAGCTGACTCTGTCAGCTACAATAAGGGATAAAGACAATGTCTCAGGAAGATGATAGTTTTTACAGAAAATGTGTATCCTAAGAAGAGCAATTAACTTTCAGAGTCAGTAGACTTTACAGAGTGGCACGATGAGTTTTGTAGGGTTGATGGTAGGCTTTCCTGCACCCACAAGCCCCTTGCTGGGTTAGTGGCTGCCAATCAGTATATATATATGCAGAGCAAGCTGTAGTGGAGAGGAAAAAAAGTAGCAAGTACAAAAGAAAAGAAAAAGACGCTATTCTGCTCTCAAACACTGTTCTCACTCTCTTATGTAACTTGAGCCATTTGTAATCAAAAATCCCATAGTGAAATCTTTTATGAACCAAGAGTCCCGTGATTTTTTTTCTCATTCAAGAGAGGATTTTTCACGTAAAATACTGCATATCACTGCTCTCTCTCACTCAAAGAAGGATTTTTTTTTCTTTTGTGTTGCACAGGATTTGGATTTGATTATACAGAGAATGAGTCCAAGGACGTATTTGGATCCCCGTCTATATAACGATCAAGATCTGAAGACATAACAAAAACTAAAACTAAAACATGGTACATATAAAATTAAATTGTAACAAAAAATACATATAAATTAAACCATTGTTTATGAATTGGGTTGATTTAATTTTGATGGGTACAATCCAAGATAGACCAGTCCAATACTCAATTAGATGAGAGGTTCAAATATTATCGGTCAAACAGAAAAAGCCACAAAGTCTATGACTAGTAATGTTCGAATGCAAGAATCAAAGGGTATTATTTGAACAGTCAGATATTAAATAAGCCGCTTAATGACACGATACAAAGAGCAGCCAAAACGATACTATAATTAGAAACCAAGTGGCTCTATCATTGAATGGGGACAACCATTACACACTATAAATAACGCCTCTCACTCTTGATTCGAAGTGACATCGTGCACATATTATTGATTTCAGGTACCGACTAACCAAAATGTACTTTTAACTATAAATATAACTTCTCCTAAACAAAAAAAATGAAAGAATGAGAGAAGAAAGAAAAGACACTCAATAGAACGAGTGCACAAAAAGTATAACCCTCCAAATACTCACTCATCTCCATTCATTCTAAACTTTAGTATCATTTTTTTTATATCTTTTAAATTCGAATAGAAAGATTATTAACGTGATTGTCGAGGTTATATTGAAGAGTGAGTCCCATATTCCACTCATCTCTACTTCAATTTCTTGTGCATGATCAAAATTCAGAGTTATTAAAACCGAACCCATTATCATTTGGATATTTAAGAGAATCTAAAAGGCTCCCTAATTCATATGTTAATCCAAATTCATGAGATGTATTAAATTTAAATAAAAATGTTAAGAAAAAATAATACTACTAATAATAATGATTTATTAAAATTTAATCTAAAAATTTAAAATATAATACTGTAAATTTTAGTATAAATCTTTAAGTTTTAAGTATTAAATTTAAGTTTTAGTATAATTTTATAAATTTATCATGCAAAAGATATAGAAAAGAGAGAGAGAGAAATCGGGTTTCTCCTATTTTCAAAACAACAACAATATTTAATAGATATAAAAATAATTTATAAATGTAAATATAAAAAATATTAAATTTAATGCATTCTTAGACTCTATTAATTGTATAGATTAGGGAGTCTCTTAGTCTTTCATAACGGGTCAAATTCAGGCGAGTCTTGTTTATATCTTTGATAAATTGGGTCCTGTGCAACACAACAAACAAACAAAAGGTTAGAGGATTAGTGGGATTCACTCCCTAATTTATCATCCAATATTCAAATTAAAAAATTTCTTGAACGAATGGAAAGATATGAAGATGTAAGAGAATGCGTGGATACATATGATAGAGAATCGAGTGTTTGGGAGTGCCCAATTGGGGGCAACTTTGAAGTGCACCCGGCTAAGGAGCAGCTTGGAATTGCGCCCCGACTGAGCTTCAAGGTGTGCCCAACCAAGGGACAGTTTATGAGATGGAAAACTGAGTTCCAGGATGCGCCCACCCAGGAGTGGCTAACGAGGTGAAGGACTGAGCTTCGAGATATACTCGGTTAGGAGGTAGTTTATGAGGTAGATGATTGAGTTTTGAGGTACGCCCAACTAGGAAACGGCTTATGAGCTAGAGGATGAGCTTCGAGGTGTGCTCAACAAAGGGGCAGCTTATAAAACAAAGGACTGAACTCCGTTGGTATACCTAACCAGGGAGTGGCTTATGAGGTGAAAAATTGAGCTTTGGAGTGCGACTGATTAGGGGACGACTTACGAAGATGCACCCCGTGAGAGAGTAGTTGACTGGTGGCGATTGCAGATTTTACCGTGCCCCTCGGAGCTTAGGGAGCCTACTGTGACAATTACTTTTATAGTGTGATGTACAAAATTGCTCCTACAAGCTTAAACGATATGGGATCTTAGGCAGGGTATCTTAAGAACATTTATTGGGCCGGACTGTTGGGCTGCTTAGTGAGCCTTGCGTTGGGCCTGAACGAGCTTTTGATAGATTGTCCATTTGTTGTGATTTGGAGTTTAGGCCAACCCATAGTACTAAACCCATTAAAATTATAATCATTTACCCTAAATATTTGATATCAAGGCCTTAAAAACACAAGTTAAATTTAGGATATTATATTTAATTTTTTAAAATATAATTTTCAATAAAAAAATAATTACTAATTATTAATTAAACATGTTTTAATTATATTTTATATTTGATAAAGTAAAGTTTCAATTGCAATAATTATTAACATTTTTTAATGTATGTAATAAATTTTAACTTAGTAAATACTTTAAAATTTATCATCATTTAAAAATTTAATTAAAAATATATACCAGGAAAAAAAAAAAAACATAGACTCCCACAATCTGCGAAGTCCAGGAAGGGAGCGCTAGCCTCTTCTCCGTTGTCCCCATCCTCACTCCCTCCTTCCTTCTCTGTCTCTCTCTCTTCAAATTCCAAGTCAATCTATTCGATGTGCTACCACCGTGAAGAATCATGGTCCAGAGATGCTTTGCTTTCACGAAGAGCCGCCAGATCAGATGCCGATAACGCCTTGGTAGCTAATCTGAGAAATCGGTTGGCTGATACGGAGGCTAGGCTCGAACGAGCCAGGGCTCGTGAGGCTGAGCTCAGCCGCCGTTTTGAGGAGATGAAACGATTCGTCTCCGTTATGGAGATCCTCGAGAACTACTTCACGCGACGCTTCCATGAACAGCGCGAACTCGTCTCTCGCTTGCTCTCTCCGGTACCCAAATGATCCGATTCAGCTCTCACCTGTTGTTGAAATTTCCATCAATACGTTGCGTGTAAACTCTTGTTTTTTACTTTTTTTATTTAATTTCTGTTAGTTTTTAGATAGATTGTTTTTTAAAAGCAAGTGATGTAGTGATGATATGTGTCGATGTTGTTGTGTCGAGATTGTCGCTACTTTTGAAATTCTGCGTTAAAATATTACTTGATATTAGCCAGAATTCGTGTAATCCATGTGCATGTAATTAGTTGTGACATTGCTCTGAAGTGTTGCAGCTCTTCCTTGAGGGGAAAAAACGGTGGCTTCTTATATGAAATGACTATGGTGGTGGACCTTATTAAGGACAATTAGGTTACGGAATTATAAAGTTTTTAATCTGGACCTGCTTGGGACTATTTAAGTTGGTTTTTGCATTACTTGGGGATTGAGAGAAGGGTGCTGTGTGAGTCGTTGCTTAATATGCCAAGAGAAAAGGTGAATCGGTTTAATTGTTTCCTTCTTGATTGTCCTCGGATTGCGACACTGTTTATTGTCTATCCGTTATGGCATTTCTTTTGTTTGTGGTAGCCCGTGGAGGATGAGTTGATAGGACACGTTATTTGAATGAGCTTTTATGAAAGGATTATAAAGCTAGACAGTTAAACATACATTCAAACTATTCCATCTGTTGCACTTTCATGGTGGAATGGAGTTGTTTTGAGCTTGCTGCTTCTTCTTTGTACCTTAAGTATACATTTGGGTTAAAATTTGCAGTCAGTTCGTGTTGAATGTACTTATTTGCATTCCCATCACATTTAATTTCCTTTGAGAATGGTGATCCGATGCTTCTATAAGCAAGCTCCCTCTGGCTGTCCAGTGCTCTTGGTTCTTGAGGCTCAATGGATTTCTCCTACAATTTGCAATCTAGAAATAGACTTCTATCTTATTCATGGTGCCAAAAAGAACCCCTCTTGCAGGATTATGTCAAAAGATTTGGCAAATACTTGAGAAAATGGTTTAGGAGAAGATAGTTATTGTGAAAGGATGGTTCAGTAAGAAAGCTCTAACATTATGGTGCTCAAGGATGGTTAGGCAGGGAAAAGGTAATTGTTGTGGAGATTTCCTTCAGCCGTACATCGATGAACTTATGTTAATGGAATCCTAAAGTGGGTGTGGGTGATGCAAATGCATATACCAAGCTAGATACACAGTAATTCGAAAGCGAGAGATGGGAAATTCTTTGAGTTTTCCAGATCAGAATAGAAGAGCTTGATTAGTTTACAACCTCAGAGCTTACTAAGTTATTGTTATAAGAACTAATCATACCTGGTAGTGGCTAGTAGTGCATTCAGCATTGTAATTTTCATGTTAGTCATTTGCACAAAAGTGTGCTTTGCATCAGTGATTATGAACCTTCTCCACTGGATGTGTTAAATTATCACCCACAAAGTATTGCGACTGTGATGTTGGGATTCCATCTTGTGACATTAATCCCTCTTAGATTTATTGAAAATGATGTTTATCCATGAAATTTCATAGAACAGAACATGAGCGATAGCATTTGCACGTATACACCAAGTGCTGTTCCACATTGAGTTTTGTTTTGTTCGGACCGTGGCAAACAACCCATTGGAATCTCTTCTCTTTCTTGTGTAGGCTCAGTGAAGAATTGCAATGTAAATCTTGTCATCCCAGTTGTCAATGTTAAATTCATAGATGAGGCTGCAAGAATCATCTTCTTTTCTTCATTTTTTGCCTGCTCTTTTCTTTTTACCAACCTGTGTTAGCATCGCATTCATGCCATGTTAACTGGCTTTCGTAACATCTTTCTGAGAGCTATTTTGTTAGATTAATCAATATTGTGCCAACCATTCTAACTGGTTCTCGTAACTGGTTCTATTTTTTCTTCCAATTCAATTTTGACTCAGCAAATGATGTTGCTTCCAGGAAATTGTGTTTTTCCCTTTTCTTTTGTTTTTCCATAATAGGCAATTGTTTGGCTTCAAGAGTGCACCTCTTGCTTGCACGTTCTGCACTAATTCCTTTGCCCTATCACTTATACCATATCACTTATACCATGGTTGATAGAACGGAATAGAAATTTTATTTCTATCTTATTTTCAATTAAATTTTTATTTTACTATTTGATCACTCCTAGGATAAGAATAATTCTAAAAGGCAATGTTATTTTCTTAAAACAAAAATTAAGAAAACCAATATTCCTGATATTTTTATTCCTAGTTATTCGAAAATAACAATTTTAAGATAGTTTCCCAATTTTACTTTACCTCTAACACATTCTCATCCTTATGTTCAAGATAGTCTCCACCCATTCTTTGAAATTTTTTCCTCTTATGTTAAAGATGTTATTCTAAATCAACCAATACAATCTTATCAGAAAAAACAATGGATGTAGTTCATCCATTGTGAAATTATTTTTTGACTATCAACAGTGATGCGATACTAACAATAACACAGTTATGAGATAATATTATGAAAAGCATCAAAAGCATATTCATTCTTATCTCATCAACTTTTTCGACCAAGCATGTGCAACAGTATAAAGCAGATTCGTTCATATCTAATCAACTTTTCAGACTCCACTAAGAGTGGTTCAAATTACTTCAAAACGAACGACCAGGATTAAAGTTTCAATTCTATAAATGGGGACTCAGATGTTATTCAAGGCATCATCAGTTAGAGAGCATGAAGCCTACTAACTTAGCTACCCTTGATCCTTCTTGTATTCCATTTGTATCCCCGTTCTCCAAAATTTCTTTCTTACAAATTTGTAATGTTTTCAACATTAATCAAAATTTGAAGATATTTATCAAAATTCTGGTATCTTTTCTTTCTCTTGCCTTTTTATCAAAATTCTGGTATCTTTTCTTTCTGTTATCTTTATTTTGTCGTAGGAGTTCATCCGATTGAATTAATTTTTGACTATCAATTGCAACGCAGTACCAATAGTAATACAGTACCTGATAACATTATGAAAAGCATCAAAAGTATATTTGTTCTTATCTCATCAACTTTTTCAACCAAGCATGTGCAACAGTATAAAACCGATTCGTTTTTCTCTCATTAACTATTTAGGCCAACATGTGCAATAGTATAAAGTCTATTCGTTCTCTTCTCATCAACTTTTCAGACTCTACTAAGAATGGTTCAGATTGATCAAGATTGAAGTTTCAATTCTATAAATAGGGACTCAAATGTTATTTAAGGCATCGCCAGTTAGAGAGCATAAAGCCCACTAACTTAGCTACCTTTGATCCCTCTTGTATTCCATGTGTATCCATTTGTTTCCCTACTCTCCAAAATTTCTTTGTATTAAATTTGTAATCATTCCAACACTAATCAAAATTTGAAGACATTTATCAAAATTATGGTATTTTTTCTTTCTTTCATCTTTTTATCAAAATTGTGGTATCTTATCTTTCTCTTCTCTTTAGTTTATCATAGGATAGTTGAAATTATTGTGTATTAATTTTGTCATAGGGTAATTGTGGATCAGATTACTAAATCGGCCCATTTCATAGCTGTTTGGATGACCTTTTTAAGGGATCGACTAACAAAATTGTATATTAATGAGGTAGTCAGATTATACGGTGTGCCAGTTTCGATTGTTTCTGATAGATATCCAATGTTTGTCTCAAAATTTTGAGACAGTTTGTATCGAAGATTAGAGACAAATTTAAAATTTAGTACAACCTATCATTATCAAATAGATGGAAAATCAGAGCGAACGATTTAAATTTTAAAAGATATATTAAGAATTTTGATTCTGAAAATGAAAGGTAATTGGCATGATTATCTATCATTTGTCGAATTTGTCTATAATAATAGTTATTAAACAAGTATTGGTATGACCTTGTTTGAAACATTATTTGAAAAAAAAAAAAGTCGATTTCTGATTCATTGGGAGGAGATCGACAATCGGAGACTATTGGGACTAGAGGTTATACAAGAGACGTTCGACAAGATTCATTTGATTCATGACTAGTTGAAGGTTGCACAAAGTCAGCAAGAGTGTTATGCTAATTGGTGTTATGCTAATTGGCAGAGATCAGAGTTGAATTTCAATGTTGGAGACTATGTATTTTTAAAAATACCTCCGTTGAAGGGAATTTCAAATTTTGGGGTTAGAGAAAAACTAAAGCTGAAATTTATTAAACCGTTTGAGATTTTAGAGAAAATTGGTAAAGTAGCCTATAGATTGGCCCTACCCCCGAGTTTGGGAGATCTTCATAATATGTTCCATTTGTCTATGCCTCGAAAATATATGTACGATTTGATGCACATCATTGAATATGAACCGTTGAGGATAAACGAGGATTTGATGTACATTGGGAAACCGGTTCAGACTTTAAATAAAACATATCAAGTGTTTCAGATAAAAATAATTCCGTTGGTCAAAATTTTATGGAGAAACAATTCCTATGAAAAGGCCACGTGGGAAAAAGAGGACGAGATCTGGGGGAGGTACCCGCACTTGTTTCTTCAACGAGGTATATAAAAATTTTGAGAACGAAATTTTTATAAGGAGGAGAAAAATGTAATGTTCAAGTTTAAATTTTATCTTAATTATGATTAATTAAATTAATATAATTAAAATTGAGATTAAAGGATGAAGAAAATTGGATCAAAAGTCAAAGTTGGGCTGGATTATATCGAATTGATGAATACTTGATTGGCATCCAACCGATATTCATGCATGGGATAGACAGAGTAACCATGATTGATAGACGTCTGATTGGCACCTAAACTCACAAAATAGTATAGACGCGCTCAAGGCACGCCCAAAGCGTACTAATACAGAATGTTCATGCTCAAAGTACGCTCACGGTTGTGCTCATGTGCCATAATGCTTAGCCACAGTACTTGGCATGCATCAGACCAGTGCTTGAGCGCCATTTCAGTATATATAAGGAATCTGGCTAATTTTTAATTATTTTTTATAGTTTTGAGAGGGGAGATAGAATGAGAAAAGGAAAAGAAAAAGAAAGAGAGAGAGGAAGCCATAGTAGCTCAAATCAAGTAAATCAAAGCTAAAATTTTGATTATTTGGAATTTGGTAAATGTATTTGAAGCCATTGTTTCTCTTGTTGTTGTCTTTTCTTCAATTCTTTAAGTATTTTTTTTAATACTCATATATGATATGTTTTGATAACTGATTGTTAAAGTTTTAAATGTACGTACTCCCACTCCTGTTCCTTGTGATTTTTATGAACAATCATGTCATTAGTTCATATATTTTAGAATTTTACTCTTTTTTCAGTAATTGTTTTGCATGTATGTATTAAATTTATAGTTTTATGACTTTATATATGATAAATTTTGTGTATCTTGTTACATTATATTCTAGACCTTTAAATAGATGCTTGATGTTCTAAAATTCAGTAAATTTGGCTCTACATGTATGCTATTTGAATCAAAATTGCTAAGATGTTTCTAAGTTGCTGATTACTTAGATTTTTGGTGAATTTTGCTGCACTATGGTGTTAATTTAGCATTTTATATTTTAAAATTCATTATAGCTAAATTTCTATAGAAAGTATATATATTGCATGCTAAGAATTTATAAAAATTTTTAAAAAATTATATAATTATGTTAAGAATTATGAGTATTTTTTTTAAATGAGAAAATTATGAAATATAAAAAAATGCGTATAGTTTTCATAAATATATCCATTGGACCATGGTAATAATTCAGCGGGTACCATATTATGATATTTTTAATATATTATAGTGGTAATCAAGGTTTAAACCTATCATCCACTGATAAAAACGGCGTTCGGCCCTATTTATAGGGTTATATGTATGACAGCTTACCTATGTATGGATCTTGAATAGTAATGTATAATATTTGATTATGTAAAAATAAATATAACCCGAATTTTGATTATCTGTTTTTTTAGTTGGTGAGGCCTTACTGACCTTTATCTCTAAGAAAATTCATATTTGAACATAAATTTACACGGCATTTTAATTAAGTACTTAAAAGATAAAATATGAAATTCATGTCATTATATCTGATTGATTTACAGTCTTTCTAATATGTTTTAAATATAAATTATATATGTTTGAAATTATATGTCTTGTTCAACTTTTAACTCACTACTTCTGTTGTACTAACCATTTCAATTGAGAGATTCGGATACTTGTAGGACGATCGGGATTGAAAGATGTACCATTTGAACAGATCAAAATTAAAATTTATAAAATGGTTGATATTGTATACTAGTTTTTGACAACAGTTTAATGTATTTAAATTAATCGGATAATGACTTATAAGTTGAATAGTGAATGTTGGTTTAATTAGTATCTTGTGGTTATAGTTTATGTTAATTTCAGTTTTTAAGTCAACTAATGTTAGTTGTCTGAAATTATGATAGCAGTGGAATTTAATTTTAGTTAAATTTGTATACTTTGATTGTTGTATGGACAGACATAACTCTTTACGAATGATTTGATGTCACAATTTGAGTTGGTATCGGAATTACATAATAATGTAGCATATTTCAGTAACTGTGTTCAGGTTTATTATTTTATTTTGTCAGTGAAAGTATTGACGTTAAGTTCATGTCTAATATTAATTAAATATCTAATTGGCTGATTGTTAATATTGTTATTAATTATTAAAGTGGGGATTAGAATTTGAGACGTGGCACTTATACCATCAAGAAATAAACTATCAACATCTCAATAATAATTGATTCAAGAAAATCATCACCAAATTGAAGAATAATATCTTCAATTAGTTATAAAAATCAATTTTTTAAAATAGTATTGCTAAATAGCACTCGTTATCAATAACGGATTTTATCTAAAATTAATAGCCTTACTAGATACATAAATCGATTAAAATTATATACAATAAAGATTAATACCTATAAAATATTATCAAAATGTTACTAAAAAATTATATATTACAAGTGAATCTAAATTAAATATTAATTATAAACTAACAAATGCCGCTATTTGTAATTACGGTTATTGCTTTCATTTCACCTTCATCTTAATCAATGATCTTTAATAAGATATTATATTAGGAATTCTTTTTTTACTCAAATTTATCCTTTTATTATAACAGCTGTAGATATATCCACTCAGATTTTAGGCAATCAAGTTCTCTTTCCTTTTATTTATCCTATGGAATAAAGAGAAATTCAAGAATTACAAGTTACATCTATATACAAATAAATGCAATAAATAGTAAGAAAAAAAATAAGTATAATACTTACAAAAAGAAATAGAACTTAAACGAATAGAACAACAATTACAAAATCCTAATATAGTAAATAAAATTAAAACTATTCAACAAATATTTGAGTACTAAGTATGTGCAAATCTTCCAAATACTTTCTATGATAGAAAATAACACCAAATAAGTTTGCCTATGAACCAGATTTTCATGAATCTAATATATCAATAAAAGTTAGACCTATTCATACAAATTAATAAATATTAAAATATTATTAAAAAAAAGCTATTCAAGACATATTAGATAAAAAAATTAATTAGATCATCAAAATCTCTTTAGAGTTATTCTACTTTCTACATCATGAAACAAGCAAAAATTAAAAGAGAAGTCCCAATATTAGTAATAAATTATAAACCGCTCAATAAAGTATTTCAATGGATTCGATACCCAAAACCCAATAAAATGGGCTTAACAATAGATTATATAATGAAAATATACTTTTTAAATTTGATATAAAATTTAAATTTTAGAAAATTCAGATAAAAGAATAAGATAGATATAAAATAGTATTCATAATTTTATTTGAATATTACGAATGGAATGTAATACCCTTCGGGCTTAAAAATACCCCATCTGAATTTTAAAATATAATAAATTAATTATTTAATCCATATACTCAATTTATAATAGTTTATATTGATGATATTTTGATATTTTTAAAAATAATAGATCAATATTTTAAAATATATATCAATTCCTAAATATTATAAGACAAAATGGTTTAGTTGTTTCTTCTACAAAAATCAAATTATTTCAAACAAAAGTCCGATTATTAGGATTTAATATTTATCAATGTACTATTACTTCTATTCAACGATTTATTGAATTTGCAAACAAATTTTTAAATAAAATTAAAAATAAAAATCAATTACAAAAAATTTTTAAAATATCTCAACTATATAACAGATTTATTCTTAAATTTAGACAAATCTGTGAACCATTATTTTAAAGACTCCAGAAGAATCTTCCGACATGGACGAGGAACATACCAACATAGTCAAGAATTTAAAATAACAAGTCCAACATTTACTTTGTTTAGGCATTCCCTAACTAGATGCCTCATTAGTCGTGGAAACTAATGTCTCTGATGTTGGTTACGAAGGAATCCTTAAACAACAAATAGATAATAAGACACATACACAAATCACCCGCTTTCACTCTGATTTGTGGTTAAGACCACAAAATAATTATTCAACTATTAAAAAGAAATTTTATCTATTATTTTATGCATATTAAAATTTTAAGATGATTTATATAATATATTTTTTTTTTGCACATTGATTGTAAGGTTGCCAAAGTTGTATTGCAAAAAGATATTAAAAATTTTGTTTCTAAATAAATTTTTACTAGATAGCAAATAATTTTATCCATTTTTTATTTTGATATTGAATTTATTAAAGATTTTCCAAATTTTTAACCTGATTTTTAACTATATAATTTTTATAAGGTAACCATGCCTCCCAAGAAAACCAAATATAAAGTCAAAGCCACTCAACCTATATCTATTCAACCACTAACGACTCCGGTCAAACAATCACCCAAAGATTATACCATACCTCCACCCAAAAATCCATTCTAGTATCCAACAAATTTGCAACTCTTTGTGATTTTCCACCATTATCATTTAAGGATACTATTTAAACCAAACCAGATCAATTCTCATCCTCTTCCACAGCTCCCACTGATAAACTAACAATCCATCCAATTGTGTCGCCAAACCTTTAACCATTCATGTAGCAATGACCGCACTTATTCAACAACCTTTACTTAAGGATCTATTATCCATTACCAACCCTATATTTTATGATCATTACTTAATCAACAAAGCAACTATTGTAAAAATGCAACAATGTTATGAATTGATCCTAATTTATTCTAAATCTATAAAATTCAAATACCATCATAACCCCCAAAATAACTCCATAGTTTACTCTATATGCAAAATTCTTAAAGTCAAGCATGCTAATGAGCTTGGCTTAACCCTTTGGGATACCAAATCTTTTTTGGCTAATTATTATCCACATGGATACAACTATTAAGATTATAAAGATGTCTTGTATAATGCCTTCTATCTATAATCATATCTTTTTTGTTAAAAAGATGATGGCTTGTCGGAATGGTGAGGGTTGCCTATAAGGTTGTGAAAGTAAATTTATTAGATTTTGAGTTACTCTTTTTGAAATCCCACACCCAATGATGTGTCATCTGGAGGATATATGATATTCATACCAGACATACTTAAGTAGAAATGTGACGGACCACATCTTAAAATTTGTCATTAATCATAATCATAATTGGTTGTCATTAATCATAATCATAATTGATTATCTTTTAATTATCAATTTTACCAATAAATAAATCAATTGACCAATTAGACGTGAGTTTGTTCCGTTGATACCCTGATCGACTGTACATAAACAACACAACAATGCACACTGGATCAAGTTTTATTGCCATATCATCTGTGACCCTGACATTAATCCAAAAACAATATGACGTCAACTTTTATTAATAAAGATGCCAATTTATTACCAAAATCAATCACACACCAACCCGTGAAAATAATAAACATTTATAAAATTTATCTATCCGAAACTAAAATCGTTTATTAAAATACATTATCTCTTATATTTATCAACTGTTATACATATTTAACATAACAATTGATACCAAACCATATAATATCATCCTAGGCATTAAAAATTGTCTAAAACTCTACATCATTTTCACCACGGTCCCCAACTGAAATCAAACTAAAAGATAACAACTAAATACAGTACATATTATTCATAAACATAGATTAGTAAAAAAATATCTCTAGAAATATAAACTAAATATTTTGATATTCACTCCTACTCATCAGGTAGAAATTCATGTGATTCATCTAAATAGTTAGTAAAATAGTAAACGATTAAGCCCAATGTTCAGTAAGACATAATATATAACAAAAAATATGCAATCTTTATACTTAAAATATAATAATAGGAATAGAGATTATAATAAAATATAATAACATAAGACATGAATAAAATACTTATACAAAACCTTTTCATATTTTTTTATCTTTTCCTTAGTCCTTAAAATATACTAATAACTTATTTTTTTAGAGATTAGGGTTAATAGGTCTTACTAATTAAATAAATGGTTGATCGAAACTTAGATTGTATTTGTTTCTACACAATCAAAAGTCATAAGCTCCTATTCAAGATCCGGATGTGGGCCATTTACATATAACCCTATAAATAAAACCAAACGCAACTTCTCAACCCCACAGATAATAGGATTAGAAGACGATCTTTCACTATAATATGTCAAGACATACCAAAATATACTACTTACTGGAATTAGTATCTTGGTCCAGTTTCTTTACTTAGGAAAAATTTTACCTGTACTTCTTAATTATTAATTCTCATTCTTTTTGAGAACGATTTATCTTTTTCTAATATAATTACAGAGTTTCCTATTTTTTTTTTTCATAATGTCATACACATTTTTATCATAATATTTTATAAATATGAAATTTGATAATAAGACATATAGAAAAAAATTAAAAATTTAATATAAATTTAATAAATATGTAGCATATAATTAAATATATAGTGTATTTTAAGTATATACGAATAAGATGTAATAATTTAAAATTGATAATTTTAAAGTACAAACATGTAAGAACTATTTTTATACTTCTAAATATAAAAAAAATTCTAAAATAATACACATATTTATAATACAAATAATTAGACGTGAGCTATTGACAAATTTTGTTATAAAATCATGAAAAACTAACAAATATGCATATTTTTCATGTTTTTACATTAAAATTTTAATTTGGATAAGTATTAAAATAAGAATACTCAAAAATAACAAAAATAAGTTATAATAAAAGAAAGAGGAAGTTTAGAATACACTTACCTTGACTTGATTTATCAATTCATACTTTAAATCACCAAATTAGAGCTTCCTCAAACTTTCTCTCTCTTCTCTTCAATGTTCTCCTTCTCTTCTCTCTTATTTTTCTCTCACTCTTTGCACCCCTTTGAAATGGTGAAGCTTATCTAGTGGTGATATTTATACTCGGGCCAATGCTCAAGCGCAAGTCGAGTGTGACTCGGGCATTGCAGTTCGGCATTCATCGCTCGAGCGCCATTCAAGCTCTACTTAGACACAAATTCTGTAGAATTTGGGTTCAAGCATGTTTCATGTGCAATGCCATTGTTTTCGGTGCTCGAACGTAAATTAGGCTTAATCAGGCTCAAGTCAAAATTCAAGCACGTATCAGGCTTAAATTCAATCTAGTCTAATTTTTAACTCTTTGACCCAATTTTTCATATCCTTTAATTTTAATTTTAATTATATTAGTTTAATTAATTATGGTTAACATAATTGTAAAAACTCAAACTTTGCAAGAGATGTCCGGCAATGACCATGTGATGTTCGTGTAAGGGCTGCTTGAGTGACTGAGTTCACTAGAGATTTGCGTGAGATTCATGTGAAGTGCATTTGATCCAAAACTATTTTCAATAAGTAGGAAGCAACTATGCCTAATAGGTGCCCGAGAGGCATATGTGCATAATTGGGATAGAGTGGGCATGCTTCAATGTGCGCTTGAGCACTAATTTTATATTTTGTCTCTGGCATTCGAACGCTAACTCTACTATAGAAGTCCCTATGCAATTTTAGGACACAGATTCGAGATTATTTCTAATACAAAGAGAAGAGAGAAAAGAGAAAGGATGAAGAGTTTTAACATTTGATTGAAATCTTATTAATTTTTTTTTCCAAATTTAGGTATGTTGTTTTAGTTTGTTTATAGGATATATTTTCGCTTTAGTTATTCGTTTTTTTAATATATTCTTTTATTATGAATAACTATATGTGTTTAAGGTTATATTCAATTATTTTTTACTTGGACCGTAGTAAAAAGATTTCAAAGGGGGTTATATTTATGATTGGTCATTATTAAAGTGGATTTATCAATATTACAATGGATTTTTTTAAAAATTATTTGATAATTTTTTCTTTAATTGAGAAAGGTTTTCACATGGCTATTGATTGACGGAAGATTCAGAGATTTGTTTTCACTGCATTGGTTCTATACTTATTTTTATCCCTATCGAATCTCAAGAATTTTGACTATGGAGACGGCAATTTCGAAGGAGAACTTCTTGAAGATTACGATGGTGAAGTTTGTGGTTTTTGTGAGGGTGAAGGGGAAGAAAATTTCAACCAATGTTACGGCGTAATTGAAGTTGAAGACATAGGAGCCAACGAGTAAAGGATTCAAAGTAGAATTCGAGCACGACGATGACTAAGATTACAAAATCAGATACAATGAAGAGTACCAAGATTTTGAAGTCAGATATGACGAAAATGGGGCAAAATTGGCTTCGAAATCAAAGACGATAATAACGTAGCCAATGGTAGAGTCGATGGAGAAGGCAATTACCAACATTTTATTATATGTTGGTATATTTTTTTTTCTCTTTTTATAAGCGTGAATGAATCTTTTTTATATAAGTTTTGTATTTATTGCTTTTGTTGTTATTCTATACCAAAATTTTAGGTATTTTAAATGACTAACCAATTAACAAGATAATAATTTTAAATTCATTTTATTTTATTTTTTAATAATAATTATTCTATTTTTATTTTGTCTTATTGTAGCCGACAAACATAGCAATGAAGTGGGCATTTGGTGATGGACTCCTCCTCCCAATGAAAACATGGGAAATAAGGAAAACATTGCATCATTTTAAACAGTAAAGTTATTATATTATTTTATATCTAAAATGTAGAATTAAAAATAAACTATTTATATGAATTTATATTTAGCGTTTTTCTTTATTAAGAATTTAAAATTAATTTTTCTACCATTACATTTCTTTAACAAGAGTTTTTGAAAATTTATTTATAAAGCAGTGAGTTGCTCGAATTTTATTACCACTGGTGGGCTATTTTTATATCAGAAAAAGCAACATAAAAAGTCAAGAAACTTTTTATAATTTAAACTTGATTAGCTGTCTAACATCAATTAGAAAAACTACATCCTTTTATTCATACAAATAGAATATGTAATTAATTTTATCAAGGGCAATAATATTGAGAAAATTACAGGCCTATTACAAAGACTAATTGGTTGTTTTATTAATTGCGCCAATCTTGGATGAGCGAACGAAGCGTATGGTTAGGGATGAGATGCTTATGACTAAGCTTTAAGTTTGTCACGGGCGACGTCTCATTCCCCATATGCAACCATTCTTCTATCGCTTCGAGCTCATATGAAAAACCATCTGCAGCCACATGCGGATTCTCCATTACTTCCTGCAATTACAGTAAATGATTTCAAATGCCGATGGAGATTTGTCCAGCAGTTTCATAGACCGATGAACGTGACAGTGGCATACCTGGAAGATGGGGCAGAGGAACATGCGCGGAGCATTGCTTTCCTCCTCCTCATATTCTCTCCTTGCCATCAAATCATCGGCCTTCTTCCTCACGTTGTCGACAGCTTTCATCACGGAAGCCATGATCAACCCCCCTCGATGGAGCTCCGAGTTACAGACAGACACACAGTTCATCGCTATCCCGATGATCTCTTCTGCTAAATCGAATGGCCAATCGCCAGCGCTGTCATCCAGAGCACCTAAGATGGCCCTCTTGTCTGTCATCATTTCTTCCTGGTCTAGTCCTGCCCAGTTCCTTCCGCAGAGGAGTTGGAGGAGGATGATTCCAAAGGCATGGACGTCAGACTGCAGATCAAGCTCATCGTAGCACTGTGTGAGCTCAAAAGCGTTGATCTTGGCGACAAAGTGGTGGTCGAGGAGGATGCTGGATGGGTTGAGGCCACCGTGAACGATAGGCTGTGGCTCCGATAGGTGGAGGAAGCTCAGGCTGGAGCAGACTTGGGCAGCAATGTGGAGGCGGTGGTGCCACTGGAGCGCCCTGCTTCTTCTCGAGAACAAGGTGTCCCTTAAGCAGCCATTGTGCATGTACTCAAAAACAAAGCATTTTAGCTCAGAGCAGAAGCCGATTAGGCCTGTGATGTTGGGGTGCCGGATGCTCAAGAGCAAATTCACCTGCACATACAGCATGTGTGCGTGTGAAACAGTCTCAAGGCCAACTTCATTTTTGACAAATTGGGATTGCCACGCCATTAGATCATTAGCCAACACACATTTATAAGTTAATATAACTTCTATTTTTTCTATATGGGATCTTAATCGATTCAATAGACACATGTTTTTTAACGTACACTTGTCCCGATAATTTCAAGTCGCGTTCAAGTAATGTTGACGGGCTGTGTCGAAGACTCTCATCCCTATGGACTAGCATCACCAATCAATGTTTGAATGCAGAAGAAAACCTAACAACAGTATGGTAAGAAAACTCAAAGCACCAAAGTTGAAACACTGAGCCTTTTACCTTAGCCTGGAAGAACTCGTGAGAGAATTCAACATCTGAATTGAGCATCTTGATCGCGACAGTTGTATGACTGATCTTTCCTTTATAAAAACTGGTCCAATTCTCTCCACACTTCAATCTCCCCCTCACTGAAAAGTTATCTGTAGCCAATCTGGAATATGCATTTTTTTTTTTTTGTGCACAACTAATAAGTATGAACACAATGCCAACAAGCCAACACATTATATTATAAAAACTAAAGATATGACATCTCACACTAAAATTCACAGTTTAATTATTAATATAAGAATATAATAAATCAATAATACTAATTTATGATAAATTGGCCATAAAAATATGCATCCTTTTGTTTTATCCTCTGAATAAATTCATATAAAAAAAATTATAAATTTGTTAATATAGACTGGCTGTATTATAACACAACTTACACCATAAAAAAGAAGATGGGCTCGTGTTTTAAAATTACAAAATGACTCTAATTGAAATGATGTGGCTACTTTTGAAATATTCTTTAGCTACTGACCTTAATATAATATCTGATCTATTTATTTATATAACCACCCTAGGACTAACGTTTTACAACTCGATCTGATATGACATTTAATATATTTGTTTATATTATTAGATTCACATAAAAATTAAAAAATATATCTATAGTATATTAAATTGGGTGGTTAAATGGTGTTCCATGGGTGGCCATACTATTTTTTTAATTGGGCCTACTTAAAAGTTAATGAATAGATTAAATAATACATCAATTTAGGTGGTTAAAAGGTGTTTTAATGATAGTCATTCGTTATTTTTTATATATAAAAATAGATGGAATAAATAAGACGTGGTTAAATTGTCTACCTTTTTATGTGAAAAGCGATTTTTTGGAAAAATAAACTTCAAACACGTACCTGATGTCGTCAGCCTTGAAGTCCCTGGGACTGCAGCTGACCACTTCACCCATCCGAGCAGTAGCCGTACCGATGGCATCCTTCTCTTTGCAGAACTCGATCCTCCTCTGCAAGATGTCTCTCTGCTTTCGCAGCTCCTCTATCTCCCCAACTACCTCGGCTCTTGCCTTCACGGCACTCTCGAGCTGAGCTTCAGCGCACAATTTCGCTAAGGACGATGCTTGAAATTTGCTCGAGAGCTCGGATTGGAGTTCTAGTAATGATTTTAATCTGTTCTTGCTTTCCAGCAGATAGGTTACCACTTCCTGGATCTGATCTTTTGTAACTTCTAATTCTCTGCTTAGGTCAGTCCGCATTGCAATTTCATCGTTCGTACGAGCTTCAAGTTCCTCAGCCTACAGAAGATGTGAGTTTTGTCGATCACTCTTTTTAGCCGAAATTGGGGCTCTTAGGGCAAATTTGAAGTTAATGGACTACTACTTGATAAAGTTAAAGAGGAGAAACGGTATGTTACCCGGTGATTGCATAGGCAAATCGCCCATGTAGCTCTTGCTTGTCTCTCAACTTCAATCTTAGCTTCATGTTTCTTCAATTGGATAGTCTTTTGGGCTTCCTCCATTTTGATTTTCACGTCTTCAATTTTCTCAGCACTATTCTGAAAATTTACAGGGACCAGTTTTCATGGAATTAAGCAAGCAATTTGGACCGTCTATGTCATGACGCTGTAAGTAAAGTTACTAAACTCTCTTAGTACAGAAATCAACCTATGTACACTTACCCTCCATTATCAAAGCTTCTAGTTCTGAAATGCTTTTTTATGTTATATTTGGATGCAGCCAAAATCCATCTTGGTAAGACAATTTTAGACGAGACAAGATGATATAATATGAAATAAGAGAAAATCGAATATGCCCAAAGGACGGGAAATGACTTATTTTATTAAAAAATTCGAAATTTTATTACTCAAAATTAAATTGAATACAATTTGATGTGACAATATATTTAATTTGAGTTGCATTTATTACGGCATTATTTGAATCTTAATAGAATTTGAATTGTCACCTACTCTAGGCAAGCATGATCAAGTAGCAGGATCATAAATGCCCCAAGATGACCAACCTACTTTCCCTATTATATTTTATAGGCTCCCCTTCCATAGTCAAAAGAAATGGGCTAATTAGACTATGTTTTAAGCCAATTCTCACTCCTCATCATCTAACTACTCCAAGATCAGATGTGTAGAAAATTGTACCTTTATGGAGTCGGGCATCTTTGGCTCCCCTAAACTATTCTCCAAAACCCCATTTTCCTCCACATTATTGTCTTCATTTTCCTCCAAAAGTTGCTGGAAATATTCATCAATTTCTCGGGCAAATGTATCCCATTGGTTTGGGGAATTTGGTGAGTCGGTGCCTCTGGGTGACAAGGATGGCGAGCCGTATGGACTTCTCCCATGGGCTAACATCCTCCCTAGCCAACCCCTGAAATTACCCTTTTGCTTCAATTTTGCCACCATGGTTCCTTGCTCATCCTCCATAAGTCCTTCCTCATTTTCATCCTTGAGTAAAACCAATTTTCCTCCACATAAGATGTATAAATCGCAAAATTCAGGTTTGTTTCGATGAACGTAAAATGATCCACTAATTGCACTCTTTGATCTCCTGTAAGTATTGTCAAAGAAAAGCGACATCAATAATCATAATACTTACTACTATTGCAAAAGCATATTTTTAGTGGACCTTTTCATCGATTGAATGAAAATTTCCCTCGAAATTGGAACTTCACCCAAAAATACCTGAAAATCTCATTTCAAAACTTATTTAGCTTTGTTGGATGAACTTACGGAGAATCGTTTTTGGGATGGAGCTTTCCCAGAAATATTGCAAAATACTATAAATAAAGACATTCTTTTTTAGTAGAAAAGTTCCTGAATTTCCATAGCGTAAGTTGCTCACTTGGCGATAAAGCAAAACGCATTTGGGATCTTGAATTTGCTAAAAAAGAGAAAAAGAAAAAAAGAAATATCATTGGCCCCATCATCAGACTTTTAAAAGATAGAATTTGTTCAATATGTTAAGCCAATTAGTAGTTTGAGGAGTGGTAACTATCAAAAGGGGGTTTGTGCATATACCATGACGAAGATCTCATGAAGGTCATTGCCATGACCAGCTTTGTGATTCTATACTCCATGATCAATTCTACTATGATTTTCTGAATTGGTTCCTCATATTTCTCAATCTTCAGTATTTCAGCTTTTACCTGTCCACATGTTCATGTGAAGTTTACTTAGTTTGTGAATATAAGCAGAAGGTATTAAAATAAATAACACTAGCAAACTTCAGTAAACTGAAATGATCGTAAAGAACAGAGATACCTTGCCGCAGACGGCCATGTATTTGGACAATATCTTGTCAATTTTCTCTTGCTCATACTTCCTCAAAATTTCCAATTTCTCATCACTCACAGCATTTGCAGGCATCTTCCCAACTTCAAATCAGAACCAAATATCACACGGCTGAGTCACCATGAATATACCAAAACGGTGCAAAATATACTTTTTTAAAAAACAACATAAGATCCTAAATAATACTATAGTGCCTCGCGTATTTCATGAGTAAAATTGAGGATGAAAAAAATCTAACCTCAGAGATCATACAAACCTCATATACAATGATGTAAATGTTCATTGAACTCCGAAATACATAAGCAGTTGTAATGTATATTGCAGTTTTGACGTGCTATTCTCTTCTAATTGTTGAATTCTAATGTTGAAATCTTCAGAAATGCCGAGAAATATAAAGGTTTGTTCTGTTTTGATGAAATTTCAAGAGGGGAGAGAAGAACTAGGCATGAAGTTTGAGCATAAGATAGCACAGATGATACAACACTACAGCAGAATTTTTCTGCGCTGCAGGGGAAGAAAAAAAAAAGTAGTAATCCATATTTCAGACGCTTCGAACTTACATGGAGTATGGACAATATCCTTGGAAGTGTTAAAATCAGCATGAAGAATGACAATGGAGATTGGATGAGTAGCCCACTTCTTAATTGCCCATTCCAAGGTTAATACACCTTCATCCATATCATTGCCAACAGCGACATACACCTTCTCATGAAGTTGCATATCCATGATTCCGATTTTCCGATCAAACACAGACAAATCGACGGCGCAGGTGAACTGCCATCACAAGACTCCGTAACCTCTCACATGCCAAAATTTCTCTACGGTGAAGTATATCCAACATCACCGGGCAGTTGATCCTTCAGAATAAGGTCAATTCTCCACCGCCGGAAACTTGATTATTAATTTCTGGCGATTCCCATAACCGAAAAATTGATTGTCAGCGTAAAACAATCAATCCGAGAAAAGCCCACTACCGGAAGATTGACTGTTAGCCTAAAAAAATATCAATTCAAGCAATACACTTTTCCGGGAAATTCAATCGGGGAAGCTTCTGAAGGAAGAAAAATCAACGCCGCGTTGGAATAGGGTTTCGTGTGAAGGGGATAAAGAAGAGAGAGAAGAGAGTCGCTGTTTCAGAAGAGGCCGAGAGACTTTTGGCCGCACAAGAGGAAGAAGACCGATCTTGCACTTCGATATTTGAACTTTGCCTCTCATTCTGATTGGCCACGCCATTGATGATAATGAGGCCTCATTTTAATTTTCTATTATTATTATTATTATGGCTAAGTAGAGATATTATAATATTTTTTATAAGTAGAGATGTTATAAAGTTACTGCAATGTAGGAGGAAATATATCAAGATGAAGGGTCCCGTTTAGGTATTTGCTTTTTTGGGATCATACAAAAACATCAAAATCTTATAATTTTTATTTTAATTTTATCAATTTTATTTTCAAATTTTTATTTTTTTAATTATAGCACAATATTTTAATTTTTTATATTCTCAACCTTTCAACTTATTTATTTTTAGAAAGTTTCAATTCTATCAATTAAGTAGAAAAAATAAATTTTAAAAAAAGGCATTTTATCCTTTATTATCTTACCAAGTTATTCTAGCTTTTTCAGGTCGCATCGCCTTACTAACGAGCAGACAAAATCTAATTAATTCAATTAAGTCAGATCAGATTTGCATCATATAGTGTCTGGAATCAACCGTCAGCATTGTCATGACTGACTTTCTCAATTTCTACATTTCCCATATAATTATGGCAAAGGCCGAATTTTCTATGTATTTAGGAAGACCTAAAAATCTTCAATAATAAGCTAAACCCATAGAAAAATGTGCACCAAAGAGTTACCCTAACAGTTATAAATTTCAAACTATTTGTCAAGTAGATTCCCAAATTAGCCTGGCCTTGGAGCACGTCCAAAATCCATCCAATGTAATGCCGATTCACTTTTCTTTTCACATAGTGTGCACCTTAACACCAATTGAACTAAATATTTATCATTTATATTATATTTTTATTTTTAAAAAAATTAATGTTTTTTACATAATAGATGAAATTAAAATGTTGTGTTAAAAGTAAACAAAGTTATTATAGTGATATTTGATGCGTTTTGAATTTAAATTTTGAACATATTTGGGTCAAATTAATTGTTAAATTTGGTTCCATTCATTGAGTTTGGATCCTACAGACCACTACAACAAGCGAGAAGTCAGATGTCGACGAGATGTTGTCTCACCAAAAACACTCCGAAACTCAAGTCAGTAAACAATCTTCCAAGAATTGAAAAAGTTAAGAGAAAAAACATAGTAAGGAGAAATGCTAGGAGGGTTTGTGGTGAGTGTTACGCTTTCGAAGCGTAGAGCTTTCTATGGCACGAAAAGAGTGTTGGTCTCTAATACTGTGTTCTTGAGGAACGTAGTGACAATAAGAGAGAGAGAGGCATTTTGTAAGCATGGGAGTTTGTGAGAACGCAGAGAAAATTTAAGAGCACCTTTAAGAGAGTTAAGACTTTGGTGAGTGACTCTCAACAGAATGGAGTGCGTCTGTTAGTAGAATTCAGAATCTATCATGGAGTGAGGACTCCATGGGTTTTTATAGCTGAGATATTGGATATCCTTCATTGGATAAGAGCTCTTGATTCCTGCACTCTGTTGGATATGCTTCCTTTCTTTGTGTGAGGCTTTAATGGCGGTAACAGCTCCTTGGGATGATTGCTTTTTTTCCGTATTTTGTAACAGTTAGGGTTTGTTGCAGACAGAAGAGAGTATTTGATGCTTACCTCATGTGAGGCACGCTGAATCTACTAGTGACCGTTGTCATTGAGACTGCCTTTTGAGGAAGCGCAAAATTAGAGAAGAAGACCGTTACTGATCGTGGATAGACGCGTGGGCCAAGTTGGGCTTGGGCCACGTCAAGCTTTGGTCTTTAAGTGGTTAAAATTCGATCAATAGAAGTGTTGACCATTTTGAAAATTAGTCGTCTAAGTTGTCCGTCCTAATTTCTTCATCCTCTTTGGCTTTCAACGGGTCAACGTGGGGCGTTGACCGTCCTAACCCGAATAGGCCGTAGCGATTCTAGGCCGTTTCTACTTTTTCGGGCTAGCCCATTATTGACGTACCCGTCAATACTATATTTTATAATCTTGAAACATTGTGCTATGTTTTTAAAATTATATGTATATAATTAGATAAAATTAAAACATTTTGTTACAAATGAAAATTTATTAAAATATTCTTAGTAATTAATGTCCTTTTCACATCATTTAATCCTGCTAGGAGTTTTTTTTTTATGGGAAACTTTGTTCTCACATGCCAATTAGTTTTACTTTAATAGGAAAGGGCATTTATATTAGATTATCTCTTTAAAATATTTAAATTAGATTATTTATATTATATATTTTATACAAATAAGTAATAATTATTAATAAATAAACTCAAATAATGATAGTTCATAAACAAATAAAATCTAGATAACCTCAAGTCAAGTTAGATACACCAAATCCAAAGACCAAAAAGTGAAATAATTATAAATCACAATAGATACAAGATCTAATAAAACTAATCATATTTGATTCTCAACTAAAATGTATAATAATTTGCTCAATACCTAATAACTCGTAAAGAAAAGTATCAATAAAATCTCTATTAATACGATGTTAAACCCGTACAAATTCAATAGATATAGTAATCTCAATATAAATATATTGCAATAAATGAAATATACAATAATCTCAACTATCAATCCCAAATATAAAATTTGAATACAAACATAAATAAATTAAATTTTTAAATATTTTCGGTTCAAATACTACAAATGTTTATAATTTTGTAATCTAAAAGATAAGAAAATATTTTCAAAATATGAGTTTAAAGTTTATCAAGTATATATATAGATATATAATAATAAATATATATCCCTAAAATAGATAGATGAACGAAAAATAATAAAATATATTCAAAATTTGATATATCAAATATTTCAATATGTTGAATGTCCAAATCATAATTTCATATGCCAAAATTTGTAACATGTGCATAAATATTAAACAATCCAAAATATATGAAATCGGCCAAAATTCAATTCAGATGATTTGAAAATGCTCAAATGTCCAAAATATGATAAAATTGAAAGTCAAGCAAACCAACAAAATCTTAAAAGGCTAAATATTTTAAAATACCAAATACAATACAATTAAAATCTTAAAAATTTAAATTATGCAAACATATGAGAATCAAGGGTCAAAAAGTCAACTTTGATAAAAAATTATGCGTACTCCCAGTAACTTTTATCTAAAATACTATTATTTATATCTATAGATAAGTTAACTACAAATATACTCTATAAAGAGGGCTAAAAGTCACTTTCTTTTGCCACCCAATGGAATAGATATAGTTATCAATTGTATCTGATATATTGGAATATTTAAATATTATAAGGTATGAATTCTAAATTATAATTTTAATGAGAATTAATTACATGAACTTAATAAAAGTATCAAAATTAATTAAAATTTTGGATCAAATTAATTTTCTGATCAAAATATATCAAATCGATTGAAATTTGATCGACATTTGGTGCACACACGTATATTTTTTCACAGTAAGGTCTCGCTTGAAGAATGATTTTGGGATACTCGTACATATTTTAGATAGAGAAGATATACCTGATATACATCTAAGTGATACACATATATATTTGAGATAGAATGTAGACATCTGATATGCATTTGATGGATACTCATATATCGTACAGTTTATACCTTAGCACTCGATGTGAGCCTGGTAAGTACACATGTGCCAATTTTCTATAAGAGGCCCCATTGGTTAAGTTTTAGTCATTTATTACTACTTTCAAATAGAAGAGAGAGAAAGAAAAAAGGATGAAGATAAAGAAGGAGAGAGAGAAGGCAAAAGAATGAGAAACCAAGTAAAATTTAGGAGATCTTTGGTGGTTTTATATTTAAGATAATTACATTTAATTATTTTTTTATTTTTTACTGATTAATTTTTACCTATTTAACCATCTTTTTATTTTAAATGTTTATATATGCTATAATTCATATATGTAATATTTATACCTCATATGTATATACTTTTATTCTTATTTTATATAATTTTTTATAAAACACATATATTTAATTTATGAATATTGTATTTAAAAGCTGATTTTCTATAATACTATTTATATAAGCCTTTAAATCATATTTAAAGATTTTTGTATGTTCTTAAATTTTTACATATTTATTACTGCATGTTTTATAACCGATATAAGGTGATCAAAGTATATAAATTATACCCATTTTCCTGTAATTTCAGTAATCAATACTCCAAAATGTTTATAAATCATCTACGGTTGTTCTTACATGTTTTAAAAACACTTACAAATGTTCTTATATATCCATATGTTCCTGTATGTTATAAATTTAAAGATAGATAAATAAAAATTCTACATAAATTTAATAATAAGAATATTTTTTTGGTATGAAAAAATATAAAAAATATATTCATATTTGAGTAGAATTTTAATTTGACTATGTATAAATTATTGTAAAAAATTAACAAAATATATTATAACATTTCCTAATATATTATTAGTGAAAATAAAAAATGAAACTTATCATACACGTATTGAAAGCGATACTCAATCACGTTTTCAGGTTTAAATGTATAATGGCCAACATATGAGTATTGAATGATAGCACATAATCATTAATTATGCAGTAATAATCGTAAGCCAAACTTTGATATTTATCCATTTATTGATGAGATCATTACTGATAATTAATCCTTTAAATTTTTGGCATAATTTAATAATATATTATATATTATATAGTTTAAAGAAGAAAAATTGATCATCAATTTGAAATTATGATTAATAAATTTACGAAATATGTTTTTATTTTTTTCTTGAACATTCAATCATATCATATTTTAGCATATCTTTGATATATATATATATTTACTTATAAAAAGTATATGCCTTATTTAAAAATTAACTCACTTTTTGGTTTTTCCTAACCTTTCAAATTAAAGAGTTTAATGTTTATTTTCAGGTGATTTGATTTGAAAAAAAAACTATTCGAGGATTAAATTTGAAATTCTAAAATCAATTTTTATATCTATGTTATATAGAAAAAAGTTTTTTGATAGATATTTTTGTTGTTATTATTAGTATTGTAATATTCAACTCTTGATGATGTAAAATGTTAGTAATTGTAACGACCCAAACTTTTAAAGTATAGAAAACCCCTGTTATCGAGTCCGGTCAACGCCAGTTGACCGGAAAATGCAATAGGAAAGTAATTGGCCTTAAGATGAAAACAACTTCGGCCTTTATTTAATGAAAGCCCACTCCGGATTTCTCCGGATTTCTACGATAATCTAATCCGGATCCCCTTGAAAAAGGAGTCCGGAATATCCCTTGAAAAGAAGTCCAGATTTCCTTGATGAAAAATCAAGTCCGGCCAAGGTAAGGCGAAATAGCCTTGAGGGCCGGAGTGTATTTGTGAAGCCGAAGTTGTTGATCCGGTCAATGCCAGTAGTTGACCGGAACGCTTAAATAAGGAAATCGAATACGTTGAAATAGCAATTAATAAGGGAATCCTTATAATAAGGAAACTGAGCAAAGAGAAATAACCAGTAAGGAAATTTTGAAATAAGAAAACCAAGTATAAGGAAATAATAAATAATAAGGAAACTTTAAAATTAAAAACCTTACGAATTTCCCCCGAAGGCTGCCAAACCCTAGGGCTTATAAATAAGACCTTAGAGAGCGAGAAAAGAAAGGGGGCACTCGATAGGGCTTGACCAAAAGTTCAAGGCGAAACAAAGAAATTCAGGCAAGATACTCACCATGTTTTAAAGTTCATGTTTATGCACGTTTTCTACCTAAGTATATGATACGTTCTGATGAAATTATGTATGTATAATGTATGTTCTATTTTGATGATTTATCGTTCTGAAGCGCATGTTTAAACGAAACTCTGATATTCATGATGATGGGTTTTATTCTGCAAATATGGTATGAAATATGTTCTGTTTATGAATCTGACAATTGTTATGAATTTCGATAAATGCATGTTTATGAAAAAGAACTTAGGCCTTAAGATGGAACGAGAACTCCTGCTATTGACCTCTGGTTTCTGTCAAAAGATCCCCGGTTTTAAGAAAAAGAACTCCGGCATTTTAGAAACAAAGTAATCCGTCCTCTTTTGAAAAGTACTCCTGTCTTGAAGAAGATGAACTCCGGCCTTTACGTCTTTAAAGAAGCCTCCGTCCTTTTAAGAAAGAATACGCCGTCCTTTAAAAAGTCACTCCGATTTTAGCACTCCAGATTTTAATGAAAAGACACCCCGGTTTTTGAACTCCGGATCTTAAAGAAAAGCCACTCCGGCCTTAGAGCTCCGAATTTTTGAAAGAAGAGTCAATCCGAATTTTAGAGTTTCGGGAATTGAAAGAAAATGAACTCCGGATTTTAGAGCTTCGAAAATTGAAAGAAAATGAGCTCCGGATTTTAGAGCTTAGGATTTTGAAAGAAATTGAAATATGGATTTTAGAACTTCGGATTTTGAAATAAAATGAGCTTCAGATTTTGAACAGAAAAGCACTCCGAATTTTTAAAAGAAAAACACTCCGTCTTTTGAAAAGAAAAGTACTCCGTCCTGTTATGAAAAAGAACTCCGGACTTTTGATGAAAAACACTCTGTCCTGTTATGAAAAAAAAAAGAACTCCGGCCTTCTGTTTGAAAAAGAACTCCGGCATACAGGAACTCCGAACCTCTGTATGAAAAGAAGAACTCCGGCCTATGTATTATGAACATGGAAAATGCATGTAATATGGACAGCAAGCGGAACTCTACGACTTTTGAATTATGATTAATGGCCATTAAAGATCACGAACCAAGAACCGAGTTCCACTAAACTTGTTGTTAAAGATGGATGACGATATTGGAGTGACACTCGAGGATTGCCTCTTGGGCCACGGGAGGGGACCTTCTGGTGGCATAAGAATTATGGACTACGGCCCCGTATGCCGAGTTAAAGGTATCACCTTCCGCCCCGGGGAGTATAATGAGGGGATACGGCCTTAAGTTGTGGGGTTACACACAACCCGTCCTCGATATTGTCCGCTCCCGTCCGGTCCCTAAAAATCTCTAAAGACGATAAGAATTTCCAATGATCTTATAAGACGACAATAAGAAAAGGAACTTTCGGACAAAAGATATGATGATTTCGAATTTCGGTTTTATTCGCTTATATATATATATGATTTCTGTTTTCTGCATGTGAGTACCTTGTTGGGCTTTGTGCTCACTCTTGTTGTTTTCAGATGATGAAAGACTCATGGAGGACGAAGTGGAGTAGGATCTCACGGTGTAGCCAAGTTGTCCGGTTGATCGGAGCTGACTAGATGAAGAGCTTGTTTTATTTTCTCTGTTATTTTGGGGAGACTTGTAGAACCGTTCCGCTGTTTTATCTTATCAATGTTAGCATGTTTCGGTGTTATGAATAAAAGTTATAAATTTTTTTAGTAAGTATCTCAGGGCATTTAGGTCCGGCAAACATTAGAGTTTGCCGGACAAGTTTGAAATCAAACCGGTGGGCCAGTTTTATGAAGTCCGGCCTCACGAGATCCTGTGTATGAGTGAAAAGAACAACTAGACAAAAAAATAAATTTTATGTCATTGCTTATTTTATTTTAAGGCAAGCATTATGGGCTGAAGGCGGCTTTATGAAGTAAATTAAGGCCGGGCCGTCATAGTTGGTATCAGAGAACAGTACTGAGATGCTTTAGGTCAGTTTGAATCAATACAGAAACCTAGGGTAGGATTAGTTACAGAAAGGGGTAGGGTTGGTTTTACTCATACTCTGGACGAAGTAAATTGTGGAAGTCACCCATGCCTAGTTGACTAACGAAACTGCTATTTCAGAAATCAAGGTCATCACTGAAGTCATGTCTAATAGAGGAAGACCTCGACGGACTAACAACACTCCGGATAAGGAGGCGAGATACCTAAACCTACTAGACCGGATGGCTGAAGTCATAGAGGCGTTGGCTCCACCAACTCCACCCACTCCAGTGAACCCCCCAATTCCGGTTCATCATGAAAGGTCGGTCTATGACCGTTTCACCAACGAGCGCGTTCCTGAATTCTTAGGGGAACCCGACCCGTTGAAAGCTGATACCCGGATCCAACGATTGAAGAAGGTGTTTGCGGTAATTAAGTGTCCTACTGAAGACATGGTTCTCTATGCCACCCATAAGCTGACGGGTGAGGCCCACCACTGGTGGGAAATGCAGAAGAGGGTTTTCAATGTACCAGATCGGGATATTAGTTGAGAAATGTTTGAAGCAGCATTTCTGGAGAAGTATTTCCCTGTTCATCTTCGGGGACAGAAAGAGGATGAATTCCTTCGCCTAAGGCAGGGTACTCGCTCTGTGGCAGAATACGATGCAAAGTTTACAGAGTTATCTCGCTATGCTCCTTTTGTGGTTGAAGACCCAGAGAGGAAGGCTAGGAGGTTCTTCCAGGGACTAAGGGGTGATATTAGGAGGCATCTCTCAACTCTGACGTTCGCCACTTACGGAGAGGTGCTCGCGAAGGCTGTTATCTATGAGAAGGAGCTGGAGAAAGGAGCAATGCTCAGACAAAGGACATTTAGTCAGACTTCAAGGGCCATTGCTAGTGGAGGCCCTTCTAAGAAAGCAAGACCTTCAAGTTCCAGTGAGAAGCAGAACCGATCAGTGCAGATTTCCCAAACTCCGGCTAGTAATGCTTGTAATCATTGCGGGAGATCACATGAAGGGAAGCCTTGCTATAAGAAGTTGGGGGTTTATTATAACTGTGGCCAGGCTGGACACATGATCAAAGATTGCCCAATTGCCAAACAAGCCCCAAGATCCAAGTCCCCTATTTCAGCTAAGGTGTTTGTCGTCTCTGCAAAGGAGGTCGAAACATCTACGAAGGTCGTAGAAGGTACAATTTCTATCTGTGGTACTTCTAGTCATGTACTATTTGACTCTGGATCTACTCACTCTTTCGTCTCCCATAAATTTTTAAAATATCTCACGACCCTTCCTCAAGTTATTGACTGCCCATTGATGGTCGCCTCACCCACGGGGTCATCCGTAATCTTAAATGTAGTATATCCAGAATGTCCAATAGAATTTAATGAATACATGATGCCTGTTAACCTGGTTTTGCTGAAAATGAAAGACTTCGATGCAATTTTGGGAATGGATTGGTTAGTCAGGTATCATGCCAGGATTGATTGTTTTCGAAAAAGGGTGGAATTCGCCATTACTGGAAACAAGTCCTTTTACATTCAAGGAGTCCGGCGTAAAGAAGCATCTTGCTTCATTTCGGCTCTTCATGCCAGACACTTGATTTGTGAAGGGTGTTAAGGTTATCTAGCCTTCGCCAATGTGACTGCTGAAAGTCAAGAATCTCTGGCTAAAGAGATTCCCGGGGTACGGGAATTCGAAGACATATTCCCTAATGAATTGCCTAGGCTACCACCCCAACGAGAGTTGGAATTTGGAGTAGAATTGATATCAGGATCAGCACCGATATCCAAAGCACCGTATCGGATGGCACCGGCCGAACTCAAAGAATTGAAACAGCAATTGCAGGAATTGTTAGATAAAGGTTTCATTCGGCCAAGCGTGTCACCATGGGGAGCACCGGTTCTCTTTGTCAGAAAGAAGGACGGGACCATGAGATTATGCGTGGATTATCACGAACTGAATAAAATTACCACCAAGAATAAATATCCTCTGCCAAGGATTGATGACCTCCTTGACCAGTTACAAGGAGCTCGCGTATTTTCAAAAATCGACCTTAGATCCGGGTATCATCAACTCCGGATCAGAAAGGAGGATATAGCAAAGACGGCGTTCCGGACTAGATATGGGCATTATGAATTTGTAGTGATGCCTTTTGGATTGACTAATGCCCCGGCCGTTTTTATGGACTTGATGAATCAAAATTTTCAACCATACCTGGACAAGTTTATAATCGTCTTTATTGACGACATTCTTGTGTATTCAAAAAGCCATGAGGAGCATGAGGTGCATTTACGGACTACGCTCCAGATTCTTAGGGAGCATCAGCTGTTTGCCAAATTGAAAAAGTGCGAATTTTGGTTAGAGGAAGTGAGGTTCCTTGGCCACGTCATCTCTAAAGAAGGGATTTCCGTGGACCCTAAGAAAGTAGAAGCAGTGGTAAATTGGAACCGGCCAACCTCTGTGACCGAAGTGCGAAGTTTCTTAGGCTTGGCTGGATACTATAGGCGGTTCGTGGAAAACTTCTCCCGAATCGCTTCGCCACTCACGCAGTTAACCAAGAAGGATGCCAGATTTGAGTGGACCAAGGATTGTGAAGAGAGTTTCCAAACACTTAAGGACCGGTTAACTTCTGCTCCGATCCTAACCATCCCAACTGAATCGGGAGGACTGATTGTTTATTGCGATGCTTCAAAGATTGGGTTAGGCTGTGTTTTAATGCAACACGGAAGGGTGATTGCCTATGGGTCGCGGCAGTTGAAAGATCATGGAAGGAATTATCCAACTCACGATCTGGAACTAGCCGCAGTAGTGTTTGCATTAAAAATCTGGAGGCATTACCTGTATGGTGAGAGATTCTTGGTCTACTCCGATCATAAGAGTCTAACGTATTTATTCTCCCAGAAGGAACTGAACATGAGGCAGAGAAGGTGGATTGAATTCCTGAAAGACTATGATTGTAAAATCCGGTACGAACCAGAAAATGCCAATGTAGTTGCCGACCCACTAAGTAGACAACCTGGTGTTCTGGCCAGAATGCAAGTCAAGCAAATGGAAATGCTGGACTGTCTCATGTACTATGATGTCCAACGTTATGTGCAAGGAAAGCGGATGATCTTGGCGTACCTTCAAGTTCAACCAGAGGTGATAAATGAGGTAAAGGGGTGTCAGACGGATGATTCTTTCCTTGTAAAGATCATGAGTGAACTGGACAAAACATCCCGAAGCGATTTTCACGTTATGTCGGATGGAGCATTAAGTTTTAGAAATCGGTTATGTGTGCCGGACAACAAAGAATTAAAGGAGAAGATTCTTAGAGAGGCCCATCGATCTCGTTATACGATTCACCCAGGAGCCAATAAGATGTATCAGGATTTGAAGAAAATATTTTGGTTGAGGAATATGAAGAGGGATATTACAGCTTATGTGGAAAAATGCCTTGTGTGCCAACAAGTAAAGGCCGAAAGAAAGCAGCCGTCTAGATTATTGCAGCCAATGCCATTTCTAGGTTGAAAATGGGAAGACATTGCCATGGATTTTGTAACCGGTCTGCCAAGGACGCCAAGGAAACATGATGCTATTTGGGTTATTGTCGATCGGCTAACCAAGTACGCCCATTTCCTGGCAATCCAGACGACTTACTCCCGCGATAAATTGGCCCAACTATACGTGAACGAGGTTGTCAGACTTCATGGTGTACCTGTTTCTATCGTGTCAGATAGAGATCCTCGCTTTGTTTCAAAGTTCTGGAAAAGTCTACACAAAGAGTTGGGGACAGAATTGAAATTCAGTACCGCTTTTCATCCCTAAACTGACGGCCAGTAAGAACGAACTATCCAGATACTTGAGGATATGTTAAGGGCCTCGGTTTTAGAGATGAAAGGGGCTTGGGATAATTCATTAACTCTAGCAGAGTTTGCTTATAATAACAGTTACTAGGCCAGCATTGACATGGCCCCTTTTGAAGCCTTGTATGGGAGAAAATGTAGTTCACCGATCCACTGGGAGGAACACGGAGATAAAAGGATTTCGGGTCCTGACATTATTAAAGAGACGGCAGAAAAGATAAAGTTAGTACATGAAAATCTCAGAGTAGCCCGGAGTAGACAAAAGAGCTATGCAGACCGGAGGAGATCCACATTAGAATTTGAAAACGGCGATTTGGTATTCCTAAAGGTATCGCCATCCAAAGGAAAATACAGATTCGGGGTAAAAGGGAAGCTGAAGCCACGAATTATTGGTCCATTTGAAATTCTAGAAAGGATCGGAGAAGTAGCTTATAGACTTGCACTACCTCCAAACTTGGCAGAAGTACACGACGTGTTCCATGTATCAATGCTTCGGAAGTATGTCCATGACCCTACGCATGTAATCGAGTATGAACCTTTGACAATCGACAATGACGTGTCCTATGTAGAGAAATCGGTGAAAATCTTGGATCGAAGGGAACAGAGGCTACGCAACAAATCAATCGCTCTAATAAAGGTGCTCTGGAAGAACCACACATCCAAAGAGGCAACTTGGGAACGAGAGGAAGAGATTCGGAACAAATACCCCTATTTATTTTCTCGAGGTCAGTAATCTCATTTAAAATTTCGAGGACGAAATTTCTATAAGTGGGGGAGATTGTAACGACCCAGACTTTAAAAGCATAGAAAACCCCCGTTATCGAGTCCGGTCAACGCTAGTTGACCGAAAAATGCAATAGGAAAGTAATTGGCCTTAATATGAAAACAACTTCGGCCTTTATTTAATGAAAGCCCACTCCGGATTTCTACGATAATCTAGTCCGGATCCCCTTGAAAAAGGAGTCCGGAATATCCCTTGAAAAGAAGTCCAAATTTCCTTGATGAAAAATCAAGTCCGGCCAGGTAAGGCCGAAATAGCCTTGAGGGCCGGAGTGTATTTGTGAAGCCGAAGTTGTTGATCCGGTCAACGGCAGTAGTTGACCGGAACGCGTAAATAAGGAAACCAAATACGTTGAAATAGCAATTAATAAGGGAATCCTTATAATAAGGAAACTGAGCAAAGAGAAATAACCAGTAAGGAAATTTTGAAATAAGGAAACCAAGTATAAGGAAATAATAAATAATAAGAAAACTTTAAAATTGAAAACCTTACGAATTTCCCCCGAAGGCTGCCAAACCCTAGGGCTTATAAATAAGACCTTAGAGAGCGAGAAAAGAAAGGGGGCACTCGATAGGGCTTGACCAAAAGTTCAAGGTGAAACAAAGAAATTCAGGCAAGATACTCACCCTGTTTTAAAGTTCATGTTTATGCACGTTTTCTACCTAAGTATATGATACGTTCTGATGAAATTATGTATGTATAATGTCTGTGCTATTTTGATGATTTATCGTTCTGAAGCGCATGTTTAAAAGAAACTCTGATATTTATGATGATGGGTTTTATTCTGCAAATATGGTATGAAATATGTTCTGTTTATGAATCTGACAATTGTTATGACTTTCGATAAATGCATGTTTATGAAAAAGAACTTAGGCCTTAAGATTGACCGAGAACTCCTGCTATTGACCTCTGGTTTCTGTCAAAAGATCCCCGGTTTTAAGAAAAAGAACTCCGGCATTTTAGAAACAAAGTAATCCGTCCTCTTTTGAAAAGTACTCCTGTCTTGAAGAAGATGAACTCCGGCCTTTACGTCTTTAAAGAAGCCTCCGTCCTTTTAAGAAAGAATACGCCGTCCTTTAAAAAGTCACTCCGGTTTTAGCACTCCAGATTTTAATGAAAAGACACCCCGGTTTTTGAACTCCGGATCTTAAAGAAAAGCCACTCCGGCCTTAGAGCTCTGGATTTTTGAAAGAAGAGTCAATCCGGATTTTAGAGTTTCGGGAATTGAAAGAAAATGAACTCCGGATTTTAGAGCTTCGAAAATTGAAAGAAAATGAGCTCCGGATTTTAGAGCTTAGGATTTTGAAAGAAATTGAAATATGGATTTTAGAACTTCGGATTTTGAAATAAAATGAGCTTCAGATTTTGAACAGAAAAGCACTCCGGATTTTTAAAAGAAAAACACTCCGTCTTTTGAAAAGAAAAGTACTCCGTCCTGTTATGAAAAAGAACTCCGGACTTTTGATGGAAAAGTACTCCGTCCTGTTTTGAAAAAGAACTCCGGACTTTTGATGAAAAACACTGTCCTGTTATGAAAAAAAAAAAAAAAAAACCGGCCTTCTGTTTGAAAAAGAACTCCGGCATACAGGAACTCCGAACCTCTGTATGAAAAGAAGAACTCCAGCCTATGTATATATGAACATGGAAAATGCATGTAATATGGACAGCAAGCGGAACTCTATGACTTTTGAATTATGATGAATGGCCATTAAAGAACACGAACCAAGAACCGAGTTCCACAAACTTGTTGTTAAAGATGGATGAAGGATATTGGAGTGACACTCGAGGATTGCCTCCTGGGCCACGGGAGGGGACCTTCTGGTGGCATAAGAATTATGGACTACGGCCCCGTATGCCGGGTTAAAGGCATCACCTTCCGCCCCAGGGAGTATAATGAGGGGATACGGCCTTAAGTTGTGGGGTTACACACAACCCGTCTTCGATGTTGTCCGCTCCCGTTCGGTCCCTAAAGATCTCTAAAGACGATAAGAATTTCCAATGATCTTATTAAGACGACAATAAGAAAAGGAACTTCCGTACAAAAGACATGATGATTTCAAATTTCGATTTTATTCGCTTATATACATATATGATTTCTGTTTTCTGCATGTGAGTACCTTGCTGGGTTTTGTGCTCACTCTTGTTGTTTTCAAATGATGAAAGACTCATGGAGGACGAAGTGGAGTAGGATCTCACGGTGTAGCCAAGTTGTCCGGTTGACCGGAGCTGACTATATGAAGAGCTTGTTTTATTTTCTCTGTTATTTTGGGGAGACTTGTAGAACCGTTCCGCTGTTTTATCTTATCAATGTTAGTATATTTCGGTGTTATGAATAAAAGTTATAAATTTTTTTAGTAAGCATCTCAGGGCATTTAGGTCCGGCAAACATTAGAGTTGGCCGGACAAGTTTGAAATCAAACCGGTGGGCCAGCTTTATGAAGTTCAACCTCACGAGATCCTGTGTATGAGTGAAAAGAACAACTAGACAAAAGAATAAATTTTATGTCATTACTTATTTTATTTTAAGGCAAGCATTATGGGCTAACGGCGACTTTATGAAGTAAATTAAGGCCGGGCCGTCACAGTAATTGAGTTTGATTTTATTTTTATTTTATAGTACGGTTGAGTCATCATATTGTTTACTTTGATTTTTCTTTGGATGTATTTTCTTATGTATGATTGAAATCATATTTGTCGATATTAAGAAGTTACTTTTGAATGTGATATTTTTATATTTTATAATTTGATATACTTTTATTTAAGGTCTTTTGTCAACATTTAGATTTTTAGATTCACATCTCGATACTATTTTAGATTTTTTGTTGGTAGAATGAATAGTTGAGTTTTAAATAATAAATGACAAATCAATTTAAGCTAATTAAAAAATAAAATTTGAAATAATCATATTATGGGATTTGGATGTGACAAATGTATATAGTTCAATCAATTTTATATAATAGTTCTTAACAAAATAACAAACGAATGTTTCTATGATAAATTTTAAAACTTTCTCGCTCTCTTGAGAGAAGTACAAATCTCATAGTTGTTTTCCTCAGTATAAATATAAAAACTTTTTATTTTAAAAAAATTATAAATATTAAATCAAATATCTAAATAAATTCCTCAAGGAACACACTTGCATGGAATATCACAAGGAAAGTCAAATGCACAAATTTTATAACTTTCTTTTCAAATGTTTTTGTATGTAAATATAGTATTTTAAAATATTTACTTATTTAATGAAAACGAACTAAAACTTCTAAATTTTTGGTAAAACAAAATAAATTTTCAAAATATTAGCTAAAATTATATATATATAACAATATTTGATGTAAGGATCTAAAATATGGCATACATGGATAGTAAAATAAGAAACATAAACAAAATAGAAGGATTAAAAAATAGACAAAAAAACAAATTTAAATTTTTTTGATTTAAATATTTAATCTAACATATCTGACCCCAAATCTCATAAATCTCTTTTCTTTTCTATCTCTGTCATCATTTTCTTCTCCCTTCTCTTTCGCTCTCTTCTCGCTTGTCTTTCCCACAAAGTGAATGAAATAGTACCCAATCAACTTTATATAATATAATCAGCGCACGAGCGTCAAATACTTCTCAAACATACACGAGCGCTGTATCATTTGCGGCGTAAGTGCCCATATTCTATTTAATCCCAATATGAGCACTCCAATAAGGGCATCTCAATCGCCGTAATAAATGCACCTTAAGCACAACTTATTCTACTCAATATGCACATGCGCAACCCATAAACACGCATCAAACGTGGTTTTTCTACCTCAAATGCACACACAAGTGTGGAGACATATACTCATTAGGTACCGAGTTTGATTCTAAGTACTCTAATTTTACTCAAATTCACATCATACAATATTTATCAAATTCACCCAAAATTATATTAATAATGTCGTAGACTATAAATAAAAATTAAATGTTATAACTCTCCCCCCTTTTAAAATTTTATCATTAAAATTTTCAGACCTAATAACAACAAGATTGATCTCTGTATGGGTCCACCATACTTTCATTGCACAACTTTGATATCTTTTCTCAAAACTCAAATCAGGGCCTTATGATATGTCAAATCATCATCAATCATCACCCATTCCTTGATCATTTGGTATGTTATCAACTTCAACTTCCAACTAGTCAAATTTGTTTTTCTTTTACTCATTTCCATTGAGTAAGCATCGATTAAACACTTTACCAAAAGTACTCAAACACAAATGCACTAACTATGTTTGAATCAAATCTTGTTACCTTGTAAAAATTTTCTAATCCTCCTAGCTTTATCCACCACAATATAATAGAAAAATTGAGACAATTTCTTAAACTTAGCATCATATTTCATCATTGATCAATTTTCTTGCCTCAAGTGGGTGAACATTTCTTCCAACTTTTAAAGGATAGTTGTCAAAAAATCACTCTTCATAAAAACCTCTGCAAATATACTACTAGACATCTTCTTGTTCTCCAAGTTGAAAATCTTTTTCTTCATGTTTTGTCAATGATCTATCTCTTTATCCAACTTATAATCAACAAATTTCACATTCTTTTCCTCATAATAACAAATAATCTCAGATATATTCTCTACCCTATAAAACTAATTCTCTACTTGATCGGGTCAGGATCACCCAAAGCCTCAGGAATTCATTCTTTCAAAAAAACGATAAAATGGCATCATGCCATATCTCGGATTTCCATCTCTTTTCCTCACTGCAAGTTCAGTGTAATGACATTGAACCATCCAATCTTATTACATCCGACATTATAATCAACATAGCCACATATTCTTAATCGTAACTAGATCTAACTCATTGAATTTTTGACATCTTATGTGTCTGTTAAGTAATAATATTCAAATATTTAGTTCCTTATAATCATATAAGATATTTCTCTTGTGACTTTCTCGTATACCATCCTATCACATTCCTTACATGAATTGGTATTAATTATTACTAAACAAATTCATATATTAATAGTCCCTAAGCAATTAAAAATTAGATAACCTAAAGTTAGAATGGACAAACCAGACTCAAATATCAAAAGGTAAAATAACAACAAATTATAAAAGATATAAGATCTAACCAAACTAACTCTATCAAGTTATCAAATAAAATATATTGCAGTCAAGTAAAAGTGTCAATAAAATCTCAACCAACATGTTGCATAACCTATACAAATTGAAAAGATAAAGTAACCCCAAATATATAAAAACCGTAATAAATAAAATATACAACAATCTCAACTATCAATCCAAATATAAAATTTGAATGCAAACTATAAATAAGTCAAATCTTCAAGGATTATCTATTCAAATCCTATAAGTATATGCAGCTCGCTAATTTAAAAGGTTAACAAATATTCATAAAATGTGTGCCTGAATTTTAATAAGTACATATATAGATACATAATAATAAATATATATTCATAAAATAAATTGATTAGTGAAAAAAATAAAACATATACAAAATCTAATATATAAAATATTCCAATATGTTGGATGTCCAAATGATGATTATGTACACCAAAATTTATAATATGCATATCAATATTAAATAATCCAAAATATATAAAATTGTTTAAAGTTCAAATAATATGATTGCAAAAGGTTCAAATGTTCAAAGTATGACAAATCCGAATACTAAGACAAACTTGTAAAATCTCAAAAAGTCAAATATTTTAAATCGGAGCAATTAAAATTCTAAAAAACTAAATCATATTAAAATCTAAAAATTAGGGGTCAAAATATCAACTTTGAAGAAGGATTGTGTGTGCTTCTAGTAACATTAGGCAAAATACTGATGTTTAAACTCATCGGTGGGCTAACTATAAATACATTTTATAGATCGATTAGACACTGCTTTTGTTATATCGTCCATAAGAACAGGTGCAATCGTTAAATACCAACATTCTGTCTAATCTGCCTATTTATAGGTACACTTCAAGCATTACTTATTCTGTACAAAACACGTATTAGCATCCCATTAACATGCATTATGATCACCCTTTTTGCCTCAAACATGCACGACCGCGGAAACAACCGCCCATCGGGTGTTGAATCTGATTCCAAATATTCTAATCTTTCTCAAAATTTTACTTTATAATATTTTTAAATTTGACATAAAATTATATTAATGATATTATAAATTATAAACGAAAATTGAACGTTACAGTTTGTATTATTGTTCTAAATTTATACATCCAATATAGTTTATGTGACATATTAAACTATTATGGTGATTATCATATACCAATTAAATGATATTTTTTAAAAAAGATTTTAAAATAGTTGAATATATTTTTTTTCAATCTACACATTGATGGTTGAATTTTATTTGTCATATCTTTCAATAATTTTTTAAAAAAATATTTTTTGTGTGATAAAAATGCAAATTGGAATTAAAATAATCAACAATGGCAATAACTATGAGGAGAACGACAAGTATCAATAAGAAGAAAGTGTGAAGAGAAGGAATAAGCCGGAGGGTAAAGAGAAGAAGAAAAAATAATTCTACCTTTCTAAAGGACGGATAGATATTCAAATTTGGAGTGCTTAAATTATGATATTTTATTTATAAAGTTTTGTTGCGTCCCGGGCCCACGGTTGTCGTACGGATTAGGGAGCCTTCGGATTCCCAAGCGTGCGGCTACTTCGGAAGAAGGGTCCGGTCTCCGTCCCTATGAACCTGGACCTGCACAACACAAACAACAAACAAGAGGTCAAGGGTCCGGCAGGATTTCTCCCACCGAGGCCGCTCTGACGCTCAAGTCAGCAAATTCCCGCAATAAACGGAAATGGCGCACGCTAAAGGGGTGCGCGGAGAAATGCTGTGAAGCGTAAGAGGTGCTTGTGCGATGATGTGGAGAAATGCAATGAGCAGGTGGTGGAAGGCCTGGCTTCCTTGATACACCGCAATGGGTGGCTGACTTTCCCGTGATCTCAGAGGATGCTGGGATGGTGAGTGAGTTAGCTAGATGAGACAATGCTCCGTCTTCACTCGTCACTCTCGTGTTTTAGAGAAGAGGGAAGCAGTTGAATGCAATTCGCCGTTTGAATTCTTGATTCAACGGGAATTAGAGAGTGTTGGATGCTTGGAGAAAAATCCAGAAAAAGATCCAAGGTTGATCGAAAAAGTCCCTTTCTCTGTGGGGTGTGAGGGCTCTTATACGCCTCTCCCCGTTGGACTCTTGGGCGCCAAAACGCCCGTTGCTTGGGCTATCGCGCCGCTGGTCGCTGTCATGGACCGCCGGTCACGCCGGTTGTCCTGTTGCCGTGCTTGGCACGCTGCTGAGCGTTGTTGACCACACCCGATTTTCCCTGAGCGGGGATTGGTTGGCCACCTGCAGACGGCTGCGGGTGGCGTTGGCGCTGTGCCAGCCACGCCTCTATTGGCTAGCCTTTCCGCCTGTTCCCGGCGACGCATTTAATGCGCTGCAGGTTTCCGTTGCCTTCTTCCATCGTGGATTCGCGCCCCAGGATTCTCGGGCTGGGCTGATTACTTCATGTGGGCTTCTGGTCCCCTTATGGGCCGCGACCTGCTTCGTGGGCCTGGGCCTGTCTCATGGGCCAGGACATGGGACCCAACACTAGCCCCCCATGCCTGGGCCGGCCAGTGGTCGGGCCTGGCATGTCCTCTGGGCCCATTTCCACAGCCTCATGCCCTTCCTCGTGCCGCACCATTTTTGTCGTCTTCCAGGTTCGCGCCTTTCCCAGGAGCCAGGGCAGGCTTTTCAGGCGCTGCCGTGACCTGTCACTTTATCAGGTGAGATTCACGCGTCTTGGGTTGCGTCTGACCAGCGGCTGCTGCTGTTGCCCGAAAGACATTTGCTGGATGCCGTGTTGCGCTGGGTGAGGGGATAGCCTGCGTCTTGCCCATAAATAGGAGGGCACTCGAGCGAGTGGAGTCCATCCCTTACCAACAAGTCGAAAAGGCAATGAGAAGATTCTGGCTTTCCCCACCCCTGGTGGGCACTCAAGAAGGAGTTGGATGGACCACTTGCATGCCTGAGATCCCTGGTGGATACCGTTGTAGCCTACGCCCTGTGGCTTGCCTTCTTTGCTAACGAGAGTGGCTTGGCCATTCCGCCGTCGTCGCGTGCTTCCTTCCGGGTTGTGGACTGGCTAGCTTGAGCGGATTTTTGGAGGATCCCCGCGGGCACCTTCTTCTGTTTGAAGAAGGCTTTCGTAGGGGACCACTCCGCGAGCCATGCCAGGGCGCTAACCGCGGAAGGAGTGCGAGGTCAATAGCCCTCCGCAGAGGCTGAGCTTCTTGCCCGTCTCTCCCGGAGTGCCTGACTTCAGTGCTTCCTGGACCCCGGTGGACTGGATGCTTTAAACGTCCACCGGGGGATGCTCCTTGCTTCCCGCCCAGTTCGCCCAGTGAAATACCGACTGCTTCAGCCGTCGGGATCTGGTGCAGATCATGTTCGTCGGGCTCTCCTGGGACGAGGTACAGGAGCATACCGGGCTTCGCACCGCAGTCTTCTTTCGTCTTCCTCGCAGCTTCATGGTAGTAGATCTTGTACTTTGTAAGAAAGTATTGATTAATAAAAGAAGTAGCCTCTTTTATCTTCAATTTTTGTCTCGTCTTCGTAAATGCTTTTCTGTCGCTGGGCATTTTGCCCTAAGGATCCACGCGTCATCCTTTGGGAGCTCGTGGGTCCCTGTCAACCGTCACGTCTCCTGGGATAGCCAGCGCATTTAATTTCTGCGCGGCCAGGAGACGTCATTCCGTCTTGGAAACGCTCAAGTGTTCAGGGGCCCCCCACGTGGAGAATCCTCATTGGCCCTTCCTTAAATGCTTTCTGTCTTTTGGAGTTGCCGCCCTTTCAGGAGAAGATTTGCCTGTTTTAAATACGCCACTTTCTCCCGAAATCTGGCACATCTCTGTACTTGTGCATCCACTGGCAGTTCGATCTTCCTCTGCGTGTTTTTTCGCCACGAGATCAATGGAGGACACATCCAGCGACTCAGAACGCTCTTCCCATGAGTCTGAGTTCGGCTCTCATGCCCCTGGGTCCTCAGGAGAGGCCCGCTCTGAAGCCACGGTGGCTGGCCCTTCATGGAGTCGGGGATCTCCTCCAGGTTTTGAGAGAGTCCAACCGCGTCGAGGGGCTGCTGCGATTCAGGTGGAATGGCTGAGGGCCCGCGTCGCGCATTTAGAGAGCGCTCTGGCCGAGTCGGAGGCCAGGGCCACACGACTGGTGGGTGCCAATGTGGGGGCGCATGACCGTATACTGGCACTTGAAGAAGAAATGGAGCAACTCGGGCGGCGACACAAGGCTGAAGTTGCTGCGCTGCGGACGGAGCTGAGGTCGAGGCTTCGGCCGGAAGGAGTGAACCCGGCCTTGGAGCGGAGTTATTTTGACGCCGTTAGGCTTTGCCGAAGGCTAGCTTCTTTGGAGGATCCAGCCTTCCGCGTGGGGGTCCTAGATCCTCGTAACTCGTCCGCCAAGACCCGTGATCAGTTGGTGGATTATCACGTTCAAAGCTCCTCCACCGGCCACCGGGACCATTAGCCATTTTCGTCGTTGTTGCGCCCTTTTCTTTTCTTCGCTAGCGTTGTAACAGAACTATTTGCCGTAATGAGAATCTATTTTTCGCATCGTCTCGTCTGCCGAATTCTCTTGTTTCTTGGCTGTTTCTCCCCCCCTTTTTTTTTTGCATTTTCGCTTTGCGCTTATTGTGCGCGTTTTCAGGGGTTCTGCTATCGTGAGCCTCTATTTAATGCGGCGGCGCCAGCGTGGACCCTAGCCAGGCTGCTGAAGGGTCGCGCCCGTTAGCCTGGCACCTAGCCATCATTGCAATCGATTGAGATTCTGCGATGCTCCTTGATGCCACCACGTGTCTCAATCTCCGGAGGCGGTGGCGTTTTTGTTTCCCACCTCTTGGCTTGGCGTTGTCTATTTAAACCAGACGACGATCGCTTCCTTCCTTCCGCTGATTTCTTCTCCTTTTTACTCTTGTGGTTTTCGAGAGACAAATGGCAGCGAAAGTAGAGAGCTCTTCTTCTTCTCATGTTTCCAGAACTGTGCGCCATGGTGTCTGCAACACCAGGTCGGTTTTGACTGAGGGGCACATAGCCTCTCTTAGGGTAGACTATGCGATTTCCAGCGAACTGAGTTTTCGTGTTCCCGACGCATAGGACAGAGCCAACGCCCCCCCAGAGGGCTTTATCACGGTGTACGAGCATCATCTGAGGGGGGGCTTCGCTTTTCGCTGAACTGCTCGTTGCACGCAGTGGTCGAAGCGCTGGGAGTCCCAATGGCAAGGCTACATCCCAATGCCTTGCGCTATCTGGTATCTCTGTGCGTCTTCGCTCTCATGCACCAGTGCACCTTCAATGCGAGGGCGGCAAGGATAATTTTTCGGTTCACGGAGTCGGAGGATTGGGTATCACTTTCCCCCAAGCCGGGGTTCAACTTTCGCGGCACCAATCCTGACTCCGTGAAGGGCTGGAAGGAGCGCTTCCCCTTCCTGCAGGAGCCCTCTGACTGTGAGCTTCCGAGGGCGTGGCGCCCGATCTCAGAGTACTTCCGGGACAAGCCCACCGACGAGGACTTTGCAGAATCCTCGAAGCTGCTATCCAACATCAAGTCGGAAGAAAAAAGGTTCTCGGTCCAGGGTTATTTCCTCACATCTGTCACGTTTGAGATCGGCAGATGGGGACCTCCTGCTGGTTGGGCGATAGCCGGTCCTGGCAAGGAGTTCCCTGGAGAGACAGCCAACTCCCTACTGCCCGGGGGGAACGAGGAGGGAAGCTGCTCGTTGCTGCTGTCATCGAGCGACGATGAGGACGCGGCTGCCCTTAAACGGCTAAGGGAAGCCGAAGGGACCCCTTTGAGGAGGTCCCGGAGATGAGTCGCCGGTCCTTCCATTGCGGGAAGTCCGGCTCCAAAGAGACCTGCCAGCGCGAGTCGCCAGAGGGAAACTGCCGCACCCTCGTCGACTTCAACCGCGGAACTAGCCGCTCGCGAAGTCTGCGAGGTCGAGTCTCTACCGGGATCCATCCGGCGGCGGTCTTTGTTGAGGCGACTTGACGATGTCGTCATATTGGAGCACCCGGAGGAGCCATTCGCCACTGCTTCTGTGCTGGCGACGGGGATCAGGGAGCCTAAAGAGCCTGCTGTGATCTTTGCGGAGCCCCTCTCTGCATTTAGGCCTCCGGGAGGTTCGATCCCGCCTTTAGAGCAAGGCGTCGTGTTCGCCGCCGATCCGGTCGGGGGCCAGCGAAGGGCAGCCGGGACGTCCTCGAGGCAGGAGCCTTCGAGCGCTCCTACGGCCGTCGCGCTTCCAGCCAGCCCGCCTCCAGCAGGCAAAAGAGCGGAGACCCAGGGAGATGCTCTCCCGAGTAATCTCGCACGCTCCCCGCGCGTCGCCCCTTCTCCGGTACGGTTGCTTCTTTCTGGACCTCTTCCTTTGTTGTTTATTTTGGTAATGTTTCTGATCTTTCCTTCTATGCAGGTTCCTGGTGGTGCGGTCCCGTTCGATGTGCAAGCTAACTTTTTTCGTGGGGACCTGCAGCGGACCATCCTCAGCGGGCAACAACTCGTCCACAGCGGCCAGGCCCAGATCGCATCTCTTACAGAGGAGAACGGACAGCTGCGGCGGAGAGTTGAGCAGTTGGAGGGTCTTCTCACCGCTGCGGAGGAAAGAATCGCCAGGTTGGTCGGAGATATGGTTGGTCGGCATTCTCCATCAGAGGTGCAGCTGGTGATGGATGCTCGTTATTGGGACGGCATCCGCTTGTGTCGTAGGATTGTTTCCGGGGCGGCTCCTCACATCCCAGTTGGCGTCCTCCATCCAGGGAACGCCGGGGTAGGAGAGGCGTCGCGCCTGAAGACTTTCCCTGAGGAAGCGGGTCCATCGATCCTTCCTGATTAGCCTTTGCTGACATTGAGTTTTGAGATTGGCTTCTGTCTTTATACCATATCTGTTTTTTACATGAATGAGAAGCATCTTTTTACACTTCGTGTCCATGCTTTTTCTATCGTAGAGTGTTGCTTGCTTTTCGCTTTTGTTTCCGTTCGTTGGATCATGCTTCATATTTGAACGTTGGGCTCTTTGGAGCCGCTGTTGTTAAGGCCCTATCCAGGCGCCTTCTTGCGTGGTGCTCGTCCTTCGTAAGAGGATGTCATCACAGCTCACACGTTTGGGGGGCTCAATCCGGTGGAGCAGATGTCATCGCCAAGCCCCTGGAGCCTCAACGAGGGTCGGTGGCAGCGGGTCGCTGCGCAGAATCAGGACTCCGGGTCTAGGACTCGGTCGCGTATGATTGCGGGAGGTGTGTCGCTCCTGCTCAAAGCGTTATAATCACCAAGTTGAGGTCCTAGCCCACGACCATTGTAGACAGAGGGTGCTCTCTTCTGTTGGAGAAGGTCGCCGCACGACTGCTATTCTTTGCCCCCTAAGGTTTTGTTGGCCGTAGAGTGGGGACTCAGGGAGCCCCCAGGCCTAATGTTTTGACCGCACGGGTCGTTGGCGTGAAGCCTTTGGAACGGATCGCCTGGATCCTTTGTCCTAGCCTACGGCTGGACGCCTCCGGGCTGCCTAGCACGGGGCTTAGTCTCTGGGTGGCCGCTGGGGCTTTTTGGCGCCGAGCCATGGTGAGTAAAGCCGTCCCCAGGCCACCTGGCGTGAGGACGGAGTCCTGAGACGGTCTGCCTTGGACCGCCTGGCACTGAGCCAAGGACTGGTTTTACGGACGAACGCTTGTCCTCCCGACTTAGGGGCAGTCTAGGTCGTTTGATTCAAGAATGCGATGCATGTCACTAACTCACACAAATGAATATAGAGGATGATAGAGCAATTATGATAATCAAAGATAAAACTCATGTTCAAGCACTCATTATGATGCATGCGTGTGCGACTTACCTGAGTCGAAGTTGCATCATTGATAGTATTTTCTTAAGTTGGCGGCGTTCCAGGTCCACGGGACCAATTTGCCGTTTTGGGCGCGTAGCTTGTACGCTCCGCTCCGGAGGATTGCGGAGACGAGGAACGGTCCCTCCCACCCAGGGGAGAGTTTGTTCCTATTCGCGATCTTTCCCGCCGCCTCTACGCTCGGAGGACCGGATCTCCAACTTCCGGTGGGCGTGCCTTCACTCGCTTGTTGTAGTACCACGCGACTCGCTGTTGGTAGGCGCGCCCCGGGAGTCGTGCGGCGTCTCGAACTTCCGAGAGGAAGTCCAGACTTTCCCGAAGCCTTCGTTCATTGGTGGCCGGGTCGAAGCATTCGATCCGCAGCTTAGCATTCCCATTTCCACGGGTACCACGGCCTCGGCCCAAAGCAAAGGTTGAAGGGCGTCTCCCTTGTTGTTTCTCGCGGTTGTTCGGACGACCATAGCGATGGTAGCTCCTCACCGGGAGCCCCTGCGTCTTCCAACACGGTTTTCAACCCGTGTGCGAGTGTGTGCGGTTAGTGACCGACTGTCCGTTTGCTTGAGGGTGCGCCACGGGCGTGTGCACCGGCTTAATGCGAAGGTCGCGTAATACCGTGAAGCGTTTGCCGGTGAACTGGGTTCCGTTATCGGTTACTACAACCTCAGGAATCCCAAAGCGGCAAACAATGCCCTGACGGAGGAACTCCGTCGCGTTTTGCTCTGTGATCTTTGCGAGTGGGACGGCTTCCACCCATTTTGTGAAGTAGTCGATGCCAACGATCAAGAATTTTCTCTGCCGGCAGCCATGGGAAGGGGTCCAAGTATGTCGAGCCCCCATTGTGCAAACGGCCATGGGGATTGGAGATAGTGTAGCTCGGTGTGCGGCTGGTGCGTCATGTTGCCATGGACCTGGCAACTTTCACACTTGTAGACGAATTCCATAGCATCTCGTTTCATGGTGGGCCAGTAGAACCCTTGTCGCATGACGTTGAACGCTAGGTTCTTCCCGCCAATGTGTGATCCGCTTGCCCAGGTGTACCACGCCCAACGTCAGAGTCGGCCTCCTCCGGAGTAAGGCACTTCAGGAGAGGGGTGGAGTATCCTCCCCTGTATAGTCTCCCATTTAGGACCGTGTACCATCCCGCCGTCTTCTTGATTCGCTTGGCTTCGTTGATGTCTTTTGGTAGGGTTTCTTGTTAGGAACTTTATGTATGGCGTCATCTAGTTGTCCCTCGTGTTGACATGAAGGACTTCTTTGTCTTCGGCGATCCGATCTTGGGTACGTCCCGGGACTTCCTGGGCTCCCTTGCGTCTTGCTCTGATTCGGCGGCCGCGTCTGGGCGGTCGGTGGTGGCGTTCGTTATCCGATCTCGGGATATGCTCGATTTCAAACCGACCGAACTCAGGGATCAGGGCCCTTACTTTCGCCAGGTACCTCACAAGTTGTGGGTTCGAGGCTTTGAAGTTCCCCTTCACCTGATTGACCACGAGTTCAGAGTCACTACGCGCGACCAACGACCGCACGGAACACTCCCTCGCCAGTCGTAGGCCCGCAAGGAGGGCCTAATACTCCACGACGTTATTCGTGGCCGGAAAAGCCAGAGTAACGGAGTATACAATCTCCACGCCCTCGGGCGTCCTTAGCACGATACCAGCTCCGCTGCCTGTCTGGGTAGAAGATCCGTTTACGTTTAGGGTCCACACAGGTGAATTGTCGTGCTCCGTACCTCCTGGATTGCTGTCCTCGTCTCGTGCTGGCGTCGCTGCCTCGACGATAAAATCCCCGCAGCTTTTGTCCTTTCACGGCTGGCGGGACCGAATTCTAAGTCGAATTCTCTCGGCTCGGCGGCCCACTTAACCAGCCCGGCCCGACGTCTCTGGTTTTACGCAAGATCGACCCGGCTGGTCCGTCAAAGATGACGATCCGGTGAGACTGGAAGTAGGGTCGCAGCTTCCGCGCCGCATAGACAAGCGCGAGCGCCATTCTTTCAGCGTGCGGATAGCGGGCCTCTACGTCCGTCAACACCCGGCTCACGTAGTACACCGGCTGTTGCTTGCCTTCGTGCTCCGCAACTAGCACGGAGCTGAGGGCTGACGCCGATGTGGCCAGGTAGAGATAGAGATCTTCCCCTTCGCGCGGCGAGCTTAAAAGCGGCGCGCTGGTGAGGTATGTCTTTAGTTCCCTGAAGGCTTCGTCACATTCTTCATTCCACTTGAACCCGTGCGATTTGATGCCCCTTAGCGCCTTAAAGAATGGCAAATACTTCTCGGCTGATTTGGCTAGGAGCCGCGAGAGGGCGGCTATCCGCCCCGTCAGCTTCTGGACTTCTTTTATCATTCGCGGAGGGTTCAGGTCGAGTATGGCATTGATCTTTTCCGGACTGGCTTCTATGCCGCGTTGGGACACGATGAAGCCTAAGAATTTTCCAGAGGTCACCCCGAACGCGCATTTGACAGGATTGAGCTTCATCCGGTGCCGTCGGAGGATCTGAAAGTCTCATCTAAGTCGTTGACGTGGTGGCTCGCGACTTTGCTTTTCACAAGCATGTCGTCGACGTACACCTCCATGTTCCGTCCGATTTGAGCTTCGAACATTTTGTTTACAAGGCGCTGGTACGTCGCGCCAGCATTCTTGAGACCAAAGGGCATCATCTTATAACAATATGTCCCCTGATCTGTCATGAACGAGGTGTGCTCCTCGTCTTCTGCGTCCATCCGGATCTGGTTGTATCCAGAGTATGCATCCATGAAGCTTAGTAGTTCGTGCCCGGATGTGGAATCCACGAGCTGGTCGATCCTGGGAAGCGGGAAGCTATCTTTGGGGCAGGCCTTATTCAAGTCCGTGAAGTCGACGCACATCCGCCACTTGCCGCTGCTCTTTTTCACCAGCACGACGTTGGACAGCCACTCCGGGTACTGGACTTCTCTGATGAATCCGGCGTCCAGGAGCCTCTTCACTTCTTCCCTGATGGTGACCAACTTCTCGACAGAGTGGTTCCTTCGCTTCTGCCGGACGGATTTTCGGCTCGCGTCAATGCCCAGCTTGTGGACTATGACCTCGGCCGATATCCCGGGCATGTCAGCGGGAACCCAGGCGAACACGTCGGAGTTAGCCGTGAGGAAGGTAATTAACTTGTTGCGCTCTGCAGGGTTGGAGGATCTCCCCACGTTGACGCACCGTTTCGGATCGGAAGGGTTAAGCGGGATTGCCTCAGTTTCCTCCCCTGATTGGGCCTGTTGAAGCGACGTCTCGTCGCGGAGGTCCAGGTCTTCGCTTGGTTTGCATGGTGCCACGGGGTTGATTTGGGACAGGTAGCAAGTCCGTCCCATTTCTTGGTCTCCAAGAACTTCTCCCACACCCCAGGGGGTGGGAAATTTCACCTTTAGATGCGGGATGGACGTGACGGCCTCGAAGGCAGTTAAGAAAGGTCTGCCGAATATGGCGTTGTAGACGGATGGAAGGTCGACGACAAGGAATGCAAGCTCGCGCGTCATGGAGCGCGGGTGTGTCCCCACCGTGACTTCCAGCCGCACTATCCCTTGCATGGGAACTGGTTCGTTGTCCAAACCGTATAATGGTCCGTTTGCAGCCTTCATTTGGTTCCGTTTTAGTCCAAGTTTAAGGAACACAGTGAGATACAACAAATTTTATGAACTTCCATTATCAATGAAGACCCGTTTCAGTTGGTAGTCATCACCACCAGCTGAAACAAGGGCCGATACAACAAGGGGGTCAGTGTGGGGAGAGGTTACATGAGCCATGTCGTCGCTACTAAAGCTAATGACATCATTCCTAACCCCTATCTTCGCCCGCTTGTCGCTGGAAGTCGTCTCTGGCTGTCCGTGCCTGGCGCTCGCGGCGTCGACGGAAGAGATCATGTGGACTATGCCGGCAGCCGTGCGGGCTCTCGGAGGCTCGCTGGCTTCACCGTTGGAGGGAGCAGGTTCCTGCCCCGAACCTTTCACAAACCGCTTCAAGTGTCCGCGCCGGATCAGATCTTCAATTTCTTGCTGCATGGTGGCAGGTTCTCGATCAGTACCCCAAACGGTGAAATGGCGATGCCAGATTTCAGTCGGTCACCGCAGGACCCTTGGGCGTTTTTGGCCACTTGAAGAATTTTTCATCCTGGATCTGCATCGGGATGTTTGCACGGCTATCGTTCGGTGGGGTCGTGTGGTCTGCTTTGTAATCCCTTTGGCCCGGTGGGGGCATTTCTTTTCGGTGCTTCGAGAAGCGGCGGCTGTCGCTGTCCCTCTTTCTCCCTCCGAAGCTCTAGGGGCTTCGGGGGCGTCCATTCACTCGGGGCACTTCGCCTCGTTGGCCTCTTGGCCGTGATGTACGCCGGGCAATGGTCTCGGCCTCCCGGAAGGTCCGAGGGCGCCGGTACGGCAGATGTTTGAAGAAGTCCCCGCCGCCAAAGTGGCGGCGAAGGCGTTGAGTTTGGCTCGTCGGAGAGGTGAGGGATCCGCCTCGCCTCGGTGATGAAAGCGGTCCGTAAAACCGCTTCAGGCTTTCATCTTGCCTTTGTCGGAGGCGGACCAGGTGCCAGGGTTGCCTCTCCTCCCTTCTGCTGGAGGCAAACTGGCTCAAGAAGCTATCAGCAAGCTCGTCAAACGAGCGTATGGAGTTCGGGGGGAGACCGTGGAACCAGAGCAGTGCGTCACCCCTGAGGGTGACGGGGAAGCACTGGCACATCAGGGCCTCGCTCGCCCCTTGTAGAGAGAGGTGGGTGCGGAAGCAGTTGAGGTGGTCCATTGGGTCCTTGCTTCCGTTGTATCCCTCCAGGACCGGCATTTTGAACTTGCTCGGCACGCGTCCATGAAGTCCATGGCGAAGGGCGAGCGGCATGGAGGTCGGCGGAGGAGGGCGTGGGTTTCTCCTTATGCAGGGTGTCCCACAACACCTTGACTTTCTCCTCCATCGAGGGGTCCGTAGAGCCTCTCCGCGCATTGAGGACGTCACGAAGCTCCGTGTTGCCCTGGAGGTGCGTCTGGGCTCGTCGAGGGTGGCGACTCTCCGCCTGGGAGGCGCGTTCGCCGTTGGAGCCTGCGGCGGGTGGCCTCCTATTGCCACGCGAGTTTCGGGGGTTGCGCCCTTCGGGGCTGTCCTCCCTGTCGTCGTCGGCGGGATGGCTTTCCGCCTCGTTCTGGCCATCTTCACTTGGTGCAGCCTGGGCTGCGGCGCGGTCGAGTCGGTTAGCTCGTCTCCTGCGAGCGGCCTCTCGGCGCCTTTCTCTCTTCGAGGTGGAGGCACGGGCGGCGGAGAGGCGGTCCGGGCCGAGCGATCCCGGTGTTTGCGCAGATAGCGAGGAGGATCTCCTTCAGATTGTCTATGTCCGCAGCCAGGCGGCGGACGTCAGGCTCCGGTTGATTGTTTGCTTGGTTCCCCGCGGGGGGAACTTCGTCTTGGGCTGTGACTTCCACCGCAGGAGCACTACCTTGTGCTCGGGTGTTCACCATTTTCTGTTGTTCAACAGCTAGATGGGAAAGAGACACTTGGCTTATTGTCAGTTTCCCACAGACGGTGCCAATGTTGCATCCCGAGCCCACGGTTGTCGTACGGATTAGGGAGCCTTCGGATTCCCAAGCGTGCGGCTGCTTCGGCAGAAGGGTCCGGTCTCCGTCCCTATGAACCTGGACCTGCACAACACAAACAACAAACAAGAAGTCAAGGGTCCGGCAGGATTTCTCCCACCGAGGCCGCTCTGACGCTCAAGTCAGCAAATTCTCGCAATAAACGAAAATGGCGCACGCTAAAGGGGTGCGCGGAGAAATGCTGTGAAGCGTAAGAGGTGCTTGTGCGGTGATGTGGAGAAATGCAATGAGCAGGTGGTGGAAGGCCTGGCTTCCTTGATGCACCGCAATGGGTGGCTGACTTTCCCGTGATCTCAGAGGATGCTGGGATGGTGAGCGAGTTAGCTAGATGAGACAATGCTCTGTCTTCACTCGTCACTCTCGTGTTTTAGAGAAGAGGGAAGCAGTTGAATGCAATTCGCCGTTTGAATTCTTGATTCAAAGGGAAGTAGAGAGTGTTGGATGCTTGGAGAAAAATCCGGAAAAAGATCCAAGGTTGATCGAAAAAGTCCCTGTCTCTGTGGGGTGTGAGGGCTCTTATACGCCTCTCCCCGTTGGACTCTTGGGCGCCAAAACGCCCGTTGCTTGGGCTATCGCGCCGTTGGTCGTTGTCATGGATCGCCCTGTCACGCCGGGCATCATGTTGCGTGTGCGCATTGGCAGCGTTGTTGACTACGCCCGATTTTTCCCGCGGGGATTGGTTGGCCACCTACAGACGGCGGCGTGAGAAGCGTTAGCTTGCGCCGGCCCACGCATCTATTGGCTAGCCTTTTCGCCTTTTTCTTTGTTCGTGACGCATTTAACGTGACCTGAGTTTCCGTTACCTTCTTCCATCGTGGATTCGCGCCCCAGGATTCTCGGGCTAGGCTGATTACTTCATGTGGGCTTCCTGGTCACTTGGCGCGGCCTGCTTCGTGGGGCAGGGACTGTCTCGTAAAGTAGGGACATGGACCCAACAAGTTTAAATTTTAGATAGTTAAAAAATTTAGACCATTTAATATGATATAAATTTTTAATTTAAATATCTATATTTATATATATATATTTATTTAAGTGGATGGATGCTCTAAGCATTAGTTTTTAATATTATAATCTGAAAAATTCTGACACTTATTGGCACGTAGTGAAGCATGTGTAATGATTTGCGTAATATATTTTTAAGAACCATATATTGCTTACTGATTTTTGGCATTTTAAAAATTCCTTGAATTCGGCATTTTCTAGGCGAGTTTAAATGACAGCTCTACTAAACTTATTATTCAATTTGATTATTTAACATAAACGATAACGATGAAATCATTATAATCAAGCATATGTATAAAGTATTTAAATATTTAATAATGTAAACAATAAATTGTTCTAGATAAGAATAATAAAAAATATATATAAATAAAATAAAACTCTATAAATACAAATAAAATTAAAATAAATATGATAAATAAGTGGTGCTACTTGTGGAATGCCTCGATTTGAATGATGTTAGCCCTGTTAAATAGGGTCTAACATTACAGATCAAGCTACACAGAAAAATAGCCGGCCCACAGGCCCAATTTTGTCATATCTTGCATCACTCCTATGGAGATATATATATATATATACCCTTTGCCGTTACTTATATTTTTTAAATTTAAAATAATAATAATGTGAATGAAAAGCTACAAATATAATCTTTTATCATATTCAAACAATTCTCCCTACTCCTACCCTTCGACTATTATTCTACAATAAGGAAAACAGAATCATTGAAATAATTCTTATTTTTAATTTTTATCTATAATTTATATATTAATATTATTATTAAAAATTTATTATTAATTATGATATATAATTTTTATTAATTTATCATGATATTTCAATACTAAATAAACTACATAGTGATAGTGACTTAGAAATATAAGAATCAAAACCTAACTTAAATACCACTACTTCCTCTAATTCTATTGTAACTTAGAAAATATTATAATAATATATAATAACTTTTTAAAATTTGATTAGATAATAGATAGAAACAGTTTGCTTGTAAAATAATATAAAAAAATATTATTTTTTAAAAAATTTTAAAGGTATCAAATATTTAAAAATAATATGATAGATCGTATTTTTTTTTTATCAAAAATCAAGTAGGATTTTATCTGTAATATAGATATCCATCAATGCAAAACCTGTACAAATTCCTGTCTTACAATAACCACAATATATATACTACACGTACACAAGATCCCAACTGCCACAAGGATAACAGGTGACACCGACGTTATAACTCCGGGTATAATGTCGGCTCGAATAAAATGTCAACTAGGTAGCCAAATATTACCATAAAAGCCTACAGAAACACATACATCTATCATATACTGTGAAAACTAAACTATGTATCCATCAATACCATGCACATACATCGATATATGTATACGTATCAAAATAATATAATGTATTCCATCACATATAAAAATCATAAATTAAGTTCCAAAAACTCTTCAATGCAAGATCCGCAGTCTACCCTATGTCTACAACCTACTCGGACTCGTCAAATATAAGAGCGTGCTCATCTAAAAGGAAGAAAGAAGTAAGGAAGAGTCAAATACTCAACAAGTACAACATAAACATATAATAAGCAATATATTCAAATGAAACAGGAAATGGGATAAAAGTAATATGTAAGGATGCATGAAGATATGAAGTATGAATTAATATACTTTCTAAATTATATTTATTTTTACAGATTAGGACCAATAAGCCTTAGTAGTTAAAAGTACAGATTAATGAGAAAATGATCATGATACTCCATATCATTTAAGATTGAACTATATACTTGACGTCCCGTAGCAGACGGTATACTCTTTCGCCGGCATACAAGGCCAAACACATAGTATATATGGCCAATAAAACGCTCCCTAACCACCTGCGGTCCAGAGACAATCCTTATACTTTCACAGTAATATTTTAAGGTATGCCAAGTAATAGCATCCATTACAATATATGGCCATGATAAATTTTGACTTTTTATAAAAATATTAATGGCCTGCCAAGGGATATTACCTCCTGAAATATAAATCCGTGGCTCTAATTTTATGATTTCTTATTTTTTGAAGGAATGCTCATCAAACTTCTTTCACAAATTTATCTCTCTGGAAGAACAAATTATATATATAATAAATTATGGAATTCCCTCCGTATAATTGTATAATTTTTCTCTTTCTTTCAAATTTAAATTTTCTCATAATTTACTTTATATGCACGGACATCATAAATCATATGAAAAAATAAAAATTCTTACCACCGAGAGACAAATATAATTTTAGAGGCTTCCGGACAACATTTTCTTCACAATTGGTTAACAAACATAATTTTCAAAACATATAATTAAACACATGTAAATATATACAATTTAATTAACAATTAAACCATGTGGAATCATACAAAAATATCTAAGGCATCGGGTGAACAGTAATCACGTGGGTTTAGGGGTCCGAATTTACAAAACGGAGCAAAATATGAAAAATTGGATACCCAAACGGTAAATAACCCTATTCAAGGTATGGGCTTTCATTATCTATGGCCAAATTAAGCTTGGAACTCAAAATAATGAGCAAATAGTGGTTGGGCTTAGGTCTAGGGTTTGGGCGAAGCTGTTCTGCGTGAAACGAGGGGAAAATCAAACATTAAAGAACAAATAATTCATATAATAATTATGGGTTCTGTGATTTACATATTTTGGGTGGGTATCGAAACAAAAATACCTGAGAGAATACAAATCAAAATCAAAAAAGAGAGAGCAAAGATGGTATGAGTACACTTATCTCGACCCGATCTACTACTTATCTAACTGGATCAAGCTCAGAATCAGATTCAGGAATCTCATTTTTAGTCTTTCTCTCTCTACCCGGCATCCCTCTTTCTCTCTCCTCTCCTTCTTCATTCGCATTTCTGTTTCCCTGAAACTGCTCCCTGCTTCTCCTCCTAACTCTCCCTTCTTCTCACGTTATTGTGTAATTATTATTATTATTATTATTATTATTATTATTATTATTATTATATATAATATGTTATTATTATTATTATTATACATTATTATTATATATATTGTGCATATGTTAATTTAATATGCTCCGAAATCATGACATGAACCAATTGCAAAAAAAATTATCGATCGGAAGTCTTATACTTTTAATTGGTATGAAATGAAAAGGAATTCTTAATCATCTCAAGCTCTAAAGAAAACTACACATGAACTATAAATGCGTGAGAATTTAAACTTGCAAAAAATGTGAAAATATGAATCTGAATAAGTTTAATGGAAAAACAATCAATAAGGGATATTTTACAATTAAATGATGAACTAATGAACTATTCTTTAGAATGAAGAACTGATTAAATTATGAAACGTTCTCCAATAGAGTGGGAATGAAGAATTTTGTACTTAAGAGTAGAATTTTCTAAAGAATTAAGGAACTAAGAACTTGGACTAAAGATTATGGATAATAAACTCTGACATATCATAAATATTATAGGAAAAACTCAAGAATTACTCTGACCGTATATCCTATGTAGCGTTTTTAGTGTGTGATATTTCTTTACATACCTTAATATATTTAATGGAAGGTCGTTATTTGCTATGGATGCCGCTCGGGGCCTATTAACTACGACCCCGTCTATAGGGTTGATATATAGACGACCATCCTCTGAGCCGAAAATAGGAGGATATCGGCATTAAATTATATGGATTGAACACAATCTATGCAACAACTGACTATTCTTTTGATCAGTGAGACCTACTGACCCTGGTCCCTCAACGAAGTAAGTTTTCGGTAATGAATTTATAATTAAGAAAATGACAAGAAACCGAGCCAAAGAATATGGAACGAATCATGAAAATATTCCTTTCTAAGAAAATGAACGAATTATGATCTCACATGCTCCCCTGTCATTCATATATACATTACTATATTTTGAATATGAAATTATGCCTGTCTTTTGATATATATATATATATACCTGCCTTACTAAGTTTTAGCTCACCTTTACTATTTTTCTTCCTCCAGATGAATTTGAGTTGCACCTGATAAGGTAGGATAGAGGATTTAAGTCGGCTAGGTTCGAAGACAACATTATGGACTTAGCTATAAAGATTTGTGTCCCCTGATGGATTATTTTGTATTCTAATGATTTTTATATATAATTGTATAACGATGATGATGATATATCCGTAGTATAGTTTTTATTCTAAGTCAACGTCATACCGGAGTTATAACCTCGGTGCCACGTAAAATTTTGTGACTTTGAATCCTATGGTTGAGATGTTGTGACTTTATTATATATACTATAAATGATATTCACAGGTTTTGTATTTGACCGATATCCATATTATAACCAAAATTCTACCAGATTTTCGGTTAAAAATACGATACGTCACAAGTGATATCAGAGAAGAGATGTTTTAGGTTTGATCAGAATATTGCACGGAAGTTTAGGATAGAATAGGAAAGATTGAGTAAGTAGATAAAGGCATTGGATGATTAAGTTAGATTGGGTAGTTCTAGTTATCCTAATTTTAATAGCTTAGGTTACAACTAAGTTAGAGTTAGAAATTAGGTTTGATTATCTAATTGTGGTGACCCTGTATCCAGAATGAGATATGGTAATGTTTACCTCATGTAAGTTGGAATATAGATCTTGAGGTTTTAAATGGTATTTGCGATGACCCATTGGTCAGGAGGATAAAGATACATTATGGTATATATTTGTGGATGATCTATTGATAAATATCTTTTCGAGTAGATCTTGGGAGCATGTTCTAAGTCATAGATAGTTCGGTCCCTGGATTGAGAATTCTCATCATCCCATGGCTTGATAGTGAGGAAGTCTGGTGCCCTGGATCAGAGTTTTGCAGTGATGGCACATAAGGTAGATGTATTGTTACCGTGATAGAAGGTAGAATTTCTAAATTTTGATATTGTAGCACAAGTATTGTTTGGAATCCTGAGTATATAATTTTCATTTGTGATTTCTAAATTTATTTGTTTATTTAAAGATTTAGGATTAATACTAGTGGTATCAAGATCTACAATATTTTCTTGAGTTTGTAGAAATAATTGGTTGGGTTGTATTGATTTGTTTGAGGTATCAATTTTTGATCTGATTCGGTGGTAGTTTGGTGGGTGAATCGTCATGTCAGCGTAAATTGGATCGGTAAAAATACTACACCCAGCAATTGGGTTGTGGGATATTGAGGATGAATCCGAATTGATCAAGGTATCTGGAAATTAGTATCATTTTGCCAGCAAATCATTTAATGAGGATTTGTGGCAAGTCTATTTAGTATATGAGACAGCATTTAGAAGTTATCTTCTGGATGCTAAAAATTCTCAATTGTATATGTAGTCGAGGATGATTCTTGAAGTAAAAGATTACGCTATTTTATCTTTGATCGGCAATTCGATGCTGTATTGAAATCGACACTGATCGTTGAGTATTCCATGCAGAGCCAAGGAAGCATCGGTTTCGTGTCACTATGGGACGCTCCAAAACTTTCAAGGTAAATAAGATAGATGAGGTTATCTCTGGATTTTGAAATCAGGTCGCGTAAGAGATTAATGATTTGATAAGCGGGTATCATGAATGAATAAGCTATCTGTTTGATTTATGGCAAGGGCTTGATCATTATAAGATCGATATGTGTCCATAGCATTGTTGATTAGGGGATAATTGAGAATTGTACCCGTGGCAACATTCAAGATAAGGATTTGGCTGTTACAAATTCCAGTAACGCTGTTTGGGTTTGAAGGCTCATCGGTAATCCAGTGGATTTAATAGAGTGGATCTTTCAGCCGCATTTGGGACAATTTTGTGAAGGCTTTTTCGAGAAACTCATAAGATCGTGGGAATGTATGAATTCTATTTGAGGTCGGTATCACGGATTCGGAAAGCAGTTAGCTGTGTGCTCAATTAAAAAAGAATGTGAGTTGATTAAGAAAAATGTTATATCGGAACTAAGGTTTCTCCGTTGGTGTGAATGTGGTTCCATGGGAATTTGAGTAATGGCTCGGTTGGGAAGGATTGATTGATGTCACAAAAGCATACGTTTCTTTCAAGCCTAGGTGAATTCGGAATGATATCTGTTAGAGTATTCATCGAGGTTTTGTAACGTTCGTGAGCCATTTGGCTTGGAGGCGTTCAGTATCTGTTGGGATGAGATACATGAAGATTGTTTCTTATGAATGAAGGGTAAATTATCGATTAAGTCGTTTGGATTGATCCCTGATGGATCCAATGAATTATAGCAAAATGTGATATTTTTTAAAAAGATCCAAGATTATGATTTTTCTATATTGTTTATGGGTGGATGCCTTTGGATTAAGGGGGGGAGAGGTACATAATTAAACTTACTCCACTTGTAGTTTGGAGTTAGCAAGTAGGAATTTTTAGATCTAAGATATTTTCGATACTTCATAGGAATTGTGAAAGGTGAGTAGTGAGCAAGTTGACTTGTCAGTATGCCAACGCGATAGTAAGTTATTAAATATTCAAATTTGAGGTTTTAGTGGTAACTCACGGTTGTACCAAATTTGGGTTAATTGCTTGATTGTATTTTCGATGTTCGTTGTTATATGAGGATTATGGGTTTTGTCTTGAATATATCGATATCATTGGGATTTTCTTGGGTCTATAGCTGCTGTGTAATTAAAGTAACGCAGTGGAAGCGTTGTGGGCCTATAGCCCAATGATTTCAGAATATGATTGAGGTTCTGTATGATCAATCATTTTCGATGCTTAGAATGAACAAAAGTAAAAATTTATTAGCTCGTACAAGGTATTGAATTAAGTCGAGAAAATAGTCGATAGAATTGGGTTGCCTTCAGATTTTGTAGGTTGTCATGAAGTTTCCCGTAATTTAATGATTGAGAAAAATAAGTACGTAATCAAGTTAAACCACAATTAGAGATCAGAAATTCGTTTTATGATGAGGTTCTAATCTAAATTTGGATAAGTAACATGAGATATTGGGAGATAGGATAATTCATTTGTATAAAACCCCATAGGATGAATCATTGATCGAGGATGTGGCAAGGAATCATGAAGAAGAACTCAGAAAGAATTTTCCTTAATCGTAAATCTTGAGGTTCATCAAATTTCAAAGATGAAATTTTTATAAGTGGGGATGAATGTAATATTTTAAATTTTTATCCGAATTAATTGAAATTATTTGTTATTATTATTGGGTAATATGGGTGTGGTGAAGATTAATTAAATATTATGAGATTTTAAAAAATGATAAAAATTGTGAAATGGCACCGAAGCACTCCCGTATTGTTGTCCGAATACCGATTTGGATTTTGGGAATGAAGGAAACATAAAAAGAGAAATAATAATAATAATAATAATAATAATAATAATAATAATAATAATAATAATAATAATAATAATATAAAAAAGCAGAATGGGGGATCTGGAAGAGAGAGGAGGGTTTCGCGGAGAAGAAGGTGGCACAGCAGGCCATCAACCGTCGTCATTGGAGCAAATTGGTGCTAAAAATGGAAGCCCAGGAAAGTCTCACTATGATTCAACCTCCATTTTGTGAGATGGTGTGAAAGGAAGGAAAAGTCTCGAGCCGAAGGAAGTGTCACCGCCTTCATCATAGAAGATGGATGAAATTGAGTCAAGTAAATCCTTCCATTTTTTTTGTGGATATTGATTTTGGGATTGTATGTACCGATTTTAGGAGAAATCGGTTGGATCGGGAGAAATGGGGAGGAGGGAGGAGGCGCGCACGGAATAGGGTTGCACGGAGAGATGAACGACGGCGATGCACGATGAGAGAGCGTTGTGTGGTTGGTCGGCGGCGACACACGAAGGAGGCTGTGCACGGGTGGTCGATGATGGCGTGCGGCAGGGCCGCATAGAGAGAGAAATGGCATGGTGGAGAGAGACAGTAGGGCAGCGACAACGGCTCTGGCGGTGAGGAGATGATGTTGGAAGGCCGATGATGGCTGTGCGAGGCAGGCTCGCCTTGGAGAGAGAGAGGGGCAGTGCACGAGATTGTTGTCAACAGCCAAGAAAGGCGTCGGTGGCAGCGGCGATGCGCAAGTGGTCAACGGTGACCAGAGTCGACGTGTGCAAAGCCGAGTGGTGCCAAAGGCGGTGGAGCAGGAGAGAGGAAGAGAATAGTAGAGGGAGAAAGCCATGGTAGGAGAGAGAAACGTGCCTTTCGGGTATTTCGGGTCATTATTTCTTCTGATTTGTGGGGTATAAGGTTAATGTAAATACACTTAAACTCTGCTCTTTCGTTTTCATACACATGTGAATTTTATATCCAATTTCGTAGTTTTGATAGGTTTTTGGACACGAGACCCTAACCCGCACTCCCCTTTGGACTTTATCTGAATTAAACGTAATGTATACATATATTATGAATATATTAATTTAATATGCTTCGAAACCATGGCATGAACCAGCAGCAAAAGAACTATCGATCGAAAACCTTATAATTCTAATTGGCATGAAATAAAAAGGAATTCTTAATCCTCCCAAATTCCAAAGAAAACTATGCATGAATTATGAATGCGTGAGAATTCAAACTCACGAAGAATATGAAAATATGAATCTGAACATGTTTAATGGAAAAAGTACTAAAAAGGGATATTCTGCAATTAAACAATAAACTGACGAACTATTCTCTGGAATAAAGAATTGATTGAATTATGAAATATTCTTCAACAGAGTGGGAATGCAAAATTATGCATTTAAGAGCAGAATTTCTAAAAGAACTAAGGAATTAAGAACTTGGATCGAGAATTACAGATAATAAACTCTGACATACCATAAATATTACAGTAAAAGTTCAAGAATTACTCTTACTGTGTATCCTGTGTCGCGTTTTTAGCATGTGATATTCCTTGGCATGTCTTAATAAATTGTAGTGGAAGGTCGTTGTTTGTTATGGATGCCGCTCACGGCCTATTGACTATGGCCCCACTTATAGGGTCGATATGTAGACGACCCCACTTTGGTTCGAGAATAGGTGGACATCGATCTTAGATTGTATGGATTGAACACAATCCATATAATAACCAACTGCTCATTTAGTCAGTGAAGCCTACTAGCTCCGGTCCTTCAACAAAATAAGTTTTCGATAATGAATTAATAATTAAGAAAATGACAATGAAACGAACCAAAGAATATGAAACAAATCATAAAAATATTCCTTTCTAAATCATGAATTATGATCTCACATGCACCTCTATCCTTCATAAATGCATTATTAAATTTTGAACATGAAATTATGCTTGTCTTTTTTATATATATATATATATATATACGTGCCTTGTTGAGCTTTAACTCACCATTGCTATTCCCCTCCCTCCAGATAAGTATGAGTTACACCCGATGAAGCAGGGTAGAGTATTTAAGTTGGCTAGGCTCAAAAATGTTGAAGACGACCTTATGGACTTATCTATGAAGATTTGTGTCCTCTGATGGACTATTTTGTATTCTGATGGTTTTTATATATAGTTGTATGATGATGATGATGATATACCCGTAGTATAGTTTCTACTGTATTAATGAATGTTTAATTTTTCGTAGATCTTGTTATAGTTAGTTGGGTATCTAGTGGTATCTATTATGAGCCAACGTCATACCAGAGTTATGACGTTGATACCATATGAAGTTTTGTGGCTTTGGATCCTATGGTTGAGATGTTGTGATTTTATTATGTATACTGTAAATGATATTCACAGGTTTTATATTTGACCAATATCCATATTACAGTCGGAACTCTGTCGGATTTTTGGCTGAAAACACGATACGTCACAATGTACCTCGGAATAAATGGGGATACTTCTCCCAGATTTCGTTCTCTCTCTCCCACGTCGCCTCTTTGCGGGAATGATTCCTCCATACGACTTCACGAGAGGGATCATCTTCGAACGTAAAATCTGATTTTTGCAATCTAAAATCTCCACTGGTTCCTTCAAATGCGATAAATCTTTGTTGATAAAGAAGAAACCATAATAAATAACATGCACCGGATCATAGATGTCTTTCCCTGACATCGATACACGGAAGACGCTATGCACCTCAGCCAAATTCAGTGGCAACGCCAACAGATACCCCACTTCTCCAACTTTCTCCTAAATCTCGAACGGTCCAATGTAATGCTACCTCAACTTTCCTTTGACGTCAAACCTCGTGATTCCCTTCAATGGTGAAACCTTAAGGAACACAAAATCACCGACCTCGAATCGGAACTCTGGTCTTCTTTGGTGCGCGTAGCTCTTCTGCCGACTCTAGGCAACCCTCAACTTATTAACAATCATCGCAATCTTTTCTAATGTCTCTCCAATGACATTGGGCCCTATAAGTCGCCTATCTCCAGTCTCCTCCCAATGGATCAAAGATCGACACTTCCTACCAAACAATACTTCAAATGGAGTCATGCCGATACTTACCAGGAAGCTATTATTATATGCGAACTCCGCCAATGCCAAGTGATCATCCCAACATCCTTTAATCTCCATCACTGAGGCTCAAAGCATGTCGTCCAAAATCTAAAATGGTCTGCTCTGACTGACCATGGGTCTGGGGATGACACGCATTACGAAACTTCAGATTCGTCCCTAACTCACGATGCAAACATTTCTAAAATTTAGAGACAAAGCGCGGATCATGATCAAACACAATAGACGCTGGCACACTGTGCAATCTAACAATCTTGCTGATATACAGTTGTGCCATGTGATCACGGTAATATGTAGTCCGAATGGCTATAAAATGAGCTAATTTCATCAGCCAATCCACGATAACCCAAATTACATCGTGATTCCTCGGGTTCCTAGGCAATTCAGAAACAAAGTCCATCAAAATGTCTATCCACTTCTAACTCGGGATAGGCAACGGCTGTAACAATCCCGAAGGCTTTCTCCTCTCAGTATTTAGCTGCTGACAAATGTGGTATCACCCAATAAAAGCAACTATCTCTCTTCGTATGTTCCTCTACCAGAACATCTTCTTCAAATCTTGGTACATTTTATTGATCTCAGGGTGGACAGTGTACCTACTCCGATGTGCCTCTTATGATTTCTTCCTTCAACTCCTTATTATCAGGCACACATAGTTATTCCCAGAATATCAGGACCCCATCAACACGAACACTGAAATCAATTCGGGAATCCCCACCAGGAGCACCAACAATGTCAATAAAAAGTAGATCATTTACCTCCCTTCCTCAATCCTCTAGAGTATTTCAGGTTGCACCTATAAGAAAGATAACATCATACGATTACCCTTGACGTAATACTGGATGTGATAAGATTTCAGACAATCCAACATCTCTAGCAACTTTACTATATCGTCGCCACCAAACTAGTTCGGCGATTCAGGGCATCCGCAACCACATTTGCCTTCCTCGACTGATACTAAATTTCACAATTATAGTCCTTAAGAAACTCAATCTATCGCCACTGACTTAGATTCAACTCATTCTACGAAAACAGATACTTGAGACTCTTATAATTGGAGTACACTAAAAATTTCCAGTCGTACAAATAGCGCCTTCAAATCTTCAATACAAATACCACAGCGGCTAACTCCAAATCATAGGTCGAGTAGTTCTTTTCATGGGCCTTTAATTGCAAAGACCCGTAGGCAATCACCTTCCCATTCAGCATTAAGACACATCTGAGCCCAACCTTAGAACCATTGTAGTAAACCTCGAAACTACCAGAATCATCGGGAAGAGTCAGAATCGGTGCTGGAGTCAACCGATCCTTTAACTTTTGGAAACTACGATCACGTTTCTTGGTCCATTCAAATCTGGCTTCGTTCTTTGTCAATTGGGTAAGTGACAAGGCAAAACGAGAGAAATTCTTTACAAATCGACGATAGTAGCCGGCCATACCCAAAAAACTACAAACCTCTGTCACAGTCGTTGGTCGATCCCAACTGATCACAGTTTTGAACCTTTTTGGATCTACCAAGACACGTCCTTTTGAAATGAAGTGGCCCAGAAACACAACCTCCTCAAGCCAGAATTCGTATTTCTTCAACTTTACGAATAATCGATGCTCCTTGAGGGTTTGGAGGACAATCCTCAAATGCTCCTCATGCTCCACAACACTCCTCGAATAGATTAAAATATCATCGATGAAGACCACAACTTATCCAAATAGGGCTGAAAAATCCGATTCATCAAATCCACAAATACAGTGGGAGCATTTGTCAAACCGAACGACATAATGAGAAACTCATAATGGCCATATCTTATTCGGAATGCCATCTTTGCTACACCTTCCTGCTTAATCCGGAGCTAATGATATTCCAACTAAAGATCAATCTTTGAGAACACTCGGATTCCCTACAATTGACAGAAGAGGTCATCAATCCGTGGAATCGGTATTTATTCTTTAATGTGATCTTATTCAACTCACGATAATCCACACAAAGCTGCAAAGTCCCTTCCTTCTTTTTCATGAATAGGTCTGAAGCACCCCATAGTGAAACACTAGATCTAACAAAACCCATATCAAACAATCCTACAACTATTGCTTCAACACTCTTAGCTCAGCAGGGGCTATGCAATAAGGGGTCCTCGATAGAGGTGCCGACCCCAGCACGAGATCAATTTCGAACTCGATCTCATGGTGTGGCGATAGAGCAGACAGCTTATCGGAAAACACATCTTCGAACTCGCACACAACCGGAATATCTTTCACAAATTGCTCACGGCTCTCCACAACGCTAGCATAAGCTAGAAAGGATTCACAATCGCTCCTCAACAAATTGCAAGCTTAGAAGGCTGAAATAAAACTACATTCCTTCAATCTCCGAATTTCTTGAATGTGAAAAGGCTCAAACTCTGGAATCGCAAAAGCCACTCTCTTGTGGAAGCAATCAATAGTTCCATGATATCTTGACGATTAATCTATATCCAGAATAACATCAAAATTATGCATCTCCAAAAGAATCAGATCGACAACCAAAGGCAAACCATTCACCTCAACAACACACCAAAGGTAAGAAATATCGGTGATAATAGAAGATCCCGTAGGTATCGATACAACCAAAGAGAAGTCAAGAATTATAGGAGAGGATGTAATATGACAAGCAAATCAACGTGAAATAAACGAATGCGTAAATCCAATATCAAAAAGTATTGAACAAAAAGTGCCACAAATGGAGAGAATACCCTCAACTACATTATCTAATGCCTTTGCTTGACTCGTCGACACTGCAAAGGCCTTTCCTTGGACAACGGGCTTAGAAGTGCAGGCCTTCTATGGATGAGGGCATTCTTTGGCCTGGGTGCCCCCCCGGTCGCAATTAAAACAGCCGCCCGTCAATCTAAAATAAGACTTGTTCTCATGCATCTTCCCACAATATTAACATGAGCCCACCGAAGCTTGAGAAGATGAGGAGGTCTAACTACCCTTCTTTTCTGAATCCGGCTGCTTTGTTTTCTTGGACAACCTTGCACAACTCACGCCAGAACTAGCACCAACTCCACTCTTACTTGACAATTGCTTCTTGAAGAACTATTCCTTGGCAAGATCTTGTTCATGGATGAGGGCACGATCTAACACGTCTGCGTAAGTTGTAAACTTTAGGGTCGCCAATTGCTTGCAGATATCATTATGCAAGCCTTGCAAAAACTGCCTTGCCTTCCTCTCCTTATTGTCGAGCATGTATCTTTCTGAACATGGAGGATAGACGAAAAATATTTCTCCATGAATACTTTCTAGAATATCGAGCAAGTAATCTCATCCTCAGGCACCCAAAGGCTCTCTTCTTCATTTGCCACCAGTGGTGTGCCTCACCCTTCAGATGGTAGGACGCAAACAGAACTCGGTCCTTCTCGGGATAATGGATGACAGCGAGCGCCTTATTCAACCGTTCAAACCATGTGTCCGCCTTAATGGGGTAAGGCTCCCCCAAAATCTCTGAGACTCGCTTCTAAATGAGGCAATCATTGGCAGAAGGTCCAGGATTAACAAAAGTCTACACAGGAGCCGGAGCGGGAACAGGGGAAAGATTCCTTTGTTCAATGTTCTCAATAATATTAACCATTCAACTCAACAAATTTAAGTATTCAGCTTCTTGGTCTCGCGGCTGACCACCTCCCTGCGAACCTCTCTATCTAGGTGACATGATCGGCTTTCAATGACACTTCTTAAATAAGAACAATTACGAATTAGTCAAAATATTGGATTCTAATTAAAACATTATCATCAACGCAATTAAACAAAACTATCGTCTTAACTTAGTTCTAGTCTAAGTTACATAAACTAGAGTACCTAGAACTACATTCTATACCTAAATCTACCTATTCAGTCTTAGCCTATACTACCCTAAGCTTCCGTATAAGATCCAAATCAAATCTAAAGTATCTCTTTCTCTGATACCAATTGTGAAGGATCGTATTTTCTGTCAAAAATCTGACAGAGTTTCATCTGTTATACGAATATCTGTTGATACAAAACCTGTACAAATCCATATCTTACAATAAGCACAATATACACACTACACAAACACAGGATCCCAACTGCCACAAGGATAATAGGTGGCACCAATGTCATAACTTTGGGTACGATGTCAGCTCGGACAATATATCAATTAGGTAGCCAAATATAACGATAAAAGCCTACGAAAGTATATACATCCATCATATACAATGGAAACTAAATTACCTATCCATCAATACCACGCACATACATCGATATATATATACGTATCAAAATAATCCAATGTACTCCATCACATACAATAATTATAAACTAAATCCCAAAAGGTCTTTAATGTGAGATCTGCAGCCTATCCTGAGTCTACAACCTAAACGGACTCATCAAGTATAAGAGCGTGCTCATCTGAAAGGAAGAAAGAAGTAATGGTGAACCAAATATTCAACAAGTGTAATATAAATAATTAATAAGCAATATATTCAAATGAAATAGGAAATAGGATTGAAGCAATATGTAAGGATGCATGAAGATATGAAATATAAATTAATGCACTTTCTAAATTACATTTATCTTTGTGAATTAGAGCCAGTAAGTCTTACTAGTTAAAGGTACAGGAGGACGAGAAAAGGATCATAATACTCCACATGATCTAAAACCGAACTACATACTTAACATCTTGTAGCGGACAAAATATGCTTTCATCGATATATAAGGCCAAACACCTCGTGGGGAGTAGTATATCTATCACCCGGTATACAGAGCCAATAAAACACCCCCTAACCTCCCGCGGTCCAGAGGCAATCCTTGTACTTCCACAGTAACATCTTAAGACATGTCAAGGAATATTATCAATACATTGTCAGAATAATCATTAAGATTTCATTAAGCTTTCACTGTAATATCAATGGCATGTTAAGGGATATTACTCTTCGAAATATAAATCTGTGGTCCTGATTTCATGATTTCTTATTCTTTGAAAGAATGCTCACTAAACTTCTTTCACAAATTTCTCTCTCTGGAAGAACAAATCATATATATAACAAATTGTGGCATTTTTTCGTATATTTGTATAATTTTTATCTGTCTTTTAGATTTAAATATTCTCATGATTTAATTTATATGCACGGAAATCATAAAGTGTAGAGAAGAATAGAAATTCTTACCACCGAGAGATAAATATAATTTTAGAAATTTCTGGACAATATTTTCTTCACAATTGGTTAACAAATATAATTTTTAAAATATATAATTAAAGACGTGCAAATATATGCAACTTAATTAACAATTAAACCATGTGGAATCATGCAAAAATACCTAAGGCCTCGGGTGAACAGTAATCACACAGGTTTAGGGGTCCAAATTTACAAAACAGAGCAAAACATGAAAAATCGGACACCCAAACGGTAAATAACCCTATTAAAAGTATGGGTTTTCGTTATTTAGGGCCAAATTAAGCTTGAACTCAAAATAATGAGCAAACGGTGGTCGAGCACGAGTCTAGGGTTTGGGCAAAGCTGTTCCGCACGAAACGACGGAATAATTCATGCAATAATCATAGCTTCCGTGATTTACATGTTTTGGGTAGGTATCAGAACGAAAATACCTAAAAAATACAAATAAAAATCGAAAGAGAAAACAAAGAGGGTATAAGTACACTTATCTCGACCTAATCTATCACTTCTCTAACTAGCTCGTGTTCAAAATCGAATCCAAAAATCTCAATTTTGCTCCTTCTCTCTCTGCCCGGCATCCCTCCCTCCCCCCTCCTCTCTCTCTCTCTCTCTCCTTCTTCCTTCGTGTTTCTGTTTTCCTGAACCTGCTCCCTGCTTCTCCCCCTAATTCTCCCTTCTTCTCACGTTATTATTATTATTATTATTATTATTATTATTATTATTATTATTATTATTATTATATACTTATACATTTTTTAAAAAATTTTAAAATTTAAATCGATACTTGGACGATCGAACGAGTATACTTCAAATGCCAACCCAATAAATCTAAATATCTTTCAAATTTTTATACTATTTAATTAATTTTTTTCACACCTAAATATCCCAAAATAGTAAATAAATTCAATTAAACCGAATACAAATTTGAGATATTACAAATAATACATGAAAAAAGATAAGAGATAACGATTATTGTTGCGTTTTGGATCCGTGGTTTCCGAGCAACATGAATGTTTAGGATTTTAGGGTCGTAGAGAGAGAGAGATTAAGACCGAATTTTTACATGGAAAGCCTCCTCTTAAATGGGGAGGAAAAACCGCGAGGCTCAGGGCCTTTAGAAATACTTCACTACTTAGATGGAAGTCTTTACAAAATACAAGCTTTAGAATCCATTCCTTCCTTGTCTATTATTTTGAACTTTGTTCCTAAGAGGTTTTGCTCGTTGGGAGGCTTTGTCACTCTTTTTTGTTTCGTCTCGCTGGGAAGAGAGGGATTAAGCGGCCGAGAGAGAGTGGGGCTCTTTCCCTTCTTCTGAAGTAAGTTTGGGGAGAGAAAATCCGGTCCTTTGGAAAGGGACTTCACTGGGTATTTATAGAAAAGATCATACCGTTGGGGAGAAGACACGTGGCAGCCATCGAATGGCCGAGAATCGGTGTAGTGTCCCGTTGGCCTCATTTAATGCTGCTGACGTGAGCGGCAGGGCACGCGGCTGGCGCCGCTGGTAGGCCTAGACGTGTCAGGCATGCGGGGTCTAGGCGTCAGTCTTGATTTGACCAAGCTGCCCCGTTTAGACGGTGACTGGCAGTGGTTGCAGGATTTTTTGAGAATCGGCGAAGTCGCTTAGCTGGCATCCTTGGCCGAACATTGGGTAGTCCTCATCCTTCGGTGGAGCTCCTTGTGAGTCCGCGGACCCGTAAGAGGAGGCAACTCTCGGAGGATCTTCTGGGGAAAGCCCTGAAGTTTCTTCTTAACTTCTCGGACGGTTCTGAGACTCAGCAGGACTTCTAGGGTTCTCAGTCTTTTTCCTATCCGTGTATTTGGATGTCGTTAGCGATGTCCTCGAGCTTCCTTATGAGCAGACGGGACCTCTTGGGCTTCTGCTGTGCTCTTGGTCTTTGGGTCATTTGCCTCTGCCTTGGGCCTTTTGGGTTGTACTTCTATGGGCCCTTATATTGGGGCCCAACATAGCCCCCCATGCCAAAGGGCCCGAGGCTCTCGGCCGTTTGGCATGAAGTTGCTGATCTTCTAGAGGAGTTGGCTACTTCCTGTACGAATTTGGCCGCGCGCGCACTTATAACTTGATACGGACATTCCTAAATGGGTCAGAGTACGACGGTCTGTGTTCCGGATCAGGCCCTTCATAGTGACCGTCCAAGCATGTGCGTCCTTGGGGTGAGTGCGGTGTTAAGCTTGGTGGGAGATGGTCACAGGGCTTCTTCTGGGTCCGAGACCTTTCCAGCGCCGCCGTTTCATCTCCCTGCGGAGCAATAAATGTGGTACCCGGTTGATGTGACGCGCTGACAGGCGCCTTGGGAAGGAAAGGCCATCATCCCCTGAGACGAATGACCGGTCGACGCGTGGCAAGGGTAATGAGTGTGCTTTTTTGAATTCCCAAAGTATTTAAACGCCTCCTTGCTCCGATTTTCCATCTCCGTGCCTGCTTTTCGTTTTCTCTTCTAAGTGCTGAGGCTTTCCGTTCTTCCTTCGCGTGAGTTTCTTCTCCATTTTTGTTTTATGGCGCCGGAGTGAGACCAGTTTGCCTCTACGGTGACGCTCAACAAGCTTACAGAGATTCGAGCTCGATATCGAATCCCTGAGTCCACAGCCATGATGATCGCAGAGTCGCATGATAGGGCATGGTGTCCTCATGACGGCTTCATCACCGTTTATGAAGTCCACCTCAAAGGTGGGCTACGGTTTCCCATTGCGGAGGAGCTTTATGATATCATGAGGGCACTCGGAGTGCCTCTCGCCAGGCTTCAGCCAAATGCAGTCAGGTACCTGGTATCCTTGTGCGTTTTCTTCCGGTGCCACAAGAAGCTCTTGAATGCTTTTACGGTCAAGGTGATGTTTTGCTTCACCCAGAATCTTGACTGGATTATAATGACTCCCCGCTCGGACTTTTCCTTGATGTGCGGGGGCAACCCGGACTCCACGAAGCGGTGGAAGGATAAGTTTTTCTTCCTTGGCGTTCACGAGCATTGGGCCATTCCCTTTAAGTGGGGGAAGGTGGCTAGCCAGTATAGCTCTGACCCTTCGAAGGAGAACAAGGAAAGTGTGAAGGAGTTCATGGACTTGGTGCTGGCCAATCTGGGTACCTTTCACCTGAACCAGCGCAACATCTGGCTGTCCCCCGAGAAGTTTGAGGAGGCCAAGTGGGGACCATGGGCTGAAGTTTCTGCCGCAACTTCTCCCAAGAGGTCCAAGAAGAGACTAATGAGGAGAGCTGGGATACTGAGGATCGGGAGTCCCACCGATCGCCTGGGTGAAAACCTCCTCGCCGTGAGCTTGGGGCTTCCGGCGGCCGTCGTTGAGCCCTCCTCCAGTGATGATGATTTCAACATTGATGATTTGAGCGACGATGACGTGGCTGCTCCTCTGCTTAAGAGGCCGAGGACTGGCTCTTTGCCTGAGTCCTCGGGGTTTGAAGGTCTCGCCTTCACTTCCACTGCTAATCTGCTTGCTGAGTCCTTGGGGGCAATTGTTCAGATCGCGGAGCTTCCGAACATCCAACCCCCTGTGATGATTTTGTCCCCGAAGTTCCCGTTGATTTGCCTGGTGACACCTCGGACAGGATTGACCACCCTTCCGAGGACATGGGAGGCGGGAACTTCATGGTGGACACTGAGAGGGGAATGATGGCTGAGATGGTCCGAGAGGTGGTGGAGGTCGAGGAGTTAAGTGCTTACGAGCTAATGCCCCTTGATCATTTTGAGCGCCCTATTGTGGTCCAAGTCGAGCGACCGTCTGAGCTTCTTGGGGATGTTGATTTTGAGGCAGGCCCTCCGGTGCCTTTCATAGCTGCCGAGCCCGAGTCCAAGGGGGCGTCTGGGAGTACTCTGCAGGAGTCCGAGGCCCTTAAGCGGCACGACGCAGGGAAGGATCCCCTCGTTTCTAAGGTAACCCGCTGTTTCTTTTCTTGCCTTGCTCCCAACTGTTCACATTTTGATGAGCCTTTCTGCTGCAGCTCTAGGACCTGATTGGAGGTCTCAGTCAACTGGTGGGAGAGGTCGCCCAGTCCCGCTTGGAAATGGGATCTTCGAGGGCCGCCCGGGAGGCTGCGCAACGGGCAGAAACAGAGTTGGCTGAAGCTAAGGTGAAGATCGCCTCTCTGGAGGATACTGTCAAGCTCCTGCGGCTTCGGCAGGGCCTCCTTCAGGATCGAATCCTTCGTTAGGAGGAGAGGTTGAGGACGTCCGTTTAGATTGCTGAGATGGCACCAGCGCTGGATGGCAAGTACTGGGATGGCATCCGCATGTGCCGCCGAGTGGCGCGACTGATCCGTCCGCTATTTCATGTGTCCGTCCTCGATCCCAGGAAAGCCAGCGCCTTAAGTGTAGAAGACTTATACGGCGTTGCTGGGAGGCCTTTCCCCGGGCCTCCTCGCGCAGGGCCCGGAGGTGAACCTCTTACGCCCGAGGAGGCAGTTCCGGCAGACCCGACGGGATCTTCAGGAGCTCAAGAGGCTCAAGGAGAAGGGAGTCGAGAGGCGCTCCCTTGAGATTTTGTTTCTTTTTCTTATCTTGTTATACCTGTACATAAACTCATTTTTGTAAATAAGACTTGTGTTTTTTGCATCAAAGCTTTTGGACGTTTCTTTTGTCTTGTTTGTGCGAGTATCTTCTCTTTTTCCTTCTTTTTTCTTTTTTTTTGCGGCGCGATGTACGGTGCCTTACTCTCAGCTTTGAGCGCGTAATCTCTTTTAAGATCTTCGGCCTTTTAGCTTCTCGGGTTTGAGCTCGCGATCCCTTTAGGATCATCTAGCTTTTAACCTTTTGACCTCTAGGGTCCGACCTCTGGGGCAGCTCGGTCACAGTCGAGTTTTTGGAGTTTCGACCTCTGGGGTCCGACCTCTGGGGCCGCTTGATCACAGCCGAGTTTTTGGAGTTTCGACTTCTGGGGTCCGACCTCTGGGGCCAGACCTCTGGGGCCGCTCGGTCACAGCCAAGTTTTTAGAGTTTTGACCTCTGGGGTCCGACCTCTGGGGCTGCTCGGTCATAGCCGAGTTTTTGGAGTTTTGACCTCTGGCGTCCGACCTCTGGGGCCGCTCGGTCACAGCCGAGTTTTTAGAGTTTTGACCTCTGGGGTCCGACCTCAGGGGCTGCGCGGTCACAGCCGAGTTTTTCTTTTGGTGTGAGTTGCTTCATTGTTGGTGAAGGAGCACGAGAACGCTTCATAATAGACATAAATAAATGACATTTTATTGATGTACACGTTTTACATTGCGTGGCCTCCAGGGCCTTTTTAGGCCTTTTGGTTACATCAGTCCGCACACCTGGGCCTTCATATTCCTCCTTTACCGCTCCCCTGGTTCTTTCGACAGCTACGGTTGGGGTTGGCTTCACCGGTATTGGCGCCCCCAGCGGGTGGTCAGGCGTGCTCCGCACCCATTACAGGCTTGCCCTTTGAGCGGTGCGACCAGGTGCGTCCTGCTGTTCCGGGGCCATGCCCGGGTCGTGGTAGGAAGCGGTCGAGATAGCCTTCCATTAGCATCCGCTCGATTTCCACCTGGAGCTTCCGACAGTCCTCGGTGTCATGGCCACGGCTGCAATGGTAATGGCAGTACTCCCACTGGTCGCCTCCCTCTGGATTCTTTAACGCCTTGGGCCATCTTAGGAACTCATCGTTCCTGATCTGCCTCAAGATATTGGTGAGGGAGTCGGTGAGAGCAAGTGGGCCCGAGGGTCCGTCTCCTCCAAGGACCATCCGTTCGGGCTCTTCTTGCCCAGACTGCCCTTGGATCTTCAGTTGGGCACTCGCCCTTCTTTTTCCTTCCCCTATCCTTAGGGGTAGGGGATCTTCTCGTTCTCCCGGCTGACTTGTTTTGCCGGCTTTGGGTCCGAAGACCGTCTTCCAGAGCTTTTTGAGCCCTCTCTTCGTCGGGGCTTGGCTCATGGACTTTTTTCTGTTGAGGTAGTCCCTCAACTCGCCAGGAGCCCGCGTCGCTTGTCGCCTCTGGGGGGCTGCTGGACGTGGGCTTTCCGGGCGCGTGCCCCTGGACTGCTCGTCCACTTTCTCTCGGAGAGTACGGACGGCTTTTGAAAGGCTATCTACCTTCTGTACTAGCTTGCGCACGCTAGTACCGGGGCCACCACTCATCCTGCCACCCAATGGGAGGCACATGTCGTAGCGCTCTTCTTTCCGGGTGGACGCACTGTCTTGTCTGCTCATCATCTTCACGGCGTTGGTTGTTCTGTGAGGGGAAAAGCTTATGAGTCTTTTGTCAGGTTCCCACAGACGGCGCCAATGTTACGTTTCGGATCTGTGGTTTCCAAGCGACACGAATGTTTGGGATTTTAGGGTCGTAGAGAGAGAGAGATTAAAACCAGATTTTTACGTGGAAAGCCTCCTCTTAAATGGGGAGAAAAAATCGCGAGGCTCAGGGCCTTTAGAAATGCTTCACTACTTAGATGGAAGTCTTTACAAAGTACAAGCTTTAGGATCCATTCCTTCCTTGTCTATTGTTCTGAACGTTGTTCCTAAGAGGTTTTGCTCGCTGGGAGGCTTTGTCACTCTTTTTGTTCCGTCCTCGCTGGGAAGGGAGGGATTAAGCGGCCGAGAGAGAGTGGGGCTCTTTCCCTTCTTCTAAAGTAAGTTTGGGGAGAGAAAATCCGGTCCTTTGGAAAGGGACTTCACTGGATATTTATAGGAAAGATTATGCCGTTGGGGAGAAAACACGTGGCAGCCATCGAATGGCTGAGAAGCGGTGCAGTGTCCCACTAGCCTCATTTAATGCTGCTGACGTGAGCGGCAGGGCACGCGACTGGCGCCGCTGGTAGGCCTAGACGTGTCAGGCATGCGGGGTCTAAGCGTCAGTCTTGATTTGACCAGGCGTGCCCCGTTTAAACGGTAACTTGTAGTGGTTGCAGGTTTCCTTGGGAATCAGCGAAGTCGCTTAGCTCGCATCCTCGGCTGAACATAGGGCAGTCCTCGTCCTTGGGTGGAGCTCCTTGTGAGTCCGCGGACCCGTAAGAGGAGGCAGCTCTCGGAGGATCCTCTGGGGAAAGCCCCGAAGTTTCTTCTTGACTTCTCGGACGGTTTTGAGACTCGGCGCAGACTTCTAGAGTTATCGGTCTTTTTCCTGTCCGTGTATTTGGATGTCGTTAGCGATATCCTCGAGCTTCCTTATGAGCAGACGGGACCTCTTGGACTTCTATTGTGGTATTGGTCTTTGGGCCATTGGCCTCTGCCTTGGGTCTTTTGGGCTGTGCTTCTATGGGCCCTTATATTGGGGCCCAACAATTATCATTAGCTCAAATTGAATAAACAATTTTAGGTGACAAGGTTCGGAGTTTTTCAAATATGATTAAAAGTAAATCGAGAAAGACTCATAAGATCTATCATTCACTCATAGAGTCATTTTTTTATGGTGGAAGACTATTGATTTAAAAAGTATGTAAAGAAATACTTATAGCCTAAATATATAAAAATATTCCTGCACGTTGTTAATGGTAATACTATATATAAATTTTTATAATTTAAACAACAATTAATTTAAAAACTAATGCAAATAAAATGGCATATTTTCTTGTATAACGAGATATGGTTTCTATGCAATAACTTAACTTGTATCTATATTATCGAATAGTGGATTTCTACAAGGTGAGAATCCTAAAAAAAATTTCTAATTTTAAAATTTTTTGAGTATCTATATACTAGTTTCATAATTTTTGAAGCAATGAATACTATTATAAATAAATATTAAATATTTAGTAAGAATTTTTCTGCCACTTTTGACAATATTAAAAAAAATAATACTATAATTTTTTTTATTTAAGTAATAATTTTTATTAATAAATGATGAATTATTTCATATAAAATATGTACATCATATAATTAATTTTTGTATCAATAATATTTTACAATTTATATTTTATTATATAAAAAAATTTAAAAATATTGTTCTACTTATTAAAATATATTCTTTTCAGGAGTAATAATTTAGGATATTATACAAATAGAATAAACTTTGTTGCAGAAGATTGAATATCATTGCGCAATATAGTGGAACTTAGCCTATTATATGTTAGGCACCGCGTATCATTTATGTTCTAGTTTAATCATCTTCTATCATAAAAAATATATAATTGGTCGAATTGATTATATATATCGATTGAAAGATAACTAAATCGATTAAATTTTTTTAAAATTATTTTATTTTGCCCCTAAAAAATTTACAAGTACCTATTTTACAATATAAAATTTACTATTGAACCAATTATTATCATTTACTAATAATTTTATATTTTATTGAGATTATTATGATTTTTGCTGTATTAAATTTATGATGGAGGCAAGTATAAAATTTAGAGAAATAATTTGAAGCAAATATTCAAATGCATTAAAAATAGTATATATTTTGATATTATATTTTAATATATTTATGAGAAAAAAATTTTAAATATGTGAGAAATCCTCTAGTGCGAATCTGCTTCGCCATAATTATAGTTCTTTGGGTAAATTTATATGATGCATATTTTTGTTTTGAGAAGTTCTACACAAATATAATGATAATCGACAGTATAGAAAAAAATGAAGACACGTGTCTATATCTGGCAAGCAATATATAACTTGTATATACTACAATCTACATTGGAATCGTCTAATCCAATGATAAAGGTGGTTTGGGACCTCTTAATAAATAAGAATTTACTTTATCAGCTAAAGTAATAAAAAAATACAATATCAGCTAAATTTCTATATAATTTACAGTCAACCGAGTTTTTAATGTCGAAGTAGTCGATTGAATTCAAGATTTTGGAATAGTTGATTGAACTCACACATTTCTCTTGCTCGAATTAATGGTAAGAATTTATTAGCCCTGTGGGTCAATACTATATTATTTGGAATCAATAGTTGACCAAAAGGTAATAAAAATATATATCATCTTTAAAAATTGATTAGATATAAAAAATTATCTCAAAAATATAATTTTTTTAAGTTTTATTGATTAAAATCTTCTAGATGAGGCCACGAAACAAATGGAGATGTAAATAGTTTAACTTAAAAATAATTATTTTTAGATGTAATTTTTTGTTTTGTAAAATATAATATTAAATATTTGACAAAATAAATAAAATATAATATATTTTTATAATACTTTATAAATTATATTATTTTGTATTAATATTATTTGTTAAAGAATAATCAACCCGATAGCACAACCTTGACTGCACATCCACTGTAGTAGAAGTGATTTGGTAGGCCTTGTGTTGTGTTAGGCTAGCACATAAGCATACCGTGTTAGCACAATATGTGGAGCTAGGGATGGCCCAAATATTAGTTGGCATGGCTCAATTTGTACCACTATATTAAAAATTCAACAATTGAATAGTTCTAAAGAAAAGTCATTTGGTCCTATTAAATCAGTTAAAATAAATTTATTGATGAAAATTAACTTACAACTGAGATTGTATATGCGTCATAAATATTAAATAACCTACTCATGATACGTGATCTCTATTAGGCTCTTTAGATATGCTTCCAATAATATATTCTACAGTTCTAATAAGACAAGCTTCTCCATATTGAGAATCTCCCATACTATTGTAATTCTAGTGATCATGCCACTCACAAAACTCTTAAATTTTATCATTTGAAATAAGTATTTTTAAGGTTTAAAAGTTTTAAAAATAAAAAAATAAGACTTATACAACAGTTAATGCTTAGATGCTAAATTTAGATGAGAAATTACAATTGTTAAATCAATTAGGGTTAATTTAAGCCCAGTTACAAGGATAAAGATCGATAATTATGTTAATATATAAATAAAATAGAATTGGTCTGGTCCAATTTCAAATATTTTTAATTTCTAGATGCTTTATTTAAAAATACATATTTACATATAAAAATATCCTAAAAAGTATAGTACAAAGATAAAAATATTATTTAATATATTTAAAATGAATAATATTTACAGAAAAATATTACTAATTACACAAAATTATAAAACATTAATATGATTATTTTAAACTTTGTATTTATCCAAAATAAAAGTTTATCTTCATGAAAAAATCATAATTCAAGGCTGGTCCATGGAAGTCATATTTTGCACGTGACAGTATCTTGACTAAAAAATTAATTAGGTCTAATTGTTTTCACCATGCACAATGTGATATCTTTAACAAAATTTTAACTTAAGTTTTTAGGATTAATATCACCACATTATTCACTAAATTAATATGAGAAATATAAATTAATATACCTAACTTTATAAATATAAAATTATTAATTTACAAAAATTACCCGTAAAATCAACTCATTGATTTGTTTTTACCTCAAAAAATTAAAAAAAAATAATTTCTATATCTTCTTTTTCTTTTTCTCAAAATATATTTTGATACGATGTCATATTGACAGGGATATATCAACTATTATAGAATGGTTTTAATCAAAATATGTGTTGTGAATAGGTATAGTTGATGAAAAATATAAATATTTTATTTAATTAATAAATAATTTATAAGTCTCAATTAACACAATGAATTGTGATATTTATTAATTTAGTAAATAGACAAAATATATGCCCTATTATGTGGTGATGTATCCTGAATCTAAATTTCGAACAGATTCAGGTCAAGTCGGTTATCTGAGTCCGTCTCCGTCCACTGATTCTGGATCTTGCATACTATAACTACGAATAAAAGGTCAGGTGATGGTAGGATGTCATCCAACCATAAACACTCTGATACTCAAGTTAGCAAATAGCATTCGAATTAAAAATGTGAAAGTAAAGAATGTAAGGAAATGAAGAGAATTTTTCAGATGGGCGAGTGCTCTCGTTGAGAGAGGCTTTGTTGGCTCGTAAAGAACGCTGACTCTAAGTACTATGTTCGTTGGGAACATAGTGGTAAAGAGAGAGACAAAGAGCGTTTGTAATCTGAAAGCGTGTGAGCTTATGGTGGGTGAATGAATGTGTACCCTGGAGTGTGAACTCCATGACCATTTATAGTCGTTGTGCTACGATGCCTTTATTGTGTAGAAGGGTTCGATTCTCGCACTCTGTTAAAATCACTGCCTTTTCTAACGTGGAGCCTTCATGACAGAAACAATCGCTAGATTAATTGCTCTCCTTTTTTATTTTATAACCGCTAGAATTTTTAGCAAACAAAAAAATGGTTCTGACGCCTTCCTTTTGGGATACGCACTGAATCTGATGATGATTGTTATAGTAGGGACTGCCATCTGTGGAGAGTACAAAATCAAGGGAGAAGACCGTTGCTAGTCGAAGTCAGTTGTATAAGCCAAACTGGGATTGGGCTACTTGATGCCTTGTCTTCAGACGGTCAGCTGGACCTACCGACGGTCAACGAAAACGTTGACCGTCTCGAGAGCAAGTCGTCCGTCCTACTACTTGGACTTCTTCTGGCTCACTTAGCCTTTCGGACGGTGAACGGTGAGCGTTGATCGTCTAGGCATAAATGGGTCGTTGCAGACCTAGGCCATTTCTCCTTTTTGGGCCAGCCCATTATTAGCGTACCCGTAATTTTCCATACTGGTGGTTTAGAATTCTAGCCTAAAATATATTCAACATGGGTCGCAAATTGTTGGGTTACCCGTCTGAGGTGACCTGACGAAGGAGTCGACGAAGACTCTTGGTTCGTTGATCGTGAAGTCTTAATCCGGAGGACTAGCTTAGAGGATCATTGACCGGATTCGTTGATCGTCTAGGGCAAAATTCAGAGAACTAGTAAAAGAGAGCATTGACCAAATTTATTGACCGCCTTGGCCAAAACCCAGAGAACTTGTTGAAGGAAGTGTTGATCGGATTCATTGACTGTCTAAGCCAAATCCAAAGAACTTGTTGAAGGAAGCGTTGATAGGATTCATTGACTATCTAGGCTAAAAGCTGGAGAATTGACCGAAAAAAGTATTAATCGGATTCGTTGACCGTCTGAACCAAAATCAGGAGAACTTTTAAGGAAGAGTTGACCGAAATTATTGACCATCTATAACAAAATTCGGAGAACTTCTAAGGAAGTGGGAGATAAAATGACACGACATCATGCCGCTAGCCTGTCAGTCGAAAAGTTGGCCACGTGTTTTTTTGTAGTGAATATGTGACCTCGGTAATTAATACGCTTGAGAATTTGATTCGACTGCACCCGTTCAGAAAGTGACAAGTGTCAGCAATTATGGGCGCATGTTTTCAAGACGGTTTACCTTCTCCAGCGTTCACACTCCTTTAAATGGTCCGTCCATCACTTTTTTAATTTTTCACGCTTTCTTTTCAAAAATTTTCTAAATGTTTTGTCATCTTCCTTCTTGATTCCATTCCCATGGCTCCTTCTGTAACCCAAATTGTTTCAGTCATTAAGGCTAGTTAGGTAAGGGAGCTGTACATATCGGTGTCCGACCGGTCAACGTGGGCCGTTAATCGGCCAAGTGAAGAAGACAATCAACATGGGCCGTTGATTGGCCAAGTTAAGAAGACGGTCAATGGGGCATTGACCGGCTGATCGGTTGTCATCTTCAAAAGGCAGGTTGTTGACTTTTCTGATTATACAGTTAGGAGCTATACCACCATTATAGGGCGTGCACCACCTTTACAAGTTTTAAAAATTATACCACCATGTTAAGTTGGTGACTGCTCATTTTATTGAAAGAGTGTATATATATACTTGAGTTTTGTGTGTGTATCTAAAAAAAATATATATATATAAGAGGAGAAATATAGTGAAAGAAAGTGAGAATAGGGAGTGAAAAATAAAGTGTGAGTTCTTAGTATACTTATACTCTGTTCTTCGTTTTTTGCCTCTTTAACTTGTATAGCTATATGGGTTATGTAATCAATCTCACATAGTAGATTATTCTTGTAAACTAAGTATCTCCTAATTTTTCTCTTAATTGAGAAGAGTTTTCTATGTAAAATAGTGTGTGTTTTATTCTTCTTCATCCTTTGCTTCTCTATATTTGTGTACAATTCTATACATCGTAGTCCGTTCATCCGTTCGTTCAGCACCAACGTCATGCAGCCAGCTTTTTCTTTTGATTCAGCCCTTCCATTTTCAGTTTGTTTCATGAGAAAATTGAAGTGTTCCTCAATGTTATTTTAGCTACGAAACGAAGAGCTAGCTTTGTAAACTGAAGGAGAGAAAGGAACAAACACATTGGAGAGACAGAAGAATTCAGGGAACGGCTCCATTAATGGTAACTGGCTCTCCTTTTCACTTTCCCCCATGGAAATGCTAGCGACTTCTCAGCCTCGGTTTCTGTCTTCTTCTCATCCTCACGACTACTTCGATAATTACTATGACAACGGTAAAATTTCTTTTCATTTCTCCGGCTTTTAAAAAGGCTCCGAGTTCCCGAGATGATTCGTTTTGTGGCCTTTTCTTGTAGGGTAGTTGAATCCAAGAGCTCAAGATACGTACTCCGAGGAGCCGAGCAATAATCAGGTTAGAGAAGTCGTAGGAAAAGCCATTGAAGAGACGTCGATCATCCCATGCTTTGCCAGCGAGACCCATCTGGCACAGAAGCTGGAGGATTTCCTTGACGGCAATACGACGACACCGTCGTCGGTGGTTCTATATTCCGAAAACAGCCAAAGGGAGACGCAAGACTACTTGTCGCTGACTCACATCGACGATCACCAGAGTTCATCTGCAACTCACTTCAATGACCAGCCGCAGGATTTGGAGGCCATCACTGCGGCAGCGGCAGCTCCACCATTTCAGGCGTTATCAACTGACTCGGGGTCCGAAGTGGATGACTCAGCGCTGGCAGGGAGGGCGACAAAAACTCAGCTGGCGTGCTCAGATTTCGTGAGTCAGTCGCTTGATCAGTTGCAGAGCGAGTTTGATTTACCGCAGTGGGGGACAGGGCGTTTGTCACTCAGATTCATGGAGAGCGCCGAGAAAGCAACGGCTTGTGATGCGTGCTCCATGGTGGCGTCGGGCAATCGCAGGCACAAGGGACGAGTACTGCGACAAGGGGAGTCTAGCAGAGGGAAATTAGAGGAAAAAAAGAAAACAACCAAGGTGATAAACGGCCGAGGTGATTAGGGCCGAGTTGCGGGAAGAAGCAGTGAGGCAAAATCGAGATGTAGGCAAAGAGAGGGAGAAGCAGGGAGAGAGAGAAAGAGAGATCGCGAGGGAGAGAAAACAGAACGAGAGAGGAGAGGATTGAGAGAGAGAGAGATAGAGTTAAGGCAAATATTCTCTTTTCCACTAATAAGCCAAACATGGCTTTATACAGGATTACAACTAATAAAAAATAAACCAAGGAGAAAATAAAAAAAGAGAAAATATGATGGCTTGTAATATTGCCCTCTTCATCACGAAAACCTTGCCCTCAAGGTTGCATGAGAAAAATCAAAATCCATAAAGTAACTTCTTCTCGAATCTCGAGTCCCCTTCATCCTCCTCATATAAAACAGCCTCGACGAACCCATCATGGAGTGGGTCTGAAATCTCATATAGAAGCCATAGCACTTGCTTAATAGATGGCCGGGCCCGCCCTTCATTCTGGGTGCACCATCTCACAATAGACATGACGGTTTTAAGCTGATCTTAGTTGAAGGAATCATCAAGCCTAGGGTCCACGAGCTCGTGCAGCCGTGACTCTGATGCTATATACAATTGAGACCATTCAATCAAGTTCTTATTGTCTTGTATTGCCTGTCTTGCAGATACCAGCTCAAACAGTAACATGCCCTAGTTATACACATTGCTCTTCTCAGTCAGCTCTCGAGTGACCACGTATTCAACATCCATATAACCCGGAGTTCCTCGAACATCAATGTTTATCGGTTCAAGATAAATGGAGCCCTCTTTAGAAGCATGTGCAAGGCCAAAATCTGCAACCTTTGCGACAAAATTCTCATCCAGTAGAATGTTGCTGGACTCGATGTCTCTGTGGCACAAAGGAGGATCACAATAGAAGTGGAGATACTCTAGAGCATTTGCTACATCAATAGCAATCTGGATTCACATCTGCCAGCTAAGTGGTGTTATTGCTAGAGAATGAAGATAGTCTTTCAAACTTCCATTTTCCATATACTTGTACAAGGGAAACCTCTCTTTCTTTTCAAAGTAAAACCCTCTGAGAGTTGCGAGATGATGATGAAGAAGTCTGGCTAGGAGCTCAATCTCCCTACAAAACTCATCCTCCGCTTATTCTGGTACTTTATTCATGCGTTTCACAGCAGCCACCAAATCGTCAGTGAACTGTGCTTTGTACACTGTTGCAAATCCTCCTTGTCCAACAACAATACTGAAGTTGTTTGTCGCCTTCTTTGTCTCCTTATAACTGAACTTCTGGAACATGGGAAGACCTCTTGGAATTGTTTGTCCAGATAGAAAGGGGAGGGGCTCCTTGGCAGGCTTAAGGCTGTGAGAATTGTCTAGCTCTTTGCCTTTCCGATGGATGAGAAATATTAAGACCAGCAAAAGCATGATAGAGATTGTTGTAACAACAATTGCAACAACTAGTATGAGTGCGAGGTGGTAGGGATGGCAGCTTTCTTTATTAGAGATGCTCGATGAAAGCCTGCTGGGGCTCACAGTAACAGGTGAACTTGGAGAATTATTTGGGGACGTTGAAGATGAGGATGTCCTTGAAACTGCACTACTTAGCCCTGGAGCTCCAAAGAAACAGCTTGCAAATTCAACAGCTGACACATTGTCAGCTTGGCTTGCGAGAGCAACAAAAGTGGCATCTCGGCAAGTATGCAACGTTACATTATCTTCAGCTTCTATGATGTGGTGGAGATACATAATGCTAGCATTTATACACCTTTTGCAATCACTTTCCTCCAAAAGTGACACCTCGCAATTGTCAGCTACGTTAGCAAAGTCGGGAGATTGCAGCATCTGTGTGACAGTTCTTCTACCCTTGCATACATAATTGACAATAATTTTACTCCCAAATCCACAAAGACCTGTGGCATTTGGTGGCAGCCCGTAGAGCTCTAAGGTTCCTAGTACAGAATGGAAGCAGACCTCAGAGACATCTGAATCAACTCCAAGATTGCTTGTTGCATTTGCATAGTGGCCAATAGAAACTGCAACAAAAGCATTGATGTAGCGGCAACACTTTCCACGGTCATCATGATTGGAGCATACAGAAGCCACAAGAGTAACATTGGACCCGCTCATGTCGAGGGGACAACCTGCCAATGTTAACAGAGGCTGTATTTGAAGAACGATTGCCATTACTCCTAGAATGGAGGCCGCTCCTCCATACCCTTTCATGGTAGGGAGAGAGAGGTTAGGGCTACTTGAGGGTTGTGTAATTGGCGGCGAAGAAATTAGGTTGGTTTTAATAGAATTTCCATATCTGGATTGTATAATTGCTTCAACAAACTCTGCAACAGGGATGAGGCTATACGGTGTTGAAGGATTAGCCCAGAATTGTGTTTGATCCTTCTTGGAGGCAACCACTTGCAGAAAATCTGCAATAACCTTGTATCGTTGAAGAAGAGCCATTAATACAATTCCCTTCCCTTGATGAACAGACTTGTGTACACATGTTAAAATCTGGAGTGTACTCGCACCACCGAAATGGAAACAAATATATTTGTAGTTTTCCAACCATGTACAGTAATAGGATTCCGAGCACACAATTGTTCCCTCTTCATGCCTATGCTGCTTGCAACTAATATGATCCTCTAATGAAGAGGATTTGATGGCAGCATGAATACGCCAACCAAGGTTGTTTTGCGGTGGAGGAATTGAGTTCATTTCTAAGGGCCGGAGTGGAATCTGCCTTGTTAGGGACACACTTGTGTATCCCAGCCTCTCGTACTCAAACAAAAATTGCTCATGACCAGATTTTTCATATCTAGTTGAGCTGCCTGCCTTCTGTACTTTAGATCTGAAAAACCAGTCACTAAACATGCTCAATGAGCCCGAGATCAAAATGCGAACAGTACCTCAGGCATGCACAACTGTGACTAATGGGATGGCAGATCCAATGAGCATTGGAGCATTTAGTGACTTGGTTTTTGGATTGGCCGAATAGGTGGAGGGAGAAGCTAGAAGAACCTTCGACTCCAGATTATTTACAGGATTAAATGAATGAACAATACCTCGATACAGTACAGGAGCCTCAATTTTCTTGCTTCTCAAAATAGCAGCAGACAGATCAAAATCAGCAGTAGCCATCGATGTATGAGCACCTTCACTGTTTAACACTACGTAGCTGTTATGGTCTACAACCAAGGCTGCAGGATCTGAAATGTTCAACTCTCGCAACGTTAGGACAAGAACGAGTACAGAAGCCTTGTTCTGGTCCTTATCCTTCAGGAGGAAATCGTCAGGCAAGTTCCCAGAGTCCTTAATTTCTTCAACATTTGGATAATTATGAGTGAAAATTTTGATAAGGGGTGTCGTGATGTTCTATGAAGGAGTAGGAAGGCTGTGTGGTGGAGGAAGCTTTTTGAATTGGAAATCAGGTGATGCATGTAGAGATGGTTTCTCGACTCGAGCCAAGGATGGTAAAATCTCAGTGATGGAGATCTGGATTAGTTTAGTGGTGGAAGCCACGAACGATGGTGAAGTTGAAGATAAAGAGGAATTTGCACTCGACAGGGGTAAACGGTCGATGCAATTGGTACAGGAGTGCCGAATTGGTTTTGTAGGGAAAATAGGAACGGTGATTTGAGTTACATGTGGTGGTGCTAACCCAACGAGAGAAGGAATTGCCGATTGGGAAATGTGGAGATGTGAAGCATTAGTGGAAGAAGCCACAAAAGGTGAGGAGGTCACTGACCGGTGAGTGTTGTGCTCGATTCGGAGGAGCGTTTGGCTGATTTCGGGGATGGGCGAGCTGAGTTCAGAGCAGGACAACTGGATCTGTACTGTTGTTGAAACCGCGGTGGACAAGGTGGCTCCAAATCTGTTGGTAGCCAGTCGGAGGTCCTTCATCGCGTTGGCAAGCTCAGCGATGGCTTCTTCGAGTGCGTTAAGAACACGTTCGTCGATCTCCTCCGCTTTCGTCTCATTGAAAGTACCAAATGATGCGTGCTCCATGGTGGCGTCGGGCAATCGCAAGCGCAAGGGATGAGTACTGCGGCGAGGGGAGTCCAACAGAGGGAAATCAGAGGAAAAAAAGAAAACAACCGAGGTGATAAACGGCCGAGGTGATTAGGGCCGAGTTGCAGGAAGAAGCAGGGAGGCAAAACTAAGATGCAGGCAAAGAGAGGGAGAAGCAGGGAGAGAGAGAAAGAGAGATCGCGAGGGAGAAAAAACAGAACGAGAGAGGAAACGATTGAGAGAGAGAGAGAGTTGAGACAAATATTCTCTTTTTCATTAATAAGCCAAACATGGCTTTATACAGGATTACAACTAATAAAAAATAAATCAAGGAGAAAATTAAAAAAAAAAGAGAAAATAGGAGGGCTAGTAACAGCTTGTGTGGATTCCGATAGTGGGCAGAAGATCGCCAAGACTTTCGGTCAGAGAATCTCAATATACAGAGGTGTTACAAGGTACGTAAGAAGCTCAATTTATACATATATCTTCTATTTCTCTGTCAACGTAGATTTCATCATATTATTAATAACCATGGAGACCACAAGTATATAATTCTGTGAAATATGCAGTCTTTGTTTTGGATACGTACATGAGATTTTGCATTTATTTTTAAGCCGTGAGTAATATTTCATAGAAATTGCAGAAATTTACGTAATTAACATGTAATTAAACTTCTCTTATTTTATGTAATTTCTATATCCATAAAATTACTCCCTGATTTTACAAATTAAAGAAGCAAATAAAGTATCCACTCTTGATGTATACTTAGGATCAAAATTATTGTACAAATTAAACAATTAGACAGAATCTTTAGTTGATTTTGAAGGCAACGGATTTAATTTTCGTAGTTGCAAATCCTAATTATGTATATTACAATTTAATGAGAAATAAAATATATACGAAATTCACTTTTTAATGTATTCTTTGATACTCAAAATTAATATTTTTTTTTATAAAAATCGGAAGATGTAGAAAAAACAAAGAAAAAAAATGAGTGTAGAATTATATGACTTTGGAACGTTCTACTTCGTTTGGCTATACTTATTATAAATACTTATGTGTCTGAGTTCGCTCCATTCTTGGTTGGAAGTCAATATTTATAACCTAGGCGTTAGTATGTATGTTTGAAACAATTGTTTGTAATTGAAAACATTACGCTGCATTGATTATTAGCCGTTACAATAGTTGTATAACTGTAATTTGTGTTAAGCTAGTAACTTTTTAGTAATAAATTTTTGGTATTAATTAGGCTTATAGTGCTCATTTACATGCAACTTGCTATCTGTTGATTATATTTAACTATTTATCAAAATTTGATACTTTATTAATTATTAACCATCTTGATCGTTTATTCTTCTTGCCACTCGGTCGCTCAGTCGGTCACTTTAGTCACTTTAATCGTTCGGAGTTCTGATTGCTAACTTATGAGTCCTATTTTTCAATCGAATCGAATAGGTCGTGTTTGAACAGCACCTATCACCTCTCTCAATCTCTCTATAGTTATTCAGAGATTAAAGGCGTTGTTTTATCTGCACTGCTGCATGCATGCTGGCAGGCACAGATGGACGGGAGGATACGAATCGCATCTGTGGGACAACAGCTCGCAGAAGAGAAGGCCAGGCTAGGAAAGGACGTCAAGGTTCGCCATTCCTTCCCCCAACTCTTCCTCTCTCGTAGCTTATTTTTTATTATCTGCAACACATAAAACCCCTCTCTGCCGTTCGTCTCGCCGGAAACCTAGTCTGACATCAGATGAAGAGTTTAGATTAGGGAAGAGTTCAGCTTTCGAACTTGGGATAGATATCTGATTGATTTGAATTCAGTGTGCGAACTGGCTGACTGAAAAGAAGGATGCATGCAGCGAGGAAGAATTTAATGATATTAAAATCAACCTTTTCAAGTTTATGTGATTTGATTGAATCTAAAGCAGATGTGCCGAATGCATAGGTTCGTACAATCGTTCAGGTTCTCTCCCTTTCGTGCCCTCTCTCCCGCTTTCATTTCTCTCTCTCCGTCTTTTCTCTCCTTTCTCGTCTTCTGATTAGACTTGCTGCCGTTGCGTTATCGTTGGATTTTAATTTGAACAGAATTTTCCAAAATGAAATATATAGTTCTTTTCATTTTTAATGTCCAGTTAATTTTTTTTTAATTTAGGGTAAATTTTATTCATTGTTATTTTATATGAAATTGACATATACGTGGTATGCTTATTATTTTCAGAGGTATGAATTGTTTTATACCAGTGATTTAGAAAAGATTTGACAAAAAAATACATAAATATATATATATATATATATATATATATATATATATATATATATTATAAATAAGTAAATTTTATAAATAAAAAAATATATAAAAATAATGTTTTATCTTTAAGTGTTATTCTGACTTGGATTTAGAATAAAGATGCTATGGTATATCCCGAGTAACGTGTCCAAAACACAAAATCAATATAAGATAAATAAAGACGGCAATTATATATATATATTTATTATAAAATCTTATTTTACACTTTTTTTAATACCTTCGTTTTATATGATATTTTATTACTTTAATTATATAATTTGATGTGGCTGCCTCAAAAAAATCATCTCTAAAATATAACTGTATAATATTAGGTTTTTATTTCTTTGTACTCTGTCTCATTACGCCAAAGCTAGAAGGATGAGTGTGACCAAAAGTTTGTATTTATTTTTAGAGTAGTATTATTTATATAATTTTTTGTTTTAAAATTATTAAAAATAGATATAAATTTTATTTTATATTTTTATTTACCCTAATTTTAACATTTTTAATAAAAATAAATATACAATTTGGTAGTATAAGTGAAATTGGTAACCCTTTTTTAAAGAAAAAATTTAGTGAGTACTTGTAAAATTTTAATTGGGGATTTATGATTTTATAACTTTATAAGAGAGAGGCTTTGTGAGGGAGGGCATATCCCACAGCACCATTAAATAATATTTAATAATAAAAATTTTAAGATATAAACAAATATATAAACTTTTATGAATTTTTTATATTATCATCATCTATTAAATATTTAACCTAATAATAAAAAAAATTAAAAAATAATTCTTTAGATATGATGTGTCTCTAAATTTCAAATTGATGTATGAATGAAAGAGCTGCCTTATCATTCTTGAACGTTTAAATAACAACGGGTCCAATTTTTATAACTCAAAATTTAAACTCTATACATTACAACAAAACAAACGAGATATAAGAGGTATACGAGCTTGCTCCCTAATATATCTTTTGACGTTTAAATGATCGATCTTTTTATTCGGATATGAAAGATATAAAAAAAGAGATGTGATAATTTAGAGAAGATGAGGATGGGTGTATGTATAGAAAACAATGTTTCTTTTTATGCATTCGTCTGATTAAATAACTTTTGTATTATTTTTATCCTCTCGTTTTTTCTTCTCCTCTTTTTTGAGGAAGAGGGTTTTTTTTTTATAGTAAGAGGCGCTATTTGATTAGTTGACGCCTGGAATCAATGTGTACACACGATACTGTTTCGGATCAGTGTTAAAGGATGTTACTTGTATGTGTAACTATCGTGCTAATTAAATAACAAGGCCGCCTAACTACTAGTTATTGGATCAACTCAATCACCATTAATATCTAGCCATTAAACAATTCATTATGATTATTTAATATTTGATTGTTCAGGTCGTACCCTTCGATTCATATATTTCTGCTCTATTTATCTAATGGGTTTTGTGGTATTTTTTATTAGATCATTGGCATTTGAGTCTCTTATTTATTCTATCACTTTTGGTCAATTCAAGTGAAGGGTAAAACCTAAAAACTTCATATATACGTGTACGCATGAATGCATGCATATTTATAAGAAAACAGCAGACTCCTCAATCTCATGTTCTGACGTTCCTTTTCTTCCCCTTGTATGGCATATGACTAGTGGGATCATGGGGCTCCGGATATCCAGTTTATCTAGGTAAGTAATTCATCCTATTTCGTCCTATTTACACACACTCTCTCTCTGTATAAAAATTGTATATCCGCTCCAATTTTACCGCATTTCTACAAGTGCTGTGGGTCTATCGAACCTTTATACACCATCTTTTTGGGCTGGGTGGACTTCATATCAGGTCACCCCAATTATAAAAAGGGTGTTCATAAGTGATTTGATGCATAAAACTTTTGCTAAGTATAAGGTCTGAAAAATGTCAGATTATATCACATTTAACTTATTATATATGATTTTATTTTATATTATATAAGAAACATTATTCATGATTTCAACCCTTAACCTGCCGATCACAGTGCAACGATTCTATTAGTTGTGCCAAAGCACCCATTGCAATTATCTAATCTCTCTCTACGTACAACAATTCTTTAAGAAAACCAAACTAACACCACTGCCTTTTATTTTGATGAGATATTTGTGTGTGAAATGTGAATTATTAGGCGGATATGACAAAGAAGAAAAGGCAGCAAGGGCTTATGATTTGGCAGCTCTAAAATACTGGGGTCCCACTGCCACCACCAACTTCCCTGTAATCTACACATCCTCTTGATTTCCCATTCGTTTCTCTTCGGGGACTTTAATACTACTTCCATGAAGGTGATGGAATGAAGCAAATATAACTACACACTATCATTCTTCTAAAATGGTGGATTTCTCGTTAGATTTTGAATTACAATAAAGAACTCGAGGAGATGGATCATGTGACCAAGCAAGAATTCATCACATCACTCCGACGGTATCACTACAACAATATTAATCTTTAGTGACAAAATAATTTATCACTAAAGATTATAAATTTGTCACTAAAACTTTTAGTGATAAAATATTAATTTGTCACTAAATTGTCACTAAACATTTGTCACAAAACCTTTAGTAACAAATTTTTATTTTATCACTAAAAAACTTCTTTAGTGACAAAAAATAATTTGTCACTAAATAATATTCTTTAGTAATAAAATAATTTTATCACTAAAATATATTTTTAATTTGTCACTAAATATTATATTTAATGACAAATAATTACCACAAAAAGTATATAATTTTACATTTAAATTATATACTTTAATAGATAAAAATTTAACACAAATATAAAAAACACAAATGAATTTCATTTAAAAAGACAAATTGTCTTACAATAATTAAAAAAAAAAAGGAGAGCAAATCTTCATATCTTCTTCTGGCTGCTACTGCTCAGTACAAGGCTGCTGCTCTCATATCCTTTGGCTCAGTACATCTTCCAAAGAATTTAAAAAAAAAATGTGCAAATATTCTAGCCACCAACCATGACTTCTGTGTGCTCATGATCATGAGCATTTCATTCTGATGCAAATCCTCCACTTGTCACAGATGGATTGCGTCCTGGGTTCAAGAATTCTGTATTCTTTTGATACTGTAAGAATCCAACAGATCCCTCCTAAAAAAAAAAAAGCAAAAATTAATCCTAGGTTCAAAATTTCATCTACTGCTGATTTTCACTCTAAATTTTCTACATCCAACACAAAACAAACAGAATTGAATTCATCCCTGCATTCCTTGCTGGTTTTGCTGAGAGCCACTTCATTCTACTCTAATCAAGAAGTTGAAAGCAATTCTTCCGTGCCACAATTTCCAAGTTTGCAATAACTTCTGGTCTATCTATTGATAACTAACAACTACCTAGTTACAAGAACACGACACTAACGGGAGATATTGACAATTACCGGTCCTTGTTCCATGGTAGAAGTTGGTATTGGGAGTTTGAGATCTCCAATGACACTTGCCAAAGCTCGAGCGAGACACCCAGCTAGAGTTTGCTTGATTTCTGAAGAACGACCATTAGGAAGGACTATCTTCTGGGGGTATTCTCTTCCATTAACAAACATACACTCTCCCTAGAAACTTCCAGCTTTCCCGTAAATATACGCTAGAGAGGAAGCTGTTATCCAAGTAAACAAAGCATTCCACATTGTTGCAAATGATGATAACTCAAGAACAACCACATGTTATCTATTATAGCATCTTTTTTTTCAAGGAGGCAGTAACTGAAATAAGTTACAATAAAATAAAGTTACAATAAAATAAACAATTAGCCAGTTTTAGAAGGTGGAGTTAGAGAATATAAAGTTAACTCAATCAGGATCAGCATGAACCACAACAGCCCTCCCAACAATAAAATTCCTTCCAGAGAGAGGAATATATAATCATGATAGAGGAATTGTGATCAGAAAAATTTTTAAATACTAATTGAATATTACAGTCATAACAGTATGTAAAAAGTATATGAAAAGGTCATAGGCGCATGTAATCGAAAGGGTAAAATAAAAGCAAAGAGCACAAATTCATAACGAAATTTGGTGTGGCATACTTTGAAGCTACAATGGCACTTCAAATCTTCATGGGTTCTGCAATAGTTATAAAATTTACTCAAAATAAAATACCAAAAACAAAGTTATATAGAGAAACTTTTGGTCAAAGTATTCCAATCGAAGTGTAATAAGTTGAGAAACAATACAACCGATATAGAGATAAAGTGAACATTTGACTGTTAAAAGTTCAAAAAATGGTTAGAACAAGTATCAAAGGCTCAAGTTTAGTAGCAAGGAGTATATATGCTAAAAATTAATGACTATTGCTTAGTGGATGAACAGATTGCTTTAATGAAACCAGATCCTGATAAATGGATGGAATCAAACCTGGGCAAAATCTTGATCATTCTCGTCCCATTTCTCAATTGCCTGGAGCAAGTACTTAGTAGCAGCCAAATAGACCTTTTGTCTCAACATCATTGCTGCAAGTTCAAAATATTCAGCTGCACTTGCATCACAACTCCTTACCTGCTCCTGAAATCCTAGGAGAAGATTCATTAGAGACGTATATCATTAACATATAGTGTTAATGCGACATATGCAACAATATGTCGTTATTGCTCATAAATAAAGAAACATATGAAGTATTAAATGCGACATAATCGTCATTGCTACGATATGCAAGATTAGAATTGTAGGTAAATTTGAATGCAAACAGTCCATAGTAATAGGAGTCTGAAGTAGAAACCCAGGGTTATTCATAGAATGGGAAAAGAAAAGGCTACATGGTGGCAGTTAGCTCTAATCATGCATATTTCATACCTTCCAAAACTTTACCATTTTATGATTAGTTGGTAGCAGAAACAGAGAGCTATTAACTATTTGGCAACATCTGATCTTGTTGATTGTCTCATCTATTTTCAAGCTCTTGAGATAGCCAAACTGGTTAAAGAAAAAAACAAATAAAACATCAGGATAGTATAACAGAGAATAGTGTAAAAATATGCAGAAATATGCTAGTTAATCACCACCATCTGCCAAGGCATCATGACATTACCTCTGGTTCATGGCTCTGAGACTCCGTTTTGTAATAGAACTCCGGATGCCTAACAATGGGGCAATCCATCCTCTCAAAATCCACTGTATCAAAGCCATGCTGCACGGAATCATGTGAAGCCATTTTATAAAGACAAACACCAATTAGTCAGGAAAATGAAAAATAAGTCGGAGAGTAAAAATAGCCTGCAACCCATGTGTCTGTTCTCTCAAATAACACTACCCTGCCACCACAGTCTCCAGTAACAAGATGGTCACTGAGTTTATCAAACTCAATCGCTGAGATAATATCAACTATAGAAATAAAATGTATAGAATTAACAGACATGTACAGAAAATAATGTGCATCCAATTAAAATTTAGATATTGTTAATTATGAGCATCATTAGGGCAAATTCTGATTTCTTTCAAAAATTATAGATAGAAATTCAAAGGAAAAATGGTTACAGGAGAATAATTACGAGTAGAACATCTCTATCTTCTGTGTTTGGAATTAGATGCTAAGATAAAATGGCAGGAGAAGGCCCATCATCAGAATACCTATGGCTGTAAAATTGTGCTGCCACAACCACCAGGAGGCCACCTCACCTAATCAACCATTGCCACTACACTATCAATCTACTGTAACTTGAATTCCAATATGATAACTCATGGCAGAGATCCCACAATGAATTCGCCCAATTTGGATTTCTATTGGTGGCAATATAGAGGAAGTCCAACAATATGAGAACATTTGAATGCAAACAAAAAGGTTGATGAGAAGACGGCCGATGAAGAAAAGAAACTCGGTTCGGAAGTTCTTTCTTTCCTTGCCAAGCCCGACTCCTCAGCTGAAGCTGAGGGCCCCGGTTTTCTCCTCCCTTCTACAGAGAACATTGCCACTCGTGATAAAAGGTTGATGGACCAATGAATGGTTGATGAGAAGAATAAGTATTTACTTATGACAATTTAAGGCTTTTGAGGAGTTGAATCATCTTCACTACTTGAAGCATCATTGTCATCATCATCTTCAATTTTCTCATAACCAAATAGGAATGAAAGAGCAGATACCATGATCCTAGTAATTTTCAAAATTACCACGTGTACAGTCTTATTTAAATAAATGATTGACTCAACAAATAGAAGATTTTAAAAGGTAAAAGGCATACTTTGACGAAGGATGGATGCCTACCAAGCAGATGGCATTTGCTATCCTATCATCAAACCAAACCTTCCTCCGGTGAAGATCACAAACTGCAACAAGTGATCTCTTTGCTTTCAACTCTTCTTTCAGCTATAAGAATACCGGAATAAGTTTCAGGGCAAGTACAATTAACATGAAAATAATCTACAACGAAGACATCAACATGAACTTGTAACATTCCAACCAGTACATTCTGAAGTGCTCGGTTTTTTGCTTGATCTTTATGCTTCTGATTCATTCTTCTAATGCTATGGACAACATGTGAAAATGCCAAATTTCTCAATTTCCTGTAGTCTGAAGCTCCATAAACAATGCCAATGTTTCGCCAATATCCGTTGTCTATCAACCAAAGATTTATCGAACAAATAAAAAGAAGATGTGTCGAAATATGAACAGCTTATCTCAGCCAGACACAAAAACTGTTTTCCCGACTATTTGCCCCCTTAGGGCAGTCAAAGATTTTGAAAAACAAAAATCTGTAATGTATCACAAATAATAAAGAATGTCCCCCTTGTATAAGATTTATAGTCCAGATCTACCTCAATTGTTTTTATTAATCCCTGATTATCGACATTTATAAAAGAACATAACTTGTCATCCCTACAGATTCAAACGTCAAAGTTACAATATACCTTCTATCGTTCATCCGAAAGGCAGATGTAAGCATATAAACACCAACAACGCTGTCTATCCTCTAGTCCTAGCCTACCACCACCGTTTCATTGACAGCTAATTTAGTCCAGATTGCAAAGAGTCCAAGAGCTAGAAATAAAACAGAGAGCGGAGCTCTATTTTTCGATTCCGCTTTCATGATCGATTTTCACAGAAATTCCAGCATGTATCACAAATTCACAGCATCAATGAAATTTGAGAGAGGGAAGGAGCAGATTTATTTCAAAATAAAGCAGAATTATTTGCAGAGAAAAGAATTCACTTGCAAAATAGGAATATTGTTTGGAATCAGAGGAAATAGTGAAAGTAAGGGGAGTTATTTGCGAATAAGAAGGTAAAATAGGAGAATCATTTGCTGTTTTTATTTTTCTCAGAATCGAAATCAAAGCAACGACTAAAGAATGGAGATAATGTCAAAGGAACCTCATCGCAACGTCCATCTATAACTCTCCCAAACACCACATCTGGCAACGATAGAAGTAGTCGACAGCAAGGATAGTAGCTTCGGCGCCTCCTACTTCGATTCCTCTATGCTTTTACTGAGAACGGAGGAAGAGAGCACTTGCGAGGGAAGGTAATATGCGTTGGTGAGGAAGGCGAGGGTTTCGGAAATGGTTGAAGGAAGAAACGAATTTCTCAGAAAGTTTCGTGAGAAATGAGAGGTAGGAGATATGGCTGACGGTCGTTTGGGCAAGGGTGTGAGGAAGGATATGGAAGAACGAGGGTTATCAGAGAGTGAGGGTGTTATTATGCTTTTATTTTAAAATTTAAATATGAAAATATTTATTTGACAATTAGTGACATATACTTAAATTTGTCACTAAAGTATACATATATATAATTAACAGTGATAGTTTACTTTTTATCACTAAAGATAAAATTTTTTGTAGTGTATGCGCCTCCTCAACATTGTTTCTATTTGACCTCCGATATTATTTTCGAATGAAAGGAAGAAAATACCATTTTTTTTCTCTTTGTTTAGCTTATCCTTTTCCCTTAAAGTTTTAGTCCGGATTGGTTTTTGATAGAATGGCTAGTCTTGGAAATTATTCAAGAAGAGTAGTGGATTTTCAAGAGGGGCATCTATATATAGGGGTGTAACAAGGTTTGAATAGTTGCTCATTTCTATCTATTTTTATCCTTGCTTATTTGTAAATGAGTAAAGTTGTAGAGGTAAAAATGCTAACGTGACTGATATAATTATGTTAAAAGATAAAATAAAAAATGTGATATTCGTAAACGTTTAAAAGTTATATATTTATATATAAAAGAAAAGATAAAAGAATTCATATTAGACCAGCCTATTTCTGGTCGTCCCTATTAGGCATGCGTTGCCTGCTGCAGGACAGGATGTGCGCATGCAGGTAGACTTTGAAAGTTGAGCACTAATCACCAAGTTGGGCTATGGTGAGGGGCGTATGTATATGTATGTACACTTTGCACATAGTGAAATGAGGTATAAGGCAAGAACAAGAAGAAAGAAAAGACACCGGCCAAATAGAGAAAGATAGTGTAATAGATGAGTGAAAGTGAAAAGAAAGAGAGTTGTGAGTGAAAATAAAGTGAGAAAGCTTTTGTTTACTTTTGTCATATTCTTATTTTCGCCTCCTGTAATTTTCTCATACTTAGTGATTCTTTGTGGACTTAGTATCCCTTGATTTTTTTCTTGATTTAGAAGAGTTTTTCACGTAAAATTAGGTGTTCGTTTCTCTTCTCTTGTCTATACTTCATGCTCATTGTACTTTATCAGTTGGCCGTTCATTTCGACAAACAGAAGAAAACTATTCTTGTATTCTGTCCATAGGTCGCTCGTTGCCCACCAACAGTAATAAGGTTTGAATACTTGCTCATTTCTATCTATTTTTATCCTTGCATATTTGTAAATGAGTAAAGTTGTAAAGATAAAAATGCTAACGTGACTTATATAATTATGTTAAAAAATAAAATAGGAAATGTGATATTCGTAAACGTTTAAAAATTATATATTTATATATAAAAGAAAAGATAAAAGAATAAATTTTGAAGTAGTTTAAACACTTACAATATAAGTCAAATAAAGTACGGTAAATTTGAAAAAGAAAATGGTTTTGGTTAGGAAAAAAAGGTAAATTTAAAAAAAAAAAATTAAAATGAGATGATAAAAATAATTTAAAATTACTTATATATTCTTTACGTCAGTCTTTTTCATCATTTTCACACTTTGTATCCTCGTGGAATTTATGAACCTTTTCCTTCTTTCCTATTATCCGAAGCATCGATTTGGGATGAGGTTTTGTAGGCATCATCAACAAGGGTGATGGCAAGCGAGTATTGGCCGAGTTGCAGGAAATAAAGACTTGTACCTTGGAACATTTGGTATGCCCACTTTTCTTTTGTGTACATGTTTTTCTAAGCTAAGATTATAACTTAAATGTCAAATTCATGATCTTACCTGTAAAAACTATACAGAATACCTCATCGTTCAAGTTACTTGAGCCCTATTTGTACAAGTTAATAAATATCGCAATTCATTGTGCTGTTGAATTTATGACGTTTTGACCATTTGAAACGTGGTTGCAGCCACGGAAGTGGAAGCGGCCGAGGCATGCGACATGGCGGCGATCAAGTTCAGAGGGTTAAAAGCGGTGACCAATTTCGAGATGAGCAGGTACAATGTGGATGACATTCTCGAGAGTGCGCTGCCATCGGCGCTGCAGCCAAGCGCACGAAGCTCTCAGATCGCCCCGAGCAGAAGCCGAACTTGAGCCTCGACCATCGACCACCCCATCACAGCGGCACCGCCGGCATCGACTTTACTGCAACTCAACCTGCCGCCCCTATTTCTTTCTCCCTACCGTTCGACGCCTCGGCCCCCGCCGTCTACCATCAAGCCCTCTTCCACCACATCCACACCGGCGAAGGCGGCCATGCCACTACCACCTCTCCCACGTCCGGCAGTAAGGGTGCGATACCGGTGCCGCCACCGGCGCCGACGTTTTACCTATGGCCTAATCAATCATATTATGGAAGAACTACTCCATTGATGAGCTAATTTCAAACCTAACAGTAAGTTTTAGCTGGCTGACGTCTGACCCATTAGGCTTAGCTTGGGGATTGACCGTGACAAAGGGTAATAACCGGAGTGTCTTTTTGGGAGGATTAGAGATGAATCGTTGCTCTTTGAAAGCCGTTGGAAATTTTGTAAAGTTACCTTAAATGGATTCTTTTTTTTTTTTTCGGTGAATTATCCTTTATAATTTTTTTTCCATTGAGGCATATATCAAGTTGACTAGAAGTGTCAATATTTTAATTCTTTTGAGGCCGTTTTCTCAGAAGAATTTGATCCCCACTCTTATAGATTAAGGAGCCACTTGGATCTTACTCGGTTGGTCAAATAAAGTGGCTCTGATTTCTGTTTTAAATTATTTGGATCTTATACACCATAATTAAAAATAAAAAATTAAAGAATTGACGTAACTCGCTTCCTAATATATTGTTCAACATTTAAATTATTAATTTTTTTAAGAAATAAAAAGACATAATGATAAGAGATATATTTTAATAAGGACAATATCTCTGTCGGAGGCTATGCTCAATGTGGAATAGCTTTGGATAAGGTAATGCATTTGGTAAGGAATGGCTTGATAGCAAGAATTGTAAAAAATCTCTTTTGAATAGAGAATTACTTTTACATGTCCTTTTCCCCCTTTTGCTTGTAAGAGTGAAGAAATATTTATAACATAGGCAGGCAGTTCAAATTTCTTAGTAATAACTGACCTAAACCGTTTGGATGGATAATAATATACCACTTTGATGCGTACCTGGATCCGACTTCGAACAGATTCGGATTCTTCTGGATGACGTGAATCGGCTCGTTCACTCGAGCACTTAATCCCTGCACACCACAAAAACGAACAAGAGGTCGGCGTTAGCGGCGGAGGTAATCCCAGAAAACACTCCGACCAGCCAGTCGAAAATGACCTTCAATGGAAGGAACTGAAAGATTGATAGAGCAACGGGAGAGGGAAAGAGAGTGCTTTGCTCCAGATGTCAGAGAGGCGCAGGGCCTTTCTCGTATCTGGATGGTGGGAAGGCAGAGAACGAGTGTCAAGACCCGTTCATTGCCTTGGAGCTTGATTGTGTTTGAGAGTTTGGCTGTTCAGAGAGAAAGCTCGATTCTCAGAACGCTTAGGGTTTTCTGTATGAGTGAAAGTCCCAGAGAAAGCGTGTTAGAAAGCGTGAATGAAAGCATCCAAGAAAGCATGTGCGTTGGCAAGTATGGAAGATAGCATGCCCGGGATGGTCAATCCAGGGCCTCTTTTATGGCAAAGATAGCGATCTTCTTCCTTTGGAAGGAATGATCGTCCCTATGATCTACTGCTGGCCTTCCTTTTGGAGGCTGATGCTTGTTGCCCAATTGTGGAGGATTGTTTCCTTCTGAGGCGGCCAACCACTTTCCCAGTTGGTTTCTTTCCTCCCTGGTATGTTACCGTTGGGGTTCCTTGGCTGGCAAGGAGTTGGGAAGATCTGGCGCCTTCCTTATTTGAAGGGCGCCAATCTTACTGATATTCCTTTTGAGATCGGGGAATATCCTTGGAGGATCGTGGTTGGCCTTTTTATGATTGGTGGGCCTAAACGGGTCAGGCCCGTTACTGTTGAAAGGCTTCTTGGGGCCCAATGTGCAAAGCGCTGACGGTTAACGTTCGGGTTGACCTTCTGCGTACGTGTTGGCCGCCCTTATGAAATGTGTCCGTTGTTAGCCTCCAGATGGGCCATGGACCTCAGTGGGTCAGGCTCATTACTGTTGAGGAGCCTTATTTGGGCCCAACATATAAGGAGCAAACGGTCAACGTCTGAGTTGACCATCAGTATGTTGGCCGCCTTCGTGGAGAACGAAGGGAGAGCGGCGGGCGATCAATCGATGGGGTCAGGCCATAAACGAATAGGCCCATCATCATTTGCAAAGCCTCTAAAGGCCCAACAAAACCGGCCAACGCCGAGAGTTGACCGTTTGTGAGTAAGTTAGCGCCCGGACGGGTTAACGCCAACGTTAACCGTCTTGAGCTTTCAGTTTCTGGACTCATCTTCCTACTAGCCGAGTAAATATTAATCGCCTTCTCGGGCTTCGCTGACCTTTCTTTAGGCTGTGACCCATTATTGGTGTACCCATCACTAGCCCCGTCTTTGGTGGTCGATTTACGGCCTCGGTATGTTTCAGTGATGGGACGTTTTCCTTACTTTGAGAATCCCGTGGAAACTTATAAAAGCGTGAAGGAGGGCTTGACCAAATTGTTGACCGATTTTGGTCAATTTTGGAGTACGAGAATTGTTGACCGTTTTGGTCGATTTTGGAGTACTGAATTGTTGACCGTCTCCGGTCAATTTGAGTACTGCAGGTGTTGACGTCCCCGCCAATTCGGGAATGATTTCTGCCACCCAAACCGCAAGGCAAAACGACACGTGTCCTCCTTTGGTTGGGAGGAGATCTCGGTCATTAATGCGCCAGAGATCCGTCCTTTTGCAGGGTCAAGTGGAGTGGCGACACGTGGCAATCCTGACGGTGTCATTAATGAGGGGTTTCGTGCAAGAGTCCCGTCCTTTTGCTGGGTCAAATGAGGAGGTGACGCGTGGCAGGACTGACGGCGTCCTTTGCATACTTAGCGCTTAAGTTTTCCTTCCGTTTTTTGAAATCAGTTACGCCTCCCAACCTTCGTTTTCCTCATTCCCGTTTCTCGACCAAAAACCCTAAAGCTCTTCTGATCATAGCTTCCGTGGTAGATTTTCCATCCGATTTGAGAGAGAATGACATTAAGGCTTTGTGTGTCGAGTTTAATATCCCTAAAGAGATGGCCTGGAAGGTCCCAGGCGAGGACGAGAAAGCCCTTTGTCCACCGGAGGGCTATATTACTGTTTATGAGGCTCATTTGAGGAGCGGCCTCCGCCTACCGTTGCCGGAGGAGCTTGAGTCGATCATGACGGCCCTGCAAGTACCCATTGCCCAGCTTCATGCCAATGCGGTGAGGTATATTTGTACTCTATGTATTTTTTCCTGAAAGCTTGGCTAAAAGTTTAGGATGTCCGACCTTAAGGTTATTTTTGAGGTGACCCAGGGGGCGGAGTGGATTTCACTCAGCCCCCGTGTGAGAATAAAAATAAATAAGGCCATCCACGACTCCCTGAAGAACTAAAAAAATCAGTTCTTCTTTGTAAAGGTGGGAGAGAAATGGCCCGTTGCGAGGGACTGGGGTAAAGTCCCAGACGTACATCTGGGTACGCCGTTTGAGGCGGAAAACTCTGCCTACGCCTAGCTGATCAAGGCAATATAGGATAATCCCGATGAATTCAAGAGGGAATTCTTGGTTTCTCGTGCGGAGACCAAGAAGGCTAAATGGGGGCCGCCGTCACCGGTTCAGAAGCCGCACCCTCCGATTAAAATGATGAATCCTGAGGTCTCAAAAAAATTGATCATTCGACCAAGGTCCTCGGAGGAGGCTACTGAGAGGGCGATTGCTACGCCCTCATCTTCCTCTTTGGAGATTGATCTCGTGGCTGCCGGGATCTGCGGCGGACCCGACAAAGACTTACGGGAGCGGAGAGGTCCGTGAGGACAGGCCGGCGGATGCCGAGGAGTTATTCGCCCAACCGCGGGAAGTTGATTCAGTGCGCCGCCCGGATGGGATCCGCAGAGGAGCCGACTTCGCGATGTACCCAGGTTCACGCGTTTATATTATAGAGTCGTCGTCAAGAGCTGATTCACTAGTTGCTGCTCCAAGGGCTACCAGAGGTAGGAAGCCTGAAGCGGCTGCCCCTGAGGCTGCAAGAGATGAGCCCGCCGCTGCCGCCGATGAAGATGAGTTTTTGGATCGTCTTTTGGATGAGGCAGCGGCGTATTCGGCGCAAGAGGGCGCTCCTGGCTCAACATCTCCGGTTCCATCACCAGCTGGGCCAGGCCTGGAGTCCAGGCCTGGGAGGCCTTATAGGAAGACTTATGAGGTATGACCTCTGCAACGGCTTTCTTGTAATTCTTTCTTCCTTATGTTTACAAACTCACGTTTCGCTTTGAACCTGTGCAGCCAAGAAGATTGGCCTCAGTTGTCTCCCGAAAAATAAAGCGGCGTGAACGCATCATTACAGGCCGGGAGGCCGAGATAGCTCGGCTAGATGCTGCCGGCCGCCTCGGGAGGAGAGCTCCGTGAGTGACAGTACTCTTGAGGTGTCATGGCGGGAGGAAACAGAGAACGCCAGAGTGAAGGCGAAGGTTCTCGAGTCAAGGCGGAGGTTGCTCGCCTAAAGGAGGAGGATGATCGAATGAAAGCGAGCAACAACGCCTCGCAGTCGAGCCGCCGCCGCAGAGCTTAGGCGGCAGCTACTCGGATGAGCCTCCATGAGGTGGTGGCGCACTACACGTCCGGCTGTTGGACGGGCTCAATATGGGACGTCACGTCGCGTAGTTGGTCGTTTTGACTTTCCAGTGGAGTTTATTAATCAAAGAAACCGCGAGGCGCAGCGTAAGGAAGACCGGTGAGGGAGAGCCCCGAGACGGTCGGGGTGGTCCGCTAGCCTTGTAGCCTTTTGTACTCCATTTTGTTTTTTGGTCAAGTATGTAAATTGTAACATACTTTTGTGAGCAATAAAACGAAAGTTTTTTTCAGTTTAGTGTCCACTGTCTTTTATCGCTTCGTGTATGCTTGTGTTGTTGCATCGGGTGGCCAACCTGGTTGGCTGGCGGCCGTTGCTTGGTTGCCTAGGGAGCTGAGCCCCCAGGCTTGGCAGGTGGTTGTATTAACCAACCTTGCGGTGCTGTCCAAGTGGAAACTTAGGCAATTAGTGTTAGAGAAGGAACGCTTCTTGTTATTGTTTAATCACGCTATCCTTTCATAGAGAAGGTTGGTGCGTGGGGTAGCCAACCTGGGTTGGTGGGTCCGCCAAGGAGTGAGATCCTTAAGTGGCAGGCAATTGTAAGAACCACAGGTGGCGCCGCAAGCGAAGACTCGGGCTACCAATGTTGGAGAAGAAATGTTTCTCCCTTCGACCGTCGTTGATCGACGTTCTCGCTCCCGAAAAAGGTCGTCGCGTGTGCCATTCTTGCCCCTAAGGTTTTTAGACCGCTATGGGCCACTGGATGACCAAGGTTTAGTACGACCGCTATTGGGCCGCTCGGATGACCGAGGTTTCAGACCGCTCATAGGCCACTTGGATGACCAAGGCTTCAGACCACTCATGGGCCACCTGGATGACCAGGGTTTCAGACCACTCATGGGCCACCTAGATGACTAGGGTTTTAGACCGCTTACGGGCCACTTGGATGACCAGGGTTTCAGACCACTTTTTGGGCCACCTAGATGACTAGGGTTTAATGAGAGGGTGAAGACCCTCCCGACTTAGGGGCAGTCTAGGTCGGGTGGATACCTGCAAGGCAAACGCAGTTTATATAGCCTAGGATTCTATATGCTAAGTAAACTTCTCAATTTATCAAAGTAAAAACAAGCACGCGAATGAATGCACATGAGCGAGTAAGTGCATACCTGGGTTCACTATTGGAAGTAGCGCTTCAGGTGGGTTGCGTTCAACGTTCGTGGGACCAACTTTTTGTCCTCGTTTCGGAGCTTGTACGCTCCGTTGTGCAAGACGACGGAGACAAGGAAAGGTCCCTTCCAGTTAGGAGAGAGCTTGTTTCGGCCGGCCAGCTTGCCTGTGGCCTCGATGCCTCGTAGGACTAAGTCACCAACGTCGAATTGCGGGCTTTTACCTTTTTATTGTAGTAGGGCGACTCGGTGTTGGTATGTTTCTTGTCCGTATGCAGCGGCGGCGCGCGGCCTCCTCTAGCAAGTCCAAGTGCTCCCCGATTTTTCGGGAGTTGGTCCGTGGGTCGAAGGACTCCACCCCGAGACTTGGGAGCCCGATTTCAACAGAATTACCACTTGATCCCGTAACATAGGGTCAAGGGCGTCTCGCGCATTGGTTCCTTCTGGGTCAGACGATAAGACCGGAGGACGGATGGGATCAGTCACCCCAGAGCCCCGGCATCCTCCAACTTAGTTTTTAACCCGTGGAGTAGCGTATGGTTTGTGACCTCCACCCGCCCGTTGGCTCGGGGTAAGTTATCAAGTGTGGACCAGCTTGATTCCATGGTGCAATACTTGGTGAAGCGTTTTCCCGAAAATGGGTCCCGTTGTCGGTCACCACGACCTGCAGGACGACGCCATCTGCAGACAATGCTCGCGAAGGAACTCCAGAGCATTGTGTTCTCGTGATCTTTGCAAGCGGGCGGTCTCGACCCACTTAGTGAAGTAGTCGATGCCCGCTATGATAAACTTCCTTTGTCCGTGGCAATGGAAAATGGGCAGAGAATGTCGAGCCCCCATTGTGCGAAAGGCCACGGAGCCTGAAGGGACTTTAGGTCAGTGGACGGCTGGTGATGAAGGTTGCCATGAAGCTAGCAGCTTTCACACTTCATCACAAACTCAAGCGCGTCCTTTTTCATCGAGGGCCAATAGTAGCCCTGCCGCATAATTTTGAAGGCCAGTTTTCCCGCCACGTGTGATCCACAGATCCCAAGGTGAACTTTGCCCAACGCGTAGTCAGCCTCCTCAGGAGATAGACAACGAAGATACGGAGTTGAGTATCCACGACAATACAGTCGCCCGTCAACTACCGTGTACCAACCAGCTGTCTTTTTAACTTGCTTGGCCTTTTCGGTGTCCTCTGGGAGTGATTCGTCGGCCAAATATCTAAGGTAAGGAGTCATCCAGTTTTCCGTCTCGGAAATCTGCATTGCCTACTGTTTCTCTATGCTATGAGCGTTCAGGATCTCCCGCATGTCCCTCGAATATTGTTCTTGGTTTTCGGCAGCAGCTGCTCTAACCAGCCGATCTGCCTTCCAATTTTCAGCTCGAGGAACGTGAACCAGGGGTCACTTGTCGAAGCCTGGATGGTCTCCTTTGCCTTTGCCAGGTACCTGGCCAAGGAAGGGTTGTTTGGCTCAAAGCCCCCATTGACTTGGTTTACAATTAATTCGGAGTCACTGTGAACCGCCAACCTCTTGGCTGAGACTCCTTTGCCAGCCGCAAGCCAGCCAGCAAAGCTTCATACTCAGCGACGTTGTTAGTCGCTAGGAAATCAAGTTTCAATGAATACTTGATCTCGAATCCATCAAGGGTTGTTAAGATCACCCCGCTCCGCAGCCCACCGGCCTCTGTGGACGATCCGTCCACGTGGAGTGTCCATTCTTGGACCTCGTCGGGCTGTTCTTCATTTTCTACGGGCTGCTCATCTTGAATTGGTGTTGTGGTCTCAAATAATGAAGTGGCCAAAGCTCTTTTTATGGGTGTCCGGGCCTCGAACTCGATGTCGAACTCACCCAACTAAATAGCTCACTTTACAGCCCCCAAAACGCCGACCTTTTGGAGTATGCCAAATGGGCCGGTCCATATGACCACTACGCGATGCGCCCAAAGTATGGCCTCAATTTTTCGCAATACAAGATAAGTGCTAATGCCATTGCCATTTTTCAAGACACGGGTAGCGAGTTTCCGCGCACCAATGTTTTGCTTACATGGTAGACCGGCCGCTGGATATCGGACTCGGCGCACGAACGGAGCCGAGGACGCTCCGATACATCGCCAAGTAAAGGTACACTCTCCTCTCCGTCTTCGGGGTGATGCTAACAATGGTGGGCTAGCCGATAATGCTTCAACTCATCGGCGGTCTAGCGATCACCGGCCCACCGGAATCCGTTAGATTTTGTTCCTCTCAAGGCTTTAAAGAAGGGTCGGTACTTGTCTCCAGACTTCGCGAGGAAGCTGGACAGAGGCAACACCGGCCGCCTAATCAATCCTCTGGACATCTTTTACGTTTTCTGGGAGCCATGTCGGCCCGGGGCCTTAATCTTTTCTGGGTTTGCCACGATCCCTCACTGAGAGATGATGAAACCCAATAACTTCCCCGAGGCTACCCCGAAGACACACTTGGCTGGATTTAGTTTCATTTGGTGCTGGCGGAGCACCCCAAATGACTCTTCCAGGTCACGTATGTGGTCGCCCGTGACTCCGCTCTTGACGAGCATGTCGTCGACGTAGACCTCCATGTTGCGACCAATCTGCTTTTCGAACATCTTGTTAACTAGTCGCTGGTAGGTAGCTCCAGCGTTCTTTAACTCGAAGGGCATGACCCTATAGCAATAGGTGCCCTGGTCCGTCATGAACAAGGTATGCTCCTCGTCTTCTGGACTCATTCTGATCTGGTTGTAACCCGAATAAGCGTCCATGAAGCTTAGCAACTCATGCCCTGCCGTGGAGTCAACCAGCAGGTCAATCCGGGGTAAGGAAAAGTTGTCCTTCGGGCAGGCCTTGTTGACGTCGGTAAAGTCGACGCACATTTGCCATTTTCCGTTGCTCTTTTTGATGTGACGATGTTTGAGAGCCAATCCGGACTGGACTTCCCTAACGAAGCCAAGGTCCGCCAGCCTTCTTCACTCCTCCTGATGGCGATCGCCACCGACGAGTGGTTCCTTCGCCTGTCGTCCGGCCTTGATCGGGATTAAGGCCCGACCAGGACCATCACCTGGTGAAATCTCGGGCATGTCCACCGGAGTCCAAGCAAAAGGTCGGCGTTCCTTCGTAGAACGCGATCAATTCCATGCGAGGTGGCCTAAGAGTGAGTCGCCGATCTCGGGACACACTTATCCGGTTCCCCGGGTCCGGTGGGACCAGATCCGTCGCTTCACCAGGCTGCGCTTGCTGCAATGTGGTCTCGTCTCTGTGATCGAGTTCTCCCACTGTCCCTGATTCGCCACTAGGGGCAATCCCGGGCCATGTAACAGTCCACCCGGTGACTCGGTCTCCTGTGAACTTCTCCGACGCCGTAGGCGTTGGGAATTTTATTTTAAGGTGTGGAATTGACGTGATCGCCCCAAACGCCGTTAGGCACGACCTTTGCCAAGTATCGCGTTCAGAAACAGAGGGCGTGTCAACCACTAGAAAGGTTAGCATACGACTTGCTTTGTTTTTGGGTAGGTGCCTGTGGTGACTTCAGTTTGATTGTCCTCGAACAGGCACCGGTTCATTGTCAAGGCCGTAAAGGTCCTTCGGAGTTTTAGTTGATTCTTTTTTAGGCCTAATCTAAAAAACGCGTCCAAGTAAAGCAAGTTGTAAACAGAGGCAAAGTCAACCACTAGAAAGGTTAGCATGCGACTTTGTTTTTGGGTAGGTGCCTGTGGTGACTTCAGTTGGATTGTCCCTTGAACAGGGCAGGGTTCATCATCAAGGCCGTGTAAAGGTCCTTCGGCAGGTTTTAGTTGATTCTTTTTTAGGCCTAATCTAAAAAACGCGCGTCCAAGTAAAGCAAGTCTTTAGAGCTACCATTATCAATAAAGACTCGCTTCAACTGGTAGTTTGAAGTACCATCCGAAACGAGTGCCCAAATCATAAGGGGGTCAGCATGGGGGGAGATTACATGGTTCGAGTCACAATCACTAAAGCTAATGATGTTGTCTACTGTGCGCTGCTTCTTCCTCCCAGTCTGCTGCTCCTTGCTGTCCTCCGGGCTCCTGGCAAGTCGGGTGGTGACCATATTAACTACTCCTGCCGCGATCCTTTGGGAGGCGTCTGCTCTGCCCTTTTCATTAGTCGCTCCCGAGTTCTGTCTGTGTCCGCTGACAAATCGGGTGAGGTGTCCTCTCATGGATCGAGTCCTCGATTTCCCTCTGCAGCGTCTTCTACGTCTTCGGTTTGAGTGGCCGGCAGAGCGGTAGAAGTCACAAGATTTAGGATCGATTTCCGAGTCTTTAATCAGTGTCTTTGACTACTTCAGAAACTTTTCTCTACGGATCTGCATTAGAACATTGGAGCGTGTGTCTATCAAGGGTGTGAATGTGGTGGGCCCGTAGTCTCTGCGTTCTGAGGGCCCAGTCCGGCGCTGTTTCTGGTGGGGGTGTTCTCCGCCCGCGAACTTTCTTTTTCCTTCTCCAGGGATTAGCCGAGGCTGATCCGTCCGTTCTAGACGTTTGCCTCGTTGGCCTCTTCTGCAGCAGCGTAGGCCCTGGTAATGGATTCCGCCTCGCGGAATGTTTGGGGATTTTTATGGGCCAAGTGCTTGAAGAAATCTCCATAAGTCGATCTTGAGATGAAGCCGCCCAACTTCATCTCCTCGCAATCACGGGAATCCTTCGGCCTCGCCCAATGGCGATCCAGAAGCACCGTGGGTTCTCTCCCGGTTTTCGCTTTATGGGAGAGGTGCCACTACTACATTTCTCTTAACGTCGGCTCGATGCATACCGAGCCGGGGAAGAGGTCCGTGAGTTCACTAAATGGCCGACAGAGCCTGAAGGGAGATGGTGAAACCAGATTCTGGCATCTCCCTTCAACGTGAGCGGGAAGCAGCGGCATATCGCTGAGTCTTCTAACCCTTGCAGACTTAGATGGGTGCGGAAGTAATCCAGGTGGTCAACCGAATCACTGCCCCATCGTATAAGTCAAGGGACGGCATTTTAAATGTGGATGGCAGTGGACGGCTCAAGATTTCTGCAGTGAAAGGAGACTGTCCAAGTCGATGGCGCACTCGTCATTCGGAACACGTGGTTCCAGATTCGTCCACTCGTGGGGTCGCACGAGTGGCGCCACGATCTCAACCGGGCAGAAAATTCCTCAACTCGTGTTGCCCCCAGCCGCAGCTCGGCAGCCTGGCCGGCCGCCTCGTGATCTCGCGATCCCGGAGGCTCGCTCCCGTGGTGTGCGGCGGATCTTTCGCCCGAGAGTATCGTGGATTTCTCCTTTCAGGCGCTGCAGCCGGTGACGTACTCCCTGAGCGTTCCATTGCCTGCTCCGGCCAGAACGCGGAGGACGCCGAGCCAAATTGTTTCCATTTTACGCCCTTGGCTAGCTTCTTCTTCCTCGGCCACCTTTTTGGTGGCGGGAGCGGGAATGACTACCGGGGTGGAGCCTGGTTATTGTTGTTCTTTACGGCACATTGTAAGAAGGGCGATTGTTGGCCTGCATCCGCTCCACCCGCTTGTTGAATGTAAGGCGACAAAACTTCGCCTGTGGCCCCGTTGACCGGTGAGGACATCGGCCAGCATGGTCCCGGTCGAGGTTAGCGGCATCTCTAGCGGGGTCGCTAGCTTTGTGCTCTCGTGTTCACCATTGTTGGGCGTGAAGGTGACAGAGAGAGTTTTGTGCAGATTTTTTGTGGTAGGCTTTTCGTAAGCGCTTTCCACAGACGGCGCCAATGATGCGTGCATCAATCCGATTTCAATGTATTCGGATTATTCTGGATGGTTTGAACCAGCTCCGTTCACCGAATACGAATCCTGCACACCACTAAAACGAACAAGAGGTCAGCGTTAACGGCAGGATGTAATCCCACCGAAAATATTCCGACACTCAAGTCAATAAAACAGCCTTCAATGGAAGGAACTGAAAGTAGAGAGAGAGCAATGGGAGCGGGAAAGAGAGTGTCTTATTCCAGATGTCAGCGAGGCTCAAGGCCTTTCTCGTATCTGGATGGTGGGAAGGCAGAGAACGTGTGTAAAGACCCGTTCGTTGCCTTAGAGTTTGACCGTGTTTAAGAGTTTGGCTGCTGGAAACCAAAGCTTGTTTCTCAGAGCACTTAGGGTTTTCTCTGTGTGTGTGAAAGCTTCTCAGAAAACGTCAATGAAAGCCTGAATGAAAGTATCCAGGGAAGCGTGCCATGGATGGTCAATCCAGGGCCTCTTTTATGGAAAACATGACGATCTTCTTCCTTTGGAAGGAATGGTCGTCCCTGTGATCTACTGCTGGCATTCCTTTTGGAGGCTGATACTTGTTGCCCAACTGTGGAGGATTGTTTCCTTCAAGCGGCCAACCACTTTCACAGCTTGGTTTCTTTCCTCCCCAGTATGTTATCATTGGGTTCCTTCGTTTGGCGAGGACAAGAAGATCGACGCCTTCCTTATTTGAAAGGCACCAATCTTGCTGATATTCCTTTTGAGATCGTGGAATATCCTTGGAGGATCGTGGTTGGCCTTTTTATGATTGGTGGGCCTAAACGGGTCAGGCCCATTACTGTTGAAAGGCTTCTTAGGGCCCAATGTGCAAAGCGCTGACGATCAACGCTCGGGTTGACTGTCTGCGTGCGTGTTGGCCACCCTTATGAAAGATGTCCGTTGTTAGCCTCTAGATGGGCTATGAGCCTGAGTGGGTCAGGCCCATTACTGTTGAGGAGCCTTATTTGGGCCTAACATATAAGGAGCAGACGGCCAACGCCTCAGTTGAAGCCGTCAGTGTGGTGCCGCGCCGCCATGGGAAACGGGAAGAGAAGGCGGCGATCAATCACAATGTGGGCCGCGCTGCCAATGCACAGAATAGGCCATCATCACTGCAAAGTTCTCTAAAGCGCCTAACAAAATCTGGTCAACGTTGAGCCGTTTGGTTAAGGAAGTTTGGCCGGGGCGACGGCTAACGCCTTTCGCTTTCCAGATTTCAGGCCCATCTTCCTACCGGTACTGCCGAAATGTTGATCGACCTTCTCGCTGTTGACCTTTCGCCAACCCATTATTGATGTACCCATCACACTTGACAATCGGTTTTTTTACTAATCTGATCGGTTACGGCCAGTTTTTCTTAGAATATGGTAATGGGGAGTGGGCCATCATCCACTAGGTTTTCAACTTGTCAGTAGATTTTCATGTTAAGCCGGCCTATTTTTGGCCATCCCTATTAGAAGACTGCTTCCATTTCGTTCGCCGCTATTTTAGAAATTACTTTTGCTTTGAATGATAGATATTATTAAATAATATAAGATTTTATCTATTGTACTTATAAATTTATATATTAATAGATGATACATAATATTATACCAATTGTATGGAGAGTATTTAGAGGAAAACTCTGTGATATTACTCACTAAATGTAAAGGAAAATTTTCCATATTTGATGAATAAAGGATAAGATTAAAGAAAAAAATGGCACAAATTATACAAATCAAGCTATAATAAAAGATTAATTCCCAATATTACTACATCCCTTTCACATTACAAAGTTTTTGACACGTACCATTCGCACACGTTCCACTTAAGCCATTCCACCAACTCTTAGTTCCTGAAAGCCCATGATGTGGCCCAAGCCCAAGAATCCAAACCCACTCAAGAAAAAACACTCCATTTTCATGACCTGGCCCGGCCCAAGCCTTCACGGGCTGATAGACACTCAGGCTCAATCTTTAAGGCCTCCTCATATGCCTTCTGGGCCTCAGCCCACATTCTCTTCTGCTCGTAGCACTGGCCCAACAGACAAAACGCCTTCACATTATCCCGAGTCAGAGCCACCGCTTCCACCAGGTCCGACACGGCCGAGTCGATTCGCCGCCTCCGATTCACGGCCATTTGGATCTCAGCCCTCTTCACCAGCGCGTCACTTTTCTCCCCCACCGACAACAATTTCACCGACGGCGGCGAGAGGGCTGCGTCGAGCGACCTCAGTGCGGACGACTTGTGGCCTAGTAGGTCCTGAGCTAATCCCCGGAGGATATGCGCCGCCGGGTCTCTGGGCTGGAGGGCGAGAGCCTTGTCTGCCTCGGCGAGAGCGTCGTTGGCTAAGGATAGAGAAGCGGGTCGGTTGCGGGTGGATCTGGCTCGAGATAGGAGCTGAGCCCCGCGGAGGAAGTGGCGGTTGGATTGGGCGGCGGCACGGTGGTTGGATGATCGGAGTTTCGTTAGAGCCTTCTTGGGCAGATTGTAGATGGACAGGAATATTCCCAGCGTCAGTAGAAGGAAGGCAACTTGAATTACTATTTCTGTCTGCATCTCTCTCTCTCTCTCTCTCTCTCTCTCTCTCTCTCTCCGACTCTCTGTGAGATTGAGAAAGAACAGGACGAAGACTGTGATGGTTGACTATTAAAAAAAAAGCCCTAATTATCATTCCGCATATTCTGTGTTATAAATCGTGTCGTTTATGAATTTTTTTTTCCCTTATAAGATTAATTGTTGGTGAGCTACTTCTACATTTGACAGCAGGATGCTATCGGACGGTGGTCCTTTTTTGGAGCCATAAGTGTAATCATAATTGTCATGAGGCATCCTTTTTATTTATTTATTTATATTTATTTATGGTTGTATAAGATATAAGTAGTAGTCAACTTACTAACATAGTCACCCTCCTATGTGATGCTAACAAGCCCTTTGAGGTTGGTTCACACTACCAATTATGATATTTCATTTGAGTCGATCTCTAATAAATATAATTTTATAAAAAAAAAATATTTATTTTATGTATTGTGTAATATTATTTTAAATATTTATATTAAAATTTTCTATATTACTATCAATTGATATAACACAATAACTCAATATCTTATATTGGTACTCACGCTGGCAAGTATGATATTTAGTTTGAGTTGACTCCTAATAAATACAATATTTATGTAAAATGTTTTTTTGGGGGATGTATTGAATAGTATTATTTTAGATATTTTTGTCAAAAAATTTTTGTATTACTATTAATTGATATAATGCAACAACTATTTCAGTAACTAGAAGTGATGCTTGGCTAAAACCCTACTAGAATCTAATGGAACATTTCAGATTTTTTAGGATATTGTCGGCCTTAGTAGAGTAAGGAGTTTATGTTACACTTTTTCAAAATTATATCTATCTAGAGAATAAGAAAATCAAGTATATTATTATTGCACAAAAAAAATTCTTTTTTAACTTTTTTGTTTAGCAAAAATGTTACTTGGACAATAGTATTAAGACCTAACATGTTATCAATGAGTGAGTCGTGTGCCATGACTCTTGAGTCAAGGAGCCATAAACCGTGACACCATGAGTCTCTTTTGGCAAGTAGTAGTATGAGGTGGCCTTTATGACTTAGTGGATGTGGCTTTAATGTAACGGTAAAATAGGTGATTAAACTGTGGGTTATTAATAATATCAACATAGGACTTTGACATTACCTGTTCTCACTTTAGCATGGGGGTGAATGAGTTTCTTGGGATCAATGATAACTTTTAAGTATTGAGACATCTAAAATGAATTCTATTATAGTTAAATTATCAGACTTCATTTATATTTTCAATCGTTGAAATAATTTCAAAAGTGATGGACAATATAAGTTAATATTATATTTTAATAAGTTTTTTAATCACTTAATATTGTTAAGATAACTTTTAATTACCGTATGAACATATAATATTTATGATGATTATAACAAAAGTTTAATGAAATAAACTATATGTAAAAATATGAAATCATGGCAAATTTGGATGTAGATGCTTGATTAGTTCATAGAGATGTCTCCCCATATTTATATGAAGGCTTTAGTATCTATTTCGAATAATCTCATACAAACCTAAAATTCTCTATAAGGTCTACATAGTGTGCTCTACTCCTCATCCCATTAGTGCTACATTGGCAATTATATAATGCCAAAGGGAGTTATCCCTTGATACAAGAGTCTCTAAGGCATGTCACGAGAACAAGTTAGGGTCTTTATGAGATTAGAGGTTGAATGGACATTGACTAGTCGCTATTAGGGTTGAATGACTATATAACGTGGATAGGGGGTTCTAATAGATTTCTACCCCCTTGATATACATAAGCTAAGATACTATAAACACTACTTTAAGTGGATATCTTTTTAGAATCATAGGCAAGTTGGGTACATCAAGATGGGAGGATGCTATTGGCATGATAAATACAAAAAAGGGTTGCATTATGTCATAAGATTGAAGTTGCTAAATATGTTGTTTATTGAAACATGTGGTCGATATATGTTATCATGTCAGGTAATCAAACATATTACAAAATGAGTCTGCTTTTTAAGTGTTAAGACTACTACTTGTTACACAAAGGGTGGAGCTTGTGTGTTAATGATAGTGCATCATGGGCATGAGTATGATATAGTTATAAAGAATAAATTTCTAATTACGGTAATAAAATTCTTGAGATTGGATGAGTATTAAAACATATTATTGGCGCCTAACATGAGCATATACATGTTTTGGGAAGAGAATATATGTTTGAAGGACGTTTTATCAGTATTTATATATATTTTAGACAATTGCTTATTTCATATATGTGCTCGATGGACGCACGTGCATAGTTGATGCAAATTGTATGTGTTTGATGCGCGCTTTAGGGACACTTGTGTATTGTATGACTTTTTCTCTATAAGCAGATACTCGTCTAATTGGTACATATATGCGGTCACACATGATCAGTGTATAATTTGTGCATAACGTGCCAGTTTTCTATATATAAGTTTTTTCGGCCAATTTTGGATAATTTTGAGTTGGCTTTTGATAGAGGTGAGAAATAGAAAAGATCAGAAGTGAAAAAAGAAAAGAGAAAAGCAGGATAATAAGAAATCAAAGAAAAATCAAGCAAATTTTGAGTAAAATCAAGTTGAGATAGGTGTATTTTAAACTTCTTTTTCTCTTATTATTATTATTATTATTATTATTATTATTATTATTATTATTATTATTATTATTGATCTCTTAAGTACTTTTATCTCAAAAGTTAATGCATGTTATAATTTCATATATAAAGTATTTGTACTCCATATACATGTATTCTAATTCAAATTCTCTGTAATTTTTATAAAATTTATACCCTTATTTTATATATATTATATTTTTAGGCTAATTCTCTATAACAATACCTATATATATCTTTAAATTTTGTTTAATTACTATTGTATGCTCTTAATTTTTAATTATATGTTCACACATGTCTTATACTTTGAAATAAAATAAAAAAATTATATTAATTATGCTATTTTTTTATAAATCTTACAGAATTATACTTACATGTCTTGATTCTTTAAGAATATAATTTTGTATACTTTAAAATTTTATCAAACTGTTTTAACACATTGTTAAAGTATTCACAAATATTCCTATATATCCATATAGGTCATCAAAAAGAAATGAAGAAGAAAACTCTACATTAATTAAAAATTAAAAATATTTTTTCTGGTATGAAAAAATATAAAAAATATGTTCGTATTTGAATAGACTTTTTCATTTGATTATACACGGATAATTATAAAAATTGACGATGATATATTATAACATATTTTAGTATATTATAGTAATAATCAAAATTTGGATATATTATTCACAGGTTAAAAGTGACATTTGGTCTAATTTATATGATTATATATATAACGGCCCACCTACGGTATTGAATAGTAGTGTAAGGCTTTTAATTGTGTAAAAATATATAATATGAGTTTTGATTATTAGCTTATTTGTTTGTGAGATCTTATTGATCAGTGGACCATAAGAATCTATATGATTTGAATATATTTTAATGATATATTATTAGGAGAAATGAAATTTGATTATCAGTCATGAATGTTGTGAACATTATATGACATTACATCTGAATATTCCTTCCAATATGTTTTATATAAATTATATGTTTGATTGTTAAAAATCACATACTTTATTTAGTAATTGGCTCATTTTTATTTCGATTTTTATTAACCTTCCAAATTAAAAGAATTGGGGCATACTTGCGGGTAATAGGAGACGATGGAAAGACTGTCCAAGGATAGAACTAGAAATTTAAAGATTTCGATGCTATATTTTTGGTCTAGAATAGTGGATTTAGGATACTTATTTCACATCGGTTAAATGCCTCTATATTAAATAGTTATTTCAATGTATTGTTGGTAAGGTAATTGGATTTCAGTTTATTTAGCGGCGTGTATAAGATATGATTTTCTTTACATACTATAATTTTAATACGAATGTATCACCTTATGTATATTTTAAAGTTGCTGTATAACTGGTCGAAGAGCTATGTTTGGATGCGGCAATTCGGATCTTGTGATTAGATTTATCATATATTATTTAGTTGGTTATTGATAATTGGCATTCTATGTAAATTCATGTCTGATAGTTATTTAAGATATTATTTTGGTCAGTATAATAAGAAATTATAAATTTTTTTCTAAAATAAAGGATTACAATTTAATTTAGATTAATTAAAAAAATAAATTAAGAAATTAGATTTTAGGACATGATAATAACAGCCTGTTACTAAGCCCTTTGTGATAGCTCGGGGCAACATGGTTTGTTTTCATAGCACCGAGCAATTACTCAATGTGCATAAATATTGGTTGAGGCATCAAAACTTCCATAAAAAAATATATGGTCATGGAGAAAGAAAGTAATTACATCATTCTATAGCGATTAACTTTTATTAACGTGTTAATAATACCTTATTCTTTTGTATGATTATCTTAAATATTTTTTGATATTCAATTCTTATTAAATTTTATTAAAATTTAATATATTTAAAGATTGTCATATTCTATTTTAATACTATAAAATTATCTATAGTTAAAATTTCAAAATTAGATGGAGATGGAAAAAAAAAATCAAGGCATTTCCAAGTGATTGGACCATTTTATAGGTTTAGCCATATAACTCTATGTTTTTTAAAATTTGCCTAATATAAATATAAATAATATTTTTAATTATGTAATCTTTATAAAAAAAATTATTTTTTATTCTTATTTATTTATTATGAAATAATATTTTATAAAGTTATTTATGCGTCTCTAGATCTTAATTATTGTACGGATTATAGAACTGTTGATCAGATTTTTGTATCGGGTTGATCTGAAGTGGGTCTAATTTTTGTAATCTTAAATTTGAATTCTACACAGTACAATGAATAGATAAGATGTTAAAGGATTGACAGAATTCACTCCCCGATACATCTTTCGATATTTAAGTCAGTGATTTTTCTATAAAAAAAAGAAAGATAGAGGATGCAGAATGAGGTTGCTAATGCACACGTGAAGAGGCTGAATATTGTGCGCTCGACGGGGAGCATCTTTGAAAGAGAAATACACTCGAAGGGGAGCGCCTTAGTCGTCTTTTTTTGTGGTCTATATTTTTTTCCTTTTCTCTGTCGTAGTGAATAGATATTTATAGTATTGGTAGGCAGTTTGATCTTTCCTAATTGGTGACAACCTTCAATTGAGCTGCCTGGATAAATAAGGGAATACTGATTGGCCAATGGTTATGGTAAGTTTTTTCAACGCACAGGAAGAGAATTATGGGCCGTCCTAACTGAGCTATCAATGTCATTTTGGTTGATTGAGCCGTTTAGGCTGACTGGACCGGTTGAGATATTATTCGGATCCTGAGTCTATCCCTTCTGCTTGTGGGCCCTCTTCTTTGGTTGGATAGATAATTCTCACTACTAGCCCCCCACGTCAGGAGGTCTAAATTTCAACCTTTTGGCATGTTTATCAAGGGGTCGCCAACTACGTGGACATGTGCTGCCAGCTCGAAGGGTGTCGCTTCGCACTTATGCGCTGCCAGCTATGGCATTAAAAGCGGGTAACTTTGAGACCCGTGCTATCTCGGAGTTAGTTCGATTGTGCAAAGGGGGGCGCTATGCCTACCATCATTACTAGCGCTAGACAATTGGTGTGCTACAGAACCTATGTGGGGGCTGGCACGTGTCGCAGCCATCATGAGGCGCTTCTTTTGAATTTCCTTCATAGTGTCATTTCGATCCAGGGCCTGACGCTATTTAAATCGCTCGGATTCGTTGTTCTTGCACTTCCTTTACTTTGAACTCTCTTTGTTCTTCTCTTGCTTTAAATTCTCTTCAATTTTCAATGGCACCCAGCGTAAATAATATTGAGTCTGTCCTTACTTCTAGTGATGTCAAGTCTATGTGTGCTCGATACAGAATCCCAAGTTTCATGGTTATTTGTTTCCAATTAGTGATGGCAGAGCCTGCTCCCCTCCGCAAATGTTTATTACTGTGTACGAGACCTATTTGAAAGGGAGTATTCATTTTCTGATGGTGCCAGAGCTGCACCGGATCTTTGCAGCCTTGGGGGTCCCGGTTGTGCAATTACAACCCAATGCCGTCTGCTATCTAATCTCATTATGTGTTTTTGCACGTCACAGCGACCTTGAGTTAAACACTAAGGCCGTAAAAATGATCTTTCGGTTTCATCAGGGAACGGATTGGATTTTGATCTTTTCCCGCCTAAAGTTCTTGGACTTTATCGTCTCGCAAAGGGGAATCGAAGCGAACCTCAAAATGATAAAAGCGATCCTCAACGTGAACCCACCTCTGACCTTAAAGGAAGTCCAAAAGTTTACCGAAAGACTTGCAGCGCTCTCTCGATTCTTGGCAAAATTTATGGAAAAGCATCTACCATTCTTCAAGACTTTAAGGGGGACGAAAATTGCTAATTTCCAATGGACATCCGATTGTGAAGTCGCCTTTTGATAATTGGTGGAGTACCTCGCCAACCCTCCTTTTCTGACGTCTCCATAGGAAGGCAAAGTGCTATATTTGTATCTAGCGGTATTCGACACAGTGTTAAGCTTGATCATATCTAGCAACTACCTGACCGACAACGGCCGATGTATTATATCAGCAAGGTTTTGACAGATCTGAAGACCCTCTGCTCACATGTTGAGAGAATAGTCTTGGCACTCGTCTATTCCGCCCGAAAGTTGCACCTTTACTTTTAGGCATACAAGATCATGGTTCTAACTGACAAACTTTTCAAAGGAATCTTATAGAAGCCAAACATGTCCTGGCGACTACTTAAATGAGTTATTGAATTGGGTGAGTTCGACATAGAGTTCCGACTACGGCCGGCCATAAAGGTTTAAGTCTTAGCGAACTTTATAGTTGAGACGACAACCTCAACTCCGGCTGTCCTCAATCTCGCCGAGGACGGTAGCCAGTGAAAGATGCCAGTGTGGACTCTGCACATGGATGGTTCCTCGATGCAAGTAAGTAGCGAAACCGGCATGGTCTTGGGGACTTTTGACGGATTGGAGATAACATACTCAATCACCATTAGTTTTTCGACGACCAATAACGTCACCGAGTACAAAACGTTGCTTTCCAGGCTCTGGCTAGCTAGAGAGTGTTTGGCAAAGAGCCGATCATCTACAATGACTCAAAGATGATTGTAAATCAGGTTCGAGAAAATTTTGAAGCATCAAACCCTCTGCTATCCAAATACCTCACCAAAGTTTAGAGCCTAATCCTGGTGTTCGACAGCGTGGAGGTAATCCACATCCTACGGAAAGATAATAAGAAGGCCGATCGACTGGCAAAATCAGTGACAAACAAGGACCTGGTGCCCCAAGTATAAATAACTCGGAGCACAAAATACTGCTATAGCCGATATTGAAAACTAAATGACTTCATACAGAAGGTATCTGGCCCACAACACACTGCTAGAGAATCCAAAAGAGGCCAAGTGCGTAAAAAAGATAGTAAATTGGTATATCATGATGGATGGGAGGCTGTATCGACACAAATACTCTACCCTTACATGCAGCGTCTCACATCAGAAGAAGCTAACTATGCGTTGGAAAAGGTACACTTTGGCATTTGCAGATTTCACGTCGAGGGCAAGAATCTTGCCTTCAAACTCATGCAGTAAGGCTACTATTGGCTCACCATGAAGCGTGTTGTCATGGATTTCGTACAAAAATACAAGAACTATCAGATTCACGAAAACATCCCCATCAACCGCACACTGAATTTCAGGCCCTACAGTCACCGTGGTCATTCGCATAGTGGGGGCTCAATACACTCAAACACCTACCCATTGCGTCCGAATAGAGAAAGTTTGTCATAATCAGTATCAATTACTTTACAAAGTAGGTCAAGGCCTTCCCATTGGTGCGAATCACTAAGCAAAATGTAACGGAGTTTGCTAGAATATTGTGTGCAGATTCGGTATTCCAGATGTCATAATGATTGACAATGGAACCCAATTCATTAGCAAATGGTTCAATAAGTACTGCACGAGTATGAGGATAAAGTTGGTTCATACTTCCATATAAACTAGCACGTTGCTGCACGGGTTAAAGATGAAATCGGAGGATATTGGGGGCTCTTAGGTAAATGAGTTGCCATCCGTGCTTTGGTTATACAGGATGATGCCTAAGGAACCAACATGCGTAACGCTTTTAAACTTGTGTTATGGAACCAAGACAGTTATCCTAATGAAAGTAAGACTGCCCAACCTCCAGATCGAATGCTTCGATCCGCTCAACAACTCGCAAACACACTGACTACTTCTTGACTTTTCAAAGAAGCTCAAGATGCTGCATGCTTTCAGACGGTGGCCTACTAACAACAAATTGCACGGTACTACAATAAGAAGGTGAAAGCTTGTTAATTTGAAATTAGAGATCTAGTCCTACGAAATATAGAGGCGACTGACAAGAACATTGACCGAAACAAATTCTTTCCAAATTCGGAGGGACCATTCTTTGTTTCAACAATTCTCTGGAGCACGGTGTATAAGTTATGCATTCAGAACGACAAACTTGTTTCTTGGACATGAAATACTTTTCACATCAATAAATATTACCAGTAGGTCAGGAAATATAACTGGTATGTTTGAGCCAGGTAAAGTTAACATGCATCATTCAGACTGCTTGTAAAACGTATCACATTTAATTAATAAAATGATTGTTTATTTATTTGCTTTTTATTAATTGTTCATGTGAATGCTTACTTTTTGTCTCACATAATCGCATGACCTAAGCTACTCCTAAGTCGGGTGAAATTCTCTTCACTTATCCCTTGAGTCGCTATGTGGCAGTCAAAAAACCTTGGTCCTATTACCAAGCAACTTAGACAAGATCAGATTTTGAAACTTGGTTACACCATCAAACGGCCCACATGAAGTTGAATACTGAAAATTTAGGGGGTTTAAACAAGCATGAATGCAAGCACTTCCTACTAAAAGAGGTAACATCTTCAATCGACCATGGTCAATAGACTTAGACCAGTAACACCTAGCTATCATGTAAAAAAAAGAGATAAACCACAAAAAAAAAAAAAAAGACTACTAAGATGCCCCCTTTGAGTATATTTTTTTCTTAAAGGCGCTCCTTGTTAAGCGCACCACACTTAATCCCCTCACACGTGCATTAGCACTCACAGGTAGCATCCTTAGTCGATTATGGTCAATGGACTTAGTAGTGCCTAGCTGTCATGTAAAAAAAAAAAGAGATAGACTACAAAAAAGACTACTAAGACGCTCCCATTTGAGCCCATTTTTTTCTCAAAGATGCTCACCGTTGAGCTCACCACATTCAGTCTCCTCACACGTGCATTAGCACTTTCATTCTACATCATCTATCTTTTTTTCTCATAGAAAGATCACCGATTTAAATATTGGAGGATATATTGAGGAGCGAGTCCCACTAATTCTCTGACATCTTTCTATTTGTTATATTACACAAGATTTAAATTTAAGGTTACGAAGATCGAACCCACTTCAGATTAACTCAACGCAAATATCCAATCCACGACTCCATAATCCATACATTAACTCAGATTTGGGGACGCATCAATAACTTTATATAATATTATTTCATGATAAATAAATAAGAATAAAAAATAATTTTTTCATAAAGATTACATATTTAAAAATATTATTTATATTTATATTAGGCAAATTTTAAAAAACAAAAAGTTATATGGCTAAACCTAATCTCAAATTATATTAAATTTTAAAAAAATTCAATAAGAATTGAACATCAAAAAAATTTTAAGATAATCATATAAAAGAATAAGGTATTATTAACGCGCCAATAAAAGTTTACACTTATTTTTTAATAATAATTAATTTTTTTTATAAAGATTATGATGAGTAATAAGATATTATATAGTTTACGCTTATTTTACACTTGAGTATGGTTTCTTAAGGTATTTGCAATTTTTTAAATAATTTATTTATTAATATTATAAATAAATTATAATATTAGGATGATTCAATCATTATTACGACTGTAAATGATTAATAAAACTAATCTACTTCAGTTGCAGTGTGAAAACGCATCCCACAAAACAGTGAAATTCGGTGGTTTTCTCTCATGCCCCACGCTGCAGACGCTAATGGCATTGCTGGGAGACGACGGGAGAGGCTATGAGCTCGCCCGCAAGCTCGAATCCTGCGGAGTATGGCGGTCGTGGCTCGGTGATTCACTTTACGCGAACTTTGTTCACTCTCTCTCCTCATCATCCGCATGGGAGGCCTTCTTGAGAGCCGATGACTCGAAGTCTAGGGCTCAAATTCAACTCCAGCTCAGAGCTCGCGCTCTCCTCTTCGATAAAGCCGCTATCTCTCTTTTCCTTCGCGTTAACCCCATATCACCATTGTCGTTATCGAATTCTGTCTCCAAGCTCAATCCCAGCTGTAAGCCTTATCATCTTCTTTTTTATTTTAGTTAGGGCTTTATTTTTTTCTGTTATTTTAATTATTCAATTGATTGATGTGATTTGTGGTTTTGATTGTCGAAGATTTGCAGTTGCACGGCGATGATGTGTACTTCACTTTGGAGGATGGTGTTCAACAGCGAGACGGTGTTACCTCGAATACGGCTCCCCCGAAGGTTCGATTCACTTGGTCCTTCAGTTGTCCGTTTAATTTGGCATTTCTTCGTGAAGAATTTGATTCCAAGTAAATAGGAATGTTTTAGGGTTTATAGTGTTGCAATTGTTGGATCGATCGATTGCATACCTTATTTGTTCTCTTTTAGTTGTGTAAAGTTTTGAACTTCGGCTGACAGGCTTTGGGGTGGGGGGGGGGGGTTGCTGAACTGCAGTGGATTACCCAGTAGTTGAATTGCGAGTCGAAAGTTGAATGTGAGTGCGTTTGATGCGTATACAGCCAGCACCTGTGACAGTTGTCTTTGGCAGATGAATGTAGTCGAAAATGAGCAAAATTACCAAAAAATATGTTCTCATCTTTTTGTTAATTTTATTCTCTCTTTTAATTCTTAATTAGTTGGGTAAGTGGGCTTGGTTTACATTTTGAAGAAGCTGGCTATGGTGACTAGAAAGGGACGGTGATTGATCTTTTAAGTTTATGTGCTTCATGTTCAATATCTGTGAAATTTTGGTGAGCTGGATGATTTATTCATGGGAACCTCTATAGCTCAATTCAAATTTATCAATTTTCTTGATGGATTAACTCCTTCATCTGCTTTGCAGTTTTACACATTGGAAATTTGTACTCATATTATAGGAGTTTAGGATGGATTGTGGTTTTTCATTTTACCCTGCCACTTATGGACCTTAGAATACCGTTGTTTCTTTATGATATTATTGACTTTCCTTAATGGCTATTTGATGTGCCTTCCTCTGACTGCTGAATGGTAAATTTGCCATGGTCTGCAGATTCAATCTAAGGGAGCTATGGGTGTTGGATCTAGACATAGTGAAATTGAGATAGATAGTGTCTCTCAGAGGTTGAGGCAAGAAGATTTTCCAGATACGTGGTATAATCAGTTTATTGAAAAGTATAGATCAAGCATACCTTATAAGTCGTCATCTGCAGATCGGGATTCAGATATGCGTACACCCAGTGAGATGTCTAATTTTGTTAAACTTCTCGAGGGGCATAAAAGAAGGAGAATCACATTTAAGGACGATCATTATGCTTCATTTGGAAACCCCATCATGGAGAGGTTAAACATGCAACCTAGTTCTGCTTTAGATGGTGATAATTTGAGTGATGACAGCACACATTTCTTTCCTGAAACTATGTTTATGATGAACTGTGTACCAGATAGTGCAATTGCACCACGAAGTGCTGGGGAGGAGAAACAGAAAGCAGAGTTCTTTGGGGTTCTTGACATGTTACCACAACTGACCACCAAGAGTTCAATTATGATTGAAAGGCTCGGTATTAGGCCGGAGTACCTTAGTATGGAGCAGGGACCAGGTCAATGCCGGACAAGAGTTGGCTCAGATAGAAAGAGAAAGCTACCAAGTCAAGAGCAAGCGGTAGAGATGTCTAAGAAGGTTATTGCCCGTCTCCTGACAAATTTGGGTTTTGATGGGGCCACTGAGACTGCGATGGAAGTTTTATCTCAGTTTCTCAGCTGCCACATATGTAAACTGGGCCGTATGTTGAAGGTCCTTGCGGATAGTTACCGAAAGCAGTGTTCAGCAATTGAACTGATAAGAATTTTCCTCCATACAGCAGGATATGGGTGAGTGAACTTTGATTCTATGATATTACAACTTTCTGAAGCTGCAAAAGCATACTTTGGGTGTTTGGTAAAATGATAATTAGGATGTGGACACCATGTTTTTCTGTCATTTTGAACAATTGACAGCTAATGCTTTTGCAAACCAGGTCTTCTATGCTCTCAAACATGAGAGAAAAACATTGATTATACCTCTCAATGTAATTTTGCTTAACTAAAAACACCAAAATAAAAAAAATGCTCAAAAAGGCCAAATGCAGGGAAAACACTCGTATCCAAACTAAGTAATAGTTCTGGACATTGGACCTTTTTTATTGGATTTTAGATTATTCTCTTATAGGCTATGCACGGTATTTGTGTGAGGCATGCTCATGCAGAGATGCTAGGTGAGGATCATACAATATTCGTATCAAGGTTGCTCAAGCAACGGAACTTACTAGAGGTTTGCGCGAGGTGTGTTTGAGCAAAAGTTATTTCAGTGAACTTGAAGCAATTATGCCTGATGGGCACATGTGCGCATTTAGGTTAAAATGGGCGCTCTTGATGGCTCAACAGGCGCTTGAGTGCTAATTTCAATGTTTGCTTTAGCGTTCAAACGCCAGCTCTGCTATGAGGTACAGATCTAAAATTATTTTCAACACAAGAGCTTTATATGAAGAGAGAGTAGAGAGAGGAGGAAGGATTTCAGTATCCAGTTGAGGTTTGATTTAAGTTTCATTTTTTGACAAGCTTGGATTTGTTGCTCGAATTTATTTCTAGAACGTATTTTTTACTTTGGTTGCTTGTTTTCTTAGTTTATTATTCTCTTATGGCTTGTAATGTGTATTAAGGGGGGGGGGGGGTTAAATTTAATTATTATTTATTCGAGTTGTAATGAAGGGATCTTTCAGGGGGTTATATTTGTAACTTAATACTATTGTAGTGGATTTAATTAGAGTTTGTCTAGTGATTTGTTATTAATTGAGAAAGATTGTTTATATTAAATATTGCCTTGCAGTTTATATGTGCTTGGTTGCATGATTTATGCTTTCACGGTATTTGGTAGCCGACAATTGATAGAGATTTGAGGTTTCATTTCTGTTGCCCCAGTCGTGTGTGCGCTTTGTTCTTGGGGAACTTGAACAAGTGTTATTAAAGCATATGTTTTTCCTATTAGTGAAAATTGCAATTTGATGACATCGTTAAAGGGTTTGCTATTCTATATTGAGCAATTTGACGAGCAAAACAATTTCATTGTTTGGCAAGAAAGAACTAGAAACGTTTTGATCTAGGAAGGAATAGTAAAATCACTGTGGGAGAAGGAAGATAAACCAGAGAAGATGAATGATAAGGAGTGGCAAGATATGATGGATTTGGCAAATGACACAATCAAATTATTTCTCGCGAATAACAGTTTTCAAGAAGTTATCGGTCTGTTTGATTTAACGGAAGTTTGGAACAAAGCAGGAGGGTTGATACAAGTTTAAGTTCTGACATTGAGCTTGCTTATTAAAAAGTAATGTTATGGCCTGCAATTGTCGGAAGAGGGAAGTTTCAAAAGTACTTAGATGAGTTCAATTGGGTTTTGATGTAAATTTTTGCAATTGATGAGAAGATCAAAGATGAAAATAAGGCGTTGGTATTGCCAGCTTCATTGCTGGCCTCAAACAATTACATTGTCACAATGTTATTGTTTTTGAAGAACGTGCTCAATTTTGATGAGGTTATCGTTTCATTATTTATGAATGAGTTTAGGCAAAAGGGTTATGTTGAGTTTTTGGGGGAGTCAGAGTGCTTTAGTGTCCACTAGTAATCGGGGACATAAAAGATCGACCGATTGAGGCAACAAGTCAGAGAGGTGCAACATCCGATCCAAACTTTAGGACATTTGGTACTTTTATTGTGGTAAGAAGGGTCACATGAAACGGGATTGTTTCAAGTGAAAGCGGAAAAATGAGCATGGCAGAGGGGAGGGATCATGACGATAATAATCGGGCCTCAATCACCACTTATGGAGACCTTCCAGTTGTTGACGCAGGGAAGAGATAGAGTTTTATGAGCGACGAGACTAGTTAGGTAATAGATAACGGTTCTTCACACCATGTGACATTAAAGAAGTCTCTCTTCACCTTTTATATGCTCATAGACTAAAGGGGTATTGAAGATAGATAATGATGGCTTGTTGAGGGTAGTAGACATCGGGGACATTAGCTTGTGGGCAAACACATGATGAAACTCGTGTTGAGGGGCGTACGATATGTTTTGAATGTCCTATTGAATTTGATTTCAATCGGAATTCTTGACGATAAGAGTTTTTGCACGACATTTTACAAAGGATAATAGAAGCTTACCAAAAGCGCCTCTGTGTAGTAAGAGAAAGTAAGCGATCAAGTCGGTATTTGATAGAGGTTTCGGTTGTAAAGAGCAACGCCAAGGTGACTAATGGATGGTTTGGTCAAGGTGGTGGGAGGAGACCGCGAAAGAATGTAAGGGGGAGTGATGTTACCGTGAAAAGAAGCTGAAGAAGAGTAGTAATACTTCAGGTTTGGTGAAGCAAAAGAGATGTCACTCAAGCTTGCGAAGGCTAATATCGGGATCTCTATGGAGGGAAAGTTGTTAGAGGACAAAAGACGACAGTCGTCGGATAGACGAGAGGTTCCCCACTAGATCGTGATGGGAAGTTTGTTAGATTTTAGGTAACTTTTTTTTAGTCTCGCACCCAATAAATGGGCTATCAGGAGGATGTGCGATGCTTGCGTGGGACATGCTCGAATGGAGATGCTAAGCAAGGTTTGTGCAATGTTCGGTGAGGGTTGGTCAATCGATGGTGTTCACTGGAGGTTCATGTGCCATTTTTAGCTTATTAGAAGCAACTGCGCTTGATAGGTGCACAAGGACAATATGTGTGCATTTGGAACAAAATGGGTGCATCTAATATGTGTCTAACAGGCACTCGAGTGCTAATTCCAACATTTGCCTCTATTGTTTGAAAGCCAAAGCTCGCATTTGAATGTCAACTCTGATATAAAACGCCCCGCCCAATTTTAGAGAGAGAAGACAGAGAAAGGGTTTTGGTATTTGGTTGAAATCTGATTTAAGTTTAATTATTTGCCAAACTCGAGTACGTTGCTCTAGTTTATTTTTATAACATATTTCCTCTTTGGTTGCTTGTTTTCTTGGTGCATTTTTCTCTTGTGGGTTGTAAAGTATATTGGGAGTTGGGTTCAACTTTTACTCGTGAATGGATCTTAGAATGGTTTATAATTGTAATTGAACACTATTATAATGGATTTATTCAAAATTTGTCATGTGGTTTTTCTTTTGAACGAAAAAGGTTTTCACGTTAAATATCATCGTGTACCTTGTGTGTCTGATTGTGTAATTTGGTTTTTTGTGCTCTTATAGTGTTTGGTGGCTGACAATTGATGGGAAATTCGGGGGTTTGTTTTCACTGCGCTTATTGTATGCGTGTTTCGTCCCTGGGAAATCCTAACACTTTTGTCATTACACTATTTTTTGTTTCGAATTCTAGCCAACCTACAAAATGAATAATGTTTCTCATACAACTTGTACCTGGAGATTATTGAGAGCCCACTTATTTTATCTTTTTCTTCTTTTTTTCTCTTTGTTTCCTGTAGTTTTCTTGTTGAGGATTCCTGACATTTTTATCTGTACGTTCTCTTTTGTGTCTCACGCTGATTGAGGAAACTTTTTCATATGTTGATAAGACCTCATGTCTCTCCTGTTCCTCTCCACTCAAATAAGTGAAATTGCGATGGAATTTATATTCATTGATAATATATTTGTGATCCACAATTTTTTGTTGCTGCTTTCAGATTCTTTCTTTTTAGTCCTCATTGTTGTGCATTAGTTGTCCATTGGGTTTGTAGCACTTTTTGCTGAAGTAACTAGTAGTAAGAAGTGGCTATTAAACTTCTGCTTAAACAATGAAATTATATTCTGATTGAAAGGGCTTCATTTTTTTGGGGGGGAGGACAGGGGTTGTACAAAACATCTTCATTTTTACAATCTATGCCTTTCTTTTCTTCGAAGTTGTTGAAAGGAGGAAATGTTGGACAAACATAATGCCTATGTTGCAGGAATCTTGCAAACATAGGATTAGAAAGGTCAGCTCTATGTATACAACTTCTATTAGGTTAGCTTCATTACCACAATTGAACCTGTGAGTACTGGGTCAAATGACAATAACTCTACTATTACACCCAGACTTGTTCAAAATGTTTTGATGTTTGTATGCTATTTAAATGATGTGCAGTTGCTTGACTAATGCTGTTTAAATTTGGTCTTTTGTTGGCAGTAATCTTGGAGCATTGGCAGAACTTGTTAAGGACGGCCGGAATTCTGCACAGCAAAACCCTCAGCAAGTGCAGGCAATCCAGTCCCAGCTGCTGTTGTCCCATCAGAATCCCCTTCAACTCCCCCAGCAAGTACGTATGTATATATTAACTGCCATATGCCTGGAAATCACTTCTGCAAAACTGCAAACTCAGCTATTTTGGGAAACCAAATGCAGCACTTGTTTAATTTCAAGTCCTATGGTACTGATATCAATCTGAACATCAAACAATAGGAGAAAATCAATGGTCTGGATGCATGCTGGTATTCTTTTGTTACATGATGTGAATCATTTTGTTGAATATACAGATATCCCGACAAATGCATCCGCAGATGCAGCAGGTGGTCCATCCCCAAAATCTAGCTTTTCAGCAACAGCAAATGTTGGAGAGAATGCGAAGACGGCAAACTCCATCTCCTCGTCCTGCTTCAAGTTTGGACAAGGAAAGGCCGTTGGCTGAGGTTAAGATTGAAAACCCATCTGATCCACCGTTGGATGGTAATGCCTCCAGCACTATCAATGGCAGACATCCTCAGTTGCAGTTCCGCCAACATATAAATGCTGCCCTCCAAAAGATCCAGGCTCAGTCTGGCGGTCAATTTAGGCAGCTCACTTCCTTTCAGATTCCACAGACGCCAACACAGTAAGGAGGATTAGGATGAGTGACATTAGGGGGCACTGTCGTATAACACGGCTTGCCATCCATCTGTTTTTCGTCAACGGCCTCACAGGAAAAATAGATATGGACGAAAGCCACATCACCTGAGGGGCATCCCATGGGTGCCTTCCAAACATTTCTCCATTTGAGTTAGGGGGACAACTTTGGAAAACTCTCAGATGATGTGACAATCCTATTTATCTAAACTAATGGGTTCAATGGATGAAAATGTCTGTATCAGTCATGTCTATATCTCTATTAAATATATTAGATCATACATATCGATATTAGATATATCAAAAGAAAAAATTATTTTGAGAATTATAAGTTGACATGGTCGTATTGGATAATATATCAGCTAAATATCGAATATATTAACTGATATATTATCAATGTGATTACTTGTCGCAATATTGTAGCAATAAATACTAGTGGTGAGGGGGTGTTTGCTGTGGCTCACATGAAATTAGATGGAAACACGAACCCCACGTCACCTAGTAATTATATGCGTGACATGTCTAGGATTAGGACAGGATTAGGACAGCTTTCGCTGCTGAAAAAAAAAACTGCGACCTGAAATTTCTGAAGATGTAGTGTTTTTGTGCAGGAGTGTTGGCATTGCGAGGGCGCCACCAGTGAAGGTTGAAGGCTTCCAGGAATTGATGGGTGGCGACACTCCACTCAAGCACGACTCCGATGAAAGTAAGCTGACTAGTCTGACTTCCCCTTCCAAGTAGAAGGAATAGTACTCTTCCATCGTATGAGTTGACTTCAAATTATGTGCTCCTCGTTTCGCTGTTAATATGTTCCGACTCGTATCTGTCTGCTTGTGATGAAGCTATAGTGCCCTCGTTTGCTGAAATCGGAAGATCTGCGAGATTAGGGTTACAATTTGAAAATTTTTATTTCTTTTGCCTTTGTCATGACCTTCTTTGGATTGGGGAGGGAGGCATGCTTTGGATTGAAGACTGCAAAACATGCTTATCAACTGTTAGACTTACTGTAAATAATCGAAATTTACATCTGAGGAACTGCCTTTCCATAAACTTCCCAAAATTCGAGTAGGTTATTGAAAACAAACTGACCTTAATTACTGAATGACTAATGAGAGTATCTTATGTTTAGAAAGAGTATGACATTAAAAAATAAAAATAAAAGATTAATTAAATAAAATATGACTTGTATTTTACGTGCAAAAACAAATACGATATTAACTTCAAAAATAATATTTTAATATACAAATGGCAGAAATAATATATCAAAATGCTGTGAGAGAGAAAATTAAATAAAATATATTAAAATTTAATGATAGTTTGGTATTGTTGACATCGAAAGGCCACAGAAATGTTTATATTTTGTATGCTTTTAAGAAAATACTATTGAAATAATGTTATTAACTTTTTTTTAAAAAAAAAAAAAAATTCGGTAACCAATGAGGCTTTGATAACACGTGCTAATTATTTTGAATGGCTGACATTTATTTTTATAGCTTTTTGAGAAGAAATTATTGTATTTGTGGAATTTTAAATGAGAAATGTTCTTCTCAAATAAAATGAGACAACTGAGCTAGCCACTGTTGAAAGACAAGAAACTATGTATTGAAGTGTATACAAATTGATCCTTAAAAATCCTGCCTTGGGGGCCCTTCAAAACGGATGTAGTCATACATGACTCCATTGAAAGGGTATGAGCCTCTAGATTGTGTGAGAAAAATTCTGTTGCTTCCTGAGACAAGCCAAGAACCCGGCACATCGATGCTAAACAACCAATACAATCCGTGGATCCCATGCCTTGCAATCGCATTATCTCTGCCGATGCACCCGGTAGTAAAATCCGGTTTTGCATTCAATTTATGGCCGTTGAATCGGATCTGAGAATAACCAGTAAAATAAAATAAGATTCGACTTAGTTCTGTTAAATATGCTAAGAGATTCAAATATAAGATGGGTTTTAGCTTTATTTCCATGGAATGGTGTTATAAAATATCAGTTAGCATATATCAGTATTTAGCTTTTAATACTTATAAATCGATACTATGATAAAATTATGATATGTGAATGTATCAGCGTTGATTTTGTAAAGAACCTAGGCTTTAATTAGCAAAAGTAAAAATTATATTTAATATGGTTATTATTGATATTGATATTAACACAATTATTCATATTTTATTATTTCTAACGATGTTGTTTTTGGGGATGGATAAAAGATATAGAAAAGAAATCAATAAATTTATATATACCTGCAATTCAGCTTGAGCTGCAGCTGCCAATGCTATTTGTAATGTATAGTTCCTTCCTTTTCTCACGGCTTCAAGTAGAAATACGATTTGCCATGTTGTCATTTCGTATGTCATATTTCTTGTTCGCCTACTTTTGCAACATCATATTAGTCACCACCCATGAGTGTATTTATATACATAAATACATGTATATATACATCTACGTATGTATGTATATGTATGTATGTATAGAATGTCAAAGACATCAAACTAAGGAAAATGATAGGTTGTTTTGGGTTGCAATGGATTCCTATGCACATAACATTGAGTCTAGGGATCCTGCTTTGCGAATCTAAACGGTTGGATTGCGCTATCGGTTGAAACGGACCACTCAGTTGAAGTAGGATCCCCAGTTGGCAAAACACTCATGATCAATGGGTGGCAGGCCAATAGAAAAATAATAGCAAGGCATGAGCTGTCATTGAAAAAAATTTGACTACAATCACAATTGTATATATATATCGATATAAATTAGTTAATAAATCATCGATATAATGATATATTATGATTTATTTTCGTATTGAAGATGCGTGCTAATAATACGTATATTAGTCGATATTTTATTCTAAATCATGAGAAATTTGTGGGTGGCTATCATATCTAAATCAAAATTATTCAAAAAAATGTACATGATCACCTTGGCACTTGTGCGAAAAACCAATCCCTTCGATAGTTATTGACACCAATGGTGTACACAAGGTCATGCCGAGGATAAATATCGGTGTATCGATCCCATAAACCGTATTGCCTATGCCTGTTATTTACATAATCACAAAATACACATTAACATATATATGAATGCCATGTTCCATTTTTTTTCCCTTTTCCTATCAAACGTTCAATAAATGTATACGAAGAACCAACTTGTTCTGCTCATCGTGAAGATAAAGTCGGTTCGTGAGGTTGGGTCTTGGGTCAGGGATAAAGAACTCAGCTGCAGAACGATCAGGGATCCCTATTTCCCATAAAGTGGGGCCGTTTCTTGGAGGCTCGTATACTAAATTGCCCAAATTAATCGAAGAGCCTGCACTTACATGATGTGTATCAGTAAATCCGTCTACCCACAAGCAGTCTAATCAAAACGAAATTAAAGAATAACAAAGTTTTATGCCCTATTAGATCGATCTGATTAGTTAGAGAAATCTCGATAAAAAACCTGGCAAAATGATGATATTGGATTGGTACTTGTAATCCCCAACAAAACCACGAAGGAATGCATAAAGACTGTAGCTTCCCTCGCGAATTCCTTCAATTACGAAACTTCCACTCTTATCTGCCTGAACCCAGAACTGATAGCCCTGCTAGCATATGAAAATCTTGGTTATGCATTGAAATTTCTTCTTGTTTGGTTTCAATTCGATCAGCAAAACACTATTCTGATATTGCTATAAAAACTTAATATGATATATATTAAAAATATTAGTTAATAGACCTAATATCTTTCCAGATTAATCTAATGCATTCCTGATTCCATATTGTTGTACGGATTATAGTGTTAGATTTGGCTACTCTTTTGTGGGTAGCTCTACAAACGGAGGCGCTATTAGAAGATCGCACATAACTTGTATGAAATTTAGAGTGTTGTAAATTGGTTGCAACAAAAGATTGAAGTGATCAATTTGCTAGAATGGGCAAATGTTGGAGTGGCAATTGTCGGAGTAACCATGCCGATGTTAGAGTGGCAATGGGCCAGGGCCGAGGACGGAGCTGGCAGGGTCGAGGGCGGAGTAGCCAGGGACGAGGGCGGAGCCGAGTAGGACTGAGAGTGGAGCTGGCAGGGTTGAGGGCAGAGCCAAGTAGGGTCGAGGTAGGAGCCGAGCAAGGCCTAGGGCGGACCTGTCAGGGCCGAGAGCGGAGCTGACTAGGGCCGAGGGTGAAGCCAATAGGGCCGCGGCCAATAGGATTGCATGATGACGGTTAGTCGGGGGGCCGAGTTGTAAGAAGTCGACCAGGGAGGTTGTCTGGTTGAGAGAAGAAGCCGGTCAAAGGGGCCGGCCAACTGAGCTGAAATGAGGCCGGCCTGCTGGAGAGGCCAACAAAGGGCACCAATGCAAAAGGACGACAAGACAATGTCAGTTCAAAAGAGTCGATCTGGCGGAGCTGGTAAATAACTTTGCAGAGTGAATACCAGGTTCTAAGGAGAAGGTGGTAGGCTTTTCAGAATAGGTAGTTGACTTTTAGAGTTGGTAACTGGCTTGAAGGACACCCATCTAAGCTGGCAGAGCATGCGTATTCTAGGAAAGCGCAGGAACTGGTGAAAGCGTAAAAAATAATAAAGTTGGTGTAACAAATCATCACAAGATTGGACTAGGTGAACAGATGAGATTTGGAGTTAGTGTCATAATAAAGTGCACCAGGTGCTTCAAAAGAAGCCGCAACGGTGGAATGTGGAACGGAGTAGAATGCGGAAGGGAGCTCTCGTCGTTCGCCGTTTGTCGCCACACTTCTAAAATTATAGTGAGCAGAAAGTACCACCAGTGAGAAAAATGAGAGAGGAAAAAAGAGAAAATGAGAATTTTCTTACTCTGAAGATTGTTTTTCTTCTTTTATCTCTTGTAGGTTGCTGGTATTCTGTCTCGATGTTTTTGTTACTGGTTTTATATAGTGAAACTTTTTAAAATTTGTCACGTAATTTTTCTCTTAATTTATAAGGATTTTTAACGTTAAAAACATTATGTATTCTTTTGTTCATTGTAGCCACTAAATTGGTGGTTGACAGCCAACGGGGGGTTCAAAATTTTCTACTGCGACCGGATTGTATGTGAATCTGGGTGTTGAACCCTAACATATAAATTCTTTTGATCTTCCATAACGGGTTGAATTGAGATGGGTCTAGGTTTCGTCTCTAATAATCTAGATCCCGTATAAATAATGAACAAATAAGATGTTATAGGATTTGTGGGACTTACTCTACGGTATATCCTCCGATACTTAAGTTAGAAATCTTTCTACAAGAATAGAAAGATGGAGGACGCAAGGTGCAATAATGCGAGAACCGATCGTGAAAGATTAGTAGATTTCCTAATCCGTATAGCTGATAATTGTACCTCATGTTTCTACTTTGTAAAAAAAAATTATATTCGATATTCACAATGCATTAGTAAAACAACTCACACCTTTGTTTCTCGCTGCCATGATCCGGCTTTGCCAGGGGCAGCCAATCCTACCCACGCAAAGCTCCCAGGCTTTGGATTTTCATTTAGAAATCTGTATGAGTAAAATTAACAGCCCATAGTATAAGAATATTTCAAGAATATAGGATAAATGAATGTACATATCTTACTTTTTGTTTATAAAGTGATTTTTTCTTCCGAACACATTATACAATCTTCCATTGTACTACCCTTTCCGAGCATACTTGTTACATGGCTTAAACTACCACACACATAGAAAGAGGGTGAGAAAGAGTTCGACAACAGATACCTGTCATGGACTAATAATCGACCTTCAACTGATCCGCGCTGATTAGACTTAGGAAAGTCTTCCGATGCTGGGAAATGATAGGGCCAGCTCTTAGTTTCCACAATCATCTAACAATAACAACAATAATAAAGCCTTAAAATTTACTCATGCTAAAGTTTTATTAATAGAAAGAAGAGGAGGGTATAGGAAACTTACCTTCTCCTCTGCCTGTCGCCACAGTTTAAGAGGATCTTCGTGGGGAGGAACTGAGTTCAAATGGACAAGGAATGGACCAAAGACCTTCTTCCATGGCTCTCCTTGCTGAAAGCTCATTGCCAAATCTTTACCAGCATAATGATTACTGTGGAACATCTGAATTCATGCAAGGATTAATGGTCATAATTATTTCTGTTAAATTCTTTCTCTTTTTCCCTACACATTCACATATCCATATATACATACATGTATACATTAGCCATCGGAGATGAGGAAGGAAGGCTGCTTACAGCAAGAGTGGTGGGGCCAACATGAGAAGTGAGGTCTTGCTTAAGAGGTCCGGCAGATCGGAACTCATTGCTTGGGGTTATGACCCAGAATCCGACTTGTGCATTGAATGATATCCAGCCATGCACCTTGTTGTCTTTGTCTTCACACGAATATTGGTACTTGTCGTCCACCTGTAATCCCATTTTTATAATATTCTTTACTTCGATATTAAATTATGTGATATTTATCTATTTTTATGTAAATATATTGATATTGAAGGGTGGAATAATACATTAGATAGGGTGGCCGGGGGTGAGCTAAAAGACAGTGACTTTATAAGTAAATTTGAAAAATAGTCATCTAGTATATACATAATATCTGAATAAGCCTTAATATAATGATATGTCTACTCTATTATAAATTTAGAGGATCACACAATTAAGCCATGAAAATAACATTTCCATAGAGTTAGAATAACATTGGATACACTCAACTCTCATTGGATCTCACGATATTTAAGTATTTGGATTATTTTTTACTATCTAAAATAAAATCAATACCTAAGTGATTTTTAAAATTTATTATATTTGGTTAGCAAATAGCAAAATTGTAAAAAGTAAAAAGATAAGAAAGCTGTAAATATCTTTAGTCATATTTTATCTAAACATGATGTCATAGTTTTTAAGTAAAAAACCTAGGAAAGAATCATAAAAAGCCATAAAAACCATAAATATATTTAGTTCTATTTCATCTAAGTATGATTTCATAATTTTTTATCAAAAACACAGAAAAACAATTGTGAAAGATATGTGAAAACCTTTAATAATTTTTTTGGGTTCTTTACAAGAACCAATTACAGTTGTGTTTGTGTAGTCTACTTAAATCTTCATACTTTTCCAATCAAAGATTAATCCAAATACACCATAAAATTTGCATCCTATAATGGAGTGTTATTATGAACTTTTCCATAGAGAGAATGACATATTTATCAAATAACAAAATTTTAAATTGGGTGAATGAATAAAATTATATTTAAATAATTTAAATGACTATTTAATTTTTAATTCTGATCATTAGATAAATATGTAAGTCTTAAACTTATAAGAATTATAATAATTCTCCCTAAAACTATACTGACGGAGGATTACCTCTCCTTTTAGGGTAGGGTTAATTGGGTGTGTTAAGAGAACGGCTTCCTTATAAGCAAGGGGCTCGCCGGTTTCACGATCCTCAGGCATTGGCATGACTCTTTGAATCTTGTCCGAAAGAGCCATGTAATGAAACCTAAACAACATAATTAATGAATTTCAAATCATCATTAAATTAAATTAAATTAGATAATAGCATAATCTCACCACTATAAGCCATTAAAATTAGATAAGACTTATCAATTCATAAAAGTAGTAACTAAGGATTTTTGCTCTACTTGTCTCTTTGAAGCTTATAAACAGCTCTTATTTGCGCAATATCTATAGCAGGCCACCCTTTCTTCCGTTCAAATATGCCATACGAGTAGAACCCTGAGCAGCCACGAAGCATTATGAACCTGACATATACAAACAATCATTAAACACGAATATTTACTTAATATTTTCTAAATATCTTCTGATTATATAATATAATTCATTTATCTATTTTTATTCAAATGAGAAGCATAAATGAAAGAATAAAACAAAATTTTTAAAAAAATTAAAAATATCTAAAACATAACTCCTAATATCTGTTAAAATTATATATTAATATTTAAGTTCGGATAATCATTTTATGTTAGGTTAATTTTTAAGCCGAATTAATTATAAGAATATCATATATAATACATTATAATATTAAAAATCTTAAAAAATATATAATTAAAGTAGAGCTGAATTTTAAATTGTTTTTATATATGCCATGCCAAAGTTGTTTTGCATGGCATATAATTGATGATAATATAAGAACTAAAAATATTATTTATTGAACCAAAAGCGATAAATATTTTTATTTTTTTCCCTATGGCCATCTCACCTCCTGTCTACATTTAGAGGAAGTCCATGGTTATTGGAGGATGAATTCTGAATAACTGAACTCCAAGTGGTCATAAACGAAATCTCAGCATGATTTTCATCTTCCTTTATGATCTTAAAGCCTGTTCCTACTACTAACCTGCACTTAGATTGTCACCCAAAAAAAAGAGAGAAAATAATAATCAACATGAATCTCCTTGCCATTAATAAAAATGGAAGCTTGTCACACAAAATCTCAGTGTGCATAATATTTGAGAGAAGTTGGTCTACTTTAAATATATTATATATAAACTTATATTATATCAATGTACAAGGAAAGCAAACATAGAAGAGAGAATATAGATACCACGATTCCTTATATTGACAAAGTGTTGGACCGCACCCATCAGCCTCAATGGAACTATTACCGGAGGCGGGTTCACCCCAAACAATATCCCAATACCTAGACTCATGAGGAAAGAAATCACAACTTAGAATATATGGCACGTATAATTAGAGATAATACTGGGTTAGTCTTAGTCTGGGTCGAAGCAATCAAATCTAAAAATAATATAGTATTTTAATCTCATAATCCAAACCCAACTCATAATTTCTAGATTTAATAAGAAAATATATTCTGGGTTAGATTCAAACTCAAGCAATCTTTTTTGTTTAAAAAAAATATATTAGAAATTTGTAGTGTTATTTGTTGTTAATTTAGTCCAAAATATAATTTATGATAAATATCAAAAATTGTAATGTATTAAATACGATTTTGCTCTTTAAGAACTTTCTGAAAATATCTTCAACAATTAAAATAGAATATAAAATTTTAAAATTTTAAATTTATAATATAATTAAAATATCTACGGCTCCTTAAATATTAAAGAACTATGATTTATATCGCACCAAGAAGTGTGATAAGCAAATACAAAGCAAGAAAAATAGCCTAAGCGTCGGTTCACTATGATTGGCTTAATTAACTCACGGATAGTGTAGGAAAGCAACGTACCCTCTGTTGGTTTCTTCGTTGCGAATTTCAAGTAAATTTTCGAGGCCACCAAACTTTATCGCTGTGACAAATCCTTGTGGTTTTAAGAAAGTGACTTGGAGAATGCCGTTATCCATCACAACCTAGAGTGAGCCATTTTCATCAAATGCTGCTATTCTAAAAAATTATTAAAATCATAAACAAAATTAATTTTTTTTTTTTCAAATTTGGTGTTTAACATTAGTTACTGTTGCGAGTCCTACATCGAGGAGGCAACTTCACAATTATAAGTTGGGGGGATTGTCTTCCCTCAGGTTGAACCTTTTGGGGGAGGTTTGAACTCCAACAGCTTGTACTTGTAACAATGGTGCTATTATTAAGACTGGTTTTGACCGGGAGAGGACTACTTGCGACGGGTTCTAACCTGAAAGAGTTACTTGCGAAGGGGCAGATCCGTTATTGGTGTACCAGGGAGATGCGAAGGGCCACAGAGTGTAGCTATCGAGGCTTGTGGCTGTCGCAGATGAGGAATATTACGAGTCTCACGTCGGGAATGCAACTCCATAAGAGTTGCCTTATAAGTTTGGAGATTCTTCTTCCTCATGGTGCACCTTTTGGGAGAACTTCAACCCCCAACGACTTGTACTCGCAACAGTTGCTTAAAAATATAAATAACATATTTACCTTAATTTAACACTATTATTTTAAAAAGTTAGGTACTTTCTGTAAGTCGTGAACTTAATCTTTCTATCACTCTTTGGTTGACACTGGGGATACATTAATTTTCATACAGTAGACTTGTACATGTAGCGATGATAGAATCTAGCATGATATTTAGTAGATATCTAAGAATAATTTTATATCCCAACTAGTATCATGCAAACCATATTGTTAGGGGTAAGAATTTCTTGGTTCTTAAGCGTAATTTTGCAAATCATGTCTAAGTTTGTCAAAACTATTGCCACCCTTTTTAGCAGATGAAAGCAGTAGTGGGATATTTTTTGTGAAATATCAGAAGTGGAAGTGCCATTGGATTAATGCAAAAATTAATTATTATTTTTAGTCTTAGGATATGCCCACGGAAAAATCTACTTGCCATATTCTAATTTACTCATGTATTATCTCTTATCAATTGTTATGTAAGTGATTTTACTTTTCTTTAGTGTAAATATTGTCATTTTTTCTATGATAAGTATTATAATTTTGTGGATGCTATTGAAATAAATACTTACGAATATACTTAAAATGTATAATATAGTTTAATAAAAAATGGCATATTTTGTTTGCTTAGTATTGCTATAGATTTTATGCTAAAAAGTAAAATTTCATATTCCATTTTTACCGAGAAATGAGAATTGATTTTAAGGTTCCTCCAAAGCCAATACCAAAACCAAAATTAATGATTTCACTATTAAATCTTCCACTATCTACCCCTAAGGTGTATAACATACGGATCTTTTCTATTAAAAGTTCAATTGATCTTAAAATGCCAAGGAAATTATAAATAGGGCTTGGATTGAGCAGAGCTAAGCAGCAGATATATTTAGGTTTCTCCTGACTCTACTTGTATTATTAGTAAATTTAAACGAAATTTTATTTATATTACGTTACACTCTTGAAAAAAGTTGATAAGCTCAATCTTAAATAGAGTTAGACGAAGATTTTTTAAGAATAAATTAGATGAGCCAAACTTATTTATCAAACTAAATTAATAAATGAGTCAAACTTATAATTTTAAATAACTATTTGAATAAGCTTCTAAATAAATCCCTAAATGAATGTATACTATGATCTCTTGAATAAGTTTATTCACATATCTATAAACAAATCCATTTATAAATTTTTAAGTAACTTATCTGAGAGCTCACAAACAAGCATGTCCGAATCAGTAATATATAAATATAATGAGCTAAGTTCAGTCATTATTTCTAATAAAAAAATTAAAAATGTCATTTACTTCTTTAAAAAAGCTTGGAGAGATCTAAGTTATAATCAAATATCTCAATAACTATTTATAAATAGTTTCTCTTTTGGTAGCCTAAGCGTTAACGTGTATTTGCATTAATTTAGGATTCTTATGAATAATATTTAAATTAATTGTCAAATATTTATATACTTAGATGAAAATATACACGCATGTATATATATATATAGTTGATGTAGAAAGCTATTTATTAATACTCAAATAGTCGACTGACTTCTTTGTCAGTTACTCTTAAGGCAACTGCCGGTGATCCTCCATGATCGACTTGCTTTGCTACACTACTGCGAATTACAACACAAATAATTCAAAAAAGCATAATCAGCCATTTATGCCATTAACATATATATATATGTTAAGTGAAAGAAAATTAAAAATTAAGTGAAAATAGTTAAAAAATGATAAATGATTAAATATAGATTAATATATACTTATTTATTTATCAACACAAATAAATTTGTATAATAATAGATTAATATATGAATAGCATGCCAACTAAATGTATCTGATAAATTATTAAATAATATCTATTATCAATAATGAAACACTTTATCTACTGTTATATATATTTTTGGTGATGAAATATATAATTCATTTATTAATATTTATAATTTATATAAAAACTGATAAATATATAAATATTATATTATTTGATAATATCTCTTGATATATCATTGGACAGGTGTCATCTACCATTTAAAAAAAAGGGAAGATAAGAGAACTACTTACTGCATTCTTGCACAACAGTGGCCGATCAACAACTCACAGACGACAGTGGTCAAGAACACAAACATCTGAACCTTCGAAATTCTCCGATAAGCCTCCATTATATTATATTTTATATAATATATGATTTTCTGGAAGGGTAGACAGCAAGCTAAACTCTTCAGTTTACCAAGTACTCGTTCCTTCTCCTTTTATAATTAAATAGTGGATGTCAGCACCATTAAACTTCATTTAAAAATAATTAACTCAAATATGGAAACGCATTATTGATTGGGTGTGATTAAAAATCCAGGGTCAATATAAAATTATGAGAATTTAAACAGAAATCCTTTCTGATCTTCCATTGATTTCTTCTCCACATGTGGCTTTTAGCTAATATATATTTAATGGTGTCCAGGTCCCCTGAAGCCACGGTCAGACTGTTCCCGGAGGAACTCTCTGGGAATGTTGCCCAGCTGCTCCACTCTCAAAAAGAGGAAAATGGGGCCAAAGGGCCTCTTCCCATGGTGTTTGATAGTTCTTTCCAAATCAGAGCAGAAGCAGGGCGTGGAGTTCCCCAAAAATGGCGCTCTCCCCCCTCAAGCAGAAAGGGAATGAGGCTCCTCGAGAAGCTGCCCAGCATTAGAAAAAGCTTGTTTGTACTGTGCTCGAGAAAATAAGTCCAGCATCTTCCGTCAAGCATACAATAAACAATCACAATTAAGAAATTTCGTAATCAGCAGTGGAAACCCCAGACGAACGAGCCCAGGAGAAAAAGCACGGGTCACAAAGTAAATTTCTAAGCCTTCTAATATCATGGAGGATTGATCGGTGACACAAACCCCAAATCACAAATAACAATATCAACTAACCGTGTGACAGAAGGAGGTCGTCAAAGTATAAAGAATAAATAGAGAGAGATAAAAAGAAGACACGCCATTTTCTTCCTATGAATGGCAAGAATCTCGTATGTGGGATTACCAAAAATTAGAACTTGATTGAAAAAAAAACGGAGGCTCAATTCTTCCTCTTCTTCTTCTTCTCTCTCTTTTCTCTTTTTTTCAAAAAAAAACGGTGCTCAAATAATTTTCATAACCCTAAAAACGAAAGGTCCGCGTTTTATATCATTCTCACCTGGTGCACTCCTCTTTGCCTTCAGAGAATTTTCCTCCTTACACTTTACCCCGCTCGATGCACCTCACCCACGAGCGCCCGCCGCATGCCCAAAGGGCATATATATATAAAAAAACAGCTAGAGAGCTTCTCAAGCTCACGGTGAGCGGGGCACATTCTGGAAAATCTGCTCGAGCTCCTCTCGAGCGTCCAACAACTTGGCGGCCATCTTTGGAAAATCCGCTCGAGCGTCTGGCGAGCTCAACTTGATCTTTCTCCATGCGGTGAGGATATGGACCTCCACCCGCCTCATCAAATGGGTATGGGCCCACACGGGAGTGACCCATAACCCATTATGAGGCTCATCGAGAAGCTGCCTAGCATTAAAAAATTCAGCGGGGTGTTGCACTGTGCTCCCCCAAAAGTGCCGCCCAAAGATCTTCGTCCCAACTCATTTGACCTATCCGGGTCTTGGTGGATTTCGCCATCCAATTAGCGTGAGCCCGCTAGAGCAACCTAGATTGATCGGATTCCCAAGAGGGCTCGGCCAAACTCATCCCAATGTATTTTGCAAAGCCTTCTAATATCATCGAGGACCACCAACATGCCGAAATCACTCCGTGGGAGTGATCATATTCCAAGCCATCAAGAGGGCGCATCACCAAGCGGGGACACTTCTAAGCCGCCATCCGTGGGCGCACATCTAAGCCGCCCTCCGCGGGCGCACCCTCAAGTGGGGACATCACAAAGCTGTCCTCCGCGGGTACACCTTTAAACCACCCTTCGCGAGCACACCCCCAAGTGGGGATATCACCAGGTTGCCTTCTGCGGGCGCAACCGCAAGCGGAGACATCACCAAATCACCCTTCGCGGGTGCACATCTAAGCCGCCCTCCGCGAACGAACCCCCAAGTGGGGATATCACCAAGACACCCTTCGTGGGCGCACCTCTAAGCCGTCCTCCACGGGCGCACCCCCAAGTAGGGATATCACCAAGCCGCCCACTGCGGGTGCACTTCTAAGCCACCCTCCGCGGGCACACCCCTAAGTGGGGATATCACTAAGCCGCCCTCCGCGGGTGCACTCCCAAGCGGGGATATCACCAAGGCACCCTCCATGGGCGAACCTCTAAACTACCCACCGTCGGCGCACCCCCAAGTGAGGATATCTCCAAGTCGCCCTCCATGGGCGCACCTCAAACCGCCTCCGCGGCGCACTCCAAGTGGAGACAGCCACCTCCACGGGCGCCGCCCTCCGCGGCGCACCAAGTGGGGGACATCACTAAGCCGCCCCCCACCGCGGGCGCACCCCAAGTGGGGATATCACCATATCGCCCTCAGGGCGGCTCGCGCAGCGCACCCCCGCGGGGACATCACCAAACCCTCCACCGCACCCAAAGCCGCCTGGGGACATCACCAGTGGGGAATCACCCTCCGAGGGCGCACACCCCAAGTGGGACATCACCATTCCGCCGCCTCCACCGCGCACCCTCCGCGGGCGCTAAACCGCCCTCCGCGGGAATACCCCCAAGTGGGGACATCACAAACCGAGGACATCACCCTCCTAAGATAATCGTGGGAGCGCACCTCAAATGGAGACAACACCAAGTCATCCTCCGTGGGCGCACCCCTAGTGGGGATATCACTAGACACCCCCAAGTGGGGATATCACTAAGCCGCCCTCCATGGGCACACCCCCAAGCAAGGACATCACCAAGACATCACCTCAAGTGGGGCCCTCCGCGGCGCACCCCCAAGTGGAGAAATCACAAACCACTTCGCGGGGCAAGTGGGGATATCACTACGCCTCTTCGCGGCGCACCCCCAGTGGGGAGACATCACCAAGCCGCCCTCCGTGGGCGCACCCAAGTGGGGAATCCCTCACCCCGCGGGGGAACATCGCGGGCGCACTCTCAAATGGGGATATCCCCAAGTTGGGATATCATCAAGTCACCCTCTGTGGGCGCACCCCTCCGTGGCGCACCTCTAAGCGAGGACATCACCAAGCCAACCTCCGTGGGCGCACCCCCAAGTGGGGACATCACCAAGTCGCCATCCGCGGGCGAACCCCAAGTGGGGATATCATACCTTCCGATGGCGCACCCCCGACATCCAAGCGCTGGCACACCTCCCCCTCCATGGGTGACATCACCAAGTCCCTCCGCGGGGGCACCTCTAAACCGCCAGCCGCCCCAAGTGGGGGACACCCCTAAGTGGGGATATCACCAAGTCGCCCTCCGTGGGCGCACCTCTAAGCCGCTCCGCGGGATACTCCCTAAGTGGGGATATCATCAACTCATGGGCGCACTCCTCCGCGTAATTCAGGCGCAAGTCAACCCTCCGTGGGCGCAGCCGCCTCGTGGGCGCACCCCCAAGTGGGGATATCACCAAGCCGCCCTCCGTGGGCGCACCTCTAAGCCGCCCTCCGCGGGCGCACCCCCAAGTGGGGACATCACATGGCACCCCAGCAAGGAGATCACCAAGTCCTCCACGGGCACATCTCAAGTTGCCCTCCGCGGCGCACTCTAAACCGCCCTTTGCGGGTGGAAACATCACCAAGCGGGACATCACCCCTCCGCGGCACTAAGTGGGGACATCTAAGTCGCCCTCCGCGGGCGCACCCCAAGTGGGGATATCACCAAGACGCCCTTCGTGGGAGCACCTCTAAGCCGACCTCCACGGGCGCACCCCCAAGTGGGGATATCACCAAGCCGCCCTCCGCGGGCGCACCTCTAAGCCGCCTTACGCGGGCGCACCTCAAGTGGGCCGCCCTCCATGGCGCACAAGCAAGGACCTCACCAAGTGGTGATATCACTAAGTCGCCCTCCGGGCGCACCCCCAGCGGCGGAGACATCACCTAAACCGCCTTCCGCGGGCGCACCCTCGGGATACACCCCTAAGTGGCACCCCTAAGAGATATCACCAAGTCAACCTCCGTGGGCGCACCTCTAAGCCGCCCTCCTCGGCGCACCCCCAAGTGGGGATATCACCAAGCCGCCCTCCATGGGCGCACCTCTAAGCCGCCCTACGCGGGCGCACCCCCAAGTGGGGACATCACTAAGCCACCTTCCGATGGCGCACCCCTAAGCAAGGAGATCACCAAGTCACAGGTGCTCAAGCGGGGTCAAGCGAAGACATCACCAAGTCGGGCGCACCCCCACACCTCTAAACCGCCCTTCGCGGTCGCACCCCCAAGTGGGGATATAACTAAGCCGCCCTCCGCGGGCGCACCCCCAAGCGGGACATCACCAAGTCACCCTTGCTTTGGCCTCGGCGCACCTCAAGTGGGGATATGACCTCGCCCTCCATGGGCGCACCTCTAAGCCGCCCTCCGTGGGCGCACCCCTCCGTGGGCGCACCTCTAAGCGAGGACATCACCAAGTCAACCTTCATGGGCGCACCTCTAAGCTGCCCTCTGTGGGCGCACCCCCAAGTGGGGATATCACCAAGCCGCCCTCCGTGGACGCACCTTTAAACCGCCCTACGCGGGCGCACCCCCAAGTGGGGACATCACTAAGCTACCTTCCGATGGCGCACCCCCAAGCAAGGACATCACCAAGTCACCGTCCGCGGGCACACCTCTAAGTCGCCCTCCATGGGCGCACCCCCAAGCGGAGACATCATCAAGTCGCCATCCGCGGGCGCACCTCTAAACCGCCCTTCGCGGGCACACCCCCAAGTGGGGATATCACTAAGACGCCGTGGGCGCACCCTCCGTGGCGCACCCCAAGCGGGGATATCACCAAGCCAACCTCCGTGGGAGCACCTCTAAGCTGCCCTTTGGGCACAACCAAGTGGGTGCACCCCGCGACAAGTGAAGACATCACTAAGCCACCTTCCGATCGTGGGAAGAAAGGACATCACCAAGTCACCCTCCGCGGCACACCCTAAGTCGCGCTCCATGGGGATATCATCGCCCTCCCACACCTCTATACCGCACTTCACGGGCGCACCCCCAAGCGGGGACATCACCAAGTCACCTCTCATGGGCAAACACCCCCATGGGGCATATCAAGTGTACACCTAAATGGGGATATTGTCATGTCCCCTCCATGGGAGCACCTCTAAGTCCGTGGCGCACCCTCTTCTAAGCGAGGACATCACCAAGTCAACCCCCTTCGCGGGCGCAGTGGGGATATCACCAAGCCGCCCTCCGTGGACGAACCTCTAAGCCGCCCTACGCGGGCGCACCCCAAGTGGGGACATCATTAAGCCACCTTCCGGATGGCGCACCCCAAGCAAGGAGATCACAAGTCACCGCCCGCGGCACACCTCTTAGTCACCCTCGTGGGCGGGCGAGACATCTAAGTCTGGCGCCTCTAAACCCGGCGCACCCCAAGGGGGATATCACCAAGACGCCTCTCTGGCGAGCACACCCCAAGTGGGGATATCACCCTCCATGGGCGCACTCCAAAGCGGGCGCACTCCCCAACCTCTAAACCGGGGATATTACCAATATCAACCTCCGCGGGCACGGGACATCACTAAGACTCCGCCGACCTCTACGCGGGCGCACCCCCAAGTGGGGATATCATCAAGTCGCCCTCCATGGGCGCACCTCTAAGCCGCCCTCCGTGGGCGCACCCCTCCGTGGGCGCACCTCTAAGCGAGGACATCACAAAGCCGGGCCCTCGGCGTCAGGCGCATCCCTAGTGGGGATATCACCAAGTCAACCTCCCGCGGGTGCACCCCAAGTGGGGACATCACTAAGCCACCTTCCGATGGCTCCAAAGGAGGGCGCACTCTAAGTAGCCTCCGTGGGCGCGCGGAGACATCATCGCCCCCAAGTGGGGATATCACTAGGATATCGCTACTCCGCCCTCCGGGCGCACCCCTCTGGGCGCTCCAAGGGGGACCGCGGGCGCACCCCTAAGTGGGGATATCACCTCCTCCGCCCGGCGCGCCCTCCGCGGGCGCACCCCAAGTGGGATCAATCACTAAGCCGTGGGCCCACGCTAAGCGAGGGCCGCACAAGCAAACGCGGGCGGACATCACCAAGCCACCCTCCGCGGGCGCACCCCATCTAAGTCGCCCTGGGCGCGGGTGCAAACGGAGACCAAGTGGGGATATTACCAAGACGCCGGGACATTTTGGGCGCACCTCTAAAACCGCCCTAAGCCGCCTCCGCGGGCGCACCCCCAAGTGGGGATATCACCAGGCCACCCTCCACGGGTGCACCTCTAAGCCACCCTCCGCGGGCACACCCCCAAGTGGGGATATCACTAAGCCGCCTCCGTGGCGGGACGCACTATGCGGGCGGGATATCATCAAGTCAACCTTCACGGGCGCACCTCTAAGCAGCCTTCCGCGGGCGCACCCCAAGTGGAGATATACCAAGCTGCCCACCATGGGCTCACCTCTAAGCCGCCTTTTGCGGGCGCACCCAAAGTGGGGATATCACCAAGCCGCACTCCGCGGGCACACCCCCAAGTGGGGATATCACTAAGCCACCCTCCGCGGGCGCACCCCCAAGTTGGGATATCACTAAGCCGCCATCCGCGGGGGTACCCCCGAGCGGAGACATCACCAAGCCACGCTCCGCGGGCGAACCTCTAAGCCGCCCTCCTCGGGCGCACCCCCAAATGGTGACATTACCAAGCCGCTCTCCGTGGGCGCACCTCTACGCCGCCTTCCGCGGGCACACCCCCAAGTGGGGATATCACCAAGCCGCCCTCTGTGGGCGCACCTCTAAGCCGCCCTCTGGGGCATACCCCCAAGTGGGGATATCAGTAAGTCACCATCCGCGGGCGCACCCCCGAGCGGAGACATCACTAAGCCGCCCTCCGCGGGTGAACCTTTAAGCCGCCCTCCAAGTGGGGACATCACCAAGTCGCCCTCCGCAAGCGCACCCCCAAGCGGGGATATCACCAAGTAACCCTCCGCGGGCGCACTTCTAAGCCACCATCTGCGGGCATAACCCCAAGTGTGGTTATCACAAATCCGCCCTCCGCGGGCGCACCCCAAGAGGGAATATCACCAACTCACCCTTCGCAAGCGCACCTCTAGGCCGCCTTCCGCGGGTGCACCCCCAAGTGGGGATATCACCAAGCCGCCCTCCGTGGGCGCACCTCTAAGACGCCCTCCGTAGGCGCACCCACAAGTGGGGATATCACTAAGCCACCATCCACGGTCGCACCCTAAGCGGAGACATCACCAAGCCGCCCTCCGCGGGCGCACCTCTAAGCCGCCCTCCGTGGGCGCACCCCTACCTAGGGATATCACTAAGCCGCCCACCACGGGTGCACCCCCATGCGGAGACATCACTAAGCCGCACTCCGCGGGCGCACCCCGAAGCGGAGACATCACCTAGCCCCCCACCGCGGACGCACCTCTAAGCCCCGTCCGCGGGTGCACCCCCTAATGGGGACATCATCGAGCCGCTATCTGTGGGCGCACCTCTAAGCGGCTCTCTGTGGGCACACCCCCAGGTGGGGACATCACTAAGTCACCCTCCGCGAGCGCACCTGCAAGTGGGAATAATACTAAGCCGCCATCCGCGGGCGCACCCCCAAGCGGGGACATAACCAAGTCACCCTCTTCGGGCGCACCTCTAAGCCGCCCTCTGCGGGCACACTCCAAGTGGGGATATCACTAAGCCGCCCTCCGCGGGCTACCTCCTCGGCGTCCCCTAAGTGGGGATATCACCAACTCACCTTCCGCGAGCGCACCTCTAAGCCACCTTTTGCGGGCGCACCACTAAGTGGGGATATCACCAAGCCGCCCTCCGTAGGCGCACCTCTAAGCCCCCTCCGCGGGCGAACCCCCAAGTAGGGATATCACTAAGCCGCCCTCCGCGGGCACACCCCCAAGTGGGGATATCACTAAGCCGCCATCAGTGGGTGCACCCCCAAGCAGAGAGATCACCAAGCCGTCCTCCGCGGGTGAACCTCTAAGTCCGCGGGTGAACCCCAAAGCGAGCCCACCATCGGGCGCACCCCAAAACCAGGGCATTCACAAGCCACCCTCCGTGGGACGCGCACCTCTAAGCGGCTCTCTGTGGGCGCACTCCCAGGTGGGGACATCACCAAGTCGCCCTCCACGGACGCACCTTTAAGCTTCCTTCCGCCAGCGCACCCCCAAGTGGGGATATCACCAAGCCGTCCTCCGTGGGTGCACCTCTAATCCGCCCTCCGCGGGTGCACCCCCAAGTGGGGATATCACTAAACTGCCCTCCGCAGGCTCACCCCCAATTGGAGATATCACCAAATCAACTTCCGCGGGTGCACCTCTAAGCCGCCCTTCGCGGGCGCACCGCCAAGTGGGGATATTACCAAGCTGCCCTCTGTGGGCGCACCTCTAAGCCGCCTTCCGTGGACGCACCTCAAAGCCGCTCTCCATGGGCACACCCCCAAGTGGGGATATCACTAAGCTACCCTCCGCGGACACACCCCCAAGTGGGGATATCAGTAAGCTGCCCTCCGCGGGAGCACTTCTAAGCTACCCTCAGTGGGGTGCACTCCGAAGTGGGGACATCACTAAGCCGCCCTCCGCGAGCACACTTCTAAGCTGCCCACCGCGGGCGCACCCCAAGCGGGGACATCACCAAGTCACCTTCCACGGGCACACCTTTATGCCGCCCTCCGCCGGCGCACCTTTAAGCCGCCCTCAGCGGGCGCACCCTCAAATGGGGACATCACCAAGCCGCTCTCCGGGAGAGCACCTCTAAGCGGCTCTCTGCGGGTGCACTCCGAAGTGGGGACATCACCAAGTCGCCCTCCGTGAGCGCTCCACCAAGTGGGGATAATACTAAGCCATCCTCCGTGGGCGCACCCCCTAAGCGGAGACATCACTAGCCGCCCTCCACGGGCGCATCCACAAGTGAAGACATCACCAAGCCATCCTCCGCGGGCGCACCTCCAAGCGGGGATATCACTAAGCCGCCCTCCGCGGTTGGACCCCCAAGTGGGGACATCAGCAAGTCGCCCTCCGCGAGCGCACCCCCAAGTGGGGATAATACTAAGCCACCATCCGCGAGCGTACCCCCAAGCAGGAACATCACCAAGTCACCCTCCGGGGGCACACCTCCAAGCGCCATCCGCGGGCACACCCCCAAGTGGGGATATCACTAAGCCGCCCTCCGCGGGCGCACCCCAAGTGAGGTTATCACTAAGCCGCCCTCTGCGGGCTCATCCCAAGCGGGGATATCACCAACTCACCCTCCGCTGGGGCACCTCTAAGCCGCCTTCCGTGGGCGCACCGGCAAGTGGGGACATCACTAAGCCACTCTCCATGGACACACCCGAAGTGGGGATATCCGTGGTGCCCTCCTCAGGGCACCCTCAAGCGGGATATCACCAACTCACCCTCCGCGGGCGCATCTCTAAGCTGCCTTCCGCGGCCGCACCCTAAAGTGGGGATATCACTAAGCCGCCCTCCGTGGATGAACCTCTAAGGGCACGGGTGCACCCCCAAACGGGGACATCCCCAAGTCACCCTCCACGGGCGCACATCTAAGTCGCCCTCCCCGAGCGCACCCCCAAGTGGGGATATCACCAAGACGCCCTCCGCGGGCGCACCTTAAGCCGCCCTCCGCGAGCACACCCCCAAGCAGGGATATCACTAGGCCGCCCTCCGCGGGCGCACCCCAAGCGGGGATATCACAAAGTCAACATCCGCGGGCGCACCTCTAAGCCGCCCTCCACGGCCGCACCTCCCAGTGGGGATATCACCAAGCTGCCCTCCGTGGGCGTACCTCTAAACCGCCCTCCGCTAGCGCACCCCCAAGTGGGTATATCACTAAGCCACCCTCAGCGGGCGCACCTCTAAACTGCCCTCCGCGGGCGCACCCCGAAGTGGGGATATCACTAAGCCATCCTCCGCGGGCGCACCCCCAAACGGGGACATCACGAAGTCACCCTCCGTGGGCACACATCTAAGTCGCCCTCCGTGGGTGCACCTCTAAGTTGCCCTTTATGGGCACACCCCCAAGTGGGGATATCACTAAGCCGCCCTCCGTGGGCGCACCCCCACGTGGGGATATCACCAAGCCGCCCTCCGCGGGCGCACCTCTAAACCGCCCTCCGTGGGCACACCCCCAAGTGGTTATATCACTAAGCCGCCATCCGCGGGCGGACCCCTAAGTGGGGATAATACTAAGCCGCTATCCGCGGGCGCATCCCCAAGCGGGGACATCACCAAGTCACTCTCCGCGGGCGCTCCTTTGCCGCCTCCGCGGCTCACCCCCATGGGAGATATCACTAAGCCCTCCCGCCCTCTACGTGGGCGCACCACTAAGCGAGGCACACCCCCTAAGCGCCCTCGCGGAGCTAAGTGGGGATATAACCAACTCACCCTTCGCGGGCGCACCTCCGTGGGTGCACCCTCCGTGGGTGCACACCGGCTGGGATATCACCGTCAACCTCCGTGGGCGCACCACGGGCGCACCGGGGCGCAGCGGCGGACATCACCAAGTCACCCTCCGTGGCACACCTCTAAGCCACCCCCTGGCGCACCACAAGTGGGGCGCACCATCACCCCCAAGGGACATCAACAAGCCACCCTCCGCGGACGCACCTCCAAGCCACCCTTCGCAGGCGCACCCCAAGCGAAGACATCACCAAGTCACCCTCCGCGGGCGCACTTCTAAGCCGTCCTCCGCGAGCGGACCCCTAAGCGGGGATATCACCAACTCACCCACCGCGAGCGCACCTCTAAGCTACCTTCCGCGGGCGCACTCTCAAGTGGGGATATCACCAAGCCCCCCTCCGTTGGCGCACCTCTACGCCGCCCTCTGCGGGAGTACCCCCAAGTGGGGACATCACTAAGCCGCCTTCCGCAGGCACACCCCGAAGGGGGGATATCACCAAGCTGCCCTCTGTGGGCGCACCCCCAAGCGGGGACATCACCAAGTCACCCTCTGCCGGCACACATCTAAGTCGCCCTCCGCGGGCGCACCTCGAAGTGGGGATATCACCCAGACGCCCTTCGTGGGTGCACCTCTAAGCCGCTCTCTGGGATCGCAGCCCCAAGTGGGGATATCACCGGGCTGCCCTCCGCGGGCGCACCCCCTAGCGGAGATATCACCAAGCCACCCTCCGCGGGCGCACCTCTAAACAGCCCTACGCGGGCGCACCCCCAAGTGGGGACAATACCAAACAGCCCTCCGCGTGCACACCCCCAAGTGGAGACATCACCAATCCGCCCTCCGCGGGCGCACCCCCAAGTGGGGACATCACCAAATCGCCCTTCAAGAGCACACCCCCCAGTGGGGATAATACTGAGCCGCCATCCGCGGGCGCACCCTCAAGCGGGGACATTACCAAGTCCCCCTCCGCGGGCGTACCTCTAAACTGCCCTCCACGGGCACATCCCCAAGTGAGGATATCACTAAGCCGCCCTCCGCGGGCACCCCCCCAAGCAGGGATATCACCAACTCACCCTCCACGAGCGCACCCCCATGTGGGGATATCACTTAGCCGCCCTTCATGGGCGTACCTCAAAGCCGCCATCCGCGGGCGCACCTCCAAGTGGGGACATCACTAAGCCGCCCTCCGCGGGCGGACCTCTAAACTGCCCTCCCCGGGCGCACCCCAAAGTGGGGACATTACTAAGCCGCCCTCCGCGGGTGCTCCCCAAGCGGGGACTTCACCAAGTCACCCTTCGCAGGCGCAGATCTAAGCCACCCTCTACGCGTGCACCCCCAAGTGGGGATATCACCAAGACGCCATCCGTGGGCGCACCTCTAAGCCGCCCTCCGCGGGCGCACCCCAAGTGGGGATATCACCAAGTCGCCCTCCGCAGGCACACCCCAAAGTGGGGATATCACTAAGCAGCCCACCGCGGGTGCACCCCCAATCGGGGATATCACAAAGTCATCCTCGGCGGGCGTACCCCCAAGTGGGGATATCACCAAGCCGCCCTCCGCGGGCGCACCTTTAAGCCACCCTCCGTGGGCGCACCACAAGTTGGGACATCACTAAGCCGCCCTCCGTGGGCGCAACCCAAGCTGGGACATCACAAAGTCACCTTCCGCGGGCGTACCTCTAAGCCGCCCTCCGCGGGTGCACCCCCAAGTGGGGACATAACCAAGCCACCCTCCGCAGGTGCACCTCTAAGCCACCCTCTGCAGGCGCACCCCCAAGTGGGGATATCACTAAGTCGCCCTCCGTGGGCGCACCCCCAAGCGGAGACAGCACCAAGCCGCCCTCCGCGGGTGCACCACCAAGCCGCCCTCCGCAGGCGCACCTCTAAACAGCCTTCCACGGGCGCACCTCCAATTGGGGACATCACCAAGCCGCTCTCTGTGGGCGCACCTCTAAGCGGCTCTTTGCGGGCACATCGCCAGGTGGGGACATCACCGAGTCAGCCTCCGCAAGTGCACCCACAAGTGAGGATAATACTAAGTCGCCATCCGTGGGCGCACTCCCCGGCCAAGGACATCATTAAGTCACCACCGCGCTGAGCACCTCAACCTCTAACTCCGCCTCTCCACGGGCACACTCCTAGGTGGGGATATCACTTAGCCGCCCTCCGCTGGCGCACTCTAAACACCAATACGCCCACGGGCGCACCCGCAAATGGGGACATCACAAGCCGCTCTCCGTGGGCGCACTCACCAAGCGGCTCTTTGCGGGCACATAAACCGTGGGCGCACCCTAAGTGGGGACATCACCAAGTCGGCCTCCGCAAGCGCACCCACAAGTGAGGATAATACTAAGCCGCCATCTGCGGGCGCACCCCCAAGCCAGGACATCACTAAGTCACTGTCCGCGGGCGCACCTCTAAGATGCCCTCCGCGGGCACACTCTTAGGTGGGGATATCACTTAGCCGCCCTCCGCGGGCGCACCCCCAAGCGGGGATATCACCAACTTTTCCTCCACGGGCGCACTTCTAAGCCACCTTCCGCCGATGCACCCGCAAGTGGGGATATCACCAAGTCGCCCTCCGTGGGTGCACCTCTAAGTCGCCCTCTGCGGGCGCATCCACAAGTGGGACATCACTAAGCCACCCTCCGCGGGCGCACCTCTAAGCTGTCCTCTGTGGGCTCACCCCGATGTTGGGATATCACTGAGCTGCTCTCCGTGGGTGCACCCCCAAGCGGGGACATCACCAAGTCACCCTCCGCGGGCACACCACTAAGCCGTCCTCCGTGGGCGGACCCCCAACCGGGGACATCACCAAGCCGCCCTCTGCGGACGCACCTCCAAGCCACCCTCCGTGGGCGCACCCCAAGCGGAGACATCAGCAAGTCACCCTCCGCAGGCGCACCTCTAAGCCGCCCTCTACGGGCGCACTCCAAGTGGTAATATCACTAAGCCGCCCTCCGCGGGTGCACCCCATGCGGGGATATCAGCAACTCACCCTACGCGGGCGCACCCCCAAGTGGGGATATCACCAAGCCGCCCTCGGTGGGCGTACCTCTAAGCTGCCTTCCGCAGGCACACCCCCAAGTGGGGATATCACCAAGCCGCCCACCGCGGGCGCAACCCCAAGCGGGGATATCACCAAGTTAACCTCCGCGGGCGCACTTCTAAGCCGCCCTTCGTAGCCGCACCCCCAAGTGAGGATATCATCAAGCTGCCCTCCGTGGGCACACCTCTGAGCCGCGCTCCACGGGCGCATCCCCAAGTGGGGACATCACTAAGCCGCCCTCCGCGGGCGCACCCCCAAGCGGAGACATCACCAAGCCGTCCTCCGCAGGCGCACCTCTAAGCCGCCCTCCTCGTGTACACCCCCAAATGGGGACATCACCAAGCCGCTCTCTGTGGGCGCGCCTCTAAGCGGCTCTCTGCAAGCACACACTTAAGTGGGGACATCACCAAATCGCCCTTCGCGAGCGCACCCCCAAGTGGGGATAATACTAAGCCGCCATCCGTGGGCGCACCCCCAAGCGGGGACATCACCAAGTCCCCCTCCGCGGGCGCAACTCTAAGCCGCCCTCCGCTGGCGCACCCCTAAGTGGGGATATCACTAAGCCGTCCTCCGCGGGTGTACCCCAAGCGGGGATATCACTAACTCACCCTCCGCGGGTGCACCCCCATATGGGGATATCACCAAGCCGCTCTCCATGGGCGCACCTCTAAGCCGCCCTCCGCGGGTGCACCCCCAAGCGGGGACATCACTAAGCCGCTTTCCGCGGGCACACCTCTAAGCTACCCTTTGCGGGCGCACCCCGAAGTGGGGATATCACTAAGCCGCCCTCGGCAGGCGCACCCCCAAACGGGGACATCACCAAGTCACCCTTCGTGGGCGCACATCTTACTCGCCCTCCCTGGGTGCACCCCCAAGTGGGGATATCACCAAGACGCCCTCCACGAGCACACCACAAGTGGGGATATCACTAAGCCACCCTCTGCGGGCGCACCTCTAAGCCGCCCTCTGCGGCCACACCCCCAAGTGGGGATATCACCAAGCTGCCTTCTATGGGCGCACCTCTAAGCCGCCCTTCGCGGGTGCACCCCCAAGTGGGGACATCACTAAGCCGCCCTCCGCGGGTGCACCCCATGCGGGGATATCACCAACTCACCCTACGCGGGCGCACCCCCAAGTGGAGATATCACCAAGCCGCCCTCGGTGGGCGTACCTCTAAGCCGCCTTCCGCAGGCGCACCCTGAAGTGGGGATATCACTAAGCAGCCCTCCGCGGGCACACCCCCTAGCGGAGACATCACCAAGCCACCATCCGTGGGCACATCTCTAAGCCACCCTCCGCGGGCGCACCCCCAAGTGGGGACATCACCAAGCCGCCCTCCGCGTGCACACCCCAAGCGGAGACATCACCAATCCGCCATCCGCGGGCACACCCCCAAGTGGGGACATCTCCAAGTCGCCCTTCGAGAGCGCACCCCTAAGTGGGGATAATACTAAGCCGCCATCTGCGGGCGCACCCTCAAGCGGGGACATCACCAAGTCCCCCTCCGCGGGCGTACCTCTAAGCCGCCCTCAGCAGGCACACCCCCAAGTGGAGATATCACTAAGCCGCCCTCCGTGGGCGCCCCCCAGGCGGGGATATCACCAACTGACCCTCCACAGGCGCACCCCCAAGTGGGGATATCACCAAGCCTCCCTCCGTTGGCGCACCTCTAAGGCACCCTTTGCTGGCACACCTCCAAGTGAGGACATCACAAAGCCACCCTCCGCGGGTGGACCTCTAAGCTGCCCTCCACGGGCGCACCCGAAGTGGAGATATCACTAAACCACCTTCTGCGGGCGCTCCCCCAAGCGGGGACTTCACCAAGTCACCCTCCGCGGGCGCACATCTAAGCCGCTGTCTGCGGGCGCACTCCCAAGTGGGGATATCACTAAGACGCCCTCCGTGGGCGCACCTCTAAGCCTCCCTCCGCGGGCGCACCCCCAAGTGGGGATATCACCAAGCCGCCCTCCACGGGCACACCCCCAAGTGGGGATATCACTAAGCAGCCATCCGCGGGCGCACCCTCAAGCGGGGATATCACAAAGTCACCCTCGACGTGCGCACCTCTAGGCCGCCCTCTGCGGGCGCACCCCCAAGTGGGGATATCACCAAGTCGCCCTCCGAGGGTGCACCTCTAAGTCGCCCTCCGCGGGGGCACCCCAAGTGGGGACATCACTAAGCCGCCCTCCGTGGGCGCACTCGAAGCGGAGACATCACCAAGTCACCCTCCGCGGGCGCACCTTTAATCAGCCATCCGCGGGTGCACACCTAAGTGTGGACATCACCAAGCCACAATCCGCAGGTGCACCTCTAAGCCGACCTCCACGGACGCACCCCAAGTGGGATATCACTAAGCCGCCATCCGCGGGCACACCCCCAAGCGAAGACATCACCAAGCCGCCCTCCGCGGGTGCACCACAAAGCAGCCCTCCGCGGGCGCACCTCTAAGCTGCCCTCTGCGGGTGCACCCCCAAATGGGGACATCACCAAGCCGCTCTCCGTGGGCGCACCGCTAAGCGGCTCTTTGCGGGTGCACCCCCAGGTGGGGACATCACCAAGTCGGCCTCCGCAAGCGCACCCCGAAGTGAGGATAATACTATGCCGCCATCCGCGGACGCACCCCCAAGCGGGGACATCACCAAGTCACCCTTTGCGGGCGCACCTCTAAGCTGCCCTCCGCGGGCACACCCCTAAGTGGGGATATCACTTAGCCGCCCTCCGCGGGCGCACCCCCAAGCGGGGATATTACCAACTCACCCTCCGCAGGTGCACCTCTAAGCCGCCTTCCGCGGGCGCACCCTCAAGTGGGAATATCACCAAGCTGCCCTCCGTGGGCGCACCTCTAAGCCGCCCTCCGCAGCGCACCCACAAGTGGGGACATCACTAAGCCACCCTCCGTAGGCGCACCTCTAAGCTGCCCTTCGTGGGCGCACCCCGAAGTGGGGATATCACTGAGCCGACCTCCGCAGGCGCACCCCCAAGCGGGGACTTTACCAAGTCACCCTCCGCGGGCACACCTCTAAGCCGCCCTCCGCAGGCGCACCCCCAAGAGGGGACATCACCAAGCCGCCCTCCACGGACGCACCTCTAAGCCACCCTCCACCGGCGCACCCCAAGCAGAGACATCACCAAGCCGCCCTCCGCGGGCGCACCTCTAAGCCGCTCTTCGCAGGCGCACCTCCAAGTGGGGACGTCACCAAGCCGCTCTCCATCGACGCACCTCTAAGTCGCTCTCCGAGGGCGCACCCCCAAGTCAGGACATCACCGAGCCGCCCTTCACGGGCGCACCCCCAAGTGGGGATAATATTAAGCCGCCATCCGCGGGCGCACCCTCAAGCGGGGACATCACCAGGTCACCCTCCACGGGAGCACTTCTAAGCCGCCCCCTGCGGGTGTACCCCCAAGCGGGGACATCACCAAGTCACCATCCGCGGGCACACCTCTAAGCCGCCCTTCGCGGGCGCACCCACAAGTGGGGATAATACTAAGCGGCCATCCGCGGGCGCACCCCCAAGCGGGGACATTACTAAGTCACTCTCCGCGAGCGCACCTCTAAGCTGTCCTCCACGGGCACACCCCTAGGTGGGGATATCACTTAGCCGCCCTCCGTGGGTGCATCCCATGCGGGGACATCACCAAGTCACTATCTGCGGGCGCACCTCTAAGCCGCCCTCCGCGGGAGCACCCCAAGCAGGGACGTCACCAAGCCGCTCTTCGCAGGTGCAACTCTAACCCATCCTCCGCGAACGCACCCCTAAGCAGGGACATCGCAGTCGCCCTCCGTAGGCGCACCTTTAAGCCGCCTTCCGTAGACGCAACTTTAAGCCGCCCTTCGTGAGCGCACCCTCAAGTAGGGACATCACCAAACCGCCCTCCGTGAGCGCACCCCCAAGCAGGGACATCACCAAACCGCTCTCCGCGGGCATACCTCTAAGCTGCCCTCCGCGGGCGCGCTCCTAAGCGGGGATATCACCAAGTTGCCCTCCACAGGCGCACCTCTAAACCGCCCTCCGCGGGCGTACCCCAAGTAGGGACATCTCCAAGCTGTCCTCGTGGGCGCACCCCTAAGCCGCCCTCCGCAGACGCATTCATGGAACCCAAGCTTCCAAACATGTCCCTCTTACACACTCCCATCATTTTCTCATCTTAAGCTTGCATTTTTCTATTTATTGCGGAAGATTTTCGACTTGAGCGTCAGAGTATCAACGAGGGATAACCCCTCGTTATTCTCTGACCTCTTATTTATGATTTGTATTGTACATGTTTTAGGTTCATAGTGATGGAGACCGGACCCGCTCGAGATTCAACCCAACTAGGAATTCAGAGGCTCCATAATCCGTACGACAATCAAGGACCCAGTACGCAATAATTACTATAATAAATTGGACTTTTCTTATCACAAATAGTTCAAAAATATATAAAAAAAAAACACAAATTTATAGGGGAAAAAAAAGCGAATAGGAGAGAGAGATTATTATGTAAATATAATCAAGAATGGAGCCATTGATGGGTATTTTATATAAATGATATATATTTTACAGATGAGATGAGATTATTAAAATGGACAAAATAAAAAATATTTATATATAAAATTAAAATATTTGCTCAAAATATATATTCCGATATTAGCTTGCTCTATTAAATAACACTTACTTTGGTCTTTTAATTATCTCATACACAAGCCTGTAACGTTCATCTAAAAGACAATTATGTCTACAATCTCGTAGAGTTTAAAAAACAACCCTAATTTGCCACCCAAGAAACCAATGACCTACTAAAACTAACTATATTAATTTGGATTTTGCTATAATTATTTTAAGAAATGTCTTCATATGGTTGAGATTTTTAAACATGATACGGGATACTAAGAATAAATTATTAAAATATTACTCTAATCTCTACTATCCATCATTTTTAAACTGATCGTAGCTATTAAAAGGATAAGAAAATCTCTTATTCACATGAATTATAATACATTTATATATCATTTCTTGTTGTTAACTCTTCCTTTATTTGGCCAGAGTCCAAATTATGAAGCTTCCACATTCTCTCTTATTAACATTCTATTGATTAGTCAAACGTTTAGGTTCATAAGCAACTCAAATTTACGAAATTAATTCTAGTAAAAGGGAAATTATAAGTCCACGGGACAAATTTCATGTGTAATTTAGCATGCGTAACCAACTTCGGCTTCAATTTCTCATCAATTCTTCATTCCATTATTATGTTTGAGACTAATCTTGTAGAATTTAATTTTCCTGCAAAACACTGAACCTTAATATTTCGTTTTATTTACTTATTTTTGTATTTGAGTTTTGTTTTGCAATACTTTTTATTTCATTATTTGTTTGTAAAATTTTCCTTGCAATATTTTATTGTAATTGACCTTTTTTTTTGTGGGTTATTTATCCTCTGTCTTATGGTATAATTGGTAGAGTTATCATTATGTAAGTTAGAGATAACAAATTCAAATCATAAAAAAAGACTCTTATATAATATGAGATAAAATTATGTATAATACGTTTAAATGATTAGTTCCTTCTTGACAACCTCATATAACAAAAACTGATACGTGCTCCATGGCGGTGAAGATTAATCACTGGCAGGTTGATGAGGATTTGGAAACGGAAGGGGAGATCGGCGGAGGAGAAGGGAATGCTCGTGAGAAGATAGGGGAAAAGGGAAAGGGAAGAAGGGAACCAGAGGGAGAGGGAGAGGGAGAGAGAGAGAGAATAAGTGGGATAGGGAAAGTATTTCTTCTTAGTTTCATTACTCTGTGTCAGGCCATATAATGGAAACAAAAACAAAATAGAAAATGGAAAATAGAAATTGTAAGAGAAAATAAAAACTGTAACGTGTGTGTGGGTAAACGTGCAAACAGTAATTTATATATGCAGTGTATTCATGTGCAGTGTACGTATTGTATATAAAACTAATATGTATAATGTGATGTGTAATATGTGTGAATGGTCAACTATATATTAAGTAGAAGGTCTTCCTCTGGCTCGGATAAGTAGTGGCTGCGTCGATAGTGTTGGTAATGAAACTCGTTACATTAGGCTCGGGGACTGCGCTGAAGATGGAGGTCCGACTTCGAAGGGTGTATCGACGTGTACATAACATTGCCGTTCCCATCAAAATAACATTGTCCTCAAGGTTAAAGGAGAGGGGATCCGGACCAGCTTCAACAACGACCTTCCAAGTGGCTTCTAGATTCCCATCAGACCAACCCTTGATGTCATACGCTAAACCGGAAATGAAATTGCAAAGCTGAAGGGATGCTGCCGCCACGGCATCAAATGACAGAGGTGCAGGCCATGATACATGCCTCCGGAACTTGCTTGCTGAACAAATAAGTTCCTTTTCATATTTATTCCAACTCTTGGGCCTATGGTCACAAATCTCTAAGGAATTAGCAACATTGCTTAAACATTGAACCTCCACATTGTGCAAATCCTCACCAGCCCGAATTTGGAGAGTGCATGTATTAATCCCCACACCAGCACTAGCGAGCGATGCGATGAGTAAAAACCAAATGACAGCTGTAGGGACGAATTCCGTGAATCTATTCCCTAATACGTTGATGAAGTAGGACTCCAATAAAAATACCCGAAACCCATGCGCATAATGCAACAATGCAGGTTGGAGCAATCCAATGAAACATAAAGCGGCAGGAACCAACTCAGCAGCTTCATCGATGTCCACATCCTCCAACAGAATTTTGCCTCTGTGCTCGACCCTTTCTGAAACAGCAATCTGAGTTGTAGCATAGGAGAAGTGTCTTAGAGCAAGAAACATTGCCTCCAACCCTATTATACATAGCAAAACTCCACCCAGGGACATCCGACCACTCAACCTTGTTTGCTTCAAGAAATCGTACATGTAATAAAGTGAGAGGGCTTCATAGATGTGCTGATTCCAGTGGGAGATATTGTACCAGCCAAGAGCATATGTGCAAAGTGACCCAGCCAGCACCCATGCTGCAAACACTGAAACAGATAACAAGAGAAATGACCTGAGGTTCGAGGAGAATGCCCCCGCATTTAGAAATGTTGGTGACGCATCCTTTTCGGCCAGTACATGCACATGAGCATACATTGGGGCTGAAAACGCAAGCTGCCTTCCTTCCGCAATAACAATTACTCCTTCTAGGGTATACGTTGTCACACTCACACCATATTCAAGAGGGGCAGGAGTAGGGTGCAGAGAGTGGAAAACACCTATCGTTGATACCAACATCATATTGGTGGTCCAAATTCTAGCCGTGTCTTCAACAGAACTTGACCAACAATTTCCATCAGAAACACTGCTTACATCAGGGTTAGTGCTAGGCTTATTGAGCCCCTCGTCCAACAATTCGTAGATCATTTTCTTAATAAGAGCGAGATTTGATACTAAGAAAGGCAATTCCAGCAGGTGCTGTATTGTCACAGCTCTAAATAGAGTCAAGATTATTCCTCTAATATTCAAAACCCTTAATAATAGGAGCAATAAAGGTGGAGCATAGAGGAGCACATTCATCTTCACAGACATAGCCAAACCAAACATTATCAACCCCCAATGCCCACTTTGATAAGAAAAGCCAGCAAAAGCAGCATAAAAAAGGATCAGTACAACAAGGCATTGAAGAAATGAAGCACAAAGATGGAATGTATTTTGTTTGACAAACGAGGCAAGCTACTAGCCCTCCATGTAAGCAAGTCAGTTTTCCAGAGATGATTAATATAATGGCAAGATTAAGAATACAGAGCCCACCAAATAGCAGCCGAGTTGAATGGATTACCACGGTGGCTGATAGGGCAGGCAAGGAAAACATGCTATCCATTAAGTCAGGTTTTATCATGAATTCATCCTGCACAAAGCCACTCCAAGGAGCACCATCTCCCAACTACTTATTTTCTACAGTTAGAAGGGGAATAAGAAACAAGTGGGTGGATTTGCTGCAAGGAAGAAGTGTTTGCTCACATGGAGAAGAGAACGGGCATTGGAAATCATCACTCTGTAACTCGAACGCTCTAGATGACACTCCAAGAGGATCGACAGTCCAATACAATGCAGTCCAATACAATGCAGTCCAATTATGCCATCCAAATTTGTCTCACAATGGGGGAATTGATTTCCCTTTTACGAGTTGGATGGTGGTGACACAAATTCCAACTGTTCTGTGGATTTGGGTTTTTGAATTTGTAGTGACAAGCAGAATAGAGTCGTCCTCCCCACATATCATAGATAAAAATTGGGGGGGGGGGCTTATCTTGGTTTTCCAGTGTGAACCGTTCATTCCACTGAAAGCACTGGCCTTGTTTGGGAATAGAGGCAATTTCAACGGCTGTGAATATCTTTTCTGGCAATTCGGACAAAGGGCACTTGGACCAGATTGAAACAAACTTTCTGCAGACCGTGGTGGGTAAAAGGTGATGATAACTTGGCTTGTATCCACTTTTTCCTCCACCAATTTGGCCATGCTGAAGGCTTCAAATACTGTCACAGTTCTCCGCATGACCAGTAGTCTTTCCTCACTGGAGGTTGTCGGTAACGACACAGGCGTCTGTAATAGGAGCTCAGAGCAGGTGGCCCTTTTAACAGGACATCGTGGAGGGAAAAGGGAAGAATAAGTAGAGTGTAGTGGTACCTTCGTGGTGTGTAACAATTGTTTGGAGAGCGGCAGGCAATAGAAATTTGAGCATCTAGAATCATCAATACTGTTAGTGGGACATTGAACGGGCGTATCGATGTGAAAGTCGGGTTGTGCATGGGGTAGTAAGGGTTAGTTCTGAACAATTGGCGATGAGAAAATTGGAATCGGTGGTGGGTCGATGAGGTTGGTGCGGGAATGCCGAATTTGTTCTGAGGTGGGAGCATAATTGGTGATTTGTGGTACAGGTGGTTGTACGGAACCAGCGATGGAAGCAATTTCTGGTTGAAGTAAGAGACGAGGAAGAACGGTGGTGACGTCTGGTGGAAATGGTGACGTTCTGAGAGAGATTTGGGTTGTAGTTTGAGGAGACAGGTGTGGACTTACACTTGAAGGCTCCATGAACGAATTAGTGGGTAAGAGCAACGTGGGAGGATGAACAACAACGGTTGACGAAACCACAAAAAAATGAAGGATTCGCCGGCGCAAGAGTATTTCGCTCAAGTCTTGTGAGCGATTGATAGATGTTAGCCATGGAATGTCGGAGTTGTGCTGTTGTTGAAACCGCGGTGGACAATGTGGCTCCAAATCTGTCGGTAGCACGTCGGAGGTCCTTCATCGCGTTGGCAAGCTCGGCGATGGCTTCTTCGAGTGCATCGAGTGCTCATTCTTCGATCTCCTCCGCCTTCGTCTCAATGAGAGTACCAAATGATACGTGCTCCATGGCGGTGAAGATTAATCGATGGCAGGTTGATGAGGATTTGGAAACGGAAGGGGAGATCGGCGGAGGAGAAGGGAATGCTCGCGACAAGATAGGGGGAAAGGGAAAGGGAAGAAGGGAACCAGAGGGAGAGGGAGAGGGAGAGGGAGAGAGAGAGAGAATAAGTGGGATAGGGAAAGTATTTCTTCTTAGTTTCATTACTCTGTGTCAGGCCATATAATGAAAACAAAAACAAAACAGAAAATGGAAAACAGAAATTGTAACAGAAAATGAAAACTGTAACGTGTGTGTGGGTAAACGTGCAAACAGTAATTTATATATGTAGTGTATGCATGTGCAGTGTACGTATTGTATATAAAACTAATATGTATAATTTGATGTGTAATATGTGTGAAGGGTGAACTATATATTAAGTAGAAGGTCTTCCTCTGGCTCGGATAAGCAGCGGCTGCGTCGATAGTGTCGGTAATGAAACTCGTTACATTAGGCTTGGGGACTGCGCTGAAGATGGATGTCCAACTTCGGAGGATGTATCGACATGTACGTAACAAAAACTTTATGAACCGGGTTTTTTAATCTTTTTCCCGCTGCAAATGCTAATTGTTGGCACCACCTTTTTGCGCTATTTCAAAGTCTAAATTATCAAATTATAAGACAAATTCACAGTTATAAATTGCTGTAATTTTCAACTCTTTATAGGAGAGGCTTCTTAAATTCATGTATGTATTAAGATTTATTACTGATGGAGGATATATGCATTATTGTATGCAGTAATAAGTTTACATTCCTGTTAAAATTAAAATTAAAAAAAATTACCCAATATTGTTTTAAAATGGCACGACACTGCAAACTTTAGTATTTAAATAGTACCTAGGGGTTCCTATGGATACAGATCAATTCCTAGAATTGTCGTAGAACAATTAAGAAAGGTTTTAGAAGTAAATTTAAAGAAATTAGATCGACTTAAAAGTCCTAGCTAAAGAATGCTCACTGTCATGGTATATTTTAGGCAAATTCAATGATATCCTTTCTCTGATGCCTCTAGTTTCAAACCTGACTTAAATGCTTGTGGCCTCTGATTTGGGCTTTAAAAGCAAAAGCATACTTGATGGAATATACATGATCAACTGAACTATGTTAGCAGGCGCCATGACTGAGCAGTAGTTAACAAAGACAGGAGATGCAAATTCTAGATGGCTATTGTCACCAACTTCATCAAAGTCATATTTGGTCATAGGCTTATCTACCTTGATATTAAGAGTTCTATTATCTCACAGAAGTCCCTGATGCCTTTAGATTTGAGGTTATATGGACCATACACTCAAATGTATAAGGAGACAATTAATGAGATTTGAAGAAATTCAAATGGCAACATAATTGAGAAGATTAATAATTTGAAATCTTGATTATTGGACTAGAACAAAAACACTTTTGGCAAAACTAAATTCAGATTAGTTAGACGCTTGAAAGGTGTTCAAAAAGCCTTAGCAAGAGTTTACTTATCTTCGTGGAGGTTGAATCAAATATTTTCTTCTAATATAGTGAGATCCTAAAAAGGGAAGATATACTTTCATATCAAAAATTGAGAATAAAGCAAAAGAAATACAAAATTTTTTTTTGACTACCATTAATTGAAGAAAAAATAACATATCTATACTAAATAATGAACTCCAAATGACTACTATTTAGTATTTTCAATAGATTTACCATATGATGTACCACTAGAGTCAAGTAATCCTTAGACTAACTATCCTGCTAATACAAATTTTGATAGGAGGATTTTGAAGGCAATCTCATCTATGAAGGAAGTTAAAAAGCTCTTTTTCTCCAAAGAGCCAACAAAAGATAAAAACAAATCCACTTTGTTTTATGTTAAGTATTACGTGGAGTAACTCCTCGTATAGTAATAAAAGTAAGATGTGTAGGAGGATTGACTCATCAATGAAGTCTCTAAAAGCCCCCGACTTGATGTACTACATGCTTTCTTTTTTAATTTTTAATAATGCATGGGATCTCATGAAAGAAATTTTTTCCAAACTATTATGATGCATCTGAAATGGTAAGTTGAATAAAAGGATTAATGACACTTTATTTTCTCTCATCCTAAAACCTAAAGCTTCAAAAAATTTAAGCCATTTCAAGCCCATTTTATTTAATAAATTCACTTACAAGGTTATTACTAAAATTATCACTCACCGACTATGCCCCTTGTCCAATGATCTTATCATCCTTGTGCAGTCTAGTTTTTTACTTGGTAAGTCAACTTAGGATAATATTCTGGTGGCCTAAGAAATTTTCTATTTTTCCTGCAAAGTAAAAAGAAAAAATAAAAAAATGATCCTTTAGATTGACCTTACTAAAGCCTATGACAGGTTGAGATGGACATTTATCTGTGATACCCTTTAGTACCTGGGTTTCCTACTCAGCTTTATCTACTTGACTATGGAATGCATCACATTGACTTTTTTCTCAATGCTTTGAAATAGGGGAGCTGATGATATCTTTCTTCTTGAGTATGAATTTTGACAAGGTGATCTCTCTCTTTTATATTTATTCTTTGTATTGAGAGACTCTTGTTGATAATAAATCAACAAGTCACCCAAGAAAAGTGGAAACCTACCAAAGTTTCCAGGAGGTGTCCCCTTACCTCTCACCTTTTTTATTGTTATAATTTATTTTTGTTTGCTAAAGTAAGTACTAAACAAATTACTATGATTACTGAAATACTTGATGATTTCTATTGAACCTTAGGACAATGCATTAACTAGTATAAGTCACTATCTTCTTTTCCTCGAATGTAAAAAATAATTAGCTAGAAATATATATTGAATTTATAGATTAAAAAGATTAATGATTTAAAAAAAAATATTTCAATATTTAAATTATTTATAGCAGAGTTATTAATAAATACCAAGAAAGTGAGGAGGTGGCTTCAAGAAGGGAGGGAGAAGCATCTATCTATCATCAATAGAGCTACACTCATTCAAGTAGTGGCCCAAGCGATCCCTATATACCTGATTCAAAATCAAGACTTTTTTCAAAAAAGATATACAGTCAACTTGAAAATTAACCAAAAGTTCTTTTGGGTTGAGTAGAAAATCCACTTAGTTAACTAAAATGAAGTGTGCCTGCCTAAAAACTCTGTGGTCTTGGGCTGAGGAAAGCCTAATAACACAACTTAGCCCTCATTGGCAAAATCAATTGGAAACTTATGTACAGTTCTAACAATCTATGAGCTTAAATTTTTAGAGCCAAATACCTTCACTTAGATGATTTCTTTACTATTAAAAGTAATTGCAAAACCTCTTACAGCATACAGAGCATCCTCAAAACACGAAAGCCCCTCATGCAAGGCACAAAGTGGTCCAATAAAAATGATAGCTCTATCAAGTTGTAGAAGAATAGGTGGGTCGAGCAAATTCCTTTTATTTTTAAATCTCACTCAACCATTACTATAGTAGAAGCTAAATTGAAAGTTACGGACTACAGATTAGCAAATGGTAATTGGAATTGTGACCTCATCAATGACATGCTCACCAATGAAGGAATTCTATTTCTGAGAAAAGTTTACCACGGTATCACATCACTCTATGAAAATATTACTATCTGGGTCAATCACTTGGGCAAGTTCACCATATCATCTATTTTCTCCCTCTTCGAGTAGGCTAACAGAGGTAACAATGGGCAGTGGGAGGTAACAAGAATGGATCAACTCTCCATAAAAGTAAACATCCCACCACTTTCTTATTTCTTGTGGACCTTGGATCATATGGAAATGAAGGAACCACATATATAGTTTGTTTCTTAAACCACACAATGTGACAGTTTTACACTCCCTATCCCCATTTTTTAAAATAGTAAGTAGTAAAAAAATTGAGCAAAAAGGGAAAAATATATAACCAACTTCATGACTTGATATTAATTCTTTAGATTCATCACATATAATCCTACTGCTATATGTAGGGTTTAGAAAAAGTCAGATAATTTTAATAATAAAAAAGAGGCTTTTAAAAAATATATTTAATAAATAAAAGAACATCTTTAGAAAATGATTCAAAATGTGTTATTATATTACTTTCTTTGACATTATTAAGCCCTTATAAGTACAAACAAATTTGTGTTAATCATCTCAAGAATATATTAAAATCTTATTTGACTATATCTTCTACTAACAAATTAATTTTTTTGAGTAAATAATTTTTTAAAATATTTAATTTTATAATAATTTATTCTTATCTAAAACTAATAATACATGTTTATCTATAGACGAATGTATCATATAAAATATATCTAACTAATTTAAATTAGCATTGATAACTACATTAATTGAAAAAACTAAACTTCCTGATGCCACAGAGGCTCCAAGTATATGCAACATAGATTTGTTATTTATATATAATATGCGCTAAATGTCCAAATACTTATCTAATATGGGACATTTCAATATTTATAGAATAAAAAATATATATCTATAATATTTAATATTATTATATATAATTTTATCTTATATTATGAAAAAAAATCATATTTATAATAACTCTATTATTACATCAAAATTGTCTTTTATCGATGTAATTAACCAATAAAGCACGGGCTGTCCAATTGTGGGGAAAAATAGAAGGGATGTTTAGTTTGTCAGTTATTCCCCTCCCCACGCGTACGAATTGACTCACAGAAAAAATCATGGACTACAATCATCTCCTACAATTTTTCTTCAAAAGAAAATTTTCTTAGATAGAACAATGAATTTCAGTCAGTTGAATGAAACTATTACAAAATAACACTCCTACAATCATCTCTGTCATACCCAAATGACCATTCGAAATGGTCTCTGAGTCCCTGGATTGCGTGAGGCAATCGGTTTTGTTTCCCAGCCGAAGCCATGGAGCTTCTGCATTAGCGGAAAAGAGCCAACACATGCAACCATGGACACCATGATGGCATTGGTGCTGCCTATCGAGTTTGTCAGGAAGCTGAGGGCAAGCGCTAAACTATGTCACGGATGCTGAGCTGAACCTGCAATTGATCACATCAAATGTTCCATTAGATCCCGTGACTAGCCAGGAAGCCAACCTAATTTACCCCCACAGAAGGAAACTTTTAGTTTTCTTGATTTCACATGATTTAAGATGCCTTCTTCTAGGGAAGGAGAGGACAAATTGGATTTGAGAAATATTTTTGGGAAATCCAGACACCCTTTGACAGATATATTATCCCATCCAATTCTTATATGGGCCCACCAGTATAAATGCACTGATTGATATCACCTAAAAGTCTCCCACTAAAACCCCCAATTTAGAGAAATGTGGCGAAGAAGAATAGCATATAATCCCATGATGGACTCCCAGGATGATTCATTATTGGACTGGTTCATTTATCATAAAAAATAATGTTAAGTATGTAGCCAAAAAATGTTAAAGAAATATAAAAATAATTTATCTCAAGAAATGCTATCAAATCTCAACATCAAGCTTTCTGGGTGAGGCCCTATGACCATAATTCATCTTGACAATAAAAAAAAAAACAAGTAATAAAACAAATGAATCATACCTAAGATGCAGATCATGTGCCCCACTGAAGAGCTTTGTCCTTCAGGGATTAATCAGCAATTTTTTTTTTGCCACTCAGGGAGATTGATCTGACAGCAGCCACCTGTGATATTATCTACTCTGAGGGGTGGGGCCCTTCTAACCGGATGTAGTCATACATGATTCCTTGGAATGGTGATTGATGTCTCGACTGCGTAAGATATATCGTGTTGTGTCCACAACGAAGCCAAATGCCCGGAATATCAATGCCAAACAACCAGTACAAACCATGAATGCCATGCCGTGCAATTGCATTGTCCCTGCCTATCATTGTTGTTTTGAAATGGGGGTCGCTCAACTCCGGCACAACATTGAACCTAACCTAAGGACCATAGCCATAAGCCTTCAGAAATCGCATTCGAGTAAACACAGTAAAATTTAACTTTGCCAAAGTTGTTGTCATATTGCCTAACTGATGGCATGGCACCATACTTCAATAGAAATCTAAGATTGGTCATTTAAAAGTTAGAAGTATGGATAACATTTACTGTTCACACAATTTGGGAAGTTGAAAGGGCATCTAAAGAGGTTTGGTTCATTTGTTGTTACAATCAGTAGAAAATTTTTTCCCCAATGCAGCAATTTATGTGTGCAGCTAGCGACCTTCCATTCTGTTTCTGAAAACTTTAACAAAAGTTTGGAGAAATACGCGAACAATTACAACAAAATTTAGAACATTTTATATTGTTTTCTAAGGAAATTATTGACACAACACTAAAGTTATCATTATCGGATCTGGTAGCTTTAAGGCCATAGAAATGACAAGCCTCTTGCATAATTGGATGTATGATCACACATAATAGACCCAAAAGACTTTCCGTGTACTGAGCTACCTTTTTTACACTTTTCTATTATCGACAAAACCTTCTAAATTCAGAACAGAATAAAAGAAAACAAAGTAGTTTAAAGAGAAAATTGAAAATTACTTCTTTTTTTTCCCCCCCTTTTTCATGAGAAAATTGAAAGCTAATATATATATTTTTCTCTCTCTTCTTTTGAAGTATAAAGCAAATAGCATTAGCTTTCAAGTGACATGATCAAGCACCATATTGCCTCTTTTTTCTCTCAATGGATGTCAAGCAAGCAGGAAAACAAAGGATGAAAAGTTAAGTCCTTACCTGCAAATCGGATTCTGTTGCAGATGCCAATGTTATCCACAGCGTATAGTTTGCACACAGCTCCACATCTTCCAGCCGAAATATGATATGCCATGTTGTACTTTTGAACGTGGCATTTGATACCTGCCTGAAATTGCAAGTCATAATCAAAACATATCAGATGCAAATATATATTTTTTGAGAATTGGAACCTAATAGGAAATTATGGTTAATATTTTAAATAATTGATATTTCATTCCATAGTTTCAGTACATTAATAATAAATTTTAAAAGGCATACAACATTGATAATGGCGAAACAAAAACAATGGGCACCTCGTAACTTGAGCAAAAAACCAGTCCCGACTAAAGTTGCTGACACCAACAGTGAATTTGAGATCGCCAAGAGGATATAGCTCAGCATATCTTTTCCACAAACCATATTGCCTGAACCTGTTGTTTAGACAAATTACAACTAACAGATAAAATGTCTTTAGAAATGAAGCAACAGACTAACCTATTACAATCGCTGTGAGCTATTAGTTTGTTCTCGTACAGTTTGTCAGTCTCAGGCACAAAGAACTCAGCAGCAGTACGATCGGGGACTCCTATTTCCCATAATGTGGGACCATTTCTTGAAGGCTGAAATATAAGAATCCCCAAATTGATTTTGCAACCTGCTTATGCATGGTAAAACTCACTTATCGGTCTGAAAGATCAACAATAATGCAAATGAAGCATAGCACAATCAACAAATGTTAACTAAGGTAATTATAACTTTATTAAGGATGAAGCCAAAGGTTTTTCACAAGCATTAAGAAATATATTTCACAATTTTTGGCATATATATCATGCTATATTATAATCTCAAAAAATGATATATGTGTAATTTAATAACAGTAATACAACAAAGTCACCATCTGTATGGTGTAAAGTGCAATGACATAATAAAATAAATAAATCATTTTCATTGTCATCTATTCAAGAATTTCTCTTCATTACGGCATGGCCCAATGGTTACATCAAATGAGCAATCAAGCACACAAGTTGCATAAATTAGTTGGAAGTGAAACCTGGTGTAATTGAAATATTATGCATATATTTGTAATCCCCTAGATGACCTGGAACCCAAGCATATAAGCTATAATTTCCCTCACGAACTCCCTTGATTGTGAAATTCCCATAACAGTTTGCCTTAGTCCAAAATTGATAACCCTGACAGAGAAATATAATAGCAGTTAACTTTTATGTTGCTCACCACTTCCAGACCTGAAATGAAATATCGAAAGATGTATATCGTATCCAAGCCCATTGATATTCAAAATATCGACAAATACATAGATATCAACCAATATCTATCCTCCAGATCTCGATTTGCAAAAACCATTTTTCTTCTGATACATCTAATGACATATCTATCATCCAATATGGCGGTGACAAATAACAATATTTTCATCCATGCTTTCAGCGCATAGATCTTTGTTCCATTTCATACCTTTGTTTCTGTTTGCCAGGATCCCACTTCACCAGGTTGAGCCAAACCAACCCAGGCAGAATGTCCAAAGAGTAATGTATTATTTGCTATGAACCTATGAAAAGCAAAATTTAAGGGTGATAAGGACAACATACATGTATATTTTTTTTATCCAACAAACTATAAAGCAGAAAATCAGTTGAAATAATGAGAGGAAATACCAGTCACACACCAATAGTTGGCCCTTTACAGATCCGCGCTGATCGCCTTTAGGGAAGTCTTCTGATGATGGAAATTCATAAGGCCAGCTTCGAACTTCTTCAGACATCTGATACAATTCATTCATGAGAAAAGTAAAAATGATCCAGCTTCCTTCTATGAGACTTTTGCGAGATTATACCTTATTTTTGGCATCATCCCACAGCAACAAGGCATCCTCATTTTCGCAAGCCGAGTTCAGATAGATGAAAAATGGGCCAAAAACCTTTTTCCAGGGCTCTCCTTCCTCAAATTCCATTGTCACATTCAGACCAGCATAGTGGGCACTATGAAACATCTGCAACAACATAGCATACTCAAGATTGGAAAAAATCATGCGCATCAACCAGTTAGCCAATTTATTGATAAACAACATTCCTGTACCTATGACTGCATAAATGATTAGGACTTTTGACATGAATGTTAAACCAACTCATCATTCCTTAAGGCATTGTTTGGCTATTGGAAAAATTTGGAAGAAAGAAACCTCTAAAAAAAACAAAAACAATATATATATATATATATATATATGAAAATGAAAAAATATATATATTTTTTCTTTCTTTTATTTAAACTTGAAAAAAAAATCATATGAAAAAAGAAATAATTTTGTAATAGAAGTGTTTTATTTGTTTGGTTATTAATAGAAAATAAAAACAAATTGCCATGGACTCTTAATATTACGTCATTACATGTTTCCTTGTTAGCCAAACATTAAAAAAAAAAAAATTCTTTCCTTTATATATATTTTTTTCCTTTCCTTCCAATTTTCCTAGAGCCAAATAAGCTCTAAATGATAATAATTTCATAAATTATAGTGAAAAGATGGCAACAGATGACTAAAATTCTTGCAACTTCTGTCAAAGAGGAATGTAGATTGGAATAAAGCATACAATACCTGTAGCTGATTAAGTTTTATCCAAACAGGGGGTGGAAAGAGGGGCATGATACTGATATATTTTGATACTGATATATCAAAATGAGGGGAAAAATGCCATATCGAGTGTATTAAACAATATTTAGAATATTATATCGCAATGTATTGTTGATACAACAATATATCGCAATTTATTACAATAATGAAAAATATCGGTGTTAGGCTACATGATATTGATATAAATCATGCAACATTTTGCATATCGACCAATCTTTCATTCCACATTCTCACTCAATCAAGTCGGGCAGTCCAGAGGGGCATGCACAAGTCCAGTGGTGAGCTAGAAAGGGAAGGGAGAGTAATTTATGTAAAAATTGTTAGGGTGGGTCACTCCACGAGAGTCCCATGCCCACATTTATTCGATGAAATCAAAGAAAAGTGTCTATATTTACTTTAGTTGGATCAAGAAAGTTAGTCTGGATGTCCGACTAAAAAACCAAGGCAGCCAGGATGAGGTGCAGGGTATGAGGTGCCTAGGTGTCTCAAATTTCTGGGGCATCCAGGGTGTTCCAGATGACTTGTCCAGGGTACAGGGCTATAAAGAGGGTGCAAGACATGATCAAGTGGGGCCATGGGATAGTAAATGAATCTCTTCAGTCTTTCCTAACGGAAGAGTAAAACTGATTAGGGATAGTTCAAAGGGAAAAGGTAAATTGTTGCACCAATCATTTTTCTAGAAAAAGGCTGTCAACTACAATGTTTTTCTGTAGCATGCGTCATAGTGTTTTAATTCTTGCAGCCAAGTTACCATATATATTTGCAATATATACAGAAACTAATGATTACATGTTTGGGCATGCTCTGAAGTGTTAAAATCTAGTAAATACAAAGAGAGTATACAGACTTACACTGGGAAGGAAAACACATTGAGAGTGAGAGAAATGAGTTCTGCTTCACTTGTGTAAGTTGTAAAGTATCCTTTATAATTATAGTTGATAATTTCTGGACTCTATGTGCCATGGTTTTCCCTTTTATTATGATTTTTATAATTGACAATTTCCGTGACTGGGTTAGAGTCTGCCAGATATTATGTTCTCCCGTGGTATGGAAAGTCCACTAGCGTAAAGATCACTATCACTCGATTATCTATATATATTGTGGGACTTAAGGAGTCTGGACATGTGTAATAACCCACCTGAAGATTTGCGATTATTTGGCCATGAGGCATGCTCATGCGTCCATAGGGTTGGTCCAGGGGTCTGAGGAGAGCCTTTTTCAAGCTTATGTATGCCTAGCAAAATGCCCCACAGTTCAAGCATGCTCATGTGTGGTTGATAGTATACACTGCACCTGTTGTTTGCTTGTCACATGCTATTGCTGCCCAACAACATGTCCGACGCCTAATGTGCGCTCGTGCGTGAGTAGCAAAATACTCCATGTGTGAGGTACTTATGCGCCCACCATTACAAGAGATGGTGAATGATGCACACCAAACTGGCATACGTGCGCCAGTCATGCTTGTCATAAAAGGATTAGGGTGATTAAGCTATGTAAGGACCGAAAACATTTTGAGAGAAAAAGTTCTCCATAATTGAGTAATTTGATCTTTGTACTGGAAGCTCACTTTCTTGAGAAGATTAATATTCAAATCAAGGGAATGTCTTGTATCCTTATTGTTGGATGATTTGGTGATTGTCCACCACTATTGTTGTTTAAGCGCTGAGGTAGATTAACGTGGAGGAGATGTTCGAGAGTTTCAGATCCATTGCCAGAGAGTAGATCTAAAGAGTTGTTTTGAAAGAGTCACAAGTCTTGGGGTTATTTGGAGTGTATCTTGCGTCTAAATTATTGGTTTGTAAATTTAATATTTCATAGTGAATTTCTTATTTGGCGTGGATACGAAAGTCCTAAGGTGTTTGCAATTTTGGTTTTTACTTTGTCATAAAAAACTGGATCTTATTTTATTTTCTGCTTTCTTATTTCTAGTTGATAATATAAATGTAAGTGTGATTGCGTGCTCATCTATTAGTAAAATATTTAACATTTTATTGATTGTCATGTAATAATTTTCAATTTCCTAATAATCACCGATTCACCCACTCTAGATGATAACGAGTCTAAATACATGAATATCACATGTTATCAAAGACTAAATTCTTTCAGATATGAGCTTGAGTTAGTCCTTCTCTTCTCATCCCTTCTTTACTAGAAATAACTACGCATATTGAAATGTTTGAATGAGAGCTTTTTTGAAATCAATGGATGAACGTGTTTGGATTAGTACCCAAAGAGGCTGGACCCCACCCACACAAATGGAAAATAATGTTACTACCGTTAAGGACACCATGGTGAAGTCTCGTGATGAGTTGACCAACTGCAATTAGGATAGTTGTAGTCTCAACGCCATTTTCACGGCTATTTTCCCCAATGAGTTTAAATGAGTGTCTATGTGTGAGATGGCCAAGGAAGCTTGGAGGGTTCTTGGAGTCACTCACGAGGGAGCGAGAACTTTGGAAAACACAAAACTCCAATTATTGACCTCTAAATTTGAAAAAATTAAAATGAGGAATGATGATATGTTTAATGAATTATATACAAATGTCAACTTGAGTTTCAATCTTAGTGAGTGGATAACTAAGAGCGAAATAGTAAGGAAAGTGATGAAATATCTCACGGAAAGCTCCAATTTTGGTTTTTTTACAAATGTTATTAATAAAACATTTAAACCAAAAAAAGGAAAAAAAGCGACACAAGATCCTTCGTGAAGTAGGATCCTGCGTTTGAATGCTTCCCTTTCCGATTATAAGAGCAATAAAGTGAGAGATCAAAATTCTTTGGATGATCTTGAAAATTACATGCCCCTTGCCATTCTATAATAAACAACTCTCAAGGAAACGAAATTAATGATTTTTATTAAGTAATGATCTTGAAATCAACACAGATAATAATGATGATTGTGGATTGCTAGAGGCTTATGATAATTTGTTTTAGGAAAGTTCAACATTGAAAAAGTTAAATAAGTCATTAACAAGAAGTTGAGTAAAATGAAGAATGAGAAAGAACAAGTCATGGTTGAACTAGATAAATCATTGAGAAACTTAGAAGATTCTAAGGAGGTTGAAAATTCTTTAAATGAAAAGATCAAAACCCTTGAGCACAATCTTGAAAAATATCGTGCTCAACAAACTTTCATAAGTAACGCCAATAAACTTAACCACATGCTAGGATTGGGGAAAAATATAGGAAATAGAAAGGGTTTGGGGTATGATGAGCATAAAAAGGACCCAAGGAAAACAATTAGCACAATCTTTTTTCTTGCAAAATCCACAAATAAAGAGAGCATGACAACTCACATCACATGCACATGGAAAACAACTAATAAGAAGACGAATATGTTTTCCAAAGCTACCCATGAGGTGCCATCAAACAACAGTCTTTTGGTATCAAATCCATCCCAGAGATTTGTCCCACGGGTGTGCTGCAGAGAGGAACACATTTGCTCAAACTGCTATCAGATTTAAACTAGAAAACCACTTGTAAACCAAAATTAATATTAAAGTTTTGTGAATCACATTAAACAGTCGAGAGTAAAATTGACTGGCTTGAACCAAAAGTTCAATTCAAGCAAAAAAGTCTAGGTCATTGTTGGAAAACATGTTCTAAACAGTAATGTTGCCAAAATTGCCTTGGAGGCTAAAAATAAACTATGTGATATCTTGACATTGGCTGTTCTAGTCATGTGTGGCGACAAATCTCTCTTTCTCTTTTTTTTTCTTCTTATGAGAAATGCAATATGGTTGTGATTACTTTTGGTGAAGATGCCAGAACACCAATCTTGGAAAAGGGAACTGTGAATATTTTTAGTCTCTTTGTTTTCAAAAATATTCTTTATGTTGAAGGGCTTAAGTTCAACCTCTTGAGCATAATCTTATTCTGTGATGAGGAATTTAAAGCCAAATTTCTAGCTAATAGATGTACGATCTCTAATGCAAATGCAAATGGGAGTATGGTCATGGAGGGTTTGAGAACCCTCGATAATTGCTATGGTGTCACTCCAATGTCTAATCTAGGATGTCATAATACAAAAGTAAACGAAGATAAACTTTGGCACAGGATATTAGGACACGTGAATAATAAATAACTTGTCCAGACTCTCAAAGCGAGAAATTGTTAATGACCTTTCGATAAGCACATGTGTAGAGAAAATTGTGTGTAGTCCTTGTCAACAAGGAAAGCAAATTAAGAAAACACACGAAAAGGCCACAGACATAGTAACCAAGAGGCCATTGGAACTCTTACATGTGGATATAATGAAGCCATCCGCAACCGAGAGTCTTAGAGTTAAACACTACATTTTAGTTATTATCGATGACTTTACTTGTTTTTCTAGGATAGCTTTGTTGCGTGAGAAATCTAATGCTTTTGAAATTACTCAAGAGATTTGTAGAAAACTTTATAATGAAAAGAAATGCAGCATAGGAAGAATCAAGAGTGAGCCAATTGCTCAAAAAGTGTATGAAATTTTCATAATTGAATATATATATATATATACATCAACGACATGCTGGAATAATACATGATCAAACTCAGATCAATGGCATAAATTCATAAGCATATCATGCATAATTTGAAGCTAATGATCAAATTTCATTCTTTAAACTATGCATTATACAAATATGCTCAAATTATGCAAAATGGTGGCCATATCGACAAAGGGGCAAATATTGAAACTCGAGTTATATATATTTTCATACAATCAAAAGCCATATATTACTATTCAAGACCCGTAAATGGATCATTATATATATAACTCTGCAAAAGGGGATAAATGCATCTTTCAACACGTAAATGATAGGTTCGAACCTCATTTATTACTGTAATATATTAAAACATGTTATAATATATCTCCGTCAATTCTCCATGATGATCCATGCATAATCAAATAAAAACTTTACTCATATTTGAACATATTCTTTATATTTTTTCATACCAAAGAAAATATCCTTATCTTTTACTTATGTAGAGTTTTTCTTAATATTTTCTTTAAATTTATAACATGTAGAAATACATGAATGTGCAGAATTATTTGTGAATATTTTTAAGAATATGCAAGAATAGCCAAATGAAATTTCAAGGCATCTAAAATTATATACTTAGAGAATTAAAATAAGCAGGCAGGATTTAAAAAAAAAAAAAAAACAATATAATCTGTATAATTTTATTAGTTTATTTCAAGCATAAGACATTTGGGAACATATATCTAAAAATCAAGACATGTAAAAGCATTCAAATAAAATTTAAAGGCAGATGTGAACAATGGTAGCAGAAAATCAGTTTTTACACACAATGTACATGAATTAAAAATATGTATTTCATGAAAATTTCATACAATAAGAGTAGGATAATATGCATGCAAAGTATAAACTCTTTTGCTATGAAAAAATCACATGCATAAATACTTGTAACAATAAATGCTCATAAAGATCAGAAAATAACAATAATAAGAGAAAGAAGAGCTCGGATGCACTTATAATAAGCTTAAATTTTTCCAAAATCTGTTAAATATTACAGGAATCCTTCTTCTCTAGCCTTCTCTTTCTCCTTCTCTTTCTTCCTCTCTTCTCTTTCTCTCTCTTCTATCTGGAAATTGTAGAAAATTACTCAAATAAGTCAATGGGGGTTTTTTTTTTTATAGAAAACTAATGCATGTACGTCTATCAGGCATGTATCAGATGTTAAGACAAAAACTGTATGGCATACAAACATCATTTAGGTGAGCATCAAGTGCATGCATTCTACCTTGAATGTGCACATGCGTCTCTCGGGCATATATCGAGCACAGACATTACATCTAAAATATATATAAGAGCCCTAAAGGCGTCCTTCAAGGGCATTTTTACTGTTCAAAATATGTATATGGGTGTATTATGTGGCTGTCAAACGTTATTCGGTTTGATATAACCCGATTAGTATATTGACTTTGACGCAAAATCCCATTTGATGTCGATATTATCATTAATATAATTAATCATTATTAAAAATTAATTTAGGATCCATACCTTATGTTTTTCCCCTCATTATAAAAATTTCATTATTGAAATTTAGCATACCTTATCGCAAAAATAAATGTGGACACTTCTCCCAAATATCATTTTCTCTCTCCCATACGTCTTCTTCATATGAATGATTTCTCCATAAGACCTTTACCAATGGGATTATCTTCGTTTGAAGCACTTGATATTTTCTCCCTAAAATTTGAACCAGTTCTTTAATGTACAATAAATCTTTATTAATCTTTAATGGTTTATAATCAATAATATGCGAGGGGTCGTGGACATATTTTCAAGAGTATTAACACATGGAAAACATTGTAGACATCTTCTAAACTTAGAGGTAGAGCTAGTCTATATGCTACTTCACCAATCTTTTCCAAAATCTCGAACGATTTAATAAGCCTCAACTTTAATTTTCCTTTCAGCACAAATTGAGAGACTCTATTCGATGGAGATATCTTCAAAAATAAGTGATCCCTAACATCGAAACTCAACTTTGTCCTTCTAGATCAGTATAGTTCTTCTGACAACTTTGAGCAACTTTTAGACGGTTTCCGATCAACTAAATCTTCTCCAATATCTCTTGGATAAACTAGTCAAAAAACTCTCCGATCACCGATTTCTCTCCAATGAATTGGAGAATAACACTTCCTTTCGTACAAAGCCTTGAATGTGGCCGTGTCGATACTTACTCGATAACTATTATTATACACGAATTTGGCCAATGCTAAGTAATCATCTCAATTACCTTTCATTTTCAAAACTGAAGTCCATAACATATCATAAAAAAATTTAGATCGTTCATTCTAACTGCCCATCCATTTGAGGATGATAACCTGTGCTAAACTTCAAGCTGGTACCTAACTCCTAATACAATATTTTCTAAAATTTTGAGGCAAACATTTGGTCTCTATCAAACATAATCGAAACTGGTATTTTATAAAGTCTAACTACCTCATTATTGAACACTCTTGCCAAACGATCTATAAAAAACGTCATTCGAACAACAATGAAATGGGCTGACTTGTTAAGCCGAACAATAATCACCCAAATAGTATCATAATTCTTTGATGATTTTGGCAAACCTATTATAAAGTCCAACGTTATGTGCTCCCACTTCTAGCCGGGGGTTGATGTAGGTTGTAAAAGACCAATGGTTTCTTGTACTCAACCTTCAATTGTTGGCAAATCAAACATCTTTCCACATAGGCTATAATTTCTCACTATATACCACCAAAAGATCTTCCTTAAATCTTAATACGTTTTATTAATTCCTGGGTGAATAATATACTTTAATTGATGAGCTTCATTTATAATTTCTCCCTTCAATTCATCAATATTCGATACATATATCCATTTTTGAAATCTCAAAACTCCCTCTAATCACACATTAAAATCTTCCATTGACTTCTTGTTCAAAACACCGGTAATGTTTACTAAGAATAAATCATCCATTTGAGCCAATTTAATCATTTCTATTATCTCCGATTGCAGTACCATAGGAATTCAATTTAGTATTACACTCCTTTATACAATCTAACATCTCCATCACCTTTATCTTCAAATGAACCATTAAATTTGTTGTTTGGAGGCTCAAGACATCTGTTATTATATTGGCCTTTCCTAATTGATATTGGATTTCACAATCATAATATTTTAAGAAATCTATTCATCTCCTCTGCCTCATATTCAACTCCTTCAAACTTGTATAACTACTTTAAATATAATCTAAATATACCAAGAAATTCTCCCACAACGGCAATGTCTTTAGATTTTCAGGATGAAGATCATTTCCGCAAACTCTAAATCATGCATTGGTAATTCCTTTCATGCGTATTCAACTGTCTTGATCCATGTGTAATTACCTTTCCATATTGTATCAAGGCACACTCTAATCCAATCTTCGAGGCATCACAATAGACCAAGAATTCTCTGAATCCTTCTAAAATCGCCAAAATTAGGGCAGTTATTAGGCAATCCTTTAGACCCTGGAAGCTTTTCTTACACTCTTTGGTCTAAACAAATTCCATATTCTTCTGAATTAATTGGGTCAAAGGCATAGCAATCTTTACAAAATTCTCCACAAACTTTCAATAATATCCCATCATTCCAAGAAAACTCCTAACTTCGGTCACCAACATCAGTTGGCCCTAATAGGTTACAGCTTCAATTTTCTTAAGATCGACCGAAATAACCCCTCTCGAAATTACATAGCCCAAAAACATAACTTTCTTGAACCAAAACTAACATTTCTTCAGTTTCGCATGCAATCTCTTCTCATGAAGCGCTTACGGAGCAACCCCTAAAAGCATTTCGTGCTCCTCATAACTTTTCAAATATATCAAAATGTCAACAATAAACCCCACTACGAATTTGTTGAGGTGGGGTTAGAACACCAAATTCAGTAAATTCATAAAATCAGTAAGGGGTGTTAGTGAACCTAAAAGGTATGACTAAAAACTTATAATACCTATACGTTGTTTGGAAAATTGTCTTCACCATGTCCTTCTTAATCCTCAATTGATGATAACCCCAACGAAGATCTATCTTGGAAAACACCTACGTCCCTTGCAACTGGTCAAACAATTCATTAATTATTAACAACATGTACTTGTTTTTTATGGTTATCTTGTTCAACTTTCGATAATTTATGCACAGCTATATAAACCCATCGTTTTTCATAAACAATACCGGAGCACCCCATGATAATAAACTTAGCTTAATGAAACCCTTTTCCAACAATTCTTACAATTATTTTTTCAATTCTTTCGATTCCGACGGTACCATTCTATAGGGGCCCTCGATATCAGCATCATTCCTGGCGCAATCTCGATTTTAAATTTAATTTCTCCATTTGACGACAAACCTAGAAGATCCCCCAAAAAAACATCATCGAATTCACATACCATGGGTATTTCTTCTGTCAAACTCCTAGTAGAAGTTACGTAAGCCAAAGAGGCTTGATACCCACTCCTCAACAAATTATAAGCATCCAATGCCAAAATCATGTAAGGGGATTGATTATATATTATTCATTAGAGATAAAAATGTTCACAACCCGAAATCAAAAAATGTACCCTTTTATAAAAACAATTCATATTAACATGGTAACTTGCTAACCAATAATGCATAAGATTATATCAAAGTTATGCACATCTAACAAGATCGAACCTACCATGAATTCTAACCCATTGACGCAAAAAATGCACATCGAGTATACAATATCGGTTTTCAAAGATGACCCCATCGATGTTAACACTATTAATGAAAAATTCATGATCCTTGAGGGAGACAACAAATAGCGAACAAATTTAGGAGATATAAAAGAATGTGTTGATCCAAAATCTAGCAAAACATACGCGGAAGTCTCAAAATTTGTAATTTTACCTTTAATCACTGTTGGAGATGCATCTGCATCCTAGGCTGTCACCACAAAAGCTATTCCCAAAGTGCCAGGCTTCCTTGCCATTTTCCTTAAGAAATGTAGGCAATCCTTGATCATGTAGCCAAATTGGCCACTATTAAAACATGCCCCCGAAAGCTTGTAGCACGACTTCCCTCCATGTGACTTTCCATAATGAGGTCACATGGGCTTTGAATGTTAAAGGCTTGGTGTACCTTGGAGTTCAACTCCCTCCTTGCTTTAGTCCATTGATTTTATCCTTTTATAGGATTCTCCCGATCCTAAACTTTGCCTCCTCAGCTGGTTGACTTCTTCTCGAAAAACTTTTCTCTCTCTAATTTTTTGCTAAAAAAGGATGGCTCGATCCAACACATTTTCTCAACCACAACATTACGAGTTGCTTTTGGATAGTATCATTCAGCCCTTACAAAAACTTCATTGCTTTTCTTACTTCATCAAGGATGATGTGGGGAGTATAGCAGGATAGCTCCGCAGACTTGGTATCATACTTTGCCACGATCCAATTTCCTATCTGCAAAGGGAAAATTTGTCTTCTTTTCACTCCCTTAAACTTGCTAGGAAGTATTTTTTTATGAAAGAGTCCAAGAATACATCCTATGAAATCTGCACATTTTCGAGCCCCAACATCCTCATCTTCATAGACCACTCATGGTTCACCTCTCCTTCAAGCTTGTGGAAGGCAAAAACAACTTTGTCCTATCCAGGGTAGCGGATAATTTCAAAAACCTTCTCAATATCTATATTTCAGCTTTTGTGGGGTTCGGATCTCCTATAAACTCTGGCACCCTCTTGTTTATGAACCAATCATAAGCCGTCGTAGCCACCACAGGGTTTACTGCTGCCAGCTCTAGATTTTGCAGCCTCCGAGCTATCAACTCTATCACATCCGCCATTTTGGCCATAATGATAAGATACTCCTCTTTCCTATCGGGATGAAAACTCAGTCCAAATTCACCTTTGCCCAGAAGACATCTTTCTATCCTATCATAAAACAATTATCCAAATTAACTCAAATTAAATAAGACATTCTGTTTATGATTTCTCTGATAAAACTTCTATCATGTCGCTAATCTTGAGGTCCTATTTATTAATTCTTTAATCATTTATTAAGTTTAAGCAGGTTTCAAATCATTAGTCATCCAAGATTTTTGTAATATTCCATAATAAAAAATTCATTTATTTAATCCATTGACCCAAAACTCAAAACTTTATCAGAAAGCAACTTAAAAATGTCATATACTGACAAACAAATTTTAAATAAAGATATGCCAATTCACAAAACACAAAATGTCACAAAGGAAAGTAGCTCCAAATACCAATGCACATAACCTCAATTATACATAAGGAAAAGTATTTGTACTAACTTAGAGTAAACGAAAGCATAAGTCAACCCAACTACTATAAACAACCAAAAAACCTAAATTCACCCATCGACATAATATATCATCATCAATTGATTATAACCGATCTCTAAATAAATTAAGTCTGTCAACATAAACTATAGTTCATTTCTAATTAATAATATATGGAAACTAATCAACTTTGTAAATCTAAATTCCGAACAAATGTCTTTCAAATCCGATCACTTGCAAGTGTCGCCCCAAGTCCTCAAATTTAAAAGGTTAGTGAAAAATTAGAGTAAATGTGAGCAAATTGCTCAATAAGGCTGAAAATTTTCATAATTGAACATATATATACATAAATCAAAGATATGTTTGAATAGAACACGATCAAACTCAGAAACAATGGCATAAATTCATAAGCATATCATACATAATGTGAAGTTGATGATGAAATTTCTTTCTTTAAACTGTATATTATCCAAATATACTTAAATCATACAAAACTTACAGACCAAGGATTAGTGGTGGCCTCATCGACAAAGAGGTAACTACCAAAATTCAAGTTATATATGTTTTCACACAACTAAATACCATACGTAATCACTCAAGACTCGTAGGTAGGCTTTATACATATAACCCTATAGACGGAATTGAACGCTGCTTTCAACTTGTGGATGATAGGTTCAAATCTTGATTATTACTATAATATTATAATACCCAATTTCTAATTAATTTATTTTTATATTATCAATTTATTTTAAGTCTATTAGAAATATTGTGCAATAAAATTTGAAGAAAATTTTGAGGATAGAAGTAGGCTTGGTGCATGATGCACGTTTGATGCGTACTTATATGCATTTCAGGCAAAAAGATGCACCCCAAGGAACACCTCTAGAGTGCTCAAGCATGTCTCGAGCAAATTGTATGAAGCTTGAAGTGCACCTCTACAGCGTTTGTGCGTAGAATTGGCAAATTGTTCGCACCTAATGCACACCTAAGTGGCACTCGTGTGCCAATTCATTTATATAAGAGCGCTTGACACTATTTTCGGGCATTTTTGCAGAAAAAGAGGAGAAAGGAGAGAGAAAGAGAAGAAAGAAAGAGAGAGAAAAAGGTCATTTGGAAGCCTCATTTTATCAGATTTTTCAAATTTAATGGTTAACACAATTATATCTAAGCCCGATTTTTAGTCTATTTTCGTTTTTCTTTAGTTTTGTTTATGTTGGGTGGTTTAATATACATGCATGACATCTTTTACTTCCCTCAACTTTGAATGTATGTGCATATATGTATTTTACCGGTTGTTTTGAGGTGTTTACTTTGATTTTACCAAATATTTGAGGAGATTGTTTGTTTCTAAATATTTTAAAATATTATGTTTATATGGAATATTTGTATAAAAAAGTTATGAAGGTTTAGATTTGGACATTACATGTGGTATACCATACATATGTTTCGAATCAGACTTTATTTTGTTATATGCTTTGATATTTGTACTTTTTAACAGGGAAAAAAGTTATGTATTTGTACTTTCCCGAAGTAAAAAATGTATATTTTTCCATTAGAGAGGAAATGTTTTGTACTTTTCCATTGTTATAGAATCTCCCCGTTTTGGCATTTTGTTGAGAACCATCGTAAAGAATTAAACGAAACTAATATATTTGGACGTCTTAATTTATTCAGATAGAATTGAGGAATACATCTATCAACCATAGGTGATAAAAGAAAATAATATTTGGCCTTATCTATAGGGAGGAATATGTAAACAGCCCACCTATAAATCTAAATAGTAGTGATTCGGCCTACGGTAATTGAGAATACGTGTATCCCTTCCTTAAAGTTAGTCTTTTGGCTTTTAATTCTTAGATTTTGATATGTTTTGGATTTTTGATGTATTGTCTGTATCTGATTTGACGCTTGAAATGTTTGACTTTGAGATTTGCAAGTTTGACACCTTTCAGATTTGTAATATCAGACTTCAAATTATTTCGTACATTTAGGCTATTTGACATTCGTATTTGGATTATAAATTTTGCATATGATACTATGTTTGGACTCTTGACTTGTCATATTGTCATGTTTGGACGTTTGGCTTATGTGAAATTTTATACATGTTTTATTGGTTTTGCTCCCTCAATCTAATTTATGGATATATTGTTTCATCATACATATATATGTATACACTGATACTTGTTGAGTATTCAACTCATGGTTTTACTATTTCAATCTCTTTCAGATTAGAGGGCTATAAAATGTTTACAGGGAGCTCAGATGAAAGCATTTATAGAAATTTTAGTTATGCTTTATGATTATTAGTCTTGTAGTTGGGTCTGTATTTCTATTTTGATGTATTTTTAGTAAGGAGATGATTATGTATAAACTGATGTTAGGATATTGTAATTTTGATAGAGGCATGTTTTGGATTATTTCGATATTGGGATTGTGGCATTTTTATGGTTTATGCCTCATCGAAAATGTGATTTGCATTAATTAGACTATCATTTTTCTTTATGGATTGTATAGCAATTTGTGACTAATGTTTGACGTCCGAATAGATAGTTTAGCGATGTATAGCAGGTAGTGTTTGATGTCCAAACATTTAAAGTTTATAATCTCCATACTCGTTTGGAATCCATAAATGTGGTTGTAGACAATCAAAATGGAAATGATCAAATTCAGGGGAGAGATAAGAAGGGAAGAGGGAAGGAGAAAGAGGAAGCTAGAGAAGGCTATTTGAAGTAAATCCAAACAAAATTTTGGTGAATAAGTCAAAACAAGTGCATCCCAAGCCTTCTTTCCTTTATTATTGATCTTTCCCTACTTTTTTTAGCATTTATTGTTCCAAATGCTTACGCATGCAGTATTTTCATACTTAAGATATTTGTTACATGCATGTACTGTTCTTATTTTCTACAACATTATAGAAAATTAATATCTAAATTCATGTACATTGTATTGTTCAGTTGATTTCTACAATTTCCTTTCACGCATGTGCTGAATTCATGATTAAATTACTCTTACATGCTTTAAATTCATACATAATGTCCTACATATTTAAAAGTGTTCCTATATGTTTAAATTCGTCTGGTATATTTCAAAAATTCCTCAAATTTCCTCTGCATGTTCATAATATGAGAAAAATGTTGCTGATTTTTCTACAAATTTGTACTAATAGCCCATATGTTCTAAATTTCAGAATGTGGCTTTTAATGATTTAAGAATTTGCATATTTAAATTTCTACATAAATTTTATACAATGCCTGATAAGAAATCGATATAATTTGGAGAAAAACTCTACAATTTGTAAAAAAATTAAATACATTTTTTCCGGGATGAGAAAATATAAAGATCATTTGTAATTGTGTAGAGTTTCCATCTGTTTATACTTCGAACCATTGTAAGAAATTCAGTGGTGATATATTATAATATATCCTAATATATTATAGTGGTAATTAAGGTTTGAACCTATCATCCGAGGATAAAAGCAGCGTACGGCCCCGTCTATAGGGTTATATGTATGAGGGCCACCTGCAGGTCCTAAATAATAGCGTAAAGCCTTTAGTTATGTAAAAACAAATATAACCTGAATTTTGATTATTTGTTCATTCGTCGGTAAGGCCCTACTGGCCCTTGGTTCACAAGACAATTAAACATGTTTCCATGGTATATTGATTTGACTAAGAAGTTGAGTTATCCATCTAAAATTATGCATGATTATCATGAAAAACTCTGATTTTGGGTTTGAGTTTGATCATATTCTTTTCGGCATGATTTTGAGGTAAATTGTATGTTGATTATGTAAATTATATGCCTTACTGAGTTTTCAACTGACTATTACTTTTATTTTTCGCTAACCGTTTTAGATTAGCAGCTCGGATCACTTGTAGGAAAATAGGATAGTTGAAAGAGCTGACAAAAAGGAAATAGGATTAAAAGTTTAAAATTTAGATGTTGTAATGTCATAAAATAATAGTTTTAGAAGGTTTACTTAGTTTTATGATTTAGTATTGATTTATTTATTTCAATATTTATGGTTAGCAGTGCAGTGGGATGTTTGGCTTGTCCAGCAGCACACAATTGTAGTCATTATTAATTCTGATTTTGTTTAGAAGTATTTCATTACGTATGATTTGATGTCATGGTATAGTGATGTTTCGGAACCACTTTCAGGTATGATATATTTCGGGTCCTGTGATTTGGTTGGATATTATATTCATATATTGGGTTAGTTGTGATATCGATTTGTAGTTCATATCCATCATTAATGAAGTTTATTATTTGTTAATGGAATGATCTCCCTAATTATTATTCAGGTCGATATGGGGACATAAGAACATCAAAATAGGATAGTTAAAAGGAAGAACCGTGTTCTTTTGGAAATGGCTTCAGTGATGATGTTGAGCAAGAATGTGGCTGTGCATTTATGGGTAAGGCTATAAACACAACTTGCCACATTGTCAATTGGGACTATTTTAGACCTCTCACAAATAAGACTCCCTATAAATTTTGGAATGGGAAGAAGCTAACTGTTAAGTACTTTCATGTTTTTAGAAGCACATGCTACATTCTAATAGATAGGGAGAATTTAGAAAATTTTGATGCCACGAGTGATAACATCATTTTAGGATACTCTCAAACTAGTTAGACATTTAAAGTTTATAATCTCCATACTCAGTTTGAAATCCATCAATGTGGTGGTGGACAATCAAAAGGGAAAGGATCAGATTCAAGGGAGTTGAGCAATGAGGGTGCTGAGACTAATGAGGATTGTATTGAATTGAGTCACGAGACATTAGAACTGAATGAAAATGGGGTGTTTAAAAAAAGCCAAATCATCTAGGGTAAAACTAAATTACCGAAAAAATCTTATCATTGGTGATCTAAGCAAAGAGATGAGATTCAGAAGGAGAGTTCTGAATTGAATTGCCTCCATTAGCTACGTTTCTCAAATAGAACCCAAAAAGGTTGAGGAAGCCTTTTTCTAATGAGTGTTAGGTGAATGCCATGTATGAAAAATTAGAAAAGGCATTTAGGAGTTGGTTTCTAGACCTAATGGAGCAAATTATTGGGATCAAATGGATTTTTCAAAAATGCAACCAATGAAACTAAAACCATAACTAGGAACAAAGCTTGTTTAGTTGCTAAAAGAAACACTCAAATTGAGGGAAATTATTTTGAAGAAACATTTGCTCCGATTGCTTGCATAGAGTCCATTCATATTCTCCATTCCACAACTTCCTCACTTGGGCTTAAATTGTATCAAATGAATGTCAATAGTGCTTCCTTGAATTGCATTCTCCAAGAAAAGCTTTTGTTGAACAACCTAAGGGATTTATTGATCCTAACTATCCACATTACATTTATAAGTTGAAAAAGGCTTTGTACAGATTAGAATAAACTCATAGAGCTTGGTATGATAGGCCAACACTTGCCTTATTGAGCATAGTTTCACTCAATAGAGCGTGGCTAAAATTCTATTTATAAAAACATACAATGGACTCTTGCTAATTGTTCAAGCGTATGTTGATGATATTGTCTTTCACTCTTCTACTGAATCCCAAACTGTATCAAAACTGAATTTGAAATCAACAAGGTTGAAGAAGTAAATTTCTTTCTTAGAATGCATGTAAAACAATTGGATGCCAAATTCTTTTTCTCTCAGTATAAATGCATGAAAGATCTTGTCAAGAAATTTGGCACTGATAGCAAAACGCACACTAGAATACCAATGAGCACTAGTGTCAAGCTAGGATACGATTCTTATGGAAAAATGTTAATCAAACACTGTATAGAAATATGATAGGAAGCCTACTATACCTAACTGCGAGTAAACTCGACATTCGTTTTAGTGTCATATCACACCCTAATCTTTCTTCCACTATCATGGGTCAACTCTCCCACATTTTCGATCAACTTGTCATTCATAACAATCAATTTTTTCTCACAGCTAGGGTTCATCGTCTCAAGAAAAGCCAGGCAAAGAACTTTGTGTGTCTATTCAATGAGCTTTAAGCAATGCGTAATAGGCAACCTACCTCGGATCATTCGGATAAGGACTAGTGCGTCCCTTAGTCTCCAAGACAAAAATGGGGAGTGGAGTGTAAGGGGGTGGTTGATTAGCATTGTTGTAAATATTTGTTATCTGCAACTTTGATGATTACCATTTGTAACTGTATTGTAAAAACAACACATTAATTCTGCTTCTATACTTTATGTACTAATATGTTTTGATGGGTATATCTCATTACATTCAATGTGTTGTATTACTATCGATTCTCAGGAAGAAAATTTTTTGTTGCACTATTTGTCGTCCACGTGCTAATCTTAATGAACAAGAATAGCAGGTGGAACTCTAGTGAGCTTGTTTTGTCTCTATCGTCTTGGTTCATATCTTGAGTTCTAAAGTAGATTTTCATATACACAGTTCCATCTTGGTGGTGTTTGAAATTATGATTCAATTGTTTTCTAGCTCAGTGAGTTTGGTTACAGAATTGTCAAATTGGGATATTGTTAGTAATTTTATAATTGATGATTTCCATGACTAAGTTAGTAGTCTATTGGATATTATGTTCTCACATGGTAAGGAAAGTCCGCAAGTATACAGATTACCATCACTCAATTATCCATATCTACTATAGGACTCATAGAATCTAAACATGTGCAATGACCCATCCAAAGATCTGTGGGTATTTGGGCATGAGGAGTGCTCATGTGACCATAGGGTTGGTCTAGTATTTGAAGAGTTTGTTTCATGCTTGTGCATGCCTCACAGTATGCCTTGCGCCTAATGCGCACCTGAGGCATGCTCATACATGGTTGGCAGTATATTTTGCGCCTGTAGTTCGCCTGTTTGGCACCTATCATTACAGGGGATGGCACCTAACTCGGACTCATGTGCTACTCACTATTTTTAGATTTTCTAACCTGTTTTTAACCCTAATTCTTTATATATATATACATATGGGATGAATTGGATTGGAGTGATTAAGCGTGTGAGGACTAAAACCATTTCAAGAGAGGAAGTTCTCCATAATTGAGTGATTTGATTTCCGTACTAGAGACCTACTTTCTTGAGAAGATTAAGGATTCAAATCAAGGTAAGGTTGTGCATCCTTGCTATTGGATGATTTGGTAATTGTTCACCACTGCTGCTGTTTGAGAGCTAGAAGAAGAAGATCCAGGTGTATGAGATGTCCAAGACCAGATAGCAGATCTGAATTTTTTAGAGAAGTCACAAGGTCAATCGGAGTGTGTTTTATGTCTAAAACAACTGTTTATAAGTAGAACATCTCATAATGAATTTTCTATTCAGTGTGGCTATGGAAGCATGGAGGTTTTTTCCATTTTGGTTTTTCCGCTATCATCAAAACCTATACCTTGTTTTATTTTCTACTATCTTATTTCTGATTGATGATTTATGTATAAGTGTGATTGCATGCTTATCTAATTAATGAAATCTTTAACATATTATTAATTATTGCATAATAGTTTTCAATTTCGCAATAATCATCAATTCATCCCCCTCTAGGTGATAAAGGTCCAAACATAGAAATCTCACTTTCCATTTCAAAGGGTTTTCCATATAAAATTCTCGGTGTTCTACTTATTCTATTTTTCTATCATATTGTTGCTTAATTGGTTCCATTTTCTTTTCATAAACAAGGACGGAAAATTCCACATTGCTCGTCTGTCCAAACAAAATAACATATAGGTTCCACATATGAGTTACGGATTATGCTCACCTAGTGCATAGCACTTTGAGTTGGAATTGCGTAAGTGGGTGAGTTAGGTCCGACTCAATTCTTAACATTTTTAGCTACCAGACATGCCCACCCATATGGCACACAGAATTCAATAAGGTAATGTAGGACTTCATGTAAATACTCACAGCAAGAGTGATTGGACCAGTATGAGAAGTGAGATCTTGCTTGACGGGCCCAGCAGAACGGAATTCATTACTCGGCATTATCATCCAGAACCCAATTGATGAATTGAAAGATATCCACCCATGCACCTTATTATCCTTATAGTCAGATGAAAACTGATATTTGTCATCCACCTGCATGAGAACAAAATCAAGCAAAGAGGGGGAGAGAGAGAGAGAGTTGTCATTAAGAAGACTTACAAATGCTACACTAAGTTTAGATCTAATTGTCAGTCTCATCTATAGAGAACAGGATAAGCATTTGAGTTCTAGCTTTTTTACCCTAGCAATATCACATGAGTGAAGACATCGTAACCTATATATACTACAAGTATCTCTCATCAAATTTCAATAGAAATTGATTCTATGATTGACTTAAAAGTCAGTCAAATCATTGCTTAAAAAAAAGAGTAATGCTCTTAAAAGGCCCTAAAGGGCTGTCCTCGTTTCACATCTAATAACACTTCTTCTTTCTTTTTTTTCCAGATATGCTGCTCCGCTAGCAAGGAGCGCAAGAACAAAGCAGCTCATGGTGATATTAGAATATTCACATATTTGTATCTGTTAAGTGATTAGTCGCTAGTTTCTTTGATCCTCGCTTGGTGTTTCTTTTCCATTTGCTTCTAATAGTTTGACTAATCCAGAAAAATTATCAACCAATGAATGTGGTTTTGATCCTTCTGGTGATGCCAAAAGTTTGTTTTGATATATCAGTTATGTCCTCTTCCACTTAGAAATTCATTAAAATGGATCAGCTAAGTCAAGTAAATTAATTGGGGATACCTGTCCTTTCAGTTCAGGATTGCTTGGATTTGTCAGAAGAACAGCTTCTTTATAGTCAAGTATTTGGCCACTCTCACGGTCCAATAATGTCGGCATAATCCCTTGCCTATCATCTGAAACAGCCATATAATGAAACCTGGCAATTGTTTTTATAGACATAAGATGATAATACTTGTTTATGCAATCAATAAATGACAGGAGGCAAATTCTGTTTACATGTCTCCATGAAGCTTGAAGACTGCCCTTATTTGGTAAATATTTGCACTAGGCCATCCTTGTTGACGCTCTAATATGGCGTATGAATGAAACCCAGAGCACCCACGTAGCATTATATACCTGAAATAATGAGCCAATAGTTTCATATGAAGGCTTGTAGTACAATTAATTATACTGTTGGAAATTAGCAAAAAGAAAAGAGGAGGAAAAAAACTAATCATACTGCTGACATTTCTTCAAAAAAGGAAAAAAGTGGTTTTAGAAGTCACTTTTCCTCTTTCAAGCAGAAGTATTACTTTTTCCAAGTAAAACCCAGTTCACCAGCATGCGGAACAAGCATTAAAATCCCCTATTTCAATTTCCAGGATGGGTTTAGTACCTTTTATCTAAATTTATGGGAAGACTTGAGTAATCAGTTGATGAATTCCACGTAGCTGGATTCCATCTACTTGAAAATGAGATTTCTGTTTGATTATCATCTTCCCTTATGATCTTAAAGGTTGATCCTATCAACCTGCACTTGATCAATTATCATTAAATTTCATCATAAATGTCCTGCTATAATACACGACCAAACAGATCAGAAAGGTAGAAATTATACCAGTAGGTATAGCTTTCATTTTTCATCTTGCCCCAGACAATATCCCAATACCTGCATTCATATCAATCTTGGGGTTCTCAAGAAATGTGCAAGAGTAAACCCAACATCAAATAAAGGACTAGCATTTATCCACAAAAAACTACTGGACCAATTAGTTTGTCAAATATAAAAACTACTGGTGTTGGATTTTGCAGTACACATGGTCAAAATCAAAGATAGGCTGGGTACGTCGCCAGTAAAATTAAGCTGTTTGGTGGAAATTCCTGCTCACAGACCACAAATCCCCAACTTTAGACCAGGACAGGCCCTATATTAGTCAAATGTATATGGAAAAATAAATTTTGCATATTTCATTTTTGTGCCAAGTTATGCTAGCTAAAGGTTCCTAGGCCCTTGGTTAAGTCTATTTGGCAGATAATTGGAGGTGGATATGAAACTGAAATTAGATAAAGCTCCTTTTTCACAGCATCCAAATCCAAGTAATGTCAAAGACAACCACAATTCTATGCCTTCAAGCAAAAAAGTACCGATACCCTCTATTAGATTCTTTGTTATGAGTTTCCAGCAAATTATCCACTCCAGCATAATGTATTCCGATAAGCTGGCCCTCTGGAACAGTCCAAGTGACTTTGAGAATGCCATTGTCAATCACCACCTGAGAAGGGGCAGATCTATTGATAAGCCACTAAGCCTTGATCATTGTAGTTCAAAGAAAGATGACTATATATATATATATATATATATATATATGTATATGTATCTCACTCCTGAAATATATTGTTGAACAAAAATTCCGAATACCATCAACCACCTAGATCATAAGTTCACCAGTGAGCTTAGGGATATAGAACTTCGACCTATGGTTCATAAGGCAAGCTGTGTATTTCCTCTTTTCTTTTCTTCTCTTTTTCATAAAGTCAAATGAATGGAGGTTACTAACCATTAGAGCAACTAGGATGATCTGTGTAACAAGCCATCGCTGTACTAACAAAGTGTTCTTATATTTTGTTGTGTTTTGGGGGACTTAACATTGGCACAACCTTATAGAATTAAGAATTAGAATTGATCATTGTCATTTTGAGGAACCCATTAGGCATATTTTGTATTAGCATATTCTGTAACCATTTCTAGTCATCAGTTGGCGTATTTTCTAAAATCTTAAAGTTCTACATCAGATTTTGCCCGATGATCACCGATGCACAACTCCCAGTATCCACTCTTGCCTAGCGCCTGACCCACGTCCAAGCACCATTTCCCACATATCTACTCTCGAGGTGCACTCGATCAATGCTCGAGAGCCAATTGCCAAGAGTCAGCACTCGAGACACGCCCAAGCTGCACACGATGCACTATTTTCCAAGTGCCAGCACTCGAGGCAAGCTCAAACCGTGCTCGAGAGCTAGGGCGCGCCTGAGTAGTGCTCAAGCATTGGGGCCTTGCAAATTTAAACGGCCACATTTTTTAACCTAATTTTTGAGTCTCTTTATAAATAGCTACCTTCTTCTCTTTGTGCAAGAACTCTTGGAGATATATTTTTATAGCTGCTCAGCGTAAAAGCTCTCACTTTCATGCTTATAATTTGCTCCCATTTGCGAAAACTCACCTTCAATTATTGTGCTTCAAGTGAAGTTTTCACATTTCTTTTACTTTATCCTACACATATTTTCTTACCTGTTAACTTTCGTAAGAGACGCAAGTGGCATGAAAACTGGGATCCAGTGGTCTGCGGAGATTCAACGGCTTGTGAAAGAAGATTGATAAAAAAATCGGAAGGTGTCTGGTTCCCCTACGGCGAGCAAATCCAATGAGTTTTTTGATAAGAGTTACAAGACGAGAATAAGTCGGCTAAATTATTGCGTCCGTATCACCCGATTTGTAAGTTGACTTTCTTAATGTATTTCTTTCTTGACCGTAGAAGCCAGGAGGGTTTTACTCGATAACTGTGGTTATTGAGATGTTCCTTCATCACCAAAATCTCATCTTCTTTATTATTGATATTCTTGTTTATTATTCATATCTAGATCTGAAAATATTTTATGTATCTTATACATTCATGTATACATTTATTCCGCTAATTGAAAAAGGGGTCCAAACAAGTTATGACTTGAGACTCAATTGTCCATTTCAGAAAAAAAAAAAAAACAAAAAAATCATTTGTGAGCCTAATTGTTACTCAAGCCAATATTTGAATAATATTTTCATTTAAGTACCATAAAAGAGATTAGTATGGCATTATTCTGTGGACCTAAACATAAATATTACCCTTTTGTGGAGGCAATGTTTTAACTTGCAGATTGGTTCACAGACAGATAGTGCCATATATTTTTAGTGGTCCAGAGTAGCAGATGATTTGTTGAGCAAAGGCCACTCAACCTCAACAATATACATGAATTCAACAATGTTAATTTTTTATCTACATTAAATCTCATAGGGCTAAACCTTAGATTCTGTAAACCAGACTTAGTTAAGCTTCTCCCATATATCACCACCTCAATAAAAATATTAGTATCGCTCATGGCCATAACGGTATCGGATAATATGTATTCATATTGCATATATTGGAAGAAAAAAAATCTCTGAAAATCATAAACTGATAGGAACCATATCAGCTGATATTTTAAATATCAGCTAATATATTGCCATATATATCTCCGATATAAAAAATATATTACAATATTGTTGCAGTATAGAGCCGGCATCAATAGGCCTAATACCAATACATATTAAATGATATTTACATTAGTGATCACGATAAAAAATAGGTAGAATAATTTCTCTCTCTCTCTCTCACAGTATTTTCACCACACTTCTTATCTTCACATGGCCTTCACTTGGGTACAGAGATCAATTAGCAAAACAAAGGTAAGGTTAACAGCAAGGTACATAAAAGCTATTTGCTAGGAAAAAATAAAATGGAAAATGGAAATAACTGGTGGCATTTTTCTCCTGAATGAACATTCAGGATAGGGCAGTACATTGCTTAGACTCTGGCTCACAACTTCAATCATAAGGAGCTTACAATTAGGTTTGAATTTGGCTTATTAATTTGGCAACTCATTTTGAATGAACTTCTAAGAGGGCGGTGGTAGGTTTAGACTATGTTTACAATCTATAGTTGATAAAACCATGATGAATTGAGCAATCAACTCACTAATAATAAGCTCAAAACAGCGGAAGCTACTAAACTTTCTCAAATTAAGTTCAAATAAGCTTTAATTAAGCAATCTCAAGAAGTCGTCTGACTTGCTCAACAACCTGATTATAGAATCATCAAATTGAAATGCCCCATCGTTTGAGCATGCATTGCCAGTAGCCAAGAACATGAAAGCAGGGACCAGAAATCAAAATTTCGCACCATATTTCGAATCTTCTCTCTCTTTTTGTATTCTTTTTGTTATTACTCTTTCTAAGTAGAATCATGATTCTAATCTATGACAAAACGCTTAGCTGGCGATAATATTATAGTAATAAAAGAGAAATGGCAAGCAATAGATTCTGGGAACTCCACTTTCCCACCCATTATCTCGCGTGAAGACCAAAATTTAGGGTTCCGAGGATGCAGTAGGAGAGAGAATCATGCGTGCATATGAAAACAAATTGCCAAAGAACAGGAACAGACGAGAAGGAGCGACTCATTACGTGTTCGTCAGTAACGCTCAAGGTGACAGCAGGTGGCCATCCTTCATCTTGCTCGTTGAATTTTTCTGCTCTTCCTCTGCAATTTTAACAATTGCAAAATTTGATTTATGCTATTACTCTATCCAACAAAATCGACATATGAAATTGCAAAATTGACCTTTTCTGATCAAATTCGACATCATCAAATTTGTTTTTCAAAAAAAAAAAAAAACCGCCCGAATACAGAATCAATTACATCGGTTCGGCAAAAAATGGAAATACAAGTGAATCGATTAACTTAAAATAATTTGAGTACACTGGTTAAATAATTTTTAAATATTTTATTATTTTTATTAAATTTATAAAATTATATAGGTAATCTAAGCTTTTAAAACACCCAAGTAATGTATAAATTACATTTTTAGTAATAATTTAGTAATTAATTATCAATAATACAAGTTTAATACAATAGTAAATACTCATCTTCTTTTATTTGAGATGTTTTATAAATCTTTATCTATCTAATTAATCAGCAATATTAATAAGATTATACAAAATTGTCAAAAAATAATCTATAAATAATAAAATGAGATATTTAAATTAAATTAATTTTTTCATTTTTAATATTTTTAGTTTGAATAACTGTTAATTTAATAATAAGCAGTTTAAAATCGAATCAGTATGCTAAAAAATCACATTCAAACTCGAAATCAAACCAAGACGATTTAGTTATTGTAGTTTTCAATTTGATTTGAATGGTTTTGATTTAAATTATGGGATCAACGATTTTCTAAGTATACCTGAAAAAATATATTCAAATAATTAGTATTTTCATATTTAACTATATGAATATTTTGGATAAACACATTTAATTATTTTTTAAAAAATGCTCTTATATAACGTTATATTTATTAACCAATTCATTTTTAGATGGACCTACTAAGGTGGATAAAATAAGGAGATATTAAATTATTATTTATTTTACTTTCATTACACAATTATTTGTATATAAATAATTAATTGAAATAAATAATAAAAAAAACTCCTTACAAGCAAGAAGCTTTATTTCTTCTGGGGTTTTTTTTTTTTTTTTTAAATCTTTGGCATTGGGATATATAATGATACATCTTCATAAAAATTCAAAAATTCACCAAATCTGTAAATTTTATGGCATAACTTGATTGAATCCTTCAACTTAACCTCTTCATGGACATGTTGAAAATTAAAGTGCTAATTAGACTAAAATTTAATGGCATAATTTTTTGATACATTATTTTAATCCCAATCATTTATATTATAATAATATATTTTAACTATTAAGAGGGTCAAAGATTTTAATACTTAGAAGTACTATTAGAAAACCAAGATTAGATATGTTTATTCACTTGTTTCCTATAATTAGAGTAAAATTTACTCTTTTCTTAATTGAAATAGATATGTATATACCGTAAATGTCTTGCATCATCATCAATAAGATGCTTAATATGCTACACTTTTGACATTACATTTTCTAAAAAGTTAAAAAAATAATAATAATAAATAATAAATAAAAATAAACTCTATTTTAGAGTCCATAGCATGCCCCAATTCAAAGCCTCTGGCATTTATTCACGGGAGGTGACTTGAAGTGCAAGCTTTCTCCTGCAGAAGTTCTAACTACTCCTTTCGGTAAAAAAAAAAAAAGCAAACGTACAAGAGGACCCACTATGGGAAAATGTCAAAAGCTAAGCTGACACATAATATATAAATATAATATATATTGTAGTTTACTTTTATATATTTAAAAGCCCATTAAAATTATAAAAAAGAGTTAAAAATTGAAATGGATTTTATATCTATTTTCTAGATAAGTAAATAATTGTATTAAATTAAAATTTATATAAAATTTAATCGTTACAGAAATGAGTAGGTTCACCAATATTAAAATCATGCAAACAAATCTAAATTTAGGCCACATAAAAAATAGGTAACTGTAATTGTTTCTCTGTTGAATACTGTCGTGAAGTTTATTAATTAAATTTTTATACAAGTACTTTGATATTAAAATAAAGATAAATTATCATATCATATAAAATTTATAAAAATTATTTTCTAATATTACTATTCATAAAAAAAAAAACTGAATATAGACATATCAATATATGTTTACTTATATCACATAAGAAGAGATTTTGGCATTTGAGATTCTATGCTTTGCCTGATCAGTCGATAGAGAGTAAGAAGAAACTAATTAGATTGTAGATTACCAAAAGGTTAGTTCCCATTCACGAGCATTTAGAGTATCTCAAAGAATGAAGTGTAAAAAAAGGTATCTCTGAATTATTTATACCAAATGAAAAGCCAAAGAAAGGCCATTTAGTCCGATGATTCATAAAATGAATGTGTTAAAGAGTGGAAGAGCTCACTAGTGAGCTTGAACATATGGCCACATTTGCTTTGGTTAGTGTTTAGTTGGACAAATTAAAAAGGTCATTAATATTATCTTCTTTACAAAAAGTTCAATGAATAGTTAACAGACAAAATCAATATATAGCAACTCTACTTTCATAATTATAATATAGAGAAGTTACTCCTTAATCTATCTAAAGCTAATTAACAATTTATCCAAATTGATAAACCAAGACTGAGATAGAGAGAGGAGCTATCCCTTTTTATTTTGTTTGCTCTTTGAACTTACAAAGTGAAGAGATTAAGTTAAATCACTAATTTCCTCTTTAACTTAACAATAGAAATGTAAACTTACTTTTAAACATTAAATTCAATGTCTTAGCGTTATAATATATAGAACTGAAAATATCAATCAAACTAGTAAGTAAAATTTGGTAGCGCTTTATAAGTGTGAAGCCTTAGTCCTTATAACCCATAGATCATCGAGTGATGCTTAGGTCAATTGCTACCTGAATATATGCATAGGCCTATTTTTAAATATTTATAAATCTATGAGATTATCCAAGCAAGATTATCTCAAATATAAGTAAAAATGTTGGACAAATTTAGTGCTGTTATTAGCTAATATAACCATCCTTCTTTATTAACATATAACCCTATTTAATTTTTATAAATGGTAATTTAAATATAATATTGAGTCTAGTCTATTTTAAAAAAAATAAAAGAAAGTTTAAAAAATACCTTATTTAAAAGCTAAAAATAAATGGTGGGACCCTAAAAAATGAACCCTCCCTGACTTTCGATGTTTTCACCTTTCACCCGTGAGCATGCATGGCTCCCATTAGAGCCCGAAATCCGAGGTCGCAATCACACCGCACTTGAAAACCTTAGACGACAAACAAAATAAAAAGTCCAAGTTTTAATTAATATTATACTTTAATTCATTTTTTATTTTTCTGGTTCTATTTAACTTTAATTGTTTATTTTTCATAATTTTATTAATTTATATTTAAAATTATTCATAATATTTTTCAATATATTTTTTCAAATTTTTACATAAAATATTTATAAAAAAAGGTCAAATTAAATGTAGTTAGCTTAAAAATATACAATACTTAATATAAGGGGAGGTAGCATATAATTTATAATCTCACATTTTAGAGTTGGGACATTAAAAAAATTGGAAAAAAAAATATAATAAAAAAACCTAGGAATATAATTATTACGTTAATATTCCACCCACTCGATAAGATTCAAAATAAAATAAAAAATGGAAAAAAAAATATGATTGGTTAATAAGACCCAAACGTTCGAGTACGGCGATCTGAGAATTTCTAGTAGGTTAAAGAAGGATCTTGATCATAATTTCTTATTTTTTTTCGAATAAACAAAAGAGAAAGAAAAGTTAAATAGAGGGAAATGAAATGACGATGAAACTTAACTGGGATATTCTGCTGCAGTGGGTTAGCAGAGATAGCTCCACTGCAATGGCGATCAGACTTACTAACATCAGACGTCCCTTGCTTCTCCTCCTAGTCACATCCATTTCTGCACTTACGACACCCTGCATCACCAGATCACAATTTTTTTCCTGCTCACTTACAATTTTGCATGTCCACCGATATTGAAATGAAAATAATATTATTAAATAGTGCAATTAAGGTACTTACATAATCTTTCTTCTTGAAACTTGTATCTTTTCTGCAGCATCAATTCTTAGCTATTAATTACAGAAGAAGAAGAAGAAGAAGAAGAGCGATTTGTAGTACCTTAAATTCTATAATGGGGTTTAGTTCAATGGCAGACTTTAAAGCTTCACGCGTCCATGCATTCTATGAAATGTGAATACATGAATTAATCTCTCTCTCTCTCTCTCTCTCTCTCTCTGTGTTTTTGTTTCAACTAAAAAAAAGAGTGCCTTAAAGATGCACTTTAGAATGTTTAGCTTGTTGTTCATGATTGACTGTTTTAGAATAAAGCGATTCGTGTACTACACGTAAAACACAAATATACTCTCTCTTTTTTTTTAAATCCTGATAATTCATTATCTTTGTGATTTTTCTTATCTTTCGGTAACTTCTAGAGGAAAATAATGTAACTATTCGTTTGCAGGGACAGATGTCTATAACCATTGAGTAAATTGATGACACATGACGTAAGGGTTGATATTTTCATCTCTCTAAGGTTGATTTTATTGATTTATATTGTGATAAAATTTAATCTTAATTGAGTTATATTTAAAATATTTAATTTATTAATTGTGACTTATTGATATTTAAGATAAATTTTTTAAAGATGACAATAATTAAATATATAAAAATACACACACATATATATATATATTTAAAAAGTGGCTTCAGAGATGAGGAAGGCTTGAAATGAAATGCATGCACGTTGATAACAACAGCTCCAAGAATGATTTGTATATTAATTATGCATGAAAGGTGCTCATGTGCATTAGTGTTCGAGCCATTTATTTTCTGCTGTTTTTGTTACACCTAATTTTTCATTCATGATTTATAATGTCGTTATTGTTTGGATTTGACCAAATATACACAACTCGACACAATGAAACAAACTCGAAATTCTATGAAATATCAATCATCAAATTTGTGAGTATAATAAATATATAATATAAAATATTTTTAAAATAAAAAATACTTTTCATTCAAGAAAAACTTATGAAATAAAATCCGAATAAATCCAGTATAAAATAGTATTAGTTATAAATAATTCAATTCAAAATTCATTAATTACAAATCTAAGTGAAAAATAGTTGAATATAAACCAACTTAATACGCCTAAAAATTCAGAATAAAAAATATACCGATTAATAAGAACAATCAAATGAAAATATATTCTAAAACTATATACTAGAATAATGTGTCTGATTTTGGTAAGAATAAAACTCAAATTAGATCTTAATCGAATATAAAATTGTTTCTCTTATCTCTTTTTCTCCTATCTCTCTGTGCAACATTTCGTATATAAGAAAATGATTTCAAATATTTTAAAATCATGTTAGATATAATTTTATATCAGAAGCGACACATAAGCGCCAAGTAGGCTCTCATCAAACACAACTTTTCTAAAAAATGACACATGAGCGCTTTTCAAGTAAATATTATGTGTAATCTTCTGGACAAATCATGCACATACTTTTTTCAGACACATATCCGATGGCACTCTTTGGATAGATAGCACACATGAATCCCTCAATAGCCATCGTGTACCATTTTATTGACCTTTGACCGGTTCAACATCTTTTTCCACTTAAACAATCATTGACCAACATTAGATTGATCCTCGTAAAAGTATTGTGCGACATTTACTTGACATTTTCACCTGAGCATGCCAAGCATTAACATCATGCGTCCTTCTAAAAATAACTTGTTTATTGTGGCATCCATAATGAAGTAATCTAAATCATAACAAATTTTCCTTCACAATATTATGGGGACTCCTACACCTTTACTTGTGACTGTCATTTCTTACCCTTCGATAACGTTCCTCCATGAGGATCTTAGCATCAGCCTTTATAAATTTGAATGATTACTCTTCAATTTCATTGAATTTAGAGTATCACATTCCCTTTTGACTTCTTCTCCATGGTAGAGTCATTCCTCTTTACACTTTTCATTAACCTCTTCTTCCTACCATCTTGACTAATATATTCATTGATCACCTTAGCATTATCATTGGCAACCAAATGCTCCATTTAGTGCGGACTTGAACACTTACTTTCCTTTGCCACAACCAAGGCACCTCTTATAAGTTTCCATTGGCTTTTTTTGAACCTCGTGTAAAAACCTTGTAAAGATCGAGTTTCTAAGATTTATTCACTCATGACCTTAGTGGGAAAAAATTGACTAAAATAGTTATTAGTAAGACGAGAAAGCTGATAACCGGCCAAAGTAGTAAGATAGGAAATCTTGAAGTGTTGATCGAAAATTTCTGCGTTGACCAGTATTTTGGTGTTGACCAAAAATTTCTACGTTGACTGGCATTTTGGTGTTATATTGTTGACCAAAAATTTAGAATTTAAACCAAAATAGCCATAAACTACGGTCTGTTAATGGACCGAAACACCGGGGTGGTTTGGAAATTGGATCAAGAGCTCGATGACTCATCAAGAGCTCGAGAATTCACAAAGGAGACCGAAGACTCAGAAACAGAGATCAAGTAAGACGGTCAGTATAATCAGTCCATGACCATATCCTACTCTCAACCACTCCGTTGACTTCTTGAAAGGAAGATTATGTGAAAAAAGAGGTACGAAGAAGGTAACTACTCCATTAACCTTTCAAGAAAGGAAGATTGAGTGAAAAAATAAGTACAAAGAAGTACCAAATAGGTGACTTACTTTCACTTACTCTTACTTGCCCCATTGTTTATAAATTCCAAGTTTATAGGTTAGAAGGGGAGTATGAAATCAGTGAAATACGAAGGAGTAGAAGGAGAAAAAGGGATTCCAGATTTAAGTAAGGAAATCCATAAGACCAAGATCAGGTAAGTGTACTCAAAGTTTCATCCATAATTGTTTTATTGTCTAAAAATCTGATGATATTCTGATCTCTTTCTTCTTCATAATTTTTATGTGATGCATTTCATAATAATTACACGGCATGTTTATGAAGGAATTCTATAATCGTGCATTTGCCATGTTTACATGTGAAATCTTGTTCCTTGGATCATGCTCAAAAACTTTGCACAGAAAAATTATCTTGCATGTTTAAATTATTGTCAATAACTTCAGACTGCATATTCGTGATCCTGCTCGGCTGCATGTTGATTGCCGTTTGTTAAAAAAAAGAGAGAGAGAGATGCTTTTAAGCACTTTGGATATTGGAAACAATTTTAACGAGTAGTTGCATGATGGCCGAGTAGTTATAGGCCTTAAATGTAACCGATTCTGATCTATGATAGTTGAATAATTGTAGGCTTAAATGTAGCAAATTCTGATCTATGATGGTAAGTAGTTGTAAGTCTTAAATGTAGCCAAGTCTGATCTGTGATGGCTAAGTAGTTATAGGTAAAATGTAGTCAGACAAAAAAATTTGATTTTTGCTTGGCATTCGTTTTGGAAAAACCAGTTTGCATGAAAAATGACTTTGTCCACGTTTTCTATTTCATTCCATCTCATGGATTTTGTTTCATAGTTGTATTTATTCATATATTTGATTATTGATACATTATTGAGCAATTTGCTTACTCATTACTATTTTCTTAGCTTCATACGATCAAGGGTATATGCCGGACGAAACAAAGTAGAGTCGAACAAGGTAGCTAGGTGGGAAGGTCGACCTGGTTCATTGTAGTAGTACTTAATCAACTATGAAGAAATTTTTGGGTCATTATGAAAATATTGTAACAAGTTATCGCTGTATAAATTAATGAAAAAATTAAATGCTTCCTCTCAATTGTTAAAATGTTAAACGATTTTGAGTTCCTAGTGGCATCTTATAGGTATTTGGTTTTATCTCCGACCGACCTAATGCCCCGGATGGTCACACTGTGACCGGCCTAAAGTAGGCCGACTTATTGATCAGTCAGTTTCAATCCTATGTAAGCAATTAGAAGAAAATTTTTAAAATTTTGTCCATTTATACATCGCTATGAGCCGGAGTGGTTATTCGGCCAAGTATACTTTGACGAAGGATGTAATATGATTATTGGCCCGTTCCGTCACAAACCTTCTTTATTAAGTTTTCTAATTGAAATTATATTCAACTGTAATTTGGAATATACCGCGCGCCCTTTAATATTAGTTTCATCCCATTACTTATCTAGAAGTTAACATCCTTGATGCCTACAACTTTCAACAAGTTATCACTACCAATTTTAAATAACCCATAATCATTGGACTTATAGGTAATGAAAAGGAACTTCTTTGATATTGTATGGTGTGAGAAACTGCTATCCAACAATCAACTTGTCTTTTAACTCGAAAAGTTCCATGTCTTCTCTGCATAAATGACTAGAAGGTATATGTAGGAAGTAATAGAGACCGAATTATTTTCGTCATGATCTCTCTTCTCTTAACATTTGCCACCATCGCCCATTTTCTACTTTCTCTTGAAACAATCCTACTTCATTTGGATATTCTTGCCATAATAAAAGCATTACATATCTTAAAACTTGGACGGGATGCTATTTCTCTCTGATTTGCCACCTCAGTCCCTTAATTATTTATATTCTTGACTGCTAGCAGATGCCAATGTCTCGATTCCCCTAAAAGCTCAACACCTCTCTTCCATCTTAGCTTATTTATAAATAAGAAAGCGATGATTTTCATCAAGACTAAGTGTTTGTTTTGCAAATGACAATATCGTGACAATATGATATTACGAGTCTAATAAAAAAGTAAGCAATATTGACACCCTGCCTTCCTCATTAATCTTCTCATCAAGTATTGGCATTTGCATCAAAATTTAGTTAAACTCATCCAAATATTTTTCAAAATTTCTCCCTTTCAACAACAAAATGTTAAAAATTTCTTCTTCACATGTAACTTTATTGTAAAGGATTGATACTTGTACTAGCTTTCAAGCTTCATCAAGGTATACATTGGATCCGATAAGTCTATGATTTTTAAAAGAGCTATGAGATATAATTTGATCGTTTAATTAGTAAGATCTCTCATACTTTATCCTTTATTATCATTCATTTAATTTGACTTGTTCTCCTTACTCTAAAATTCTTTTGTAGTTCCTTTCCAAGTCAAACTGTTCCTCACTCTTTTTCATCAAAGAATAAAATTATCTTATTTATTAAATTGCTCAATATAAAATGGTAAGCTCCTCAACAATGCGCTATCAAATTATAGTTTTTGCATTCCAAAACAATTTACTATATAATACTACTTGTTTGGATTTGATCAAAACATGCACAACCTGATATAGCAAAATAATCTTGAACCCCCATCAAACATGAACTATTAAACTCGTGATTATAAGGAATAATAATACACAATATTTTTAACATGAAAAAATTCTTTTTAATTAGAAAAATTATGAAATATATTTTGAATAAATTTACTATAAAATAGGACTAATTACGAATAATTTTCTTTCATACCCCTTCACTACATACCTAAGTGAGAAATAATTAAATGTAAATTATCTAAGCACATCTAATAGCCTCTACAAAAAAATATACCAAGAAATAAGAGTAATTAAATAAAAATATCTCCTAAAAGCGAACACTAGAACAATATATTCAACATTGACGATGAATGGAACTAGAATTGGATCTCAATTGGATGTCAAGCCTCCTTCTCTTCTATCTTTTTCTGCTCTTTTTCTGTACTACACTCATTATATGAGAAAATAATTTTAAATACCATGGAATCATATCAAGCATCATTTTATATCAAAATTGACCCATGAGCGACAATCAGGTGCAACCTCTTTAGACAAACAATATACAAGCATCTTCTAGATGCATATTAGGCATGACTTTTTTGAATAAATTACACATGTGCCTTTTAGCATGCATCCAGGACCATTCCACTAGACAAATAGTATACATGTGTCCTCACACGGCCATCATGTGTCACTCTGTTGATCTTTTACTGTTTATCGGTTAACCCTTATATGAATATTGTGCGATTCTTCAACATTCTTTACATCTTGGACAACCTTTAACCGATACTCACGCGAGTATTGTATAATCCTTGTTTGATATTTTCTTCTGAGTATACCACATGCAAATATTACGTGTCCTTTTAAAGATAATCCGTTTGTTATAACACTCCCAAAGGGTAACCTAAAATTCAACAATTATCATATGCATTGGGTTGAGGTGTCAAATAATTATATACTAAAAAATTTTAAAAAAAATAAAAATTAAGGAAAATCAAATCAGTGCTTGAACAGTATTTGTCTCCATACTTGTGAAAATTTGAGGCAGTAATTGTACACCTTAGAACAGTCATGCATCATTTAGGCAAAATATATGGTTCTTAAGGTTAGCTTATGCGGCTCTCATGCACACTTGTATGTTCTGGGTGATGCTTGATAGGTGTCTATCTGGCACTCATATGCCTAATGAGTATATAATGACCTTTCACTTATTTTTTGTCATTTTGTGTAGAAAAAGAGAGAGAAGAGAGATAAAGTGAAGGGAAAAATGAAAAGAAAAAAGAGAGACAAAGAAAAGGATTGAGATTTTAAAGGTTTTTTTGTATCAAATATATTAGATCAGATATTTAATATAAGTATTTTTAAACATATTCTTTGATCTGTTTTATAAATCCTTTGATTTTACTTACTATTATTATTTTATTATATATGAATATCATCCTTTACATTTATTTTACCCAATCAAAGTTTTCATTTATTTTTTACTAAATATGTGAATATATTAAAAAATTATATTTATAAATCAAAATATTATGAAGAAAAGCAATAAAATATTATATATTTGATATTATATATCACAATTAGTGCAACCATCTAATAAGGATTCTATTCTATTATCTAATTTGAGTTTATGTTTTTTTCACAGCGTGAAAAAAATTATGTGTTTATTATAGAATACTTCATTTGTTTTTTTAAAGAATTATTATATGGGATTAACGGCATATATTTTAATATATTATATTACACTTAAGAAATATATTTATTATCCATGGGTAAAAAAAAGTAAAGTTTGATCTCATATATGATGAAGAATATATAGACGATCCATCTACAAGATTTAAATAATAGTATATCAATCTAAAGTTACTGAAAATATGAACAACCCGTTCTTCAAGTTTAGTCTTTTGATTAGTCGATGTGCAAATCATCAGTCCCTGGCAATCTTGATTTGACTTACATTATATTTTATATTTTAAGATGTTTTAACCTTCAAAATTTTATAGGTTTTAATACGATTTTTAGATTGTCTGATTTGAGACTTTTAAGTTTTATGAATGTATTATACGATTTGGGTATCTAATAAATTTGTATGGTTTGTATGATTTAATATTCTTATTAATTACTTACCAAAAAGATTTAACATTCTTATATGTGACGAATTTTACATATAAAATTATGATTTGAAATATATTTTTAAAAAGTTTGATATATCAGATTCTTGCATGTGTTTTATATTGGTATGATATATCCGACTCGATATTGGCTTGTTTGAGTTTTAACAATTGTATATAATTATTGTTTTTATTTTCTTTCCTTTTGTTATTATCTAATTGTGTCGGGATCACGACGGTTTTAATTCTTAGTAATTTTTCTCCTCAATTTAAATCACAAATTTTCTCCTCAATTACTTATTTGTAATTCCCACGCAATTAGGTAATTAATTAATTCAATAATCTCCGTACACAATTGGGTAGTTACCCACAATTCCTCGTCTTATTTTATTTTTTGTAGGTAACGATCTCTTCCTTTCACTTTTTAATGCATGACATGGTTTAATAGTTCAATTATAAGCTGAAAAATGGCTTGATGATATATGGCTGTATTATTTTCTTAGTAAACAAGTAAATTATATTTATCATGAAATAACAAGAACAATCAAAGTGTGAGGAAGACATTAGAGAGAAGGATCTAATCACACCAAAAATTACATACAAAAGGACCCAAATTTTAAGCCTAAAACAGAGTCCAAAAATGAAAGCATATTTTATCGTGCCATCTTGACATCAATGATCGCCGTTAATTTTTACTATAGTACTATTAATTTTTAAGAATATCATGCCTATTTTCAGAATATAGGTCAAATCTCATTTTAGCATTAAGTTGTGTGATGACTATCAAATTTTTTAAGAAATTACTGCTACTTTTGTACTTTCTTTGATTATCACATATAAAAAAGTTATGCCGAAGATGACAGTCAGATGACTCCAAAGAGTTTTTATCAATAGTGTAATGTTTTAAATTTTTATCTAATTTAATTAGAATTATTTATTTTTTGGATAATTTAAATGTGATAAAAATTAATTAAATATTATAAAATTTTGAATGATATTTGGATCAATTGGATTGACACCTAAAATGTGTCCGTATGGTTCTCCGAATATTAACTTGGATTTTAGAATAAAAAAGAATATTTTAGAATAAAATAATAATAATAATAATAAAAGAAAAAAAAAATAAAAAAAGAGGAAATTAGAAATTATGGACGAGGGTTTCGGGAGAAAAAAAGGAAGAAAAAGGAAAAGAAAATGAGAGAGAGGGCCAAAGGAGTAGAGAGAAAAGGAGAAAATTGATATTCCTAAGTTCGATTCTTAATTCGAGCTAATTAGAGAAGTGATAGATCGGGTCGAGGCAAGTATATTTATATTCTTTTCTTTTTCTTGTTGTAATTTTCGTTCATATCTCTCAGATATTTTCGCTCCGATACCCACCAAAAACATGTATTTTGTGAAATTCATGACCTTTGCATGATTTATTTGCTATTTGATATCTGATTTGTCATTTTGTGCGGTTTTAGCTTCGTTGGAACTCTAATCTGTGTCCGGATCTCGTTTAACCGATTATTTTAAATTTTATATATGATTTGGCTTTAGATATTTATTATCCATGACTTGAGCATGCAAATATGTAAATTTCATACCCGATTTCATAATTTTAACCGGTTTTCGGATATGAAATCCTAACCTAGAGCCCCGAACGATTTTAACGATTATTTTGGGACTTTTATATAAATTTGCTTCAGAATATTGTCATCCGTATTTTGAATATATTAATTTATCAATTGAATATCCAAATTGGTAGTTTTGTGAAGTCTTATACTCACCAAAATCCTAACACATGCCCCTTTGAGTTTTACCCAAATTAATCATAATTTATGCATTATTTGACTTTAAAAATTCATAATCCTAATTTCATGGACGTGAGTACACTAATTATTTGATATTTATGTACATATAATTTATATATGTTAATTTTATGTATTTTAAAAATATTATTGGACGTAAATTGAGATAATTATCCACATGTACATTTTGTATGTTATATTGTATACATTTCCAAAATTATGTTGTATATAATTTTGAAGGGATTTTGTTATCCAGAAGCTTTAAAGTTATGTTCAATGCCTTGTGATAAGAATTTATTAAATATTTTAAGTTTTATATTGATTTATACATATAATTGAAAGTATGTAAAGATATGAATTTAAAAGAAATTGATTATCTATATATGTATCAAAGAATTATAAAAGTTATACAAATTAATTGAAGGAAACTCCATAATTTGTTATATCTGATGAGCCGCCATCCAAAGAGGGAGGGTTAAGTGATAATAATTAAGTGTGAAAGTTTTTCTAAGATAAGTTAAGAAATTAAAACTTCAAAATCTATTATCCGATATCCGATACTGACATTTGAATCCGTTATTTGATTCATCATTACCAGTATTGCTATCGATATCTGTTATTTGTTCCGTCAGTATTGGTATTGCCATCTGGATCCCGTTACCTGGTCTGTCAGTACCGGTATTACTATCGAAATTAGTTATCAATTCCTTGCATCGATATTGCTATCTGAATTAGTTATTCCATCAATATCGGTGTTACCATTTATATGCATTATCTAAGACCGATTTACCATCTGTTCCATCAAGATGCAGATAGCCATCCAAATCCGTTCTTTATACTATCCGTATCCGTTATTTATCCATCAATATCGATATTGTTATCCGTATATACTTCTGTATGATTTTATAGGTAAATAAGAAATCAGTAATTTGAATTAATATCTATATCCATAGGAAATCTGAAACAGGATATGGAAGTCATTTGTGTTCCAAAAGTGTATTTAATTATGTTTCATTTTTATACATATTTATTATGCTATTATTCCATTTCTTTGCTTTATTTTATATATATTGGTTATTACCTTTGATTATTGTGCCTTATGATTATTTAGTTAGGTAAATTTTTTTCTTATCTCCAAATGATACGGGCCCATAGGACAAGTAGAGGACACGGCACAGGCACGGAAGACTAGGAGAATGATCTTGTGGACTTAGCTTTATGGATTTACACCTTATGGTGTCTTTTGTATTATTTTTAATGGTAATGTATATTGATGTACGGGAAAATGATGATTATATTCCTCTTGTATTTGATGAAAATGACAAATTGTTATGAAATATTCGGGTACCTAATAACATCTTATCCGATCCGATGTCATACCCAGAGTTATAACGTTGGTGCCACGTGTTTATTGTGATTTTTGGATCTTGTATTGAGTTATATTGTGGTAGTATATTTATTGTTCAGGGTTAATGTACAGGTTTTGTATAAGTTTGACATTCATATTACAGCCGGAACCTTGCCGGTTTCTGATTTGCATATGGTTTGTCACAGATGGAGTTGTTTAGCATCCCATGTCGACTCATCACATCTTATGGTTGAAGAAGATTCCAAATATTCGACTGTCCACCAATTCAAATATATCCTCAATAATTGGTTACTACTACAAAATAATATAGTTTTCTAGATATATTTTGAGTTTTTTTCAATCATAGGTCAGATTAGGCAACAATGAATAGCCAAGGAAATTTGGTTCACAATGATTAATTAACCTAAGGGTATTTTCCCCGTAGTGGGGATTCACCTAATATGCACCGATGGCAGAACGCATGTATGAAAACTAGAGTGCTCAAAATTTCATACATCTCCATGTTTTACTCAAAATAGAGTGCTCAAGAAAGAGAATTTGGATCGGTTAACCAAATCAAAACCATTGGGCTAAGCTAAATAGGCAAACTAAGTAGTCATAACGATTCGCTTTGTCAGACGATAGTCTTATTAAAAATCATTCAATCAAAGAATTTTGATGATGGAGAATCCTTCCGACAAAAGTCATGTTAGTTATAGAACCATTTGGTCATGGTGCACTCTAGATACATGGAAACCAGCTATAAAATGTCATTACATCTTGGTGCCTAGCTCGTTATGATTTTGAATTGTTAGATTCCACGTATACAAGCTGGAAGACTAACCCATGTTTCCTCCCTCATGAATTCTCGCCCGGAATAGGAATTCTTTTGTTTAGTTACTTTTAAAGGCCCACCAATTTGGTGGGAATTGAATGGTGGCCTTCCAGGAATAAGAATTCCAGGAATTGTATTATTATTATTTTTTATTATTATTATTATTTTGTATTATTATTATTATTGTATATTATTATTATTAAACATTATTATTATTATTATTTTGTATTATTATTATTATTGTATATTATTATTATTAAACATTATTATTATTAGTTATTATTATTATTATTATTATTATTTATTAGATATTATTATTATTATTATTATTATTATTATTATTATTATTATTATTATTATTATTATTTTGTATTATTATTATTATTAGTTATTATGATTTATTATTACATATTATTATTATTAAACATTATTATTATTGTTATTATTATATTTATTATTATTATTATTTATTAGGTATTATTATTATTATTATTATTACTACATATTTATTATTATTATTATTGGTATTATTATTATTATTACTACATATTTATTATTATTATTATTATTATATTTATTATTATTATTATTATTATTATTACACATTGTTATTATTATTATTATTTTATTATATTATTATTATTATTATTATTTTATATTATTATTATGTATTATTATTACATATTATTATTATTATTATATATTATTATTATTATAAGATATTTTGGTCACGGTGAGGCCCGTGTCCGGTGAGGCCCGTGCCCGACGGCCCACTAGGGCAATACGGTTGAGCGGGCCCAACGGGTCCCGCACTCATTCCAGCGTACTTTGGGAGATCTCCAAATATTACCCGAGGCCCACGAACATCTAAAAGCCGCCCTCTGCCGGGCGCACCTCCAAGCCGCCCTCCGCGGGCGCACCAATAAGCCGCCCCTCTGCCGGGCGCACTCCAAATCACCCTCTGCGGGTATACAAATAAGCCGCCCTCTGCTGGGCGCATCCATGGAGCTCACCCCTCCGTCCACATCCCTCTCGCACTTTCCTCATTCTCGCATCTTACGCATGCATTTCTCTATTTATTGCCGGAAGATATCTGACTTGAGCGTCGGAGCGCCGATGGGGGACCAAAACCCCCCGTCGGCCTCTAACCTCTTGCTTATTGTTTGTGTCGTGTAGGTTCAGGTTCATAGAGACGGAGACCGGATCCTTCTCCCGACGCCGCCACGTGCTAGGGAATCAGAAGGCTCTCTAATCCGTACGGCAACCGCGGACCTGGGACGCAACATAAATAATAAATCAGTAATTTGAATATAATATCTTTATCCATAGGAAATTAGAAACAGAATATGAAAGTCATTTGTGTTCCAAAAGTGTATTTGATTATGTTTCATTTTTATGCATATTTATTATACTATTATTCCTTTTCTTTGCTTTATTTTACATATATTGGTTATTACCTTTGATTATTGTCTTTATTGAGTATTTGGCTTACTTTTACTATTTTGTCTTATCTTCAGTGAGTACAAGCATATACCCGATAGGACGGGTAGAGGATTAGAAGTCGGCTAGGCATGGAAAACTTAGAGAATGATCTTGTGGACTTAGCTTTATGGATTTACACCTTATGGTGTCCTTTGTATTATTTTTAATGGTCATGTATATTGATGTACGCATATGATGATGATTATATATCTAGTGTATAGTTTCTACTGTATTTGATGGATGTATATGTTTTTACAAATTGTTATAAAATATTTGGGTACCTAATAACATCTTATCTGAGCCGATATCATACTCAGAGTTATAACGTTGGTACCACGTGTTTATTGTGGTTTTGGATCCTGTGTTGAGTTGTATTATAGTGGTATATTTATTGTTCAGGGTTAATGTACAAGTTTTGTATAAGTCTGACATCCATATTACAGCCGAAACCTTACCGGTTTCTGGTTTGCATATGGTTCGTCACAGATGGAGTTGTTTAGCATCTCATGTCTACTCATCACATCTTATGGTTGAAGAAGATTCCAAATATTCGATTGTCCACCAATTCAAATATATCCTTAATAATTGGTTACTACTATAAAATAATACAGTTTTCTTGATATATTTTGAGTTTTTTTTCAATCATAGGTCAGATTAGGCAATAATGAATAGCCAAGGAAATTTGGTTCACAATGATTAATTAACCTAAGGGTATTTTCCCCGTAGTGGGGATACACTTATCATGCATGGATGGCAGAACGCATGTATGAAAACTACAATGCTCAAAATTTCATACATCTCCATGTTTCACTCAAAATAGAGTGCTCAAGAAAGAGAATTCGGATCCGGTTAACCAAATCAAAACCATTGGGCTAAGCTAAATAGGAAAACTAAGTAGTCATAATGATTCGCTTTGTCAGACGATAGTCTTATTAGAAATCATTCAATCGAAGAATTTTGATGATGGAGAATCATTCCGACAAAAGTCATCTTAGTTATAGAACCATTTGGTCATGTTGCACTCTAGATACAAGGAATCCAGCTATAAAGTGTCGTTACATCTTGGTGCCTAGCTCGTTAAGATTTTGAATTGTTAGATTCCACGCACACAAGGTGGAAGACTAATAGACTAAGGAAGCACCTGCCACCACCCGGTGGCTTTTGGGATTCACACAGTGGATTTACACACAATCCAAGTCCACTGTAGCAAAAAAGTTGAACTCTTCCGTCAATTGAAAACCCTTCACAAATTAAAGAGAAAAAATCACAAGACAAACTCCGAATAAGGCTTCCACTATATAAATCAGTTAGAAAAACTTCTGAGACAAAATATCTGCTACAAACTCAAGACAAAATAAGAAAAACAACTCTAGAGTAAGGAAACTCTCATTCCCTCTTATCTTTCTCTTTTTTTTTGTCTCATTTTTTTCATTAGTGGTGCACTCCACTCTATTTGATTTTACAAGTGTAACAGTAGACGGCAAACTATGAGAGCTCTCTTCCGCATTCCTACTCCGTTTCACTCTCTTTCCACGTTCCACCGCAGTTATTACCGTTTTTTCATTTACCGCTCTCGCAGCTGTTGCCGCGGCTGCTCACCTGTTTCCTTGCAACCCTCACATTGCTGCTTTCTTATCTTCTGCTTGCCATACTCATTGAAACACTTGGTGTGCTCTTTATATAGACTTTGGCGCCAAATTTATCTACTCATCTGACCCGATTCTTGCAGATAATTTGTCATACAAACCCTGTCTTTTTCTACAACCTCACTAGTTCTCGCGCGTAACTCTATAAAACTTATCAACTCTAGAAAGTCAATTGCTCTACAAGTCAGCTACCTACTTTGTAAGCTTTACCATCTCTCGCCTTTGGCATCACCCCTGCAAAGGCACTCCAAAAATTCATTCCGTATTTTCACTTCGGAATTCCTTCCCTGGAATTTCGTTCTGGAATACCCTGAAATTTCGAAATGCCCTAAAATTTCGGAATGCCCATTCCTGCCGCTTCAACAGGAATTCCAAACCGGTAAATCCATACTGAAATTCCATACTGGCATTTCTGCCAAAACCATCCTTTTACATTCCGAAATTTCCATACCGTCCTTTTTCATATCGGTAAATTTGCCACATCGGTAAATCCATACCGGTTATTTCAAATCGGCCAAAACCATATTGCCATTCCATACTGGTAAAACCAAACCAGGAAATATGGCACTCTAGCAAATTAGTTATTATGATTTATTATTACATATTATTATTATTAAACATTATTATTATTGTTATTATTATATTTATTATTATTATTATTTATTAGGTATTATTATTATTATTATTATTACTACATATTTATTATTATTATTATTTGGTATTATTATTATTCTACATATTTATTATTATTATTATTATTATTATATTTATTATTATTATTATTATTATTATTACACATTGTTATTATTATTATTATTTTATTATATTATTATTATTATTATTATTTTATATTATTATTATGTATTAATTACATATTATTATTATTATTATATTTATTATTATTATTATAAGATATTATTATTATTATTACTTATTATTATTATTATATTTATTATTATTATTATTATTATTATTTTATAAATTACTAAATCCTCATACTATTCGCCAATTTGTATTCCATTCCAAACAAAATGGTATTTCTATCCCATCCGCGGAATAAAAACCATTTTGCCCCAACCGCACTTAAGGAAGCACCTACCAACGTGTCAATTTATTGGGATTTGGATTCACACAAATCCAAATCCGACAATGTCGAACCCCTCTTGTCAATTGATAAACATTTTCAACATAAGAAAACCCTTCACAAATCAAGAGAAAAAATCACGAGACTGAATCATTATATAAAATCGGTTAGAAAAAAGTGATAGAATATCCGCTTTGACACTCGAGACAAAAATAAGAAAAATAATTTTGGTAATAAACTCTCATTCCTTCTTATCTCTCTCTTTTCTTGTCTCATTATTCTCACTAGTGGTATACTCCACTCTCTTTGATTTTACAAGTGTAGTGCCAATATGAAACGAAAGAACTCTCTTCGCACTCCTATCGTTCCACTCTAGTCTAAAGAAGACGTTGCAGCTGCTTGCCTCTTTAAGAAAAGCCCCTTGCTTTCTTATCAAAATGCCATGAACCCAAAAACGCTTGGTGTGCTCTTTACCAACGCCAAATCCATCCGCTTTCACCGATCCGATTTCAAGAGATAATTTGCCACACTAACCCTATCTTTTAAACCTCACCAATTCTCGCATGTATCTCTATAAAACTTATCAATTCTAGAAAGTCAACTTTGAGCAATTTACCATCTCTAGCCCTTAGCATCATTTGCAAAAGCCGCTCCAATTCCTCCATTGGAATTTCATTTTAGAATACTCTGAAATTTTAAAATGCTCTAAAATTTCGGAATGCCCATTCCTGCTGCTTCAACTGGAATTCCAAACCGGTAAATCCATACTGAAATTCCATATTGGCATTTCTGCCAAACTAGCCTTTTACATTCCTGAATTTCCATACCGTCCTTTTTCATACCAATAAATTATAATATTAAATCCATATATTTTCAAATCCGCCAAAACCATAATTTATCGAGTAAAACCAAATAAAAAAATTCGCACTTGATTGGTCACTCCTTTTATTAACTAGCAAATTGGTCACATTGCGAACAGGTTATTCGTCCTTGGGGTCTTCGATTGTTTGACTTATTTCCTACACAACCAGCCATTTTGAAGGACATTCTTCAAACGGTCATTTGTCCCAATTGGGCATTTTGGTGCAACCAGGTATTGTGCCCTCTCCAACATTTTCCACTCTGACAAATAGTCTCCTCAAAGATTTGCCTTATCCGACAAATGGTTTTCTTCGAGATTTGCCTTGTCCGACAAACGGTTTTCTTTAATATTTGCCATCTTCGGTAAATAGTCTTCTCTGAGATTTGCCTTATCCGACAAACGGTCTCCATGATATTCGCTGTAGTCAGTTTATAGCACTCCAAACATTACACAAACTTGTATGATTATCCGATAACATGTCCGTTTATTGAGTGAGCTAGAAGAGAGTGACCAATTCCAATAGTGGCAATGTTAACCTTGGCACAAACATATTAGTTGAAGAAGTATTTCTACAATCTAATCATTATGCAAAAATCAATTAAATTGGTGATCTCCGATGTGACAGCTTAAAGCCCAAAACTAAGAAAAATGGCCATAGTAATAGCACCCAACCTTGACGAATTACCATGTCGATCCTCGGGCAGTTGCAAAAATATGCCAATATGAAAGAACACAAGAAACTTATCAAAAATAGTTAAGAAGAGAGAAACCCCTTTTAAGAAAAGAGAAAACTATATGTTATTCAAAATAAGGAACCCAAAGGAGTTACCATTGAATTAAACTGTCAAGAGAATATTTTGTATAATTTTTTAAATTACTTTAAATTTAATCTCATTGTAAAGAAGAAGGAATGTCGAGTGGCTAGTGGCATAAGCAAGGGATTTTGTGTAAGATTAGACAATTTGCAGGCCACGCTCGCAACCCTCCGTAGGCCATTCTTGGAAACTCTGATGTCCTTGGACTTCATGCTGAAGTGGTTGGTGGGATTTTTAATGATTGTGCTTGCGAATTGTTTAACCAATATGTTCTTAATTGTGGACTATTCAATCCCTATATTATTAAATGTATTTTCACGTGAAGCAATTATCGAGACCTCGCAAACTCGATCATATTCTTGTTATTAACTATTGGATGGTGTGATTTTCTTCTTTGGCTGCACTATTCCATCCTCTGGGGTCTTCGATTGTTTGACTAATATTTCTATCCAGCCAATTAGAAGAAGATTCTTCAAATTCAATAATTCTTTGGCCAAACACATTTAGTTTACAAAGGTTTGGAGTTTCGATGTATAGGTTGATGGGTAAGCTCGAGAATAGGTAAGAAAGATCTAACGAAGCCACTTGCAGTTATCATGGCTATGTGTCCCTTGCAATTCTCAAGGCTAGAGAAGTTTTGGAGAAATGCCAATATTTGATGCTTCCTTCACCAACATCTCATGTGATTATTGAGAAGGAGAAAACCCTTAAAGGTTATCTTGATGAGAGTGTAATTAAGCTTTCTTTATTTAAATAGAAAGATGAATTGAGGTGGCTTGAATATGGTAACAAATGTTCTCGAATCTTTTTCAAGTCAGTGGCTTTGAGAAATAATAGGAGGAGAATTCTATCCGAGCAATAGCCATTGACAACCCATTAATTTATTCATGGTGAAGCAATAGAAAAAGAGTCCACTGAATCTGGAAATCTGGAATCTCAAACCTGGATCCCAAGAAATCTGCAATTTACTATTTAGTACAGAGAAGGAGAAATAGAAGAGAAGGCATAGCGTTTAAGAGAGCACTAAGCTTCTATATTTATAAAATTATATGGGCATAATTATAGTATTATCATTTATCTTAATAATACTCTTCCTCAAACTGGTATATATATATATATTACGTGTCAAATTTATTATAAATATATTCAACTCTAAAATATCTTTAAGGATTTAGTGAATAAATTGACAAATTGGTCACTTGAATAACATATGAGATGACTATTTCCATCGTTGACAACTTTTCTCGTATAAAATGACGATTAATCTCGATATACTTAGTCGAGTCAAAAATATATGATTTGAAACAATGTGTAAGACAACTTAATTATTGGTGAAGAATAATCCAGTCCAAGCTCCATAAGTAATCATTTTTATTTATATCAACTCATGTGTAGCTAGTATCATCGAGCGGTACTCAAATTTTATACTAGAACGTATATTACAACCTATTTTTTGCTTTTACAGTATATTAAATTTTCATCTATGAATACACAATACTCGAATGTAAAACGATAGTCAATTGAAGATCCTATCTGTTAGCGACATTTGTCTAATTGGGATATTGCGTGACCATATATACTATTGTATCAATGTCGGATTATGGATTCCGTTGCTGTCCGTTCCGTCTTCTAGGGATACCTCGCCTGCCGTGTGCTCTACAGTCGCTCGAGCCTGTTCGAAGCCCCGCGCCCTCCGTGCGTTCGCTACCCGCTCGACCCTAAAATCTAGAATGGTCCCCACTCGGTCCCCACATTATTAATTCCGCGCCTCGAGCCCAAAATCGAGAATGGTCTGAGTTCATTGTGGCTTGCCCTTTAAATGCAAAAGAGCAAGTTTTTAAATGCGAATTTTAAGCCATCTATAAATACTTGGCTTATATTTTTGGAACTCTAGAACTTTTGACAGACCAATTTCGTGCCCCACTTGAGAAGAATTTCATTCATACACCATTGGTCTTGATTCTTTTGAGAAAACTAAAAGCTACAATCTTGAGCCTCATATTCTAAATAGTTTTCTCTACATTTTTCCCTTTGGTACTATTGTATCGATGTCGGGTTATGGGTTCCGTTTGCTGTATTCAAGAAATCTGGAATCTCAAACTTGGATCCTAAGAAATGTGTGCTCTATTTAGTACAGAGAAGGAGTCCAAAAGAAGCCCATGGTGTGCGCTCGCTACCCACTCGACCTTCTATATTTATAAAATTGTATGGGCGCGCCGAGCCCCAAAATATTATCATTTATCCTAATAATAGCGCATGTAGGGTTTCTCCTCAATCCCTGGTGTATATATATTATTCGAACGCCGATCAAAGTTTTTAATAAATATATTCTATAAATACTTGGCTTATGGTTTTAGAACCCTATCTTTACAGACCAATTTAGTGAAGAAATCATTTATACTCCATTGGTCTTGATTCTTTTGAGAAAACTAAAACAATCTTGAGATGACTATTTCTAAATAGTTTTCTCTACATTTTCTCTTTACCTTTTAAACACCTCTATCCTTCTACCCGTTGGAGATCTCAATGAAGAAGGAGACTTATCGTGTTCGGCAATTCAAGTGGCTAGAGAGGAATATTGACGTGAAGATTTGAAGGTATCCGGTTCCATTGTGTAAAACAACTCCAATGAGTTCCTTACTAGGGATAATGAGATCCAAGCTCCATAAGCGTCGTTACAACCCATTTTTATTTATATCAACTCATGTGTAGCCGGAGGATTTTGTCTCGACACCGTGGGTATCGAGTTTTCTATACCAAAAATCGGATCTTTTTACTATTAACGGTTATATTTTTGCATGCTTGTTTATCTCTAACATCTAGAAATAAATATTCTTTACGTGTATTGGATATTTACTTTTTACTGCTTATGCTATTTTTATCGGGATCGAAACGTTATTGTACAATTTAGGACAAAAAGTCCTTTTTCACTATCCAATCAATATTCGAATAACTTATAATGCCAAAATGTCATCTATTTTTATAAAATAACTCTTTGTCAAGAACTCTTTTGATGTATCAAAGAATATGCATAACACCTTTCAAATAACATTCACATAGGGATTCTAAGAGCCTACTCACTAAACTTATGGCGAAAAAATATTTGCACATGTTCAATGAGTTGGTTAAATTTGCAAACTAATCTTCTCTATTGTCCTGAATCAGGTATTAAGTTTTCTTAATCAGGTAGCAACTTGATATTGAGATTCATAGGCAAATCACACTGTCAAGAGACTAATATATCTACTTCACTTAATGTGTCAAAAGCATACTTGCGTTAAAAAATAAATACCCCCTATTTGAAAAATATAGCTATAATTCTTAGGAAGTATTTCAATTGTTCTAAATCTTTTGTCAGAAATTATTATCGTAGAAAAGTCTTTAACTCTCTTATACCTTCTATATTATCTTCAATGATAATTACATTACCTACATAGACAACTAGCTATAGATGTTTTCTATGGATTAATGTTAATAAAACACTAAATGATCGATATCATACTATTTTAATCAAAATTGTACAACAACCATATTGAAATGACCAAACCATACTTAAGAAGATTGCTTTAAGTCATACACAGACTTTTCATGTAGACAAATTTTGTCGATTTTTTCTAAACAATAAACCTAAATAGTTGCTCCATATAAACTTTCAATTTTAATATCAAATTGGTGCAAGGACCAACAATACATAACAATAAAAGAAAAAAAAAAAAAGCATAAAATACATCTTAGCAATTGGAAAAAATATATTACCATAATTAAACCAATAAACTTGAGTATAACCCTTAGCTAGGCAAGCCTTAAGGCAATCAATAGTTTTATTAGGAAAAAAATTCACAATGTAGATCTACTAATAACATACGGTTGTCTTACGGGGAGAAAACGAAACTAATTTTAGTTACAATAAGAGTGCAAAGTATATATTTTAAAAAATATAGTAGTACGCCATCATGAATGTGTAAGAGCTTCACTAACATATTTAGAAATGGAGACAAAAGATAAAGAAATAATAAATGAAAAAAATATGAGTGACAAAAAATTGTAGGAGACAACATTAGAAATAGGATGTGATGTGGTATAATGATAAGTACTTTTACATTATGTAATCGAGAGGTCTAAATTGGATCGATGGTGGACTTTTCAAGAATTTGGAGGAAGGGAGGTGATTGGTGCCAACATGTCTTGAGGAAGAGCGTGAGGCATTGTACATACACATGGGCATTTGTTCAATTCAATTGGGAGGAACTCTCCGCGCGTTCAAGCTCAGATGTATCCTTTAGAGTAGTAGATGAGGTAGGAAAATTCAAATGAGGAAATAGAGGAATAGGAAGAAAAAGAGCCTCAATCACAAAACCAAAAGAAAGTAAATCAGAAATAACATAAGAGACACTAAAAAATGTCACATTTATACAAACAGAATTTATGTAATTGAAGAAAACAACATTGATATCCTTTCTAGTGTTTGGCAGACCTAAGAAAATTTATTTGAGAGAACATAGAACTAATTTGTTATTATCATAAGATAATTTATAAATTAAACATACGCATTAAAAGACATATAGAGGCAATGAGTAAAGAAAGTCGCGGAGGAAAAGAATAGAAAATGGTATTTGGTCATGGAGTATAGATGAAGGTATATGATTAATCAGATAATAGGTAATAAGGACTATATCATCACAAAATATCAAATGGGGTATATATATGGAGAAGGAATTTATGAACAATTTTGATAAGTTATCGACTATTTCTTTCAACCACTCCACATTTTACTATGAAGTGTGAGAGTAAGAAGATTAGTCGATGATATTGTGTCTAGACATAAAGAAACCAAATGGAATAGAAAAATGTTCTTTGACATTATCAATGCATAACATTTGAACAAAAATGCCAAATTGTATATGAATCTTAGTACAAAAAGCATAAAAATAAAAAAATAATAACTTTTGATTGATCTTTCATTAAATATATTCCAATTATTTGAGAATAGTCATCAATAAATATGACAAAATAATAACAACTATTCTTAGACAGAACAATACTAAGACCCTAGAAAATTTGATTTAGATATAGGATAACTATATTGAAGTTTTTGCAACTCAATTATATATAATAGAATAATCAAAGATAATCATACTCTAACAACTTTATAGAAAGCAAAGTTTGGTATTATAATGGACAAATATGAAGGGGTAGAAGACTATTTGTTAACACGACTCATAAAAGGACTACAACTGTACCTTTTTAACTAACATGACTAACATAAAACTTTAAAAATATAATGAGGACTCAAAATCATCTTCTTTAATAAAGAGAGAGATGGATGACAAAGATGACTACATATTTACTTAGGCGTGGGTGAAGCAATACAATCTATAGGAATTTCAATGTCTAAATAGTACCAGTCCTGGAATTCACACCTAGAATTAACATTCTTCCACATCCTTTGATTTTGAACAATAATAGAATCAAGAAAAAAAAGTTACAAAACAGTTAAATAGTTTAATTAATTTGTTAACAAATAACAAATTAAATAAAAATTTAGGGATGAAAAATAAATTGTAAAGAAATTGAAGAAATTGAACAAACAAACCCAATCACGCTTACAAAGATAAAAGAGCTATTTACAAGTGTAATATTGGGTAAGGTATTTGAGTGGCAAATATTGAAGAATAATGTGATTTTACCACTCATGTGATCTATGGTATTGGAATCAATAACCTATTGGCTTCAATGTGCTATAATTTACAATAAACATGCCATTGAGTATTCATGAGTAATCTAGATAAGTATGAGTGATACAACTAGATGAGTAGCCTATTATGCAATCTAAAATTATACAAAATTAATATATTTCTCTGACATATGAATAGAGGGTGTAGATGATGGTGGCCGGAGGCAAATCTGATCTTCATTGTATCAAGTTGGGCTGCATTTGCTATACAAGATGGCTGACTATGTCGCAGCAAGTGTCACGGATATGGCTTAACTTGTTATCAAAAGAGCATTGAGTGTTATGATCACCATTTCCCTTACTATCAAATCATCTTCCATCACCATGGCCTCTACTGTGTCCTCTTTGAAGGCTATTCTCATCACGACTAGTAAAATATATTACAATGGCTGAATAATCGATCGGAGATTGTATTGCATTAGAATAAGAAGTAGCACATATAATACGAGAAAATGCCTTGCTAAGGGTAGAAAGCATAAGAATGCACAAAATCTTGATAAGGACACGCTCATAATCGGAAGGAAGAGCTTAGAGATAAATGATAAATAGCCACACACATTGTATTTGCAAGATGCAAATATTTGTACTCAATAGAAAGATCTTATTAAATTTAGTCATCAATTACCTAATTTGTCCAGACTATCCAATCAAACCACGATTGTCCAATGGTAGACGACTCAAATCATTAATCATATCATGAATAGAGTGGTATCATTGGTATACATACCTTGGATAATGGATCACATAGACAGACATGTTCAACATATCCGAAACAGATTTAATAATTCATTATCAATAGACTACTATAATAAATTCAACAATTGTGCGTCACTAGACTTTCACAACTTATTATTAGTAAGAAATATGCCATCAATAAATTCAGTGAGGAGGTTATCTTCTAAACGTTGACCAATAGATCAAATTTGTTTAGTTGTGATAATAGTTTGAGTGCCTAAAAAACTAGGAGTAACATAAATGTTGTAATATTACTAGTTGTAATATCCACCAGAGATATAGAAGTATTAGTAAAAGCAAACATCCAAAATACATAATACAGTATCGATAATATATGTGCAGTATCCTATATTCTCATTGATCACGGGACTACAACTAATATCAAACAAATATGAACTAGTTTTGTGCTTTTATTAAATAAGTCCACTTTTAGGACTTAAATATATGACAGAAGTATATGAGTAAAAATAATTTTAAAAACATTATAAGGAAAAAAGTCAAACTAGATGCACAATAGAGATAAAACATATCCATGAGGAATAAAGTGTGGCAGTCTTCAGGTTGTGTGTGGGAAACACACGCATTTGTGTTGGGGTACATGTGGCAGGGAGGACAGTGGCCTTCAATTTTCGTTGTGACTCCTTAAAGCAACCACCTTAGTTTAAGTGGTTTTTCAACTAGCTTCACAATTTGTTATAGATCTAAAAAATAAGAGGAAATACATGCTAAGAGAAAAGTGATGGCTAGCAATGCATGTGGTGGTATGGGCGGTTTGACTTCTAGGATCGCAAGTGGCTCTCCGAGTCAACCTCGACGTAGTTAGATTTTTAGGTTTATATTTTGTTGTAAATCTAAAAAAATAAGATGGAGAAGAACTCGATGCTAGGGTTTTTTTTATGGGAAGATTTCGGGCTAGGAATGTGGAAATCTGTCGAGGCTACGCAAACTTGGGTGGTAGTGAGCTAAAAAGGTGCCCAGCGACGGTGCTTTGGCAGCAGCGGTGTATAATTTCAGGCTAGGATTTTTGGAATCCTAACTTTATTATCATGTTAAGTATTGTTGGGTTCAGTACCCAGGGTCCCCAATCCACCGGGTAAAAGGGACAAGTACTTGACCCGGGAAGATAAATGTATCGAGTCCGAGAATGATCACAGCAGTCCGAAAGAAGATCTCGAATTAACAGTGCAGGAACGTCCGAGGGCTTTGTAGCCCGAGAACCCTCATCAGGCTTTGAACGTCCGCGGACCCAATAAAAGCACGAGGACTTATCCAAAAGCCAAAGTTCCAATCAATACGAGGATTCTTCAAGACGTCCGGGAATGCCAGCTCAGCTTCATAAACGTCCAAAACACGCATAAAGTCTGCAACACGCCACCACCGCTTGGGCGACACGTGATCGACATTCCTAGCAAATACGGCACGAAACAGCTCTGGGACCAAAAAGCTGCCCATTCACGATAACAAACGACCACAGACGTGTCGGGAAAGTAGGTGGCCACTGGCACCTAGCGGCCAACGGTAACATTTTCTCCTATAAATACCCCACTGGGGCATCGGACAAAGGGCGGAAAATTCTTCCTTAAGCAAGAAAGAGAGAAAAAGCACGGCATTCAAAAGCGAGAAAACCCTCGTCCCAGGTTCTCGGACACCATCTTGTATATCTGACAATATCAAACTTAGTGAAATATTTTCCAGGCCGAGGCCTCGTGGTTTTCCCTTCTCATTCAAGAGAAGGTTTCACGTAAAAATATTGTGTTCAATCTCTCTTCTCTCTCACTCAATCATCATCACTTGTGTTGCTCGGACCCAAAAATCCGTAACGCAACATTGGCGCCGTCTGTGGGAATCTTGGATTAAAAGTCAAGTTCTCATCCTCATAAACACACTCAACAGAATCAACAATCAACAAGCACTAAAAATGGTAAGCACCAGAGCACAAGCAAGTGCCCCAGAAAGAGCCACGGCTCACAATCCTCGGGGGGCGCCCCCAACCCTTGGTATTGAGAACCACTCGATCTGCCGTGAGGGGACGGCGGCAAAGGTGGACGAGATGCACAAAGCCTTCATCGCTCTTTGCACGAGAATAGACAAGAAGGAAAAGGGAGCCCCTTCGGGGATCAGCGGAGATATCCCATGTAGCAGAGGGGAAGGCCTGAAGCAGACGCGACGTGGGGCGCCCCACCCACGAGATCTACCAGGCGAAGTCGCCTCAGCGCGGGAGCCCCTCGCGGGCGGGAGACGTCGAGACCCGATCCAAGGCGACCAGAGCATCGCGTCGAGGAGATAGCGGATGCGCCTGAGTCCCCGCAAAGATCCGGAAGGACCCCAGAGAGGAGGTGCACAACGGCGGCGAGTTGAGGCACTTCCTCAACGCAAAAAAGGCGACCGCTCCACCACCCGTGGAGGAAAAATTAGAAAAAGTATGGAACCGCGTGTTCGGAGAGAGCAATGAGGCAAAGCGTCCCGCAATCTCCGTTCACCACCTGACGCGTTAGAGCAAAGGCGCTACCCTCAAGTTCAAAATGCCCAACTGAGGCATACGATGGGAGCGCCGATCCCATGGATCACCTCAACATGTTCCGAGAACACCCGAGCCTCCAAGGGCTTGATGAAAGCGCAATGTGCGTGCTTCCCCTTAACGTTGAAAGGGACGCGGAGTTTGGTTCTATGGGATGCCCGCGGGCTCCATTAACACCTTCTAATCGGCGTTCACATCCGATTCGCCTCGGCCGAAGGGTGGAGAAGCAGCCACAGCATCTCACCGCGTGAAGCGGAGGTGCAGGGGAGAGCTCGAGAGGCTTCGGCCGAGGTTCGTGTCCGAGGCCGGAGCCAGATCCCTAAGCCGCCTCGATGGCGTGCTGAATGCCTTCTGTCGGCCTCGAGGGGGTTCCTTCTTCAAGCACCTTATCCATAAGGGCCCCCGTACTTTTGAAGAGGCCGAATCCATAGCAAGGGCCTATATTGCAGCGGAGGAGGCGAACGAAGCAAAGCGCCCGGCACAGAGCGAGGACTACCGCCAAGGACGAGAGGAAGTGAAGAGGAAGGTCGACTATCGATCCCGTTCGTAACCAGGCATCAAAAGCACCATAAGCCCGAGATGCCCACGCGTAGAGAGCGTTCCCCAACACGTCTCACTCCCTTGAGCGACACGCGGACCAACGTGCGATGCAAGTCGAGGAAAAGTTCGTGAAGTGGCCCACGCCTCAAGAATCGGCACGGGGGCGACGAGGAAGTTCTGCGATTTCCACCGCTGCGAGGGCACGCTGGCGTAAGACCGCCAAATCTTTGCGAGGGAGATCGAGGAGCTGATTAAGAGGCCACCTCGGCCGTTTTCTGCAACGGCCGGACGGTCTTCCCGAGCAGTAACCCCGAGGCCGACCGACCAATGAACAGTCGCGGCGGAGTTATCAACATGGTGTCCACCCATCCATTTGGAAGCGACGGCCGAGATCATGCCGCATCAAAGAGGCGGACTAGCTCACGGAGATGGCATCATATGTTTTTGGTAAGGAGGACATGGCCCATGTAACTTCCCCATTCGACCCCCTCGTTATAATCTAATCTCGTTTCGAGATGGAGTAAATGACTTCCATCCAGGCGAGTATTTGTTGATAATGGAAGTTCTGCAACTTGCTTTATTTCGATGCTTATCAAAAGCTAGGACTAAAAAGAGACCAAATGAAGGCCGGGAGGGGCCACCGCTACGGGCTCGACAACGAGCCGATCCCCGTCCAGGGCATCAGGCAGTGGAGGTCACCTTATGGACATATCCGAGGACTGCGTCTAAGGTCTCGCCTTCTTGGTGGTGGACCTCCCGTCAGTTTATAACGCAATCCTGGGACGCCTGCAGCCACCTTGGTGCCGTGACCTCCATCCCACATCCGAAATGAAATTTCCAACTCCATTTGGAGTAGGGGAAGTCTTGCAGCGGCGATCCGTTGGGAGAACGTGTTACCGTCACAGTCACACGGACTCCTTCCCAGCCAATGGAAGACCTCGACCTCGGGACGAGGCGACCCTCCAACAAGCACAGTAGGTGAACCCACCGTAAAACTCCAAGCGGATCCCAGGGATCCCTGAGAGATGCGTCCAGTTGGAAGCTCTCTCGCCGAAGTCCGTCGAGAGAGCCTCACGACTCTCTTAAGAGAGAACTCGGACGTCTTTGCTTGGTCCCCGGGCGGACATGCCGGGATTTCCCCGAAACCATAACTCACAGTTGGGTGTAGATCCCCACCACAAGCACATTAGACAAAAGCACATGAACTATTCAACGGAAAAGCCGATAGCTATCCGAGAAGAAGTGAAGAAACTCTGGCCGGGTTCATCCGGAGGTGCAACCTTGATTGGCTCTCCAACGTGGTCATGGTGAAGAAAAGCGGCGGGGGGAAGTGGAGGATGTGCGTCGATTTCACGGATCTCAACAAAGCTTGTCCAAAGATGACTTTCCCCTTCCCGCAGTAGACGGGGGTGGTGGACTCAACGAGTGGCTACGAGCTGCTCCGGCTTCATGGACGCCTACTCGGATACAACCAGATCAAGATGCACGCAGAGGGACGAGGAGCATCGTCATTCATGACCGATCGTGGCACGATCTTTGTTACAAAGTGATGCCCGCCCGGTCTCAAGAACGCCGCGCGACGTACAGGCTTGTCAACAAGATCTTTGAAAACCAGGGGCGTAAACGTAGAAGTCACGTCGGCGACATGCTCGTCAAAAGCACCATTAGTGGAAGTCACGTCAAAGACTTAGCAGAGACCTTCCGAGTGCTCGGAGCGCACGGGATGGCCGAACCCAAAGCAAGTGCACCTTTGGGGTGTCGTCGGGAAGTTCCTCGGTTTCATAGTGTCACAACGTGGAATCGAGGCGAACCCGAGAAAAGATCCAGGCCATCTTGGACATGAAGTCCCCTCGGACCGTGAGGGACGCCCGAGAGACTCACGGACGAGTGGTCGCCTCTCCCGTTTCCTAGCCAAATCGCGAAGCATCTCTGCCATTTTTCAAGGCACTGGGGACCGAAAACCCAAGGTTTTATTTGGGAGCAATGAGTGCGAAGAAGCTGCCCGGGGGCTCAAGGCGTGTTTAGCCAACCCTCCTCTCCCTGGCCTCCCCACTACCCGGGAGAGGAACTCTATTTATAATCCATCGGTGACCGGACCGAACCCTAGGGTCGGTCCGGTGAGGCATCGAGAGATCGGCGGCCGGTGTATTACGTCGACAAGATCTTGGGCGATTGAGACCGTATCCGCATACCGAGAAGGTTGCGTTAACATCGTGTACTCGGCTAGGAAGGCCGAGACCTTATTTCCGAGCTCACAAGATCGTGGTCTTGACCGACCCGACCACCGAGAACCATTTTGCAAAAGCCCAGGTCTCGGGCGCATCGGTGAAGTGGGCTATCGAGCTCGGTGAGTTCGATATCGAAGTTCAGTTGGCCCGGCCATAAAGGGCCCAGGCCCTTGCCGGACTTTATGGTAGAAACGAGCACATCAGACGAAGACATCGCCAAAGCAAGAGAAGTGAAGGCGGGGATTCACGCAGCGTGGACTTTGCATGTAGATGGATCCTCCATGAAGGATGGGTGCGGCGGAGGTTATTTGTCTTTGCGAACGCCCATGAGATCGAAATCAAATACTCGAGTAACCTTAGGGTTTCGGCCACAAACAACGAGCGCAGAATGAGAGGCCCGCTCACAGGAGGTTGCGGGCTGCAAAGGAGTGCTCGGCCAAGAGCCTAATGATCTATAGTGACTCAGGTGGTTGTCAACGAGGCCCTCGGAAACTTTGAAGTGAATACAGCCCCGACTTTCCAAGTACCTCGCAAAGGTGAAAAGAGTTGGCCTCGCATTTCGAGAAGGTCGGTCGTGCACATTCCGAGGGAAGAAAACGAGAAAGCGGAGACACGTTGGCAAAGGCAAAAAGCAGTGACCAGAGAGACCAGAAGTATGACAAAGGAATGAGAGAAATTGAGGCGACCTTCTATAGAAGAGACAGAGGCCGAGGTCATGCGGGTATCGGAAATGACACTTGGATGACGCCTACTTGAGATACCTCACCGGTGGAGCTCACCAAGACGCCGCGGAAGCCGGAAAGTGAGGAAGTCCATGGTGAGTACACCGTCATCGACGACCCGTTTGCTCTCCGGGGTTTTCGGCCCCTATTTGAGGTGCCTTACCCAGGAGGCAGAGTATGCACTTCAAGAGGTGCATTTAGGAATTTGTGGATCACACATTGGAGGCAAGAACCTAGCATTCAAGATTATGCGGCAAGGGTATTATTGACAACGATGAGGGATGATGCCATGGACTTCGTGCGCGAAGTGTGAAATTGCGAGGTCCACGGCAATATAAGCCATCAGCCACACGTGGAGCTTCAAGCGTTGCAATCTCCATAGCCCTTTGCGCAATGGGGGCTTGACATCTCGGACCGTTTCCCATTGCGTCCGCTCGCAGGAAGTTCCTCATCGTGGGAATAGACTACTTCACCAAGTGGGTAGAAGCAACGCCACTAGCACGGATAACCGGCGGAACGCGACCCCGAAGTTCCCTCGGCAGAGTATTGTTGCAGTGTTCGGAGTGCCCAGAGCGTAAATCCACGAGATAATGGGACCACGGTTCACGGAAGGCAATTCTCAGTCATTGTGCTAGCCTTGAATTAATTTAATTCATACGCCCTGCATTTATATCCTCGTGCCAACGGCCAGTGTATAAGTCACAAACAGGACCATCTTGCATGGGCTCAAAACCAAGCCGCTAGACTCGGGGCTCATGGGTGGACGAGCTGCCATCCATCCTCTCAGGCATACGGGACCACGGCAAGGGAACCTCAAGAGAGACCCCATTCAGCTGTGCTACGGGGTCGAGGCTGTCATACCACTAGAGGTGGGCCTTCCAAGCCTCCGAGTAGAACACTTCGACCAAGCGTCAACGACCACCGCTCCGAGAGCACCTAAATTTGCTTGAGGAAGCCCGAAACAAAGCGCAACTTTGTGTGGCAATGTATAACGACGGGTGGCCCGCTATTACAACAAGAGAGTAAAAGCGGCGGTTCAAATCGGAGACTTGGTGCGAGAAGCATCGCGCAACGGGAAAGAATGCCGGCCGAAACAAACTGTCTCCGAATTGGGAAGGACCCTTCCTAGTCTCGTGAGACTTCAAAACGGGCATACAAACTGCGAACCCGGAAGGCGAGGCCAATCCCTAGAACACGGAATGCAACACACCTCAAGAAATACTATCGGTAGAGGCCGGAAAGCTAAGGCAAAAAACTTCGGTTCCGTCCAGAAGCGGCCAAGAGGTCGTATTCAAAAACTCCTTGATTCGTCCGAGCGCCCAAGAGGTCGTATTCAAAACTTCGGTTCCGCCCGAGCGGCCCAAGAGGTCGTATTCAAAAACTTCAGTTCCGTCAGAAGCGCCCAAGAGGTCGTATTCAAAAACTTCTCGTTCCGAGAAGCTGAGAGGTCGTATTCAAAAAACTTCGATCCGTCCGAGCGGCCCAAGAGGTCGTATTCAAAAAACTTCGGTTCCGTCCGAGCGACCCAAGATGTCGTATTCAAAAACTCGGTTTCGTCCGAGCGGCCCAAAAGGTCGTATTCAAAAACTCGGTTCCGTCCGAGCGGCCCAAGAGGTCGTATTCAAAAACTCGGGATCGACCGAGCGGCCCTAGAGGTCGAAAAATTCAACAAGTACAAGGAAGGAAAAGAGAAAGGCACAACAATCTTCAACAACTTCTTTCTCATTTCGACAAAGGAACAAAGTACATGTACAAAATATATATATATATATATATATATATATATATATATATATATATATATATATATATATAAAAGTACATCAAGGCATTGGGGGCTGGTTCCCCGATAGCTCAGCCAGCTCAGGAAGGTCCAAGGACGCTTCCAGATCCGAGGGCTCTGACGGCCCCGGAGATAATGGATCTTCAGAAGGACCCAGACGGGCGTCGCTCGGAAAGGGCCTCCCAGCAATGCCCAACAAGTCATCGGCTCTCAAAGCACGGGCATTGAGGGGATGGAGTACATGAGAGGAAACCGGGACGAATAAGACGAAGTACTCGGCGACATCCGGATGCCGTCCAGTACTTGCGCTCCGATAAGGCGTAAGGTCCCGGGCCTAAGGGACACTCTTAGACTCTCCTCTTGGGCGCCAACTGTCCTGGCGACGCCTTACAACATCCTTCAAAGAGGCTATTTCCCGCGTCGGCAAGCTCCGCCTCGGCCTTCACGAGAGGCCTCTCGCGGCCTCCGGCTCCTCCAGTGGGAGAGAGTCCGAGCGACCCCTCCGAAATAATGCTGAGCCTCTCGGCCATAGTTTGGAGCCTGCGTTGGAAGAAAAGGATTATCAACAAAGGAAGTATAATGGAAGGACAAAGCACCTCGAGGCAAAATGGAAATACCTCGGAAGCAAGGGAGCCGCCACTCGAAGAGGCCTCTACACTAGTTCTCGGAGTCGGAGCGTCGCCGGGCACCACGAAACCTCAACCCAGCCTCGGGAATAGGAGTATCTACGGGAGGAGCAACGGTGAGGCTCGACAATAGGTGCCTCCACCTCCACCTCCCAAGGTCCGAGTCGTGCACACTCGGGGTCCCATCAACAGGAACCTCCTCGGGCGCTCGCCCTCACCGCCTAGGCCCGGGATGGTGGGGCTCAACAACGACCTCGACTTCAACGTCCCCCGAGTCCTCTCGCCTCAATGGCCTCGGATGGATGCTCCACGGGGTGGGCGCTTCGCGGAGTAGTTCAAGAAACTCGAGGCGGGACTCTCGGTGGCTTGGACTGGAAGCTCGATCACCTCAACGATCGTTTGGACTTCGGGAGCTCGGTCACTTCATCAACCCTCGGTGAAGATCCCCAGGGAAAGCTGGAAAAATAAAGGCATGGAGAGTCCACGACCCCAGGGACCTCGAGATGTGAGGACTTCCTTCTCTTGAGGCAGAGGAGCAATAATGTCACCATCCAAAAACTCGTCCGCGTCAGAAATAGTGCCCTCCGAAGAAGGCACCTCCCACCTGACTTGAGGACGCTTTGAGCCCTCAACGTCCCGGGCGTTTGGAGCTCTCGGACGGCCCGCTGCTCTGCTTGGGCCAGGCGGACTGAAATGCTCGAGTCCGTCCTCTTTCTCAACTTCTTCTTGGATTTGGACTTCGGGAGTGGACTCGGAGACCCACTTGGCCTCCTTCAAGTTCTCGGGCAGCAACCAAATGTTGCGCTTGTCAGTGGAAGCCCCGAGATTGGCTTTCACCAAGTCCGTCGAGATCCTTGGCATATTCCTATATCGAGGGAGGGGCTCGGTGCGGTACTCACTCTTCACCTTCCCTCACTTATTTGGATGGCCCAAATCTGCGGGAGGATCCCGGAAAGACAAATTTGTCTTTCCAACGCTTCGTGGAGTCGGGTTCCCCCACAAAGCAATGCAAACTCCGGTAGGAGTCATGGTAATCAGTCAAGGTTATGTGTGAAACGGAACATAACCTTGACAACCGTGACGTTTAGGAGTTTCTTTTTGGCAACGAAGAAAGACCTTGAGGAGACAAGGTACCTCATGGCGTTCGGGCCGGAGCCCCCGCCAATGGGACTTGAGATCCCTCATAATCTCGTGAAGCTCCTCGGCAATAGGAAATCGAAGCCCACTTTTGAGGTGAACCTCATAGACCGTGATGAAGCCGTCGCTAGGGCGCAGTGCCCTGTCTTCCGGTCCTGGCACCACCATCGCCATCTCATCCGGAATCCCGAATAAAACTCGAAGCTCCTCAAGCCTATCATTCGTCAAGGCCGACGCAATATCCCTTACACCAAGCGCCTTTGTCGACTTCATTGGGAGACGAAAAGAAAGCTGGAAGACGAAGAGGATTTCTTTTGCGAGAGAGGTTCGAAGAAGGAAGACAGCAGAAGAGTTTTTTGAATGAAGAAGGGCGCCTTTATAGCGAAAAATTTGAAAAGGCGCCATCATCACCATGCCACCCGTCAGAGGCGGCCATTCGAATCGAGAAAAAGAAGCATTGCCACGTGTCACTCCGGACATTGGATCACGGAAAAGGAGTGACGCGTTAGCCACGTGAAGTCCGACCGTCCGCGGGGATAATTAATGGCTCGCCACGTGTCCGGCCGTGCTCTTGGCTTGAAATGATGAGCGTTTACCTTTCCAAGGTAATTGACAGCGCGTCAATCACGCATTTAATGCCCACGAAGCACAGGAACGGCGGCGTGAGAGTCTTCGGGCAATAACAAAGTTCTCGGACAATGAAGTCAGCGGACGAGGAAGTCACCGGAGTTACAAGGACTTAAAAGTGCCTCCAAGCAAATTCGATCTAAGCCTTCATCGGCGGGTCTCCTCGGACAATCATCGTGTTCTCGAACTAGCATTCACAAGAAAAAGGACATCTCGGGAAGCTTGAAGAACATGCCCAGCGGTCGAAGATCTCGGACCCTTGGGCATGGGGGCTAGTGTTGGGTTCGGTACCCGGGGTCCCCAATCCCACTTAGGGTAAAAAGGACAAGTACTTGACCGGGAAGATAAGTGTATCGAGTCCGAGAATGATCACAAGATCGAAAGAAGATCTCGAAACGCAGGTGCGAGAACGTCAGAGGGCTTTGTAGCCCGAGAACCCTCATCAGGCTTTGAGCGTCGCGGACCCAATAAAAGCACGAGGACTTATCCAAAAGCCAAAGTTCAATCAATACGAGGATTCTTCAAGGCGTCAGGAATGCCGGCTGAGCTTCATAAACGTCAAAACACGCATAAAGTCGCAACACGCCACCACCGCCAGGCCCGACACAATGATCGACATTCTGGCAAATACGGCCTGCACGAAAGCAGCTCGGACGGCCAAAAAGCTGCCCATTCACGATAACAAACCTGACACAGCAGAGACGTGTCAGGAAAGTAGGTGGCCAGCCTGGCACCTAGCGGCCAACGGTAACATTTTCTCCTATAAATACCCCACTTGGGGCATCAGACAAAGGACGGAAAATTCTTCCTTAAGCAAGAAAGAGAGAAAAAGCACAGCATTCAAAAGCGAAAAGCAGAAAACCCTCGTCCTAGGTTCTCGGACACCATCTTGTATACAGCAATATCAAACTTAGTGAAATATTTTCCAGGCCAGGCCTCGTGGTTTTCCCTTCTCATTCAAGAGAAGGTTTCCACGTAAAAATATTGTGTTCAATCTCTCTTCTCTCTCACTCAATCATCATCACTTGTGTTGCTCGGACCCAAAAATCCGTAACGCAACAAGTATTAAGAAGAAAGAGAAATAAATGAAAAGACTTAGTAATTAATAAGTACTAAACATCCATATTTATATAATTATATTAATATAATTATAATACTATCATTTATCCTAATAACATTTACATCATAGTTTAAATTTTTAAGTCTATTTTGTAAGAATATAATATCAAAATCTTGCTAATCAAGTGATCATTTATTCAATTTATAAAATCTCCACAATTATTTATTGGCATATGGTGTTAGAAAATGGGCATCTGGTTAGTCAAGGCTTCAAATTCAAATCCAAAGGATAAGTTATGCCCCGAGCCCGAATCACTTGACCCGACCCGAGCCAATCATGAAAAAATCTAAAATCATAAATAACCTTATAAATGTATCACCAAATAAAATATAATAATTATAATTCTCATAATTAATTTCGTGGGAACAAAAAATATTTACACATTATAATCTAGGGAACACTATCCCAATAAAATATTTAAATAAAATCTCGACCAATAGAACTAACTCTATAGCTTCCTATCACAAACTTCTAATTCCAAGATCATCTATATTCCGAAATTCCTTAGTAATAGTACGATCTCTTCAAACCTACTATAAACTTCTATTCGGGAACCAATAAAATGTAAAGGTAAGTAAAAAACCTAACAAATAAATAAATTAATAAAATAACAGAATACAATATAATGTCTCAAATAATAATAATATAATAATTATATAAGATAAATCGACAATTATTCGAGATTTAATAACCTATTGTATCCACGACTCAAAGGTCACATGAACACAAATCATTAGAAATGCAAATTTGATTCTACCGAATCCAAGTGTCAACAATGGTATAGGTTCCATCGAACCTAATTCAATAGAGATCTCGACTGAATGATATGTCACAAAATTTTCTCAAATTTTATACGTCACTATGAACCATATGATCTCATAATACTTGCCAGTCATAGTGTACAAAAATCGAATTCAATCCACAAAAATAATATTCTTGTTATCTCGTCAGATAACCCAGAATATGACTTGCATGTATTCCAGTGATCCACTGTGATACACGTCCTATCGGATATAGAATACTCATATTTACAACAAGTCAAACCCAGCACATCTTGTTACGGTATCCATTAATATCTCATACATAATGTTCACAGGACTATAAGTATTTATCCAAATGATCTCAGTCTCCGGAATATGGATTCAATATCAAAAAAATATAGACTACGTTAAAGTTCCGTAACCTTTCATTCGACTCGATATTTTAGTATTTTCATATGCTTTTCTTTAACTTAGCCATAAAGTGTCAATAAAATATAAGCATACAACTAAGTCAACCCAAAGAAGTATTTATCACAGGAATGAGAGAAAGTCTAAAAAGTTCGAATACTTGATTAAATGCCATAATATTTTATTTAATCTATATATACAAAAACCCATACGTATATACATATTTATATATACATACTACCATACCCTATATATACATATATAATTATATATATACATATACTTATATATACACACATACTCACACACCCACATGCACACGGTAGCACCATCCTCACACTGCCAGAACACGAAGTAGCTCCCTCTGTCACACACACAGCACTACACAGCCACATACACGAGCAATAGACACGCCGCTCATGGCTATGCACACAGCTACGCACTTATATGTAATATGTACTAATTAATTAATTAATTTTCTTTTATACTCACCAGCATCCGTACGAGTATTCACATGCCGCATCAAATTCCTCTCGAACCCTTTGAACAGCCACAAACAGATCCTCGTGCCCTGTCGTCCTCAATAATTGATTCCCAAATTTGTAAAGTCGTGAGCTGAAGGCTCTGTTTTCTCCCTTCTTAACTTAATCCAATAATTTCTACTGAATCCCATGAAATTGGGATATGCGAGCATCAATAATAACATTTCAAGGAAGGAGGAAGAGATTGTTTGCACAAAATAGGAATATTACTTACAAAAATAGGAAGATTACTTGCAAAATAAAATAGGAATTTTACTTGCCTGATTTACAACAGAACTGTAGCACGGCTAGGGTTTAACAGCCGCAGCGGCTCCGGTATAGACTAACGACGGTGACAGCAATGACAACGACGGTAACTCTCCCTCCGGCACAGACCACGACTCCACAGACTTGGACAACCTATACCACTACCGCACGCCTCTATTTATAAGCCACAGCAATCGGCCAACCGATTAAATGAGAGGGAAGTGAAGTTGTAGGGAAAGAAAAACAGAAGAGGAAAGGAAACTGAAGAAGAAGGGGACAAGGGAAGCGGCAAAATAGTGGAGAAAAACGGCAGAAAAGAAAACGAAGAGGAAGGGAAAGAAGGTTTCAGGGACGGGGAGAGAGACAGGAAACGGAAGGGAAAAGAGAGGGACAAAGAGAGAGAGAGAGACGAAAGATCTCGAGACGGGAGAGGGAGTGACAGGGAGAAACTGAGAGATGGAAACGAAAGGGCAAAAGAAGAAAGCCAACTATCAATTTTATTATTATATTTTATTATTTATTATAATATTTAGTATAATTATATTTATTATTTATTATTAATAGGTAAGTAATATTTTATTATAATATTATTTAATATTAGTATTAATTTTATTATTTAATAATATTTATTAGTATCTACTATTATTTTTATTCATAATTGTTATTATTATTTTATCAATAATAATATTATTTATTACTAATATTAAGTTGATAACTAAAATTATCCAAACTAAAACACAAGGGTGTTACAGGATATCTAATGAGGGTTATCAATTTCAAATTTTTACCTAACAACTTAAACTTTTCATTCTGATAAACCTAATGACAAGCCCGACTATACCCACAAAAATATTCAATTATGGGTTACTCCCCGTGAGCTCATACACATTTAACTTATCATTTGATGGTTTAAATGAGATCACACAGATACCGTACAAATATTATAAATTTTTTAAATTATAAGAGATTTGATTTTTTTTTGAGTAAAAAATTATACAGATAGTATGAATTTTTTAAATTAGAAAAGTTTTAATTATCTTTGATTAGAAAATATTTTATTTTAATTATATTTGAGAGATATATAATGAGATTTTATTAGAAAAGTATATCATATTATTTCATAATTCTAAAATATTATTAGTTAAGAAATTATATTTATTTTTTAATTAATATTTGATAAAAATTTTATATAATGATCTTAACTATAATATTAAAAATATGCAATCAAGTAAACATTAATGAGTTGAGAGAAAAAAGAAGAGAAAGATAGAAAATGGATAAAATAAAAATTCGAATATCCAGTTAAGTTTTGAATCGTATTTCAATCTTTACCAACTTTAAGTATATTGTTCTTGAAGTTATGAAAACGTATTTACTAGTCATATTTATACTTTTTTATCTTATACTTATTATTATCAATTTATTTATTATAAGACATCTAGTCATTATATTTGTAAAATTTGTATAACCAAACTTATTACATAATATAGATATTTTGAATGTATTGTCACTTATTTTTTTCTCTCAGTCTTAAGAGAATTTTTTACATAAAAATTACATCTTATTTTATTATTTGTGATTGTTATATGTGTAATATCTCAGATTTTTATTCGAATTTATTTAATATTAATTATGATTTTGGTAATTTGAGTGTAATGAAAATTAATTAAATATTAAAAAATTTTAGATGATACTTGGATCAGTCAGGTTAACGTCCGAGGTGCGTCCGTACTATCGTTTGAATATCAATTTGAATTTTAAAATAAAAGAAAAATTTAACTAGAAAATAATAATAATAATAATAATAAATATATTAAAAACAAAAAAAAGAAGATAAAAATCGAAGAAGAGGGTTTTGAGGAAAGAGAATGAGGAAGAAGGGAAGAGAGAGAGAAGCTGCCTAAGAGGAAGGAGAGAGACAGCCAACAATGGGGACGATGACGTGCGGTGAGGACGACACTGTGTGGGTGTTGCTGTCGGCTAAAGGGTTTGACCGGTGGCGGTGATTCGCTAGGAGAGGTCATCGAAGAGGTTGCGACGGTTGTCACCAACATTATCGGCAGCGGTGTGCGGAGGTAAAGTAGCGATGGTCGATGGCGGCCAATGGTGACTCATCGGTGACCAACGATGGCCTTAGGTGAGTAGCGGCGTGCAGCAAAAGTTGCAAAGAGAGAGAGAAATGCGGGCTGAGGTGCGGGCTTCGCATGGCAAGAGAGAGAAAGGGTGTCATTTGAGCTCTTCAGAGCCTCTTTTCTTCAGATCTGTGAAGTATAATGTCAAGGCAAATATATGTAAACCTCCTCTTTGGTTTGATTTAAAATCTAATATATTTTGGATACTGTTTAAAATTTTTATTAATATGCATGTAATTTTATCTACCTGATCTGTTTAATCTGGATATGTATATATAGTTCATTAGTTGATTTGGATATTTTTAGACTGAATTTTATGATTTTGGAGGGTTTAATATTTTTCTAAAAGTTTGAATAATTTATCGGATATTGTGTTTGTTTATATGAGTATATGTATATGAAATTGTGTATAAAACTTTACATAAGCCGTGCAGTCACATACATACGTCGAGTTGTGATCATCACATTTGGATTTGGATATTGGATATTCTGGCCAGCTCCCACGGGAAGATTTACTGGGAAATCTCTTTCCACCGGCAGGAAAGATTTGGAGTAATGACCTTTTCTATTTAGATGATTTGATTCGACATTATAATATATTCGTACGTCCTAATATATTTGACAAATTTGAGGATTATATACAAAATCGTGAGTGGCAAATAATATTGAGCAACCATATCCATAGGTATAGAATACATTTGTGGCCATACATGCTGGCTTAATTTGTATTCGATTTTGTCTAAAATTATCGGGATTATGTGTAACCCTTTTTCAAACTATTATTTAAATAATTGGAATTCAAATTGGATGCATGATTTATATTTTTCTACATTGATTTGAATTAGACCTTTATTGGGATTTGAACTTTTAGACTTGGATTTGAGATTTGTCGATTTTGCCTATAATTGAATTTTGGAATGTCTCGTACAAACGATTTTGATTATATGTTTTGATCCGAACATTTGGAATATCTGTCTCAATATTATTTTGACTTCTATGTATGCTATTAGATCATCAAATTATCAGATTCTACCTCATATCACAAGTTGATTGGGCCTTAAATTTGGATTTGGAATTGAATATGGACGTGGACAGGATCACTTCTATTATATATATATAATATTTTCGATGATGATTATTTTTTTATTTGGATATTTATTTTGAATTTGAATATTTGATTTGAGTACAAGACCACCATTAGATTTTAAATCTTAGATTTTTCTTGGATTTAATTTATCAACGATTTAAATTTATTCTATTATTTGAATGAATTTTATCCATTTAATCTTCTCTCAAATTTATTGGATTCCTTTTATTTAAATATGATACTTACTAAGTATTATGCTCACTTTTCCTATTTTATTCCTTAAGAGTAGAAGATTCGGATTTATTGTAGGAGTATGGTGGTGATCTGTCGGCCATTTATCTAATTTATTGAGTTTCGATTTTATTATGATTTAAATTGATATTTGATCTAATCGGATTATAAAATTGGCCTGATATAAGCACATGGTTATATTTCGAGAACAGTTTAGATATTATATTTTGTTTAATTATAATTTTTGGTTAAATTGTTACCTCCTTACGATAATTGTATAATATCATATTTATTTTATCCAGATAATTATACGATGAGATCCTGTATGGATTTAATTTTGTTGAGTTATATAATTTATGGCCACACTCGAAATTTAGAATTATAAGAATAATAATTAAAATATATTTAATTATTTAAATTGATCTATTTGGTCCTGAATTCGTGATAGAAGAGATATCAGAGAAAGTCATAAAAAGAGATAAGTTTAGTCATTTTGGATAAATAATTTATTGAATATTTGAATATGATAAATACTGTCTTTGGTTAATAATAGAAAATTGAGTTGTGGAGATTTGGGTTTGAATTAAAATGTCAAGTCATAAAGGTTTGGGCTTAGATTGGAAGGATGATCATCTGATTATAATGAATCGCACAAGCGACATAATGTATGGTTTGATATAATAGTTGAATTAGAATTTTGTGTGGTTCTTGCAAATATGTGGAGATTTTGTTGAATTTTATGATTTTACAAGAGTAGCAACTTTGAGTGGTGCCAGTTCGAAATCTCATGGAATAGAATGAGGTTTTGGTTGACCAAGAGGTAGGTGTAAAGTGAGTTGGTCCAAAATCTCGCGGAGTAGTAAAAGATTTTGGCCGAGTAGATGCAGGTAAGCAGATGGTAGGACTTTCAGCGATTTATTTTAAACCAAGAGAATGAGGAGATTACTTGGAATATCTCTTTGGAGACATTTGAAAAAAAATTTTGAATGATATAGAGAAGATTGGCGAGGATTTGCATAAGAATGATGCACGCAAAGCAAAAAGTGTTTGTTGGGTCCAAGTAAAAAAAAATGAAGATTCTTCAAGATTGAAAATCATAGATAAAGATAAAGAAGATCATATCAAGTCAACTCGTTTATCTTTGCAAGAGAAGTTATGGAGTTAACGGTGATTAACCTCTGCTAGAAGAAAAGACAATGGAGTAGATTTGATTCTTGCTAGCAACGGCGATATTAATCGTGTAAAAGTTTGAAGTTATGGCTAGGTAGAGAAGAAAACTCAAAGATTGCCCATTTCCACTCATCATTATGATCGGATGGATAGTCGCCTCCGTAATTTATTTATCATTGAAGAATTAATGGACAAAGAGCTCGAGATTCGATATCTAAAGTGATGCGCAGGAAGATATTGAAGAACCTGAAGGATTTTGTTGTAGCATGATAGTAGCTGATGATGATGTACAGTTTGTGAAGCCATCTTGATTTGTTCCCCATATGATTGTGGATGAGGCCCGACAGCCCAAAAATTTTGGTATGGATTTCAATATTCAATTTGGAAGCAGTCGGTACCAGAAGTTGGACTAGGCCTTATTGATTGAACAAAAGTAGTTTCGAGAGGTATGTTTCCAAAAAGTAGTCAGAGCATGAAGGATGGACATACTTATCCTCCAGAGGACATGTTAAAGAAAAGTCAAATGAAACAAAGTCTTCTTCCTCAAAATTTGAGTTTGTAAGGTCAGCTTACAAGTTTAGCAGGAAGAAGTATGCAAGACAAGTTTATTCCGTTAGAAATGGAGTCTATTTTAAATTGTGGTTAAATCTATCATTTTTCAAATGATTGTTTGAATCTCAGACATTCGGATTCCAGACACCCAGATAAGAGTTAGACAATTCTAGATGGTTCTACGCAAAGAATTTGCAGTTATAGCTCATGAAGTTAGAGCCGATTCCTCAGTTATGGAAAACTATTTCATTAAGACCATTCCATTCTATATTTCGGGATATGGATCCTTGGAGTTCCAAGGAAGAATTAGTCAGAAGACTTAAGAATTGATTTTGACATTATGTGTAAGTCATCTTTTAAAAGATGGGTGCTAAGTTCATCTTATATATATGATCACATTTGGGAGCTATTCCGTGATTATTGAAGATATTTTGGTCATCTGCGAGTTCGAAGGTATTTTTTTGAGAATTGATTTGGATTGTCTGTAGATCGAGAGATCAAATCTACTAGAGATATTGTGCTTGCATTTGTGCCTATTTTAAAGGCTCCATATGGGGTAGTATTGTTTGAACTAAAGAAATTGAGACAACAATTATAGAATTTGTTTGTGAAAGATTTTGTTTTGCCAAGTGTCTTGGCATGGGGTGCTTTAGTATTCTTTAGTGGAGAAAAAATAGATTGATGGATTTATATTTAGATTATTTGAGGAATTAGATATGTATCAGCTCTCAAAAATCAAGAATTTGTTGGATCCATTTAAAAAAATTTAGATTTTTCTTTAAGATCGAGTTGTGCTCAAAGTATCATTAATTGAATATTCGGTGGGAGAATGTGCATAGGATAGCTTTCAAGTCAAGGTGTGGCCATTGCGATTTCTGATGGTGCTTTTGGGTTGTCCAATATTTTAGCGTCTTTTATGAATAATATCAATTTGATTTTTTTTACCGTATATGATGGCTTTATCAATGATGTTCTAATTTGCTTGAAGAATTTTAAGTATGAGATCTGATTGGGAAGTCAAGTGCAGATTCTAAGGTATCCTTTTGATTCATATGGTTCTTAATGTAACATTTAAAATTTTGAAGAAGATGGAAGTAGTGGTAAATTTGCAAAGACCGGCTATAGTCTTGAAAGTGCGGAGTTTCTTAGATCTGATTGGTTATGATGTGAGTTTCGTTGAATATTTCTTGTGAATTACAGTGCCGTTGGCACTTTTAAAATAGAGTCAATCAATATTTAATTGAAGTGATACTTGTGAGGAAAGTTTTCGATAATTGAAGGATATAGTGTCATAGGCATCAGTTTTGTCGATTCCTAATGGATCAGAAGGATTGGGAGCGCTTGGTGATACTTTTACTAAAAAATTTAAATATGTTTGGATTCTGCATATTGGGTGCCTCATCTAAGACAAGTCTAGGATGCGACGTAATCTGGAGGATTTTTGCGTGAAGATGTTATGGTGAGGATGCCAAAATGAAAATTAGGCCAGAGGGATTTCCTCTCTTTGCTGTCAGGATTGGATTTTGAACGAGACTTCTATTTGTGGGAGAAGCTTTTATGAAGATCAGTGGTGATATCCTTTTTGGACGAGCCATTTTGAAGTTGAAAGCGATCAAGCAGGCAATCTCAAACATTATGCACAAAGTGCTTTTCATTGCACGCTCGAGAGGAGGTATATTTTTAAGAATTCTCTCATTTAAGTTTCGACTGATTGGATGACAACTTGGAAGCTGATTGGATGGAAATTCGGGAACGAATGAGGTCGACAACAGTTATGGCTGAGTTGGAGTGATCTGAATTCGATGGGAACGTCGAAAACTCTCTATCTAACGGAGTGGAGAGAGTTTGAAGGCTATTTGATCTCAGTCAAAGTCAGTAGGCAGAACATAAAGCGTGAGATCGCAACTTTCATGGCAAGCTATATCCGTGCCTAAGGGAGGAAGACAATTAGAAGAAGCATTCAAAATTTTGTTTTGAATTTACCTTATACAACAAAGGGTTTTGATAATCATTTGGATAGGGTTAAGTTAGCTAATGATGGTTTAGCTAATGAAGACTTTTCATTGTATACTGAAATTTGAGGCAGGTGATGGTTAAGTTGATAAAGTCGGCTTATCGCTTACTAGGAAGTCAATCCCGAGATTGGCCGTTGGCATATTGTCGAGATGCGGAAATTGCAAGGAATCCCTACTTTGAGACTTTTGATTTGTGTTAAGGCTGATAATCGATTAGAGTGGCGCAGTGGGAGCATGTGGACTCACGGCTATCGATCATAAAATTTGATTGGAGGTTTGAAGTAGGAGATCAATTTTGTAAACTAATTGAAAGCTCGAGAAGAGTGATTAGATATTTCTGGAAGCTTTTTGAATATAAGATTTTTGAATTTAGAGTAAAAAGATAATTTAAAGTAGAGGTTTATTGAGACATTTAAAATTTTTAACAGATTAGAGGCGTGGCCAACAGATTGACCCTATTTCTGAACTTAATGAATGGATACGATATATTTTGTATGAATGATTTTTTGTTTGTAGCTCGGTTGGAGTCGCTTTTGATTGAAGGGAGGTATTTTAGATTAAAGTTGTGATTTTGATTTTAGGATAGGAAGGATCTTGTGTAAAGGAAGAGGATGTTTCCATCGACCATTATACTTTTGAAAGATCTTTTAGTTGAGAAAGTGTTAAGGGATCTTGAGGAGAAACCTCGGAGAGCACATCCCTATTTGCTGAAGATTAGATTGAGAGAAATCATTTGATCGAGGAAATCTACTAAGAATATCGAAAATAAAGTTCGGAAGAATGTCCTCATTGTATGATAATTGATGTTAAGATCGAGATGCGTAAATTTCAAAAACAAAATTTTTGTAAAAAGGGAATAATGTAATATCCCGTATTTTCTTTCAAACTTATTAAATATTAATTGTGATTTTAAATAATTTAGATATTATAAAAATTAATTAAATATTGAGAAATTTTGGAGGACACTTGGATCAATTGGGCTAGTGCGCCCGAGGTGCATTCGTGTTATCACCCGAATATTGGTTTGAATTTTAAAATAAAAGAAAAACTATAATAATAATAATAATATATTAAAAACAAAAAAAAAAGAAGATAGAAATCAGAGAAGAGGGTTTCGAGGATAGAGAAGGAAGGAGAAGGGAAGAGAGACAGAAGCTGCTTGAGGAGGAAGGAGAGAGACAACCGACAACGACGACGGTGACATGCGGTGAGGATGATGCTGTGTGGGAGTTGCCGTCGGCTAGAGGGTTTGAACGGTGGTGGTGATTTGCGAGGAGAGGACATCGAAGAGGTCAACGACGGTTGTCGGCAACATTATCGGTGGTGGCGTGCAGAGGTGAAGCACGATGGTCGACAACGGCCAATGGTGACTCATCGGTGACCAGCAACGGCCGTGGGTGAGCAACGACATGCGGCAAAAGTTGCAAAGAGAAAGAGAAACGCGGGTCGAGGAGCGGGCTTTGTGCGGCAGGAGAGAGAAATGGTGCCGTTTGGGCACTTTGGAGCCTCCTTTCTTCAAATCTGCAAAGTATGATATCAAGGCAAGTATCTATAAATGCCATCTTTGATTTGATTTAATATCTGATATATTTTAAATACTGTTTGAAAATTTTTACTAATATGTATGTAATTTTATCCTGTCTGATCTATTTAATCTTGATATGCAAGTGTAATTCATTGGCTAATTTGGATGCTTTTAGACTAGATTTTGTGATTTTAGAGGGTTTAATATTTTTCTAAAAATTTGAATAATTTATCGGATACTGTATATGTTTATATCAATATATATATAAGAAAATGTGCGTGAAACTTTGTATAAACCGATGCAGTCACATGCATGTGTCGGATTGTGGTCACTACATTTGAATTTGGATATTGAATATTCTAGTTAGCTCCCAACGAGGAGATTTATTTAAAATTTCTTTCTACCGGTAGGAAAGGCTTGGAAAAGTGGTCATTTCCATTTGAATGATTTGATTTGACCTTATAACATATTCGAATATCCTAATATATTTGACAAGTTTGAGGATTACATCTAAAGTTACGAGTGGCAAATAATATTGAGCAATCTTATCCATGGGTACATAGTACATGGGTGGACATGCATGCTGGCTTAATTTACATTTGATTTTGCCTAAAATTATTGAGATTATATATAACCTTTTCTCAAACTAATTTTTAAATAATGGAAACTCAAATTGGATATATGATTTGTATTTTTCTATATTGATTTGAATTGGACCTTAATTGGGATTTAAACTTTTGGACTTAGATTTGAGATTTACCAATTTTACCCATAATTGGCTTTTGGTATGTTTCATACAAATAATTTTGATTATATATTTTGATTCGAATTTTTAGAATATCTGCCGCAATACTGTTTTGAGTTTTACGCACGCTATTGGATTATCTGACTATCAGATTTTACCCCACATTACAAGCTGATCAGGCATTTGATTTGGATTCGAACTCGCATTCGGACTTGGACTTGGACTTGGATTAGACTAGGAATCGACTATTTGCCTATTAGATTCACTCCGGATAATTTCGGTTATGTTTATATATATATATACATGTTCCGATGAGGATTATTTTTCAATTTGGATATTTATTTTAGATTTAGATATTTAATTTGAGTACGAGACTACCATTAAATTTTGGATCTTGGATTTCTATTTGATTCATTTTATCTGTAATTTGAATTTATTCTCTCATTTGAATAGATTTTATCTATTAAATATTTTCTCTAATTTATTAGACTTCTTTTATTTAAATATGATAATTGTTAAGTATTAAGTTTATTTTTCCTATTTTATTCCTTCAGAGTAAAATATTCAGATGCATTGTAGGAGTATTATCGTGATTTGTCAGTCATTCATCTGATTTGGTGAGTTTTGGTTCTATTATGGTTTAAATTAGCATTTGTATGATCGGATTATGGAATTAACCGGGTATAGGCCCATAGTTATATTTTAGGAACAGTTCAGATATTATATTGTATTTGATTATAATTTTTAGTTAAATTGTTACATCCCTTACGATAATTGTAGAGTAGGTCGTATTTATTTTGTCCAGACGGTTATCCGATGAAGTCTTGTGTAAATTTAATTTTATTGAGTTGTATATTTTGTGGTCACACCCGGAATTGAAAATTATAAGAATAATAATTAAAATATATTTAATTATTTAAATTAACCTACTTGGTCCGAATTCATGATAATATGTTTGTTGTGAATTATTACTTGTTTCCTCGCGATTCAAATAAGTGATTCGAGTCCCGACAAGTGATATCAGAAACAAGTTATTTGTACTATGTATCAAACCTCATTTGAATCGATGGAAGTGGGGAACAAAATAATTTATTTGCATGGCACAAATTATAATATTTGGAGGAGCAAGATGAAAGATTTATTATTTATAAAAATAATACATCTTTCGGTATTTGTTACGCAAAAGTTTGAGTCAAAATCTGATGAGGAATGAGCTTTTAAATATGAATAAGTTTATAACTATATTCGATAATTCATGGATGACAACGTGTATAATCAAATTCGGAATGAAACGAACAAAATACGGTGTGGTAGAAGCTTAAGACGCTTTATACTTTAAAAATCGGCAACAACAAATTATACCACTTGATGAAACTGATACAAGTGAGGTACAAGGAAGACATGTCTATCACCAATCAAGTGAATGAGTTTTAAGAATGTGTTGACCAATTAAGTAGTATGGGTATTAAGTTTGATGATGAATTGTTAGACTTGTGGCTATTGACTACCTTATTGGACTTTTGGAAGATGATACGGATTACCATAACCAATATAGTTCTGAATAGTATAGTAACTCTAGAAATAGTAAAAATAGTAAAGATGAGATGTCGATTATGAGTCTTCTTAAATAAGGAGATGAGATGTGAAATAAGATTATAGATCAAAACAGTCTACGAAAAAAATGGATCTTAAAAAGTATTATTGCAATTAAAACTCCGAAATACTAGATCTCTAGTCAAAACGAGATGAGGAGAGAGCCTCAATTGTTACCAATAGTGACCTTTGATTGGTGTGTAAAGAGAATAAATGGGCGATGGTGGGCTCCTCCACATCACGTGAAGAATTTTTCATATGAAATAATGATTTTGGAGTGTTGGAGATGGATAATGAAGGCAGATCCCGAATTATCGGCTATGGTAACGTGTGCCTTATCACCAATAACGAGACCAAGTTGCTATTGAAGGATGTACAATACGTCCTAAATATTTAGCTAAATCTAATTTCAATAGCCAAACTTAATGATGAAGGATTCTGCAATACATTTTAAAAAGAGGTAAGGCAACTAGAGAATCTCTAGTAATTGCTCGGGGAAAGAAAACTTTTAACTTGTATATGTTGCAAGCTTCTATTTTAGTTGAAAATGTGCATGTTGTTAGAGGTGAGTAGTCTTCAAATTTATAGCACCGACGTTTGAGTCACATGAGCCAAAAGGGGATGACCTGTTTAGTTAAGAAGGACTTCCTTCGGAGTATAAAGAAAACTAAGTTGAAGACTTGTCCTCATTGCATAGTAGGAAAGTAATAGCGAGTTTCGTTTCATGGAAACTCGTCCACAAATAAGGCCGATCATCTTAAATTGGTCCACACCAACATATGTGGCCTTCTCAAAGTGAAGACACTTAGAGGAGTACTGTAATTTATTTATATATTGTTAATTATTCAAGAAAACTGTGAGTGTATCCGTTGAAGTTGAAGGATCAAGCTATTGACATCTTTGAATAATTTCATGCATTGATTAAGAGGTAAATGGGAAAGAAGTTAAAATGTATTTGGAATAATAACGGGAGTGAGTATATTAGGGAATTTGATATGTATTGTCGAACCCACAAAATTCAACACCAAAGAATTCTACCGAAAATATCGCAAATAAATAGTGTGGCCAAACGGATAAATAGGATGCTGATGAAGAGAGTTCATTTGTACTTTTGGAGGCGAAATTCCTCGGTTCATTTTAGGAGAAAGCCTTAAATGTCATGGCTATGTTATCAACCTATCACCAAGTAGTTCACAGAATGAAAAAGTTTCAAAGATGGTATGGTTCAAGAAAGAAGTATTTTATGACTATTTATGCATATTTGGGTGCAAGGTCTTTATTCATATCCCTAAGGATGAGAGGTCCAAATTAGAATAAAAAACAAGACAATACATTTTTCTCGACTATGAGGAAGATGATTTGGGATATTGGTTTTACAATCAGATATAGAAAAACTTGTTCGATTAAGAGATGTGGTGCTCATAAAGGACAAGACAATTGAAGATATTGGCAAATAGGTGAAGGCCATTTCCAACAACGACAGCAGCTTGGTTTGAGATACTAATCTTAAGTCCTTGATAACGGTGTTTGTTTGTAATAAAGTCGGTAATCAAGGTAATGTCAAAGACGAAGAAGACCGTGGGATTCCTACTTTTGATGATAATGATGATACCTTCCTCATGATGTTGCTTGACCCATCAAGACTATTCCCTCTAACGATTCACGAGAGATTGAAGGCCTTCTATTTGTCTATTGGTTGATGAATATGTATTACTTATCGATGGAGATGAGTCTAAAAATTTTGAAGAAATTATAGAGGATGAGCACAAAACAGAGTGGATGGAAGGTATGCAAGATAAAATGAAGTCACTGCAGAGAGGAAAACTTGAAGCTTGCCAAAGCATTACTGGGATGACGATAATTACCCCCACACAGTTGTGAGAGAAAATTTATTGGATTATGGGTCACTTCCGTATGAATTTATACCTATTTGACATATCGTTTGATGGTTTGGACGAAATCATACGGATACCGTACAGATATCATGAATATTCCAAATTAGAATATATTTGATTATCTATGAATAGAAAATTGTACAGATATCATGAATTCTCTAAATTAGAAAAATTTTGATTCTGTTTGATTATAAAGTATTTTATTTTAATTTTATTTAAAAAATGTTTTGTGAGATTTTATTAGAAAAGTGTGACATATTATATCCTAATTCTAATATATTATTAATTAAGAAATTATATTTATTTTTTAATTAATTTATGATAAAAATTTTATATAAGAATTCTAACTCTAATATTGAAAATATATAATCAAGTAAGCATTGATGAGTTGAGAAAAAAAGAAAAGAAAGAGAAAAAGAGAGAATATGAAGATTTCAATATCCAATTGAGTTCAAATCGTATTTCGATTTTCACCGACTTTGGGTATACTATTCTTGAAATTGTAAAGAATGTATTAACCAATCATATTTCTACTCTTTCATTTTATACTCATTGTTACTCAGTCTATTTATTTTAAGATGTTTAATTTTTATATTTGTAAAATTTATGTAACCAAACTGATTACATAATAAAGATATTTCAAGTGTATCGTTCCGTGATTTTTTCTTGTCATTCTTAAAAGGATTTTTAATGTAAAAATTACGTTTTATTTTATTATTACTAATTATTGTGTAGTTGTTGTGAATTATTATTATTTTTCTCATGGTTCAAATAAATAGTCTGAATCCCAACAATAAAGACAGAATATTGCACTCTCTTATTAGTAATGGCATCGTTTAATCTTGATATTGAACAAGAAAATGCCATACATCGTATATATGGCATGATATCGTATATATTCATCTATATTACTAGACCCATAAAAAAATAAATAGATAAATAAAATATTATATCAAAACAAATAAATAAAGAGTGATGCTTAGGGGAAAAAAGTCATAGCACAAGCCTGAAGTCATAGTATAAAATTTTCTCCGCTTTGATAATCATCTAGGCATTTGTTTCCAAACCAACCAATTGTTGGGTTTCAAACCCCTTATTTAAACCAAGTGAAAATATTTGATAATGTACAACAAATTAATAATAATAATAAATAATAAAGAATATAAAATTTTATGTAAAAAACTTTATTTTAAATCAGTGAGAAAATCACAAGATTATACGACTAAAATATCAATTATGTGATATGTTCGATTACACAAGCAACAATCAATGCAAGAATACAATTCTTTATAATCAATGAGTAAAAGCAAGAAAAAAGAGAAAACACACAACCTATAAAATGTCATTTTAATTTTAAGAATAATGTATCCAAAATTGTTAAAGAATAGAATTTGATTCAGAACTCAATTAGATGAGCAAATCTTCATCTTCCCTTTTTTCTTTCTTTTTATTCTCTTTTTCTCATTGTACCGGTGCTCTAATCTTAGATAATCGCAAAAGTGTCACTCTAAAAATTGCATCACAGCTTTTATATCAGAAATAGTGCTTAAGCGTTTGTTAGATGTGCATTGCGCATGAACTTATTGTAATCGGCGCACATTAGGTGCTGAGTATTCTGGACAAATTCTACTCGTGTACCCTTTGAGAGCTCTTTAGGCAACCCTAGTCTGACTAATGTACGCATATGCACCTCTCAAGCGCTCCTTGAACACCCTTAATATAAAATCGGCGCACATGCGTGAATAAGGCGCCTATTGTGCGCCACTCAACAATTTTTCTCCGATTAAACACAAGCACGTGCCTCATCATGCATGCCATCGAACAATGCGCCAAAATGAGTATAAGACTTATAAGAAAGTGACTCATGATCCAATACCAACAACAAAAAGAACAAAATGCAACTACCTTATGCATTGGGGAAAAAAAAGCATGAACTCCCATGATATATGAATCAAACCACTTTTTAATCAAATATATGCAATCTTATCTTAAATTATGCTAACCCGATTCACCAATTATAGTAGTGAAAGAAGGTTCACCAGAACTAGTTGATTGATACGGCACATGACAAACAGCAACAGGCATATTCAATGGAAGAGTAGGCATGGCAGCCTCAAAGTTAACTCGAATCACCTGCCTCACCGACGGCCTTAGATTTTGGTCGGAGTGCGCACACCATAGTCCCACGACGATCAAACATTCCGCCTGCTTCTCATCATACACCTTCTGCAGTTTTTTATTCAACTGATGCGAGCAGTTCCCCCTTTCCGTCCGCACAGATCCCAAGCCCACTCGACCAAACCCTTCGCGGGCTCCTCGCTCACCGGCAGATGAATCGCCCTTCTCCCGATGGCAATCTCCAAGACGACAACACCAAAACTGTAGACGTCTGACTCCTTGCTAGCTTTGCGGGTGCTTATGTATTCAGGAGCCATGTAGCCCCATGTTTGGTCGTGGTCCAAGAGGGCGCACAAGTCCCCGAGCGCATTGAAGCCCGAGAGGACAAGACGTTGCTCGATTTGATGAGGGAGGATCCCACCCTCGTGAAGATACAAGGAAAGACAAACCACAGTATTTAACGCGGAAACCCTTCCCCGAACCAAAGGGAAAACAGCATGGAGACGAGTATGAACTCAGAAATCACTAACCAATGTGAAAAAATTAGGTTACAACAACCTCTCGTCACGCAGTCTTTACACCCAAGAAGCTAAAAAGAAAGCTCTTTAGGTCGACGCTTGAAGACACCAAGAAAACACTCTTGTTTTCTCTTGATTAGAAAAGTTCTCTCCGCACTGCACTCCTCCTTAGTTGTTCCACAATAGCCCTTTTGCTCTCTCTCTCAAGATTGCTCTCTCAATCTTGGATGCACTCTCTCACACACCCTACACCTCACGTACTGCACCTCCACAAGTATATAGGCAAGGGGACTTCCATATGTATCATGGCGTGACACGTGTCACCCAAGCACCGTCCCGGCAGCTGGGCCAATTGTGACTCCACAGATGAATCTAGCCCTTCTGGATCAAACGGTGGCATTGGTGGTAGCATTGTAAATGAGACGACAACATTCTGCTATGTATGCTAGCAAAACTTATTGTTGATTCAACAAGCTGAAATGCCGCCCACTAGCTCTGCGACTTGCCCCTTGCTGATGTCGCGTTTGACAATTGGGCCCCGGAGCCCTTGTCCATATGTGATTCAAGGAGTCCTCGTCCCACCTCTTGGACATGATGCCCCATGTCCCGGACACCTAAGAAGTCCCCGGACATGCCAAAGTCCCCAGGACAGCCTCTCGGACTCGAGAAGTCCCGGACATGTCAGCCTCTGGGAAGAATAAAAATAAGAGAATAGAGAAAAGAAGTGGTCATGATAAATGGACTCCCGGACACGTCAGCCGCGTCCATTTGTCTCCACAAGTCAATGGACACATACACCACAAGAGAGTATTTTAATTATAAAGACACACCTAACTCATGGACAGTCCCCGAGCTTAACATTGAAACCGAAGTCCAGCATGATGTTGCTCGATTTGATGTCGGGGTGCACCACACACTGCTCCCACTCCTCGTGAAGATACAGCAGGGTGGAGGCAAGCCCGAGAGCCACTTTGTACCTCACAGGCCAAAAAAGCGGCAGCTTTCTTCCCAAAGAGATGAGCGTCGAGGCTGCCGTTCAGCATGAACTCATAGACGAGTATGAACTCAGCTGATTCGTGGCACCAACCAATGAGCTGCACCAGATTCTGGTGTCTAGGCCTGCAAATGATCTTCACCTCTGTCACGCACTGCATTTTCCCCTGTTTCGAAGTGCTTGAGATTTTCTTCACAGCAACCGCCATGTTTAGGTCGATGAAGTAACCCTTGAAGACACTGCCGAAACCTCCTTCCCCCAACTTCTTTTGATTAGAAAAGTTGCTCGTTGCTGAAGCGAGCTCGGCATAAGAGAACCTTCTTGGCCCTGCTCCTCTTTCAAGTTAGTTGTTGAATGAGGTTGAAGCTCTTGCCTTGGCTTTTTCCTTCCTCATCTTCCTCTGCCTCCAATATATTAGAAAAAATATTATTCCTCCGGCCACCAAAACTCCAATAGGTACTGTCAAAACCCACAAGTAATTTGATCGTCTTAGAATTACTACCATATGTATCTTTTACTTCCAAATTTGAGCTGAACTCCCAAGATTGAAGTTGGTGTTGCTCTAGATATATATGCCGTGGCAGCTGAACATCCAATTGTGACCCATTCTGGGAGAACTTTAGTAAGATTGATTTTTTAAGATATGCTAGAATTCTTTGCGCAATTTGGATCAAACCTGTATGACCAAAACACACTAAAATTATTGGTGGTAGCATTGTAAATGATCCAGGCATCAGTAGTATCTCTGCTATGTATGCTAGCATTCCAAGGGGTATATACAGCCAATGAAATCGAATTGTTGTTGATTCCAACATGCTGAAATGAAGGATCCCATTCCGGATTGGGAAAATAGTCAAACTCAACTACAATCATTTGATTACAATGGGAGTCCGATGTCGTCGTGTTGAATAGGCCCAAAAAGCCTCCATCAGAATTAGGTGGGATCTGAAACCAACAGGAGCCATAAAAAATGCAACGCCATGGCCGTAGATAGACTGGTTCAGTGTATCAATGAAGAACGAGAAATGAGTGGTGAAGTCCGAAATAGTGCCAGAACACGAGTCCCAAATATGCACCCTCTCAGCATAGGTGATTAGAACAGCATGGTAGAGATAATTAACTTTGTTAAACTCAATGGCTCCAAGAGAGTTTACGGCATCTCCTTGCTAAAATATGTCGGATGAATGCGGATCAAAACGCAAGAGTTGGAACGAAACTGGGTAAGCACTGGGAAGAATAAAAATAAGAGAATAGAGAAAAGATAAGATAGAGAGTTAAGCTTTTTGTGATAAATGGATTTTGTGAGAGGAAAAAGTCAGCAATTGATAAATACTTATTTTTTATTTGTATTCCTACTTATTTCTTATTATTTTCAATAATTTTTATTTAAATTACATAATTAAATTATATATTTTAATTATAAAGATTTTATTTTTTAAAGAAAAATTTTTGGAATAAAAGTAAGCAAATTGACCATATAGAACCTTCATTTTGTCAATCTATTTAGCCAATTATAAAAATATGGAGAAGATGAGCAAAGTCAATATTTTGAAGGGTTAAAATATAAGTATATATTTCAAAATATATATATATATATTGATGGGTCTTGTAGTATCCTGGGCCAACATAGATCCAAGCTCAATTATCAGCACGATAAGGGGCCCAAGAAGCGGCAAGTCCAGCCTCAGCAAGAAGATCCATCCGGCCCAATCTAAGGGCCGTAGCGGCAACCAGAACGAAGCCATTGAGCGGCGGGTACAAGTAGGTAAACATTAACTGCCCAACCGATGGCGCAGTCAGACGGACTAATCCGAAAGGCCATTGGGCAAGCAGCTAGCAGAGCGGTCAAAGCACGCACGTGCAGAGCGCCCCCTACAGTCACGTGATGGTTGCTATAGGGGACCACTCACGACCTCCTTCTCGCAGCAAGGCGAAATCTGACACTGTGGCTCCCGTCAACATCCTAGTAGCCAACAAATCATAGTGGGACACCTGTCGACCACCTTGGTGCCAATGTTTCCTCCATGAAGCACTATAAACTCCTTCACCCTTCACAAGATGAAAAGAGAGGGAGGACTGGTGGGGTGAAAAGAAGACTCGGAGAGAACAGGGAAAGAGCAACAATGCTTTCCTGAGAGCAATTGTCTCTAGGGCGAGCAACGCCCAGTAGAAAGCGATTCTCAGTGGGAAAAAGACCACAAACGAGACTCAAGAGCTAGCAAAGAACCAGACCCTCTTCCCTAGCACAGCTCTCTCGCATCCATAATGAGCCACTCTCTACCGAGTGCATTCTATAGTGAACCACTCCCCATCGAGTGCATTCATAGTGAGCCACTCCCTGTCGAGTATGTCTATAATGAGCCACTCCTCACAAATGCAATCCTAGTAAGCCACCGACCGCGTGCAATCACAAAAGAGTCCAGTCCTCCTTCCTCTCCAAGCTGCCCTCACATCGGGTGCACCTACAAAAGCCAATCCTCCTCTTACATCTCCCATTTACATACAATTCTATATTATCTAATATCCTCATTATATCTTTTTATCTCTTATGAAAGGTTTTTGACTTAAGTGTCGAAAGATAAATCGGAGAGTGAGTTCGGACCTGGTCACTTCAACCCCCTTTATGAGGAGGCACCCCTTCTCTCGAGTTATGGGGCTATTTTGTCGAGTTCCTTAGAGAGAGTTGTCACGTGCCCCTAGGTATTCTCTACCTACCCACCTATGCCAGTTTCAGGTACATGTACCCTTTTATTGAAGGTCATTTGAGCTTTTTCTGGGAATATGGCATGGGTTACTTTAGCGCCGTAGTGCCTCGTAGTCAAACATTGGCTTAAGGCATTTTCTTTACCCCTTCTTACCCTAAAAAGGCGGAGTTACCTTGCGTTATTAAACCAATAACCATCTTTTGGCTAATCTAAACCTCCTCCGTCCTCGGGACTAACAAGGGGTAGCACAAGAATATTCACCGGTTGTCCATAGACTATTCCTTTTGGCCCGATCTTAGACCTTGACTCACCCTCTATGGACGAACCTTGTAGAGGAACCCTTAGGTTTTTGGGGCATTAGATTCTCACCAATATTTATGTAACTCAAGCCAGCATTCTCGCTTCCGCTTCATTCACCACGGCTCGCGCCGGTACTTCCCCCTAAGGCAAAAGGCTCCCTTACTAATGTATTTTTACATCTTATAGTTTCGACAAATCACTTAGCCCCATTTATCTTTAGTACAAGAGCGCTCGATTAGTGAGCTATTACGTACTCTTTTAAGAGTGGCTGCTTCTAAGCAAACCTCCCGACTATCCCTACACCCCTACCTCCTTTATCACTGAGCGGTCATTTAGGAACTTTAGCTGGTGATTCGAGTTGTTTTCTTCTCGATGATGAAGCTTATCCCCCATCATCTCATTGGCTGACCTTGACCCCTGTTATTTGGAGGTCATACAAGAGCCAGTCCTCCTCTTATATCCCCCATTCATATGAAATTCTGCATTATTTAATATCTTCTTTACATCTTTCTATCTCTTACAAAAGATTTCTAACTTGACCATCAGAGGATAAATCGGGAAGTGAGTCTCGCCAATCCTCTGACCTTTCATTTGTAATTTGTAGTGCGCAAGTTCTAAGTTACCAGCGACGGAGATCGGAATTACTCTAGTTTGATCCACTGTGGAAGATCGGGTGGTTCCTAATTCATATTATAATCCGAGAATCAAGGACACATTGTATATATATATATATATATATACTAAAAAAGGAAAAAAGAAAAAAAGAAGAAATAAATAAATAAAGTTTTAAAAAAAAAAGAGTAAAATTGGAGGAGAGTGAGGCAAAGTTTGCCAGGAGGGAGTTTGCCGAAGGGCAGAGGAAGAGAGGATATACATACATAAACAGTAGCTGTGTGAAGCAAAGGAAGGAGAGCATAAGAGAAAAAACAGAGGGATAGCAGCGCGCGGGTAGACGAGCGGAAGGAGAGAGAAAACGGGGAGGGGAAGTTTGGTGGATATTTAGGGTGTTAATTGTTGTTCACAAATTTAATATTTTAGTATGATAAGTTTTGTTCAAATTTATCTTTATGTATCTGTAAATTTTAATTTAATATAAAATTTATTTTTAGATCAGTTTGGCTCTATCAATTTTATACTGTTCGTCATTTATTCTCACTTGTTGGTTTAGTTTCGGGTTGATATTAAATCTCGCGATTTCACTTAGCGTTGTACTGCAAAAATCAACACATTACGAGAGCAGAAGAGAAAAGGCAGCACGATAGCAGCGCACGGGTAGACGAGCGGGAGGAGAGAAAAAAAACAGAGGGGGGAAGTTTGGTGGATATTTAGGGTCTTAGTTGTTGTTCACAAATTTAATATTTTAGTATAGTAAGTTCTATTTAAATTTATCTTTTTGTATCTGTAAATTTTAATTTAATATAAAATTTATTTTTAGATCAGTCGGCTCTATAAATTTCATACCGTTCGTCATTTATCCTCACTAGTTGGTTTAGTTTCAAGTTGATATTGAATCTTGCAATTTCATGTAGTGTTGTACTACAAAAATTAACACATTACAACCAATCATCGAAATTATCTAACAATTTTATATTTTTGTTATTTAATTTTATACATTTTATTTTCTATCTTTTTATTATCAGAGTCTTGAAAGGTTGAGCTACAACCATTCTTTAAATTTTATATTTCTATTATTTAATTCTTATACTTTATTTACTATCTTTTTTTATTTTAAGCCTTTGATAGCTGAGCAACCACCGCTCTTTTAATTTTATATTTCTATATTTTAATTTTCTTTACTTTAATTTCTATCACTATCGGATGATATAGTCACTATAAATAATTTAATTTTCAGCAATTTCAAATTTTATTATTTAATATTTTATATTTTTTAGTAAATTTGTGGTCTAACCATAGATATTATAGTCATTCCGATTATCACCAACTTAATATTTGAACTCTTTGTTAATATTTTTAAAATATAAAATAATTAAAAAATTAATTTCGCGTAAAAAATCAATTCTCTGTAGATACGATATTTAACTTATCAAAAAAATTATACCGAATCTTCATGCATTTACAAGATTAAAAAAGCACCATATCTATTGATGTTCGATCAGCCATCACCAACATAGTAAACAGAGTGGAAGAGAGAGAGGGACGATGGCACTAACAAGGTGAACTACTGATGATTCTAGTATTTCTAATAACGTTGCTTGTATATGTGTATGTTATCAGTGAAATAGCAGTATTATACTGTACCTTGATAGACAAGTCTCAAATACATATTTTATTTCATATTATTTTATTCTATGCCAGTGCAGCTGCACTGGAAGAACACCATATTATGAGAATCAGAAAACAAGTAAAGATTGTAGATAAGCAACCAACAAAATGGTGTTCACCATTAATAAATAAACCTGAAAGCGATAAGCATGATTAATGTGAAAGCTAAAACCAGCTTTATTCATCTTCTGTGATGGTCTCCGAAATTGAAGTGTGAACACAAATTTTTATATGGTCGATTAACATGGAAAAAATGATCAAATATTGATAGTTGACTTCAAGTAGCTGACATCTGGAACGAAGCCATAATCAGTGGGGACTTTTGCAGAGCTATCCTTGTTTTCTATTCAATAGTCACCACAATATTCCCTCCAAAGTCCTACGTGTGTTCCTTATTTTTATATTTTCAAGTCATTGGATAGATCATTTCATCTTTTATAGTTTTGGCTTGCTGTTGATCAAAATTTTTAATAATCAGAACCCACTGGAGAGAACTGGAATACTAGGAAAAAGAACAAAATAACCATGCCTCTTCTCAATCTTGGAGATCAATTAATCATTTTGAAGTGTTTATCTGACGTCAGTCCCCCATTGTTGAAATAGCTCTTCAAGGGACCATGTTTCTGTCTATTTGTCAGGTTGTTTTCACATAGGCTGTAACCCATTAGATCATTAGTCATATTTAATTTTACAATTCAATTTGCATGGCCTAAAGGGTGAGCATTTGAACTTTGCAAGAATCTAAATGCAAGTAACAGTAGCAACAATTTCACCTAAGAAGAATCAAAAGGCAAATTAGATTTGCATGAATGATGAATACATGGAGGGCTAAGCATGAGCAGCTTTTGATAAATACTGAAAATTACACTTCTATCCCCTCTTATTTACTATTATTCTACCTCACGTCTTGCAAGGGAAAAAAAAGGAAAGAAGATCGAAAGAAATAAAAGAAAAACAGAAGGAAAGAAATGAAGGAAAGAAATAAAGGGAGTTTTGAGGGGGGGAGGGAATGGGTAGGATTTTAGGGAGCCGTGAGGTAGAATAGGACAGGGAAAAGGTAAGTTTTTTTTTGGATTTTTTTTTTTTTTTTGTTGTTTTTCTCGTATAATTATCGAGTTGTAAGCATTAGTTGTTAAAAGTTTTCTCATTTTTCATTAGTGTAATTATGCAATTTTTCGATCAATTGCTCCCAATTTCGTTCCGTTACTCATTTATTCGGTAAGCTCATTATTAATGCAATTTATTTATTTTTCTATGATTTAAAGTTTTGTTTTCTTAATTATTGTACTACCTATTTTATTTTATTTATTATTGTTTTCGCTTACATCATTCGCCCACTTTGATAAAGGAGTTTTTTTTTCTTAATGCTTTCCGGAAGTTATCTCTGTTATTTAATTTTTATTTTAGTTTTTACATTATTCTTCATTTATTTTTTATGGTCACTAAGTATTAATCTTAGGAACATATTTTTTTTTTAAAAAAGTAAAATTTTCCAGGTTAAGAGTCCCAAAAATTTTCTTTCTTCATGCCACATACTAACTTTTTTAATATTCAGTGTTTTCTTCTAATAAATCTAATTTGTTTTAATTTATTTTTTTTCTAAAGTTAAAATTTTCAATATTTTCTACTTGTTTTAATCCTTTATTATTTAAAGTTATTAATTTTTATTTTATTTTTGCATTATTTCATAAAAAATAAAACATTCTAAAATCCAATCCTTTGATTTTTATTTTTTTAGATGTTGCTTCTCTCGGTCCGAATTCTCTGACGGATCGGAGAGCCTTCAATTCTGCACCTGGCTCGGGTCTCGAATGAGTCCGATTTCCACTCTCCTTAACCTAAACCCTGCACAACAAAAACTACAAATAAGAAGTCAAAGATCGACGGGATGTTCTCCTACCGAAGATATTCCAACATTCAAGTCAAATATCTTCCATAATAAATGAAAAGTGTAGGAGTTAAGTAAAGATATGGTGGGGAATGAGATGATGCAAAGATACAATGGTTATGAGCCGTTGTAGGAGGCTAGGCTCCTTGGTTTGCACTGCAGGAAGTAGTTTACTAAGATTGCTAGATATAGGCTTTTAGGGTTGATGGCCTTTGATCGATTTAGTGACCTAGAGTCAAGATTAAGAATCGGATCAGGAATCGGGATCCCTTTCCTGTCAAAGGAAAGAATATTTATAGGCCTCATAGTAGAGAACCTTGGGCAAGAGAATCTCCGACATGTGGCAAGCCGAGATTCGCCGGCCGCTGACCGCTGGTGACAACTAGTGGTATCAATTGTCATCTTACGGTGGCATGGAGATCGTTATCGGGTGTTGACCATGCTTGGTCTACTAGTCGCGCAAGGATTTGCTGAGTGGCTTAGGAGGGCAACGTATGTTGTAGCTTACAGTGCTAACTTTCTCCTCATTGGCTAGCATTATTTGAGCTGACTCCTGCCATATGCAGTCACCTTAATGGGCTACAGTGGTGCGCTGATTGGCCACTGCTCTGGGGCATCACATGGGCCACTCTCTCGGATCTTTTGGGATTCACGAGAATTTAGGCCTTACCGCTCCTGGCCTATTCCGAGATGGACCCAACACTAGCCCCCATGCCTGGGGACTGTTCAAAGCCGAGGCTTGGCATGTCCGTGGTGGATCTAGCTGGCTACCCGCATGGCCCTCCTCAAGATGCACTGGTTTTTGTCTCTTCATGGTGTCGCTCCGTCCCTACTCAAATATGCAGCCTTTTCAGCAGTCGTAGAAATTCAGAGCCCTGTTGGGGAAGGATTCGCATCCTAGGTACGAGCTCCGCATTGAAAGCTTTTCTATTTCTTGATTGATGGCCATCAGAGGGCGAGCTCGCTTGGGAGCCCTAGAGACCCTTGCACTGCTAGAAATTGGGGAGTTCCCACACTCCAAGGATCTAAGTTCGTTCCTTAGCTGGTGAAACAATGGGGAGTCTGTGGGGTGCACCATGGTCTAAGGAGCTCCGGACAGGAATCGGATGGACTTGTGGCAGACCCATAGCTGTCCCTGAAGTCTGTCGTCATGATCTTTTCAAGGGCGCTTCCTTGTACTAACGAGGGTGGTTTGGCCACTTTGCTTCCTGGGCTTCTTGCTCCTTATTATATTTTTGCTTTTTTGTACTTTTACTGTCGCAAACCTTGTACTTTGTAAAGAAAAGTTTCAATAAATAAAAGTAGTAATTTGCCTTTTATGTCTGATGCATCAAATCTTCTTTTTGTCATTTCGCAGGTTATGACTCAAGTGCAGTGGGGCCCTCTCGCAGCCACACATGCTTGGCTGTTTGCTTGTGAACGCCTGGTCGCCTTCGACCTGTCCCGCCAGAGCCATCCCTCAAGCCCAAATGGGGACTGTTGATGGGAGGACCTAAAGGGCATTAGTCGCCAGCTTGTTCTACCTTAGGGGAACGAGCGCTATTGACGGTTGTCACATCAATCAAAAGTACTAGCACATTTATTACGCTGGAAACCCTGGGGTCATTGCAACATAATGGCTTTCCTTAGAAAGGTGCAATGCTTCAAGGTGCCGCCACGTGGAGGGACTCCATTGGTCAGTTGAACATGTCACATTATTCAAGGGATGCCGTTTCCCGGTAGGGTTCTGGTTACTTAAGCGGCAAGAATCCCTCTAGGTTTTACATCTATTGGTCGCTTAAAGGCACAAAATCTCATTCTACAATTGTCCTTTTTCCCTCTTCCTCCACCGTAGTGACGTCGATGGCGAGATCGTTTTCTTCCTCGGAGTTTGAACTATCCTCTAAGGAATCCAAACGGGACGCACATGCCTTAAGGGGTCATGACGAGGCTGTGCCTTTCGTAGCAATAGTAGAGGGTTGTCACTCAGAGCCTTCTGTTATCGGGCAGATGAGGTTTCTGAGGGCACCACCGGGTTTCGAATCAAACGAGGCGTCTGCCTCCTCCTGGATCCAAAAGCCTGAAGGAGCTCACCTGTCACTTCGTCATGTCCTCAAGGCAGTGGAGGATATGGAGGCCAGAGTGCAGGTCGCTGTCGGAGAGGTTGAGCAAACTTGGGCTCGAGCGGCTCACTTTGAACAAGCGTAGTCAGAGGCGGAGGCGAGGGTGTCACAACTGGCTGGCGCTAGTAGGCTCAAAACAAAATTCTTGCTCTTCAAGAGGAGCTCAAGAGACACGGGCGTGGCTCAGGGAGGAATACGTCGTCCACGCGAGGCAGGAAGCTGAATTGAGGTCGAGAATCAGGTTGGAAGAGCTGGCTCCTTTGCTGGAAAGGAGATTCCAAGAAAGTATTCGACTTAGCTGAAGAATAGCTTCATTAGCGGAACCAAGCTTTCGCGTCAGACTCCTGGACTCTTGGAATTCAGGTTCTAGGACGCGTGCGGAACTAACAGAGTTCATGACTCCCAACCCCTCAGAGCCCAAAGGCGGCAGATAGTTGTATCTTGCGGCCACCTTCCTCTATAAAGAAACCTTATCAGTAAAAATTCTTAATAAAATTCCATTACTCGACTGAGCAACTGGTTTATTGCTATTTGTTGTTCGAGTGACTCATTTTTCCTTTTGGTTCCGAGCTCGGGAAAGGCTGCTGCTGCCACTTTTGACAGCCAGAATCGTCGCATTAAATGCGGATGTGACAGTCGGGATTCTGGTAGGCGGCTGCAGCATTAGTGGGGTAGCAGTCTGCAAGACGCTATGATGGGCTGCTGCGAATGACGTCTGGTGATACGTTGAACAGGCGCATATCATGACCATCATTTAGGATGTCCTCTGTGTTTTCCTGTGCGATGCCACTTCACCTTCCCAACGTTGCCTATTTAAGCATCACCCCCTTGTCTTTCGATACTCTGCGTCTTCCTACACTGAGAAAGTCATGGCCAAGAAGAAAAGTTCTCCCTCTTCTTCCCGCACGATTCGCCATGGAGTTGGTGACATCATGTTCGTTTTGTCGGCGAGTGCCGTCATAGCCTTGATGGTCGATTACGGCATTCCTTGTGATTGGGTCTATCTTCCCCCTAGTCAAACTGGAAGGGCAAACGTACCCTCGGAGGGCTTCATCATCATCTACGAGCATCACCTGAGAGGGGGGTTTTGCTTTCCTATGTAGGTTGAACTGCATGGGATCATCGACAAGCTGGGGGTTCCCATTGCACGGCTTCACCCCAATGCTCTTTGATAAATAGTTAACCTGTGCATCTTTGCTCGTCTCCATTCCTGTGCGTTCTGGTCGAATTTAGTAAAGGTAATCTTTCGCTTCACTAAGTTAGAGGATTAGGTCTCGATGTCTCCTCACACTGGTTTCCACTTTCGGGGAACGAACTTCGACTCAGTGAAGAATTGAAAAAATAGCTTCTTCTTCCTAGGGGTCCCTCTAGAGTGGGAGTTACACAACGAGTGGGGTCCAGTAAACGATTTCATTCGGAAGGAGGCGAGTGCTGAAGAGGTGGATGACGAGAAAACGCTGCTCGGCCAAATCCAAGGGAATATGGGGACATTTTCTAAGTGGGAATTTTACCTGACTTTTGATACTTTTGCCGCTGCCAAGTGAGGGCCTGTGTGTGGCGAGGCGGCTGCCACTATTGAGAAAAGGAATACCGGAGCCATTATCTTTCGGGAACCCTCAAGGGAATCCCCTGGGAAGAGTGGCTTATCGTTGTCGCTTAAGTCTTCTTCAGACGAGGAGGATGAGGCTGCCCTGAAGAGGATAAGGGCCGCCAGAGGCACTTCCACATGGAGATCACTAAGGCTAGTCGCCGAGTCGATTGTGCACGCCGGGACAACCATCTCAAAGTAGGAACCAAAATCGCAGTCACAAGAGGGGATGACTGAATGCTCCCCGATTCCCGCTATTGCATCGGAAGAGTATCAAACTCCCTTGATCGAGCTCCCTTGTGGAGGAGAGTCCTCGTCGAGCTCCTTTTTTGACCTCAAGCCTCAAGGAGCGGCTTCTTCGAGTATTGGGGCAATGGCGATTGATGTGCCAAAGCCCGAAGGGATCACCGAGGTGGATGGCCTAGAGCTCGAGCTAGAGCCCACGAAGATTTTAGAGGTTGCCGGCGCACTTGCTAGGGCATCGCCTGAGCCAACCGTCCAGGAGCCTACTACTATTGAGGAAGCCAGTGTGTTAGGACGAATCGCTAATGCTTCCGCGGCCGTTGTGATTTGGGAGGGTGATACGGTGGAGGAGGCACGCAGCAGCCGAAGCCCCCTAGCGTTCCTCCGCCCTTGGCAGCATCAGACTTTCCCAGCCCTGTGGAGGTGGCTACCAAGAGTCCTGAGCCCCCGAGAGTGCCTGCGTCGGGAGTTGCCTTTGGCTTGGCTAGCGACACAGGTGAGTTGTTCATGCAGGTATGATTTTTCTAAATTTTGCAGTTCATGTAGGTATGATTTCTCTGAATTCTACACCCCTTTGCTGTCCTACGTGTTAAGGTTATCTGGTTCCTCACTTCTGTCTATCAGTTCTTTGTAGATTTCGGAGGCATCACACTTCCTTCATGCAGCACTTTCCCAACGGGATGATCTGCTCTGCCGAATCTAGGAAGGAACCGAATGGGAGCTGGCCCTATGCATGGAGGGTGAGACCGCGGCGTTTAGGGAGGAGAATGAGCACTGAAGGGTGAGCTCCAGGTTGCGAAAGGCCAAATCTCCTACTTGGAGGGTCAGAGCTACTGAGCCTTGGCGAAGGGTTCGGCTTTCCCCAGAGGAGATGGCCTGAATGCTGGAGGCCAGATTCTGGGACGGTATTCGTATGTGTCATCGTATTGCGTTTGTCGCATACCTAGGCACTTCTGTGGGGATCTTCGACCCGAGGAATGATGGGATTTCAGAGGGCTCCCGTCTGATTGACTTCTCTGATGTGGCTGTACCTCCGAACTCCTAAGGTAGTCGGAGCTTTTGTATAGCTTTTTTTTGTGTAGTTCGAATGCAATCTTGTAGCCTTTAGCACATATGATTAATGAAAAGCGACTTTTCCTTTGGCTTTTGGCATTTCCGTGCACATGTTATGTTCTTTGGTTTTACAATCTGTCTTGTAATAGCTAAATAGTTTAACTATCGTCGCCAAGGCTTGAATCCAAAGCCATCTTGTGCTGTATTCGTCCTTTGGCTGAAAATGTCGTCGCATTTTACACGTAGTGGGATGCTCAGTTCAGCGGATCGAACATCGTCGCACGCCCGGTGGAACCACTCAAGGGTCGGCTAGGTTTTTAGGCCACAGTAGTCGGACTCTGGGCCTTAGGCCGTTGCGCACATGATACCATTTTGGGTTCGTGGCCTCGCTCAAGGCATCATTGCTCCCATGCGCATAGTTCTAGCCCATCGACCATCGTTGACTAAGGGTACTTGCTTCTCCTAAGAAGGTCGTCACATGTCTGCTGTTTAAGCCCCCTAAGGTTTCAATGGTCGTGTATCAGGGACTTCTGGAGCCCCAGGCCTATTCGCTTGAAGGCGTGTGGGTTGTTCGGCGCTGAGTCAAAGTCCGCAGTGCAATTACTTGAGGATTGCCTGGCACGGTTTCGGGGCCTCTTAGGGCCTTTACGCGCAGAGTCGAAGTTTGAGTGCGACCACTTGAGGATTTCCTAGCATGGAGCCAGGGTTTCAGGGCTGCTTAGGGCCTTTTGGTGTGGAGCCAAAGTTCGAGTGCGACCGCTTGAGGATCGCTTGGCACGGAGCCAGGGTTTCAGTTTACAGGTGGACGGAGGTCCCCGTGACTTAGGGGCAATCTACGCTGTTTTATTTTTGGAACAACAAGCATGCATGCATTCATATGACCAGTCACACAGAGATATAAAAGGAACAATTTTATTAATGAAAAATGCAATACACGTACAAGCACTCCCCATCATGTATGCACACTTTACCTAACCTTGGTGATGGATCATTGGTAGTATTTCTTGAGGGGGCAGCATTCCAGGTCTGAGGGATCAACTTGTCGTCCAGGATGCATAGCTTATACACTCCGTTCCGGAGGATCGTCAAGACAAGGAACAGACCCTCCCGGCATGGAGAGAGCTTGTTCCTGTTAGTGGTCTTCCCTGCCGCCTCTACGCTCCGGAGAACCAGATCCCCGACCTCAAGTGGACGAGCCTTCACCCGCTTGTTATAGCACCTTAAGACGCGAAGCTTGTAGGCTGTCGTCCTCAGGTGGGCCGCATCACGAACCTCTGGAAGTGGGTCTAGGTATTCGTTCAGCCTTTTAGAGTTGGTGGAGAGGTCAAAACATTCAACCCGTAGGTTGGGGAGTCCCACTTCGACGAGAATGACCGCTTCGGCTCGATAGCATAGGCTGAAGGGCATTTCCTTCTTGGGTTTCCGTGGGGTCGTGCAGTACAACTAGAGCACATAGGGCAACTTGTCAACCCAGGAGCCTCCTGCGTCCTCAAGTTTGGTATTTAATCCGTGCAACAGCATCCGGTTAGTGATTTCAGCCTGGCTGTTAGCTTGAGGGTACTCCACGGACGTATGAACCAGCCTGATGCGCAAGCTCGCGCAATACTTGGTGAACTGTTGCCGGTGAATTGAGTTCTGTTGTCAATCACTATGACCTCAGGCATCCTGAACCGGCAAACTATGCTCTGTCGGACAAACTCCGTTGCGTTCTACTCGGTTATCTGCGCCAGGGTAGCCGCTTTGACCCACTTAGTAAAGTAATCAATGCCGACGATGAGAAACTTCCTCTACCAGGAGGCCAAGGGCATTGGTATAAGGATATCGAGCCCCCATTATGCGAACGGCCACGGGGATTGCTGGCTGTGCAGCTCCGAATGTGGCCAATGGGTCAAGGTCCCATAAACCTGGCAGCTTTCGCACTTTTTAACAAACTCCATGGTGTCCTGCTTCATTGTGGGCCAAAACAAACCCTGTCGCATGATCTTGAATGCAAGATTTTTTCCTCCGATGTACGAGCTACACACGCTGAGGTGGACCTCACACAATGCGTAATCAGCCTCTTTCGAAATTAGGCATTTTAGGTAGGGGTTAAATATCCTTGCCAATATAACCTACCGTTGATGATCGTATACCAGCCTACCATCTTCCTTGTCTGCTTGGCCTCTTTAGGGTTCACCGACAGCGTTCCGTCCATCAGGTAATTGTAGTACGGGATCATTTAGTTGTCACCTTTGGTTACCTGTAGCATTCCCTAATCTGGGCAGTTGACGCTTGGGGCGACTAAAATTTCTCACATGCTCTTGGCATACTGCTTTAGGGATCCCGTGGCTACGTCCCTGGCTAACTGGTCGACTTTCCAGTTCTCAGTTCTCGAGATATGTTCAATTTTGAAGCTCTCAAGCACCCGAATCTGGACTTTCGCCTTCGCCAAGTATTTAGCAAGCTGCAAGTTCGACGCCTCAAAGGCTTCTTGGATTTGGTTGACCACCAACCCTAAATCACTGCACACGACTAGTGCCATCACAGAGTATTCCCTAGCCAGTCGGAGCTCTACGAGAATGGCTTCGTATTCCGCAACATTATTGGTAGCTGGGAAGGCGAGCGCAAGGGAATATTTGATCTCTGAGCCGTCCGGAGTGCCGAGCATGACTCCGACTCCGCTACCTATCTGTGTGGATGACCCATCTACATTCAGGGTCCACGTGAGAGCATCCGATGTGCCTGTGCCTTCGTCTTGGTCCTAAGTGTCAAGGACTGTGGTCACCGTCTCGACGATGAAGTTCGCTAGGGCCTGACCTTTGAGGGTCAGCAGATGTTGGAACTCCACTTTGAACTCACCCAACTCTACCGCCCATTTGACCAGTCATCTTGACATCTCAGGCTTTTGGAGGATCGCCTTCAAAGGACGATCGATCAGCATGACGATCTGGTGAGCCTGAAAATAGGGCCTCAACTTTTGCATGGAATAGATGAGGGCCAAGGCAATTCTCTTGGCGTGGGGGTAGCGAGACTCTACATCTGTCAACACTTTGCTTACGTAGTACACGGATCATTGCATGCCTTCGTATTGCCTGATGAACAATGAACTCAAAGCTGTGTCCAATACCACTAGGTAGAGATACAGATCATCGCCGTCCGAAGGTGAGTTTAGGAGGGGCAAACTAACGATGTATGTTTTCAATTCCTGAAACGCTACCTCACACTCGTCCGTTCACCGAAACTAGGATGCCTTCATTCCTTGAAGTGCCTTGAAGAACGACAGGTACTTCTCTGCAGACTTAGTCAGGAATTGTGATAAGGCGGCAAGTCACCCTATGAGTCTTTAGACTTCCTTCACAATCCGCGGGGGGCTTATGTCGAGAATGGCTTTGATTTTCTTCGAGTTTGCTTCGATGCCGCGTTGGGACACTATGAAGCCCAAGAATTTTCCGGATGTTACTCCAAACGAACACTTAGGTAGGTTGAGCTTCATCCTATGAGCCCAAAGTACCTCAAAGGTCTCTTCCATATCACAAACGTGGTTGTCGGCTACATTGCATTTGACGAGCATGTTGTCTACGTTCCTTCCGATCTGAGTTTCGAACATTTTATTCATCAGTCACTGGTAAGTTGCATGGCATTCTTCAGGCCGATGGCTATGACCTTATAACAGTACATCCCTTGGTCGGTCATGAAGGAGGTATGATCTTCTTCTTCCGGCTCCATCCTTATCTAATTGTAGCCTGAGTAGGTATCCATAAAACTCAAGAGTTCATGCCCGGACGTGGAGTCTACCAGCTGATTGATCCGAGGGAGCGGAAAGCTATCCTTTTGGTAAGCCTTGTTCACGTCAGTGAAGTCGACATACATTTGCCATTTGCCGTTACTCTTCTTCACGAGCACGACGTTCGACAGTCAATCCGAGTATTGTGCCTTACTTATGAACCCAACATCTACTAGCCTCTTCATTTCCTCTCTTGTGGCTATCAGTTTTCCGATGGAATGGTTCTTACGTTTCTACCTGATAGGTTTATGACCGGGATCGAGATCTAACTTATGGACCATTACTCTAATCGGTATCCGGGACATGTCGGCAGAAACCCATGCAAAGACGTCGAAGTTCTTTCTGAGGAAGTTTACAAGCCGTTCGCGGACTGCTGCGGCCAGGGCACCTCCAATGTGCATGCATTTCTCGAGTTTAACGGGGTCCAGAGGGACCATCTTGGTCGTCTCACCAGATTAGGCTTGCTACAAGGTAGCCTCGTCGTGGAAATCCAAGTCCCCAGCCAGTCGGTTTGGTGCTGCAGGGGCGACTTAGGCAAGTAGCACGCCCGTCCCATCACTTGGTCGTTAAGCACCCCTCACTCTGTACGAGGTCGAAAACTTCATCTTTAAATGAGGAATCGATGTTGCGGCCCCAAAAGTGGTGAGGAACTGTTGGCCTAGGATGGCATTGTAGACCGATGGCAAGTTAATGATGAGGAACGTCAACTCTCGCGTGATAATATGCAGGTAAGTTCCCATCATGACTTCTAGTTGAATCTCTCCTGCATGGGTACGAGTTTGTTATCTAGGCCATATAGAGGGCCTTCGGTTGATCTCATCTGACTCTTTTTCAATCCAAGCTTAAAGAACATATCGAGGTATAGCGACTTTTTAGAGCCTCCATTATAAATAAAAACACGTTTCAATTGGTAGTTAAAGCGTACCGTCCAAAATAAGGGTTGATAAAACAAGAGGGTCAGAATGAGGGCAGGTTATATGCATCATATAGTTGCTACTAAAGTTAATGACATCACTCCTAATCTCTGCCCTCGCTCTCTTGATGCTGGAAGCACATTCGGGTCATTCTTGACCGCTACTTTTGGTCGGCCTGGTCGAAATCATGCTGATAATGCCAACAGCAGTATGGTTCCTAGACGGCTCTTTGGCTTCGCCTTCGGAAGGCCCGAGGGCCTGCCCCAGCACTTCAACAACCACGTAAGGTGCCCTTGGCAGACCAGGTTTTTTATTTCCTTCTGCAGGGTCTGACAATCCTCCGTAGTGTGCTTCAGAGACCGATGGTAATGGCAATACTTCGTTTGGTCTCTGGCCTCCGGGTTCTTCAGTACCTTGGGCCACTTCAAGAACTTTTCATCCCTAATCTGCATCAAGATGTTCGAATCGGTGTCATTCAAGAGAGTCAGGGTCATTGGTCAGTACTCCCTCTTGGCACCCAGCTTGTATTGCAGTTGCTTCCGATGCCCTTGGAAGCAGCCACCGTCTCCGTTCCTCTTCTTCCCAACAATTGATCCTTTCGGTTGTCAGTTCGCGCATTTGGAACGCCTCGCCTTGTTGGCCTCCTCGGCCGAGATATAGGCCCGAGCGATGGCCTCAGCTTCCCGAATGGACTGCGGGTGCTGGTGTGCTAGGTGCTTGAAGAACTCCCCTACTACCAACGTGGTGATGAAGGCGCTGAGGTTCCTCTCGTCAAAGAGCTGAGGAATCGGATGGGCTTCGGTGATGAAGTGATTGAGGAATCACTTCAAGCTCTCCTCCGGCTTCTGGCGAAGACAGACAATGTGTCAAGGCTGCTTCTCCTCCCTCCTACTAGAGGCAAATTGGCTCAGGAAGCAATCGGCGATTTCATTGAAAGAGCGGATGGAATTGGGTTGGAGGCCGTGGAACCAGAGCATGGCATCCCCCTTGAGTGTGAGGAGGAAGCATTGGCACATGATAGCCTCGGTCGCCCCGTGGAGGGATGAGTGGGTATGAAAGTAGTCTAGGTAGTCTATCGGGTCCGTACTTCTGTCGTATCCGTCTAACGTTGTCATCTTGAACTTGAGGGGGAGCGGCTGAGTCCGGATGCCCATAGTGAACAATGACCTTCGAAGGTCGAGTGCTGATCGTCCGAGCTCACCCTCGAACAAGTGGTTCCATATTTTCTCCACTTGTTCCTCTATCTGGGGGTGGACTCACTCCTCTTCGCGTTAAGGAAGTCTCGGAGCTCGAGTTGTTTCAGCGGGTTATGCTGGATACGATGGCTACCCTTACGAGGTGGCCGCATACTGCACAAGCCCTCTCTTCCTGTGGTGGGCCTCCTATCGCTGCGGGAATTGAGGGGATTTCACCTCTTTGGGCTTTCCGCCAGCTCTTCCTGATTAGGAAGCTCCCAACTATCATATGGGCCCTATTGCCTAAGGCCACCTGAACCCTGGCGTCGTCAAGCCGATTTGTCCTTACCTAGGGGCTCTCGTGCCGCTCCTTCTTCATCTAGAGGTCGACGCCTGGGGCACCAGGGGAGGAGCCCTCATCCACTGTGTTCCCGTCCGAGTGCACAGCGCTCAAAACATTTGCTTCATGTCGTCTATATTGGCAGCCAGCTTGTACACGTCGGGCTCGGCTACTTTGCCAGCATGGCTACCCACTGAGAGGTTGTTGCTGCGGTCATCGGTGTCCCTCTATGGCGCTCTTGCTTGCACTCTAATGTTGATTATTTCTTACGTAAGAGGGTGAAAGTTGATGTGAGACGTTAGACTTTTTGTCACGTTCTCACAGACGACACCAATATAGCGTCCCTGGGTCCAGGTTCTCTGGTGGAGTAGAGAGCCTTCGAATTCCGTGCCTGAATCGGATCTCAAATGGGTCTGATCATCTCTCTCCTTAACCTGGGCCTACACAACACAAATTATAAACAAGAGGTCAGAGGTCGGCGGGATATTCTCTCACCAAAAATACTCAGAAACTCAAATCAGATATCTTTCGTAATAAACGGAAAGATGCAGGAGTTGAGTAAAGATGTGGTGGGGAATGAGAGGATGCAAGGATGCAATGGTTATGAGCGATTATTAGAGGTTGGACTCCTTAGTTTGTACTGTAGGGAGTGGTTCACTAAGATTACTCGATAGAGGCTTATATGGTTGATAACCTTTGATCAATATGGTAACCTAGAGTCAAGATCAGGAATCTGATTGTGAATCGGGATCCCTTTCCTGTCGAAGAAAATGATATTTATAGGCTCCATGGTAGAGAACCTTGGGCGCAAGAATCTCCGACATGTGACAAGTTGAGATTCATTAGCCACTGACCGCTGGTAGTAACCAGTGGTATCAGTTGTCGCCTTGCGGTGATGCAGAAATCGTCGTTGGGTGTTAACCACGCTTGGTCTGCTATTCGTGTGAGGATTGGCCGAGTTGCTTGAGAGAACAGCGTGCGCTGTAACATGTAACGCTGACTTTCTCCTCATTGGCTAGCATTCTCTGGGCTTACTCTTGCCATTTGCAGTCTCCTTAATGGGCTACAATGGTTCCCTGATTGGCCGCTGCTCTGGGGCGTCACATGGGCCACTCTTTCAAATCCTTTAGGCTTCACGAGAATTTCAGCCATATTGCTCCTAGCTTATTCTGGTATGGACCCAACACTAGAGTTTATAAAAGTAAAATTACGTATTTTTCATGTAGTCTCATAAATTTTAATATAGGATATAATTCTTTATGAATACCATAATCGGATAAAATACACCACATTCTCGTACACTTCTGAGAATGAATATATGTCTTTTGAGATCAGCCAGCTTTATCACTGTTCAATTGACTATTTTCCTGTCTACTATTAGACCTGTCCAAAAAAGTGATCTGCTATTAGATCTAAAAGATGTACAATGATCCTTGACATATTATCCTGCACAAAGATAGCTAAACCTGAGCCGACAAGACTTGAATCACGTCATATAAGCTTTTTTAGATGAAATAATTATATAGTCAAAAATATATATATGCTTAAATGTCAAGAAACATGTTTGACGTGATGCATCATAATTTCCTAGATATATGGTTAAATGTCAAGGGCTGTTGGATTGACTAGATTTATGCTTCGTTAATAACCTCTTGAAACGTAGTTTTAAACGAAAGGCAGAAACAATAAATTTTGATTGAAGGATTGTATATATTCTTCGTGATAACAATTGTTACAGATGAGCAGTTGAAATAAATCTTTTCAATCTAGGGATTGCGCCGAGTTAAATACGCTCAGTTAGTGCCGAATATCTAATCCAATGAGAATAATTTTACCTAAATGGTTTAAACACACTGATGTACAAGGCGCTTCAGCAGATGGAAGCTCTACTAGATCTACCAGGTTGAAATCTTGGTTCTGAACGTAGACCTCCTCAAAAATCTGTAATCAGAAGTGATTGTTCACCAACATCATTTACGTTTAAAAGTTGAAGCTCCAATAATGTTTCTTCGTTTCAGCCGAAACAGCCACTTGAACTCCGAAACCGGATCGCTTATCAGTTTTCTCGATAATGCAATCAAAAGATAATCAGAATACTTGGGGGCCGAAGTTTCAGCAGATCTCGTAGATGTTTAGATAGATGCAGCAATAATCAAGTCACAAAATTATATTTAAGAAGAGTTTTAATAATTCGTCGCTTACCAGTGGCTGAAGACGCCCGCGCGTTTTCAGGAACCCTAATTCTCAGGCGAAATTTGTGGCATTTGGACTTCATCGCCATAGTTCCGTATTGAAATTACTTTGAACTCGGATGATCCAGTTAAGAGAAAGCATTGAGAGAGAGAAAGTAGTTGAAGTTTTCGTAATTTGTAGCGCGCGCCCGAGAGAGATTGAGCAGCTGCGCTACCCTTTTTGATGCAACGGAAACGGGAATGTTTAATCAAATTAATGACGACTAAGTTTAGTTGATTGGATTCATTTAACTAATTTAAAATATTAAATATTTATAAAAATTAAAGACAATTATTTAACTAATATTTAAAATTTTTATCTTATAAATAATCTTTAAATTTATTTAAATAGAAAAATTAATTCTATGATAATTAAATAATAGAGTAGAGGGATAATTAGTGACTAATTAATTTAATAACATAATTAAAAAAATCATCTAAAAATATTAAAAATATAAGAAAAATAAATCTTCCTTTTATTTAATTATTGTCGCTCCACATTCCTCCATTAATGTTGTGGTGAGTAGTTCAATTCGTTTTTGAACCATTAGAAGGCTTGTTTGAATAAAAATTGAATTGAATATGTTTCCTAAGAAATTGTTAGAGGAAAATTTTAATAACTTCTATTAGAAAAATGATTTAACTTTGAATATGATTATACTTAATTTATTTAGTTTTATGAATAACTTGATTACATTAATTTAAAATATCATAAATAAAATTATTTGTAAATTATTGTAGCTAGACTTACTTATAGACTTATGCATAATTTTTCATTAAATTTTATAAATATATTTATTTGAAAATTCACTTTGACTTATCTATTAATTTTGTTTGACAAACAATTTAAATTCAGCCAATTTTGGATCAAGTTCAGCTTAATTAGTTGATACATAAAAAATTAGGCCTAAGATAGAGTTCAATCTTTATTATTATTTTTTAATTTAGCTTTGTTACTCATTAAAATATATTATTTATATACTAAATTGTATATTTACTTATATTAAAATTATCAAGAATAAGTATAAGTCTCATTCTATTTTAAATTCTATTATTTTTTTCTCTCTTTTTCACATTAAAAATGACAACTTTAATTCGGTGAGGATATAAGTAAAAATCTGAATAATTTTATCCTGTAACCATTATACAGTTCTTTTATATAATTTTTATTTTAAAAAATAAATTTAGCCCAAATGCAAAATTTAGAACATTATTTATAAATATAAATATATATATTTGACATTAAAAATAATAAATTAGATATTAGTCCATTTGTTTCAAATTCAATTATAAATATCAATTGCATTTGTAACAAATATAAATGTTTCAAAAAAAAAAAAAAAATAGAGTTATAAATGGATTATAAAAAAATTTTACTTGGTCTAGGATTGGTCGGTACACAAACGTTTGGGCCTCTTGGGCCCATTATAATTGATCCACTCATCTTTACTTATAGCCAGCCCAATACAATCCAATATGTCCCCTTCCCGAGTCATCTCACTACCCACTTTCCCTTTTTCTGGTTTCTCACAGCCTAAACCCCGGGGATTTGGGACTGTGGGGCTCGCTCCTCCTTGCTTCAGAATCGTTGGATTAACCAATCAATGATCCTTATTTATTTTTTTAAAAAATTTTAAAAAACATATACAATAAGTGTTATATTTTTGGTTAATTTTTATGTTATATTTATTTTAATACTTTTAACATTTATAAAAAAAATTGAAAAAACTTATTATATATTAATTATAAAAATATAAACAAAGTGTTATGTCATAAAAATTCAACAATTCTGACATACAGGGAAGGGGATTTCCTAAGTATGGATGGGAGCCCCCTGTTGGATTTTGGATCATTTTTATGTAGGTATCATTATAAACGGATAAATCATTGCAGAGACATGAAATATTCATGTGTTGTATGCTCTAGTGAGAATGTCAAATAAGGTTTATATGATATTTGTGTAAGGTCGATCGATGGCTGGTTAATTGTCATCTGAGTGATAAAAAACGCTGAATGGTTGCGATATTTGTAAAAAAAGTCAACCAAAGTTAGTAGAATGGTTCATAATAGACGTTTGAGGGACATACGTGCGTTATTTGTCTAAAAGAATAGTGCCGGATGAGCGCTTGAAAGGCGCATGTAAGTGATTTGTTTACCGGAAGGGTACTTATATACCATTCGTCTAGGGATATCACACCTAGTGAACGTCTAATTAGCACTTGCATAATGTTTCTAATATAAAATCTCTCTAATACAATTTTAGTCTGAAATTACTTTATTATACAAGGAACGCCGAAGATATAAAAAGAAAAGAAAAATAGAGAAAAGAATGATATTTGGTATTCTGTTGAGATCCAATTTAAATTTTATCATTCAACAAGATTGAGTAAGTTGTTATAATATTAATTTATAGAACGTATTACTATTTAGTTACTTTTATTGTTTAATGTATTTTCTCTTATAAATTATTAGGTATGTTAAGGAGAGTGATATTTAACCAGTTTTCACTAGGATTTGTATTTAAAGGACTTCAAAGTGGGTTATTTATAATCGGTACTATTTTATAGTCAATTTATTAAAAATTTGTCCTATAATTTTTCTTTTAATTTAAAAGATTTTATATATTAAAAATATTATACATCATTATATTTCTTATACTTATGAGTTTAGTAGTTGATATTTGATAGAGAATTTAAGTTTATTCTACTGTGTTGAATGTAGTTATTTTTATCAAATTCCAACATCCCTAGTTCCCTTCAACCCCCCATCCCGCCAAACTCTGTCTCTCTTTCCCATTCTTTTGGTGTACCCTTAGACTCAGGGCTTTCTGTATTATTAGTTTTTAGATAATTATTCAGTGAGTGTACATGTAATCAAAATTTTTTCTATCGGTATAGTCTACAGAAATGGACAATCCTTTTGATGGAAAGAGGTTGATAAACTTTTCGCGGACAAACAGCTGTCACATTGTTAGAATATGTGGCGAGAAAAATGATGAAATGGAAATCACACAAAGGAGATGAAAAGATTATTATATGGAAAATTTTTTCTCAATTAAAAAAAAAATTACTATTTAAGAGCCTATAAAAATGCTTCAATAAACTACACTTACCAAATCCTAAAACCTCTCAAAACCTAGGTACAAAACGAAGGTGGGGGGCCTGTGATGTTGTACGGGCACCGCGGCCCCTTTGACGCGTACGGGGCCATTGGATTTTAAATCCAACGGTTTGTATTTTTATTAATAAAATAATAAAAATAAAATAATATAATATAAAAAAACACTCACGTTGAATTTGAAATCCAACGATCCCGGTAGGGTCGGAGGCGCTGCAACATATATAGGCATCGCAGTGCCCTGCGTTTTGGTACACAGCCCTCTCGACAATTTTCATAAGCTCAAAATTGGTGCACACGTAGAGAGTAAATGAGAAATTAAGCAAATGGAAATCTAAAGAATGACTAGAATTGAAACACCAATCATTGACCAAATATAGCACGAACTCTTGTTCTTCCTTCTTCTTCCTATCTCTTGCAACTCTTTCCTGAACTTGCGCATGTTGCAGTTTCTGTGGTTGTTTATTTGTTTTAATATCTGCATTTTTCTTTTCTACTAGGCATTTCTAGAGGGCTAGCTAGCATCCAATCTCATAATCTCTCACCTAGATATAGAAATATTAACTCTCAAGTTTTAAAAGTGAAAGTTGAAGAAGTCTGAATGTAAAAATCCAAAGGTACACAGAACTCAAACTCCCCAACGCTGAAGATCCTGTAAATTTGAGCTCCGAAATGTGACCGTCGACTTTCGAAAAAGTCCAGTTCTTAGGAATCTGATGCCGAAGGAACTAACTTGTGGACTACAAACTAACATCGAACCAGTTCTAAACTTTGGTTAATGAAGGTGATCGCTGCTGCTTACTCTTCGTTGTTTGTATATGATTTTTTTCTTTTACCTCGAATGAAACTTGCCTCCCAGCTTGTCATGCTTCAAGAATCAAGCTCAGCAGATCGACGGATCGAGTTATAAGTAACAAGGTTGTATAAAGCAGGATGCGTAAGAGAATGCATGCAACCCCACAATGCACACGAAATTCTATACGAAGAAAGAAAAAAAACCCTAAAATATATCTGGATCAAAGTGTCGATGGTGAGAAATATTCGTGTGTTTCTTACCATTTTTAGTTATGATATCCATGCGTGGATGGCAGTATGTATGCTCAAACATGTGTGACAAGCTGTCTTCGGAAAGAAGAAACTAAAACCAATGCTGCTCTCTAACTGCGTGCATAGTGGATTTGCCATAAAGGCTTCCATCTTGTGCTTGTCACTGTTCGGATTGAGTAGAGGCATTCGCATCATCCAACGGCTCTAATTTATTTAACTACAAATAATATAAAATGATTTTTTCAATTTTTAAATAATAAAATATCAATATGTACATATAAAAAATTAAAAATGAAACTATTATTATATTTTTTATTTTTTTTTATTTTTTAAAATATATTACCATTTCCATAGTTGGAACTTGGAAAGAGAATGCAGAGCGTACGTTGAAGGCAATGGCTTTTGGGTTTTTTCTTGGTCCTCGTAAACATATGATTTCCTGATGATTGACACCTGGCTAATCTCTTAAATAGTGGCTTAAGACCGTGATTAATTTAATTAATCAAGCCCCTTGATTTCTGGGGTCGGCTTAAGGTATCAGGATTTTGCTTGCAGACTGAATCAGCATCCCCATTGGTCGAGGAATCGGCACCCACGTGGGTTCCGGCCAATCAGAATCCACGATTAAGGACAGAGACTGAGAGGGAGTCATCATTAGTGTCTTAACCATTCTTCCACCATTAAGTGTGGTTAACATTAACAAAGTAATTAGTGGGTTTTTAATTAAAGTGGTACTCCCAGAATCAAGGTGCCTATAATGGATGATCGTGGCTGGTGCTTTTCTAGGTCAAAAAAGAGCTCATAAAAAGATACTGCTTTTCCAGGCCAGCTATCACTTGATTTTTAGAGCTTCAAAGGAGGAGGTATTTTGTACAAAGTTAGTCTGAAGTATGGAATTTTTTATTGTATTTAGAATGTGAAAATCGATTAAATTACTTAAAGTTTATTGTATATAATTTTATTTTATATCATATTAGAAGTTATTTTTACTATTTGTATTCTTTTATTGGCTATCAGAACAAAAGATAATAAATTTTATTGGATAGTGCTCAACATGAAATCAATAAATTTTATTGGATAGTGCTCAACATGAAATCTACTCGACTTGTTACTATGAAGGGTTCACAAATCATTAGTCCATAGAGAGATATAAATCTACCGAGTTGTTAGGCTCAAAACGAAAAAAAATTTGACAAGACTACCGGATATTAGAATGATTAGATTGTTAATAATATAAAAGATTAAGATATTGAATGATCACTTGATTAATAAATTTAAATAGCTAATTTTGACAAATATTCATATAAATTAAAAAAAAATAATTGAATTAAGTGAACAGTTAATACATTTAATAGATAGTATTGAATTCAGAACTTATATAATGATTCAAATATTCAATTTCTAACAATTATAACTCCTCAATTAATATACAATTATATCTATTTAGGAAGGATATATTAATTGATTATAAGTTTATAAATACATTTATTTTCCTCAAATCGAGGGATGAAATCTAATTACTTATAAAAATAGCAAATATAAAGTTATAATCATCTATATACTTGTGAATCATGAAAATCATAGAGTTAAACCTTCTATTTTTCAACACGTGAATCAAAATATTTCTAAAAATGAGTCCCATATTATTTGATCTTTTATTATTTATTATTATGTATAAAATATAGATTACAAAGATCAAAGAACCAACACAATTTCACTCAAATGACTATCGAACCAACATATTTGTAAAACACAAAAATGATTTGTCATTTAATTATTAGCTCGGCAAAATAGACACTATAAAGTCATTTATTTGTTAAACAGGTGTTTAGAGCTCTTCACATGGTTGAATTATTGGAGGCTTTAATGCAAGGATGGAATTATTCCAATTTGCCTTTCCTTTAATTAATACGCTCCTTATTCACTCAAAACTTACTGAAATAGATCAAAAGTTTTCCATCATATGGTAACATCTTAATTAATCGTATACTATTTTCACAATGTTAATAGCCTTTTCTTTTCTGTAATTATATTAGAATTCTAAACAATGTTAAGCAAGATTAAACTAATAAATTCACATATTTAATTAATTACAAATGAATTTTATCTATAACGCACATGCTTCAACTATGGCAACTTAGACTTTGTCAATGACTATAGACCTAAACCGTCACGCTGACTCTCAAAAATATATGAATCTTTATTGTAACTAATTTCATAAATGAGGTATCAACAATAGCCATAAATACTGCTCGCATAAATAATAGCAAAATAATAAAATCCATTATATATCACCATCAATAATCGGGGCACAATCCCTGAGAATAATATCTCAACTTGGAATGATTATAGAAGTAAATAATTACTAACTCTAATATAAGATATCTATGATCCGAAATCCTCATCGTGCAAGCAACTCTACACTAACTTGGAGCCAAAAAAATACAATGAATGATCCAAATGTACAATAAATAACAATATCCAACAGTAAAAATAATATCAATAATAATATATATCGAGTTAGACAACAATAATAGCTATAGAAGCAATAAATGTAACCATAATACTCAAGATGATAATATTACTCGAGGACCTTACAACTTAATAATAATATGATTTAAATACGAATATCAACACTAAGTTAATTCTCAAATTCAAATAGTAACAAAAATGACATGAATTTTATTAAATTTGAATATCAACAATGTCAAATTTAATAAATAATATCTATAAATAATATTTTTGATATAAACTAAATGAATAATCTCAATATCTTGAAGAATATCCATCATATTCTGGCAAATTTTAAAAAATACAACGAGATCTCAAAACATTTCAAACACTAAGGTTTCCACATGGATTTTTCATAATCCAATTTAGCATTAGATTACAACTATAAAAGATAATAAAAATTTGAATGGATCTTATTTTGTTATTATAAATTAAAAGTCGTGTATTTACACCCCAATAGGTGGATGAATACCACAGGTCGCTGACATCCATAGTATATAGCTACCTATACAATCCTCTCAAAGTCTATGTCCGTAACATGACCCGGGCCAAATTGGAATTTCCATTAATAGTAATATTTTGAATATTATATTATACGATAATCACATGACTAATAAAAAGCCTACCTCAGGATCAAATAGTATCAACTATCAAAAATGGTTTAGCTATCAAAAAAGTGTAGATTACGCTAAGTCTTATGCACTTCTATTTGTCTAGATGCCTTAGAATTTTCATGTACTCTTTTATTTGAACATTAAACAATAATAAGAAAGAAAAATAATGAACATCAACCACAATTATCTAATGAAATTAACTTGATACAATGTTTAATAACATGAGATAATTGAATCTTATCGTGCAACTATGAACCAAAGGCTGTATAATTGTGCCATCATCAAGTATCATCACTATCCTTACATTATCTCCCAAAAGATGTATCGATAGTATGCACATACAATTTATGATTTTCCTCGCTCATAATCATGGATATCAGTTTAATATGATGATCACAAAAGTATAAGTATTTATCTATAAAATAATAAACTTTAGAATATCTAAGATATGGAATAAATGTTGGTTGATTATTAATTATGTTACAATTTTATAGGTTTTATTGTGATGTCCTACATCAGATGGGGAGGAAAACAAAGCGTGCCTTATAAGGGCGTGAATACCTCCCCCTTGTGGATGCGTTTTGGGAGCGGTGGAGGCCATCTGCCAGAAATAAAATCGTACGCTTGTGTAACAAAGTAGACAATATTTACCAGCGGGGTGCTCGAAACGTTACAAATGATATTAGAGATAGGGCTCGATTTGGTGTGCCAACGCGAACGCTAGAATTTCAAGGGGTGGACTGTGATGTCCCACATCGGATGGGGAGCGAAACGTAGCATGCCTTATATGGGCGTGGAAACCTCTCCTCAGGACGCGTGCTCGCGAATGCAGGATAAAGCCGAAACCGTGGATTTGCGAAGTGGATAGTATCTCTGGCCTTACCTGTGGCACTCTGATGGGTGGGGAAAGTGTTTCCCCATGTGGATGTGTCTTGGGACCTGTGGGGGTCGCCAGAACAAAACCCTGCGGCCTGTGTGGGTGGGAGGGACAATATCCACCACGCTGTGTGCTTGTGTGGCTGCTACGGATTCTGATAGATGAGAGACTGTATGTTTCTTTGGTGGACGCGTTTTGGGGGCGGTGAAGGCCGTCTGCCAAGAACAAAATTGTGCACCTGTGTAGCAAAGTGGACAATATTCACAAGCGGGTGTCCGGGAGTATTACAAATATTATCAGAGATGGGGCCCGATTCAGTGTGTCAGCGCGAATGCTGGGCTCTCAAGAGGGGTGGATTGTGATGTCTCACATCAGATGGGAATGGGAACGAAGTGTGTCTTATAAGGGCGTGAATACCTCCCCATTGTGGACGCGTTTTGGGGGCGGTGGAGGCCGTCTGCCAGGAACAAAACCGTGTACCTATGTGGCAAAGCGAACAATATTTAGAAACGGGTATTCGGGGACGTTACATTTATACTCATTGATATAATAATATTTTTATATAATCTCCTTTACCTAATTATAGAGTAAATAAGAATTAGAATAGTATGGACATGGACATGTATCAAATCAAATAAAAGGCTAATTATAGATATTCGTATAGGTGAATCTCCTTACTTTCCTATATGGCTAATTTTTATTTTATAAAACCAACTCAAGGTTAACTAATCCCAATCATTTTTAAGCACATATAAGATGTATTTACATTAAATAAAATATCTATCTTTCCTACACTTGACCTACCACTCAACAACCAAGGGAAAAAAGATCCTTATATGTTCAATATTATATATTATAAGCCTAGCTCATACAAAATTTATAGGATCCCCTGTTGATTATCTTATAACATAATGATACAAGTTAAACCACTTAATTATCGTCCCTATGACCCACATCCAATCCACTACAATCCCACCAAAAGGAGGATATCATTCTTCTACCCTTACTCTACTAATTAGTAAATAGATTATATCTCTATTGATACTATCATACAAATTATGTTCAAGTGTGTAGAGATGACATATTTAGCCCTAAACTACTCTACGATTTAACTTATTTATCATATATCCAACCAATTGAATATATATAATACATAATTGGTCTTATATTTGCATTCTAGAGGTACACAATTATCTAAACTAATCATAATTTAAAATTATCTATTTATATACATGGTCAATATGTTATTTTATCCTTATATGTCACTAAGGTCTCCAAAAAGATATTATGATTAGTTCTCTAAATTTACTAAAATAAGTTACTTTATTAGTTAGAGGACATATTGGTTTACATAAAACTATAAGGTAGGTATGCAAAACAATATTTTTCACTTTATTAGAGATCCTATGACAACGGCTCAAAGCGATTTTGGTTTCACTTCTTAGATCAACTCATAAATATTATTCTAAATATTAAGAGAATTATAACTCTATAATATATAAAGACAAAAACATGTAATAATATCATCTAGTACCCTAACATGTGACACCAAGTCATGGTCAAAGGAAAGTCTTTTTCAAACTTCTAGATATACAAATAAAAAATAATCTAAAAATTAGGAGACTTATATATTTCCATCATAAGATAATTAAAGCATGCAAAATTCACCTTTTACTCTTAGTGTGCTCTCCTCAAACCCACATAACCTACCATCAAGCCATGATAATTTTTATTGGGACTATTAATTAAAGATCTCATCATTTTTTATACTTTAACCATGTAAACCCACCAAAATAACTCAAATTTCATTCTGCTACTTACTAGAATGTAATATAACAAGAATTAGGAGATGGAGAAAATTTTATAATATCATGATAAGAGACTTAAAAATCAAAGTTTTGAAGAGATATGAAAAATGAGTCATAAAAATATTATTTATAAGCATATCGATATATTTTCTCAAGATTTTCAAATTAAAGATTTTAAAATGGACACAAGACATTCTATTCAATATATTAGAGTAAAATTAATTGAAAAATATTCAATTAAAAGAAATAGATAGATTGTTAAAAAATGGTAAAATTTTTATTTGCTTCAATTATAATTTTTCAAATGATGGAAGTAAGTATGAATAGCCTTCGAGATCTCACCAAGCGCAACCTCCTCTTCATTTCTCATGAGTGAATCTTGACCTTATTCTGTTGTAATTGATGACATGGCTTCAAGGGATAAAAGTGGATAAGGGTTCTCTACATTCTCACATTTAGTTCTCTCTTTCGTCCTTCTTTTCTTCTTCATGGAGATATCTTATTCTTCATCCTTCTAAGCACAAGTTTTCTTCTTCTCACTCTCCAAGGTGGCAGCATAAATGAGGGAGAGTGAAAGAGAAAAGAGGTTCCTACAATTATTAGAAACTAGCTAGGGTGTTTTTGTGGATTTTTTCCTGTCTTTTACACTTTTAAAATTTCATCAAAATGGCTCCCTCCAAACTCTCACTAGACAGCTGCCTTTTCTCTCATTTACTCTCCAAGAATTAACAAAATAAGAGTTTTGACTAAAGAAAGAGAGGCGACTAGATTAGGAATAGGGAGAAGAAGATTTTAGGTTATCATTGCTTTCTAAGAGGAAAATTTAGACTTGGAGGCTTATCAAAGAGAGGCTAGCCAACATTCAGATTTTATATAATTGAAGATCCTGTCCTAAGTTAAAATGAAGCAAGAAAGAGGTAGGGAGGCGGCTGAATGGAGATAGGAAGGAGCCATGCCTCAATATTACGATCTAAAAGGCAAAATTAGGGTTTTCATTTACTTTCCAAGGAGGCTGGCTTAAAAGGCTAATTTAGCAAATCAAAGGTTTTTCCATATTTGTAAAATATATTTAAACACAAGGGAGGTTGCTGAATTCACACACAAGGCCGTGTTACAAGTTAGGGTGAAATTAGGATTAAATTAGGGTTATGGCACTTTAGGTTTTTATTTTTTGATTATCAGATTTCGTTAGCTTTCAACATATAATCATACTTAAAAATATTTACCATATTTAATAAATTTTAGTTAATAAAATAATATACCGAAAATAATTTCTATTACTATTGAAGAAAGTATCAAAATGTCTTCCAATCCACTCATCAAATTTAACAAATCTAGGATTTTTATAAAGTTAGTCTAGGTCTCTAAATAAGTTTTGACATAAAAAATATCATTTGTATATTATATTTATAATTAATGATCTCTACTAATTAAAAACTTAATCATTCTAAATAGAAAATACCTAGAAGTTAAATCGACTCTTTGTAGTATCTGCTAATTTGTTTTGAAAGAGAAGCAACATCAACCAATGATCCCACAAAGTGGCCCACAAATATGATATTAATCATCTGCTATTTCAAATTATTAATCAAAACCTAAATTAGGAGAAAATATAATTAGAAAAAAAGGGAGTTCCAAAACAATGTAACTCTACAATCAGTTCAATTAATTAGATCATTCTCTTTTGATTAATGAAAGAAAGAATCCAAGTAATCAACTATATCGATTAGCTATAATTCATTAATTTCCTATGCACTACATTCAAATTATAATTAAATATTAACCTTTTTTTTTCTCCCAAAGCTGCTTGTAATCTGAATATTCTTAGTTCCCATGAAATAATTAACATGAAAAAGATCCCGATTGTTAACATATTGATTTGTATTTTATTTATTTTCAGCAAATATTTGATATATCTCTTTTTTGGTAAGTAACAAGGTTTTTTGGTTAAATAACACCAAAAACAGATATTCTTATGCAAGTGTAATTTATTTTCGAATTTAAGGATAAATAATAATAAAACTTATAGTTCTTTTTGCTATGAAAAGGAAATGAAAAAAAAAAAACCCCTTTTTTAGGGGGGAAAAAAACGTGTTTTAGGGTTTAAATCTTGAAGTCCACCCTTGATAATTCTAAAAGGAATTAAGGCTTTTTATTTAATTCAAGTTATTTGTATTAGAAATTTAAAAAATTAATAATATTAAAATAATAATTAATATCATAATAAAATATCAAATTTACATAAAAATTTTTAATAAAAAAAACCCACAAACAAAAGATAAGTAATACCATTTTTGACAAATAAAATTCCAAGTAGAACTTACGAACAACGAATTGTATTTTTAAAATCTATTAAAAAATCTTAATACAAATGTCATATACAACCCAATATATATCATATGCTTTGGCCCAATCCCTCTTCTAATACTACTAATCTTTATTTAAAAGTCATATTAAGTCATATCATAAGTTTTTTAAATAAAAATTTTAAACAAACTAATCATATAAAATAAATTTGCATCTCACTTGGTGACTTATCAGAAAAGGGGAGCTTGAACTTTGAAACAACAAATTAAGATACTACTAAATACAAAGAAACAAATTAAAATGCGACAAAACCAGACAAAGCCAAAATTCAGCTATGCTAATTAGTTTAATTAGTTGCACTAAGCTTGTGTTTTGCAAGTTAATTATCACTGATGTGCTGGCATTTGAACTTTAAACTCCTTTTTAATTGCTAACATTAATTATGAATTTCGTACAATGGGTTATCTTATTATAATCTCTTGATGTCCCAGGCCAGACGTGATCCCTATCATCTCAAGAAACTCCAATTTAAAAATTTCTTTTCAATAATACTTCCTTTTTCTTTGAGGTATCGTCGTGCTCCATCTAATGGTACTTTTCATTTTAGTTGTTCAATGTCCAATTCAGAGATTATTTTTATTTATCAGAATGTATATTATTAATGTTTTAAATTTAGACATCTATTTTAATTAATATAACATATTAAATTATTTATACTGATATTTTATATTAATTAAATATTATTTTTCAAAAAATTTTAAAAATAATTGAATAAATTTTTTTAATTTATTTCTCAACGATCGAATTCTATTTATTATACCATCTAATAATATTTAAAAATATATTTTAAATATGTTTTTACATAATAAGATGCAAATTGGAGTAGAGATAATGACAATGGTGGCAATTATGAGGAGAATGATGAGAGCCAGAAAGATGATGGAGAGCACAAAAAGAAGATGCAACAAGCAGGATAAAATAAAAGAGAAGAGAGAAGAAACTTGACACCATCAAGAATGTTATTTTACTTATAAAATTTAAATTTTAAATAGTCTAAAAAAATTTAAACTATCAAATACAATATTTTTTTAGATTAAATACTCATATTCAAATATAACTATCCATTTAGATAGATAAATAAAATGTTCTTATTTATCCTAAAATAGAGTCTCATTAGGAAGTCCGTGTGCTATTTGAACTCAAATGAAATGCTCTTATTTATCCTATAAAAGGGTCTCATTAAGAAATACCTGTGCTATCTGAACTCAAATGATGTGTTGTGATATAGAATCTAGGGTTTGTCATACCTAAGCAAAAAGCAATAAACCCTTATATATATATTATTTTTATTCAGTCGATATGGTATTTCTTATCTCTAAATAAACTCTAATTTATATCTTCTTAATAAAATTTATATCCGTATGGATATCATTTGTACCTTTGTTATAATGTAAAATTTTAAACAAAAATAATTTGATTAAAATCATAAAATTAAATGTTTTATACTTAATCTTTTAGTGATCGTAATTTAATATGCCAAAATGAGTCTAATTAAATTTATAAGAAGAAAACAAAAATGAAATATCAAAAACAGTAATAATGATTAAAATCATCAAAGAGAAAACAAAGTCATACTTGATAAAATGGCCAACAAATCCCTTAAAACTAGAAAAGGGCTTCTAGGTGATATGGAAAACTCCATGTAGCCGTACCGCTCATAGAATTATGCTAGTACAAAAATTAAAAAACTTGTGTCATCAAATAATAATAATATTATTATTGATAAATCAGAACTTATAACATATAACGATATTCTATTAATTTTTACCATCATAGTTCTAAAATTAGGCCAATAAAAAACACTTAAAAATTGAAGTTAAATAAATATATAAGAATAATTACTTATTATATTTCATTTACAACACACTCTACATATACAATCATTTTAATTTTTGGAAAAAAATCACTTATATATTTATATGTTATAAATATATAGAAAAGAAAAGAAAGTAGGCAAGTTGCATGATCAACTGAACCTTACATTCTTAGTTTCTCGTGAAGGGCGATTCTAATGAGTGGAGACAAACGCATCTGTCAGGGACCCACTTATTATAGTTAATAAAAAAATTAATTACAAAAATATAAATAAATATATATATATTTCAAATTTAAAAATAAAATTAAAAAGAAAAAATAAAATTATACGTATTTCCCACGTGTCAATGCTTTATACGCGGGGCGGCACGATCGAAATACTATAATTCAAGGCTTTCTACTTTTCTGATTGATCCTCGATCACCTCACTGAATAATACTGTCCAATACAGTTTAATAGAAGGGAAAGCAAGCATTTGAATAATGGAAGGTGGTTTCGGAAAACCGCTTCCTGTTGATGGAGAAAAGCTGATTTTGAAGAAATGAAAGCTCTAAATCCTCCTCATAATCAGCCAAAACCCCCAATTTGAGCATCGGAAAAGCTACTCAGATCCGTCGTCAATCCCATCCAACGGTAAGTCAATTGAGCTCAAAATTGAAACAGTGAACTAGCTAGACCGTTGAATTCGAGTGTCTGTCGTTGATTTGATTCTTCGCGATCTGTCAGATTCTGACGAACAATTCCTCTATTTTTCTGCGCAGAGAAACCCTAGGTATAGCTAAGGTGAGGATGGGGAGAGGAAAGATAGTGATAGAGCGGATCCATAATTCCACCAGCAGGCAGGTGACTTTCTCGAAGAGAAGAAAGGGATTGCTGAAGAAGGCCAAGGAGCTCGCTATTCTTTGTGATGCTGAAGTCGGAGTCATCATATTTTCCAGCACCGGACGGCTTCACGAGTTCTCGAACACCAGGTTAATTACATGATTTCTTCACCGGATCATTTCATCCATTTATTCATCTAAGGTACTTGCATAAATGAATACTTTAGTTGATCTAGAACGTTTTCTTGCCGTTACTAGCCATCTAGGTTAAATATTGCATGATATGCAATTTCAAAAGAGAATTTACAACATGGTATTCATTCATTTTCTTCTAACTATTCTTACCTTAGCAAGATCGATCATTGCATTTTCTGTAAATTTATCAAATAAAATACATTATTCAATATGTTTGAATCATCATTATATGTAATCCAAACACATTCTTAAGATTAGAAAAGCCTATGACCTATTAAAATTATGAAATTTTGATTATAGATAGTAAAATTTACATTATTTATTGTAAGATCGATTGTCACAACTACCCTAGTGCTATTATAAAGCCATTTCTTCATTTCTAAGTAGCCATTTAGTTAAAGCTAATAAGAAAGTTATAAAAAAAAATTTAAAATCCTGAGTAATTATATGATAAAAAGATATATTTATCATATAACAATCATATGAAAAAATATATCCTACATAAAAATAAAAATTTTTTTCTAAGATATTTGCTTGAAAATAAGCTATATAATGATCTGCTGTCTTTTGTTCTTGAGAAGCATATTACCAAGCTTGAAAATATGCTTGAGAAGCATATTACATATATTTATATATTCTTCTTTTAATTGTTGAGGTATATATATAGGAATAAAGTTATTACCTTGTAATCTAATAATTGACTGTATTGAAGTGTTTGTCAATTTGTTTAAGGTGGTTATGCACAAAAAACCAAAGGATGAATAGAAGGAAATCAGTATATAAGGACTAAAGTATATAAGACTTCGCATCCTTCCTCAAAATTAAATATGATGAATAGAAAATAAATTTGAGATTGAAAACCAAGTCAATAAATCAACTAATAGAATTAGAACTAGTAAAATTGTCATTGACAAATCAACAGATAATATATAATAGAGTTAAATACTCTCATTTTTATTTTATTAACAAATAATAAATAATCATTCTCAATATATTTAGTGTGCTCAAGGGAAAGAAAAATTATTGCAAGAAGTCTTAAAGCTACTCTTACTGCCACAATAAAGAAAAGTAGCACTTGAATTTGTAACTCTTGTGTTCAAATAACTTGCATTACTAGAGAAGTTAACAATAGTATATTCTATAATACAATATTTAGCCTTGTATTACATTGAGAAATCACATATTACTTCATATAGCCTCATAATAAGAAAAATTTTAAAAAAATTTATAGCAAGTAGTTCAGTGCCAATAAGTAAGATTTTTAACTTAATTAAATTTATTTTATTTTTTTTAAAAAAACTTAGTGACTATAACAAAGAATGATTGAAAAAAGACAGGCCATAACATAATGATTTTTTCACATAACAAAGAATCCAAAGAACAACTGCAAATTACATGCGTTGGAGTAGTTATAATCTCACTAATAATAGAAACTGCACAATTAAGTAATGTCATGACAGACTTTTTTTTTGTTTTTTGATAAGTAAGTAAAATGACATTTAAAATAAACAAAATTACACAACGATATTTTAACTCCAAGTGTTTTGCCGATTTAGAGATAAAACAACGCGCTAAAACATTCCCTGAGTACCAATAGGTCGAAAGATTGAACAAAAGAAAAAGTCAATAGGACAAAAAAAAACTATCTTAAGCAGCCACATGCCATCCGGCCTAAAAACCACAAACAGGAACTACATCAACAGATTTATCAAATGAGATTCCATTGTTCAAAAAATCATCTACTATTTAAATAATACTTTCAGTGAGTTATCGATATTGTGTGAAATTTAGAAAAAAAAACATCATAAAAATTAAGTCCACTAATTATACTAGTTGTGTGCCAATTTGTAAAAAGATATGTATTTATAAAAAAAAAAAATAAGGCAAGATAAATAACCTATGATGTAAGAAAACTAAGTATACAAAGAAAGGAGAATAATTTTAGATAATAATCTTCTTACTCAGTATGTAGTATTCGCACTTAATATCATATAATATGGAGTTACAAAAGAAAAGAAAATAATTAGAAAAATAACACTTATTCTCCCTACATAGTCCTATTTTATCGAAAATATGTGCTGAAGAGAGAAAATTTAGTTATTTTTTTCAATATCATGTTATTTTCTAACATTCTTGTTAGTGGATTATTATAACAATGGTCACCTTATCTTTTCTGTACTAATAACATATATAATAAATATGAGTTATCAAAAAAATAACCTAATTATTTACAATATTATTTTTTATATGTAGGGCCCATTAAATTTTAAGAAATTAAAATAGGCCTTTCATAAAAAAATTATAAATAAAATTAAGGAAAGGGAACACTGAATATTATCCTTTCTATAGATAATTTGTATATCTACTGTTGTGTAATGTGCCTGATTATTTTCTGCTTTAGGCTTTTATGTTTACTGTTCGTTGATATTTCTACGTTAATTGTGTTTATATTGAATTGCCATTTTGTCTAAACTATTATTTTTGAAATATTCTTCGGTGATGTTATATATATATATATATCCATATATTCGACTTTTTCTAATGTGTCTCAGGCAATAAATTTATTTAATCAACTGAAAATTTCCTTGGGGATTTTTTAATCTCATATTTATTGTGTAAAAAAATATCATCGTACATGGGTCAACCTTATTCTCATATTTATATGAAATAATTCTATTTTGTATTTATAAAAAATAAATAACTTTTACTAATTGATGTTTATCAGCAAAATTAACCTACATCGATCCAATTTAATGGTTTTTTTTTGGTAGATTTTCTATACTGAAAAACTGGCAGGTCAAATTAATTATAATCTAACTGTTAAAATGCCCAGTGTAAAGGATAATTCACATTCAAAATGAATGCTGCAGTTTAGTTTTATACCAAGTGGATTTAGCTTTATTTGTGTAATTTATTATATAAAAGTCATTAATTCAAAATTTTTGTTAAATTTAAGTTTACATATTCAATGTAAACATGTAAAAATAAAAAATAAAAAATAAAATAATATATTATTATATTTTGTTCAAAATGAGATAATAAATATAGTGAAAATGTACAGTAAAAATCGATGATAACATTTTTAAGTGAATCAAAAACAAAGATTTTGCATGTCAGCGGCGATCCCTTTTCAAAACAATTTCTTTTTCTTCCAAAAAACCAAAATCGTTAAGGAAAGTTGCAATGCTAGAGTTGAACTTAGTCCTTAATACAGTAATTTTAAAAATATATATATATATATATATATATATATGAGATATTACTTAATCTAAAAATTATCTTAAAATTAGTAGAAATGTACAATAAATTAAATTCTCCACTATTTTAAGTGATAATAAGCTCATAAAATGATCGAAAATTCCATCAATTTCTGCTAGAAACTGATTTAAAAATTATAGTTAAATAGATATAACAAAGATTTCTCTAGTCCTAATAGAAAGATCAGGTACTTAGGAAACTACTCCCCCAAACTAAGATATTAAAGTTGTTTATACAAATATCATAATTGTTTTCCATAATTAAAACAATTAGGCCAATTTTACTAATTGATGTTTTTCTTTTCTGATTAGCATACTTAGATCCTAATTGTTATCCAAAAATAATAATTTAGTATCATGCCTAATAATGTGTAGTTAGCAAAATTTAACTACACCTATTGGCCATGTTAACTCAAATAAGGAGAAATTCTATGAAAAAAAAAACCCAATAATCTGAATTGCTCACCTTTATAAGTAGAAAATAAAATTAACTTAAACTAAAAGTAAAAATAAAATTAACTCAAGGCAAAAAGGATATGCTATTTTCACAAATTTTCAATCTGGTGCATATCCAATCTCTCCACAAAACACTATCCATGCCAAGATTTTCACGATGACTTTGAATAGATGTATGAGTCTGATGTGCTTAAAGCTCAAAAATCAAGGTGTCGATAAATACTAACTATGATAATTTTAAGTGCCCTAAGACTTAATGCGTTCTTGGAAACAAATTTCGAACAGATTTGGATTGATTGAGTTGTTTGGATTTGGTTTTGTTTATCGAGTTTGGATCCTGCACACCACTACAACAAACAGGAGGTTGGGTGTCACGGGATGTTGTTACCGAAAATATTTCGACGCTCAAGTTAGTAATTGACCTTCAACTTTTAAGAAAGAAAATTTAAATGAGGGTAGAGAGGGAGAACAATGAGTGTTTGAGATGAGAATTTGGTCTTAGACGTAAGAGGCATTCCTGAGGCTCGTGGAGAGCAAAGTCTCCCAACCCTGTGTTTGTGAAGAACGTAGAGAGAGAGAGAGAGAGCGAGTTCGTGTCCTGTAAGCGTATAAGCTTAAAGGACTAGCGTGGAACACTATGCAAACTTTTGGGGGGAGAACGCCTCTGAAGTTGGAATGAGTAGAGTATGATTACAGCAATGAGAGCTTTTCAGGCTTGGAAGTGAGTATGCCCTAGAGTGAAGACTCCGTGGGCTTATATAGATGGAGTGTAGGGGGACCTTTCTTGGCAAGAAGGTGCGATTCCTGCACTCTATTTGGCGGCTTTCATTGGGCAGGAAGACTTGACTTATATAATTTGTTGGGATTGTTTCCTTTTCTGGCATTCATTTCATATTTTGTTACCATTGGGGTTTACAGTGAGTAGTAAGAGAGAATCTGGCGCATTCCTCATGAGAAGAGTGTTAAATATGTTGATACTTGTTTTAGTGCAGATTGACTTCTAGGAATGAGCAAAATTAGGAAAGAGAACCATTGCTGGTCGTATACGGAGGTGTAGACCCAATTAGGCTTGGCCCATATGAGGTTTTTCTCCATTGGGCCTGCTTACTACAGTGCTCCCGATCAAAAGAAACGTTGATCGTCTCACGGGAACATGTTGACCGCTCAGCTAGCCTCTCATACAGTCAACGCTGGCATTGATCGTTCAAGCGCATATATGGGCTTTCGTGAATCTGGACCATTTTTCTTATTTAGCCAACCCATTATGGGTATACCCATCACAGCTCTTGACAAATACTACAATCTGTGCTTAAATTTTGTTTATGGGGCAACTAGTTTGCTGCTAGTTGCTTCAGCTAGACATAGGGAGCATCGTTCATGCAGACTCATTGAAAAGGGTTCAAATTATATAGCTCGTTTGCTAAATATTAAAAAGGCTGGCCTTATTGAAAGTTGGACTTAGCTTAATGAAGTCTTCCATCTCATGTTCTTTTTCCATTGTTTAGAAGTCAGACAATGGCAAGTTAAAATCAGAGATGAGTTGATGGCAACAATAGTGCTTCGTTCGGATGTACGATAGCTGGATGTTAGATGATCTTGAATCAGGATTGAGGAAGTTTTTTGTCTATACAGATGGCTATGGGTTTAGCTTGTGACTCTATCTTTGCCTTTGTGACTGATATTACAAATTACTTTGCAACCATGTTGGGGTAAATGTTGGGGTGTATTCAAATTTTGATAAGGGACATTTGAGAATGAAAACCATATTATTGGTGGATTAAATGATCATATAGTAACTATATATTGATGAGTAGTGTTTAAATGAGACTCATTAACATAAATTTGATGTCAAATAGTTAGATTCAGGTAATATCATATAACTTCTTAAAGTAGGGTGTACTTGGAATGATACAGTCACAAGACTTGCTAGTTTTGCAGAGTGGTCCACAAGTGAACGGCAAATAATATTGTACATCCGTAAATTTCAAGTGAAAATTTTATTTCAGTTGAGTTCGTAATTATAGATTAGAGAATGACTATGTTAAAGTTGCCAGTACACAAAGTAATATTAGCGGATGTTCTGCACAGTGGCACTTGATTTACTAACAAAGATTTTATAGAAAATCATCCGGTGGGCAAATATGTTGTCATGGTGGAGGCAGCGACCTAAAAGTATTGTTATGGTCATCTTAATAGGGAGACTTTTATATTTACTCAATATTTAAAATTAAAAATTGAATAAATAAATAATAATAATTATATTAAGTGATTTAAATAGTAATTTAATATCTATTATTCATTTATCCAATATTTTAATCTTAACTGTTAAATAGATATATACTATCTCCACTAGAAGAACCAAAATGACTCCCTCAAACAAAAGTTTTGATTTTAAGTTACTCATTCGAGAGTCTCATATTCATTTGATGGTTCGCTTAATGTTTGTGTGAGCATTCGCTCGATCGAAAGATTTTAATAGCGCAAGAAATAATCACATGAATAAAATAAGAACATTTAATGCATGCATGTGTATAAAAAGTAGAAGCGTTCACTCCTAATACACGCTTGAAGTGTGAGACTTGCTAGGAAAAATCGAGCCCAATATGCGCACAATGGCATTGGTGTGCTAGAGTGAGGGTAGAAATGTCATGTTTAAAGTTTTTAGGGTAATTTATGAGAGCCATTTGACATAATGAGTATAAGATATAAAGGAAAATGAAAAAAAAGAAAAGAAAAGAAGAGAAATATTTTGTCACCTGTTTAAGATCTAGTTTGAGTTTTATTTTTGTATACTCTTATTTGATATTTAAGTATATCAGGATTAACATTAACTAATTCTTTATACAAATTGTGACTGTAAATGTATTTACTCATATATAGTTATTTGTAACCAAATTTTATCATAATGGATATTGTTTAAATGTCCTTTAATTTTTTTTAATTGAGATGGATTTTTACGTATAATTATTTGTGCATGTTACAAATTGATGAATATACAAAGGAGATACAACATGAATGAGATTACTTGTTTATTTCACTTTATTCATCATATAATGAGAGGACCTTCATTGAGAGTGACCAATAAAAACTATATAAAAATAATATTTATAAAGATATAGAAAATATTTATAAAATATTTTGATTATATAATATGATATATTTAAGAATATAATATTATAAAATATTATAATAAATATATATGGACTATATTTGATAGCTTTCCTCAAACTCAAGTGGGAAAGTTGAAGGCTAACTTGACTTTAAATACTAGATCATGAAATCGTCCTATAATATGTGATTTGGTAAAGATGTAAGCTATTTGGTCAACTGATGATAGGAAACAAAGATTGATATGTCTTTACTATATGTGTTGAATAATAAAAATAACAATAATTTTTAATATATTTGGTATACTTACGGAATTCATCATTGTGGATAATTTATATTATACTTTGATTATAACAATATAAGATAACTTAATGATAATGTGTGATATCCATGCCTTTGAGTAGCCATCATAACCAAAGAAGTTATGTAGTGGTGTTGGCTAGGACACAATATTTGACTTTCATATTTCAATGTGCTACAACTAATTTCTTTTTACATTACAATGAAATAAGAGATGTGCCCAATAAGAAACAATAGTTTGATGGTGGATCATTGACCTGTGAATTTATCACCCAATCTACATTAGAAAAAAGTATAAAACTAGATGGAAGAATAATGAGAAAATTAAGGTCAATAAAACAATTATCTTTAATATATTTAAGGATACAGAGCACAACAACATAGCGAGTAGATTGGGTGTGGCCATAAATTGACTAATAAGATGTGTAATATCATGACGAGTAATAGTAAGATAACTAAACCCTTCAATGAGTTGCTTATAAAGGGTGGCATCTAATAGAAGAGAATTATTGGATGAAATAAGTTTGATATTTGGTTCTAATGGAGTGAAAGTAGTCTTGTTATCAGCGAGGGTGGTATGAGTGAGCAAATCAAATGCATACTTTTTCTTAAAAGAGATAATATCTATCAAAATAGGAGGTCACTTTAATATTGAAACAATAACTAAAAGGTCCAAGATCTTTTATTTCAAACTTTTAATGTAGGAAAGCTTTAATAGATTGAATTTGACATAATTATTTTTAGTAACAATCATATTATTGACATAGAGTAAACTAAGAATAATGCTAGAGGAAGAGGGACATATAAAAAAAGTTGAGTCATAAGAATCGGATATCAAACACTTTTTGGCAATTGTGAAATTAAATTTAGCAAAGCAAGCCTTAGGAGCTTATTTAAGGCTATATAATGCACTATGAAGATAACAAACTTTGTTGGGATGGTGGTCATAGCCAAGATAGGGATTGCATGCAAACTTTCTTGATCAAGTCACCATGAAGAAAAGTGCTTTTAATATCCATTTAAAAAAGGTTCTATAGATTGATGGAGATGACAACAATTAGTGAATGTACAGATAAAAAACAAGCCATAAGTGTAAAAGCCTCCTTATAATTAACCCCATACTCCTAAAATCTCAGGTAACAATATGAGTTTTATATTGTTTCACTGAGTCAAATGACTTAGTTTTGATCTTATGATCTACTTGTTACTAATTACTGATTTTTCAAAAGGTGGGTCAACTAAATCCCATATGTAATTTTTTTCAAAAATAAGAATTTCATTGATCATGGCTTGTTAACAAAAAGGATAAGATTTGGCTTTTTGATAAGTATGTTTATATAATATAGCAAGTGCCGTAAAACAATCAAAGTCACATAAATAAGAATGGAGCTCATGTATTTGAGTTGAACAACGAATAGAAAAATTTGCTAATGGGTGAGTTGATGAACCCATTACATGGGGCAATTGCATCCTGGAACAAGCAAGGAGGAACGTCTATATGAGTTAGACTAGAAATATTATAGATTGAGGTAAGAGTAATGGGATTAGGAAAGAGAACTAGTAATTGATTGGTAAAAACTTGAGAGAATGTCCAAGGTGTGATAGAGAGAGAGGATGAGTTGGTAAAGATTCATACTCTCAAAAGATGACATAATGGGAGATATAGAATCTATTGAAAATAGGGTCATAATAGCGATGGCCTTTTGATTAATGACATATCTAAGAAAACAATATAGACAAACTTATGGTTCTAATTTATTTTGTTTATGATATGGAAGTAGAATAAGACAAGCACAATAAAAAACATGGAGAAGATTATAGTTAGATGCAGTACTAAAAGATACTCACATGGGATCTAATTTTGAATAATTGGGGATGGAAAGTGATTGATGATATAGGGGGCAATGAGGATACCTTGTTTCCAAAATTTTTCTAGGAGAGAAGTGGAGATAAGAAGATAGAGAATGCCATTAAGAACATAACTAAGCTTTTGTTTAATACGACCATTTTGTTAGAATGTATTATGGTAAGAGATTTGGTATATGGTGTAATGTGATTTGAGAGTAATCAGGAAGGAGGACTTACAATGTTTCTTAACATTATTGGATTGAAGGATTTTGATTCGGTTTTAAAAATTTAATATATACCATAGTATGAATTCGTGATATACGATTGGTAAATTAGATTAACGATATAAACAATATATCGAAGTATATCAAGGAGTCATTAATAAATGAAACAAAATATTTTGAGCAAAGCAACAAAATATTTTGAGCCCCCTTAGTAGGTAAGGGTGTAAGATCCCAAACGTCAGAGGGAATAAGATCGAAAAGAGTATGAGAAACAATTTTACTAGAATTAAAAAGCAAAGTTTTTGCTTTAATAAGTTGGTAAGCCATATAATCAAACGAGATATCATTAAGGGTTTCTAAGTGACCCATAGAGGCCAACAATTGAACTTTATAAAATGACACATGGTTAAGGGGAGACTATCATAGAAGACTAGATGCAATTGCTCCTGAGTGTAGAGCAATGGAACTTGGACATGAGAAGGAATATGATGTATACTCAGTTTAAACAAACATCCAATCAAATGGCCTATCATAACTAATTGTTTCGTTAATGGATCATGTATTTATAATCACAAAAATAAAACTGATATTCTAAATTGAAATCACATAATACTTGCATGTTTAGTTGCATAAATTGTTTTTATTCCTCATATTCAATTAAAAAAGAAGGATAACAAATGGTGTCAAAAAATTTGGATTCCGTTGTGCTATATAAATCCCAACATAAAGCATGTGAGAAAGATCCATAAATTTACAAAATTAAAATAAGGTTAATGGGACTTGATGGGTTTGATAGATCATGGGTTGGCCTAGGGCCCATCCCATAGGAATAGTGACAGCCAAGTAGACATTTTTCCCAAGACCAAGGCCCAATAAGAAGAAGAAAAACACGAATAACAGTGGCCCACCACACAGCCTGTTGGGCACAAGATTCACACAGCCATGTAGTGAACCTAGATGGATCGACCCGGAACTATTTAGTAGGAAGTGGGCGAATAGAGTTGCACACAATACTGCGCCTATGGTTGCCCCTTCTGCATAGCCATCGACAGCCTTGATACAGCACGGCAAGCAGAGCCTGCCATAATGAGGCTCTAATGACTATCATGATAGCTCAACAAATATTCATAAAATATCCACTTGTACGGTGTATTGCTTCAAGATGGGAAGCATGGCTCTGCAATATTTCCAAAAGGAAACGGTTACTATATATGCCTCTCCCTTAGATCGTTGAGATAGTTTAGTGAATCCATCAGGGCAACCGATATTACCTACGGAGCCCAAGGAAGGCGGTAGTGATGTTAGTTTTATAAATACCCCTTCACCCTTACAAAAGAAAGAGAAAGAAGATCTCTTGCCCTCGAATGCCCCAGAAAAATCATAAAAGTTTTCTCCTAAGCCACTCTACCTACAAGTGTCCTATCTCTCAAGCCGCTATGTCTACAAAAGCTCCTATTCATAAGTTACTCCGCCTACGAGTGTACACTATCTTCAAAAGCTACCCTCAACCGAGCGTATCTATCGGAGTTCAATCCTTCAATTAACACTCAATCTCCTTTCCATGTGCATTCACGCACATTGCATCCTCCATCGTTCTCCCCTTCATAGAAAGATTCATGATTTGAACGTCAAAGAATATACCAGAGCGCTAGTTCCACCATCATTTGATTTCTTATTTGTTTGTTATGATATATAAGATTTAGATTACCAAATACGGAGATCGGACTCATTTTAATTTGACCTATCGAAAATGATCAAGTGGCTTCCTAATTCATATAATAATTTAGATTCAAAGACGCATTAAGACCAAAAGTTTTATAGCTAACAATATGAAGCAGGATATGGTTTCAGTAAGGAAACAATGTTGTGTGAGCTTGAACTGTCATTGTTGTCAATGACAATCCATGTGAAGCCTAGACAATAGGCTTGGTGTAGGGCACATGCCATCGCATGGCATCAAATTCTCTTAGAGAATGGTATTGTGCTCAGACAAAATAGACTAGTCTTTGGGATCAAGGTGTTAGATTTGATCACTCTATTACGGGTAACTCAACAAAAGGATGCGTCATTGAAAAATCGTACAGGGCTTGTGCGAAATTTAGAGTGTTACAAATTAGTTACAACAAAGACCAGAGAGACTAATTTTTCTAAGTGGGCAAATGTCGGAAAAATCGATTTGTAGGAGCGGACAAATATCGGAGTGGCCAATTTGTCAGAGTGGACAAATCTCAGAGTGAAAAAAAACTCGTAGCAGCAATAATGCTGCTCTTGGGCTAACCGATTAGAAAACAGGAAGTCGGCCAGCCACGCAGCAAGGAGGTCAGCCGATCAGACAGCAAGACTGCTAGTCAGGCGGCTAGGCAGCAAGATGTCGACTAGGGAGGCTGACTCGCTGAGAGAAGAAGCCAGCCGGCTAAGTTGAGATAAGGTCGACCAAAGACGCTAATACAAAAAAGTGACTAGGCAATGTCAATTTAGAGGAGTCGACCTAGCGAAATTGGTAGATGACTTTGTAGAGTGATAACTAGGTTCTGAGGAGTAGGTGACAAGCTTTTCAGAGTAGACAATTAATTTTTAGAATTGGTAAGTTGACTTTGTAGAGTATGCACTGTTTATGTAGAGTATGTTTACCTGTAGAGTATGCGCCGTCTGTGGGAAGTGCAAAAACTGGTGAAGGCACAGAAAATGATAAAATTGGTGTAACAAATTATCTCCAAGATCATATTAGGTGAACAGATCAAATTTAAAATTGGCGTCATTATAGAGCGCACCAGGCGTTTTAAAAGAAGGCGGTAGAGTATCAGTGGAATATGGAACGGAGGATGGAACGGAGCAAAGTGTGGAAGGGAGTTTTCGTCATTCACTGTCTACTGCCACATTTGTAAAATCAAAGTGAGTGGAGAGTACCACCAGTGAGAGGAAGGAGAGAAGAAAAATAGAGAGAAAAAGAGAGATGAGAGTTTCATTACTCTGGAGATTATTTTTCTTATCTGTCTAGAGTGGGTTACTAGTATTTTTGACTCGGGGATTGTTTGTAACTGATTTTATATAATAGAATATTTTTAAAATTTCTCCCATGATTTTTTTTTTGGTTGAGAAGAATTTTATATGTTAAAAATTATTGTGTATTTTTATATTTATTATACTCATATTTTTGGTGGCTAATGATAGGCAAAGAATTTAATATTTTTTTTCATAATTGGGTTGTATTTAAATTTGGGTGTCAAACTCTAACACAAAGCACAAATCAGACGGCGACAGTGAGAGGTGGGCCTTCAATATGATGAATTGAAAGATATGACACCTCCTCAGGAAAAGAATGCCGTAGAGACTGTGCAAGCGAAAGCTGGAGGCATGTTTGAACCTTTGTATTTTGTTCATGATGAGTAGTTGGTTGAGATTGTCCAGAGGGACACCATCCATGTTGCACTGTGGCCTGTGTACGGAATTGTGGAGTGTGGGGGGCTGCAACGTGCGTCGTTGCCCCTCCCATGTTGATGGGATCCGACGGCTTTAATTTTTTAAAATAAAAATTATAAAAAAATATTAAATTCTTTTTTTAGATTAAATACAAAAAAAAAAATATAAAAATAAAAAAAATTAAAAATACTTTTTATATATAAAATATGGCCGTTGGATTGAAAAATCCAACGACCATTGAAGCGTTGCAGGGGCTGCGACGCATACGGGCGTCGCAGCCTCCCTGAATATCGGAATTGTGACAGTGTTTGAGGTATGAGCCAACCAACGATGGAAGGATGTGTCCCAGGAAAAAAAGAAGTCATTTCTATTAAAGTAGCTGTTGAATTTGAAACACAACACACTATGGTGTAGCGTAGCACTCTGTGTTGGGGCTGAACTATCAAACTTTGTCCAATATAAAGTGGAGAATAAATCTTTAATAAAATCGAATATTGAACCGTTTTGTTTGACTTTTGTGGAGAGTTTAAATAATAACACATATTTATAATAAATAGATTATTTAATGAAATGAATATAAAATCTTTTATAAAAAACTCTTTAAAAGAAATTACAGGAGAACAAATTTTCACTATAATCATGAGTTTAATTATAATAAATTATTTTAAAAGCCACATTTATATTTAGTACGACTATAAGTAAATTGAATACTGAATAATAAGAAATAAAGATAATGAAAAAATAAACTTATTAAAAGTTTAAAAATCAATAAAAATCTCATGCTGTGTTTTTTTCCTCTCTCTTTTTCTTTCAATTCATCACTCAGAGTGTTTTTAATAAATTCACTCTCACTCTCTAAATTCTCTTTGAAAAAACTCTCACTGCATACTAACACACTCCTCTTTCTCTCTCACTTTCTTACCAAAAAAAGAGAAAAATGGAGCAAATTGCCTTAAAAAAGAGTCTAGCATTTGAAGCAGGCAACTGATGTTCAAATGCTGGCAGTTTTTGATGAGTGATTGAGAGATGGAGTTCAAATGCTAATTGCAGTTGGAGTGAAAATAGGAAGTTGGTGTTTGACAGTACAGGTAAAATTGCCTTCATAGGGGAAATTGCATATAGGCATCCTTTGAGCGTATTAGGCACCGGAATCTATACATGTCGGCCTCGTCATACGTTTATTGGGTGCCAATCTTTCAAACAACTTTAATCTTTCTTTTGAGCAAATTATTGAATCGAAATTGAATGAACATTGAAATGACATGTTCATTAGTTAAGGGACTCATAAGAGAATGACTCAAAATTTAATAATTTGAATCCCTCTATCAAACATTAGCTGTTCATTCTCTTCTAGTCTAACACAATAAATACAATCACGTAATAAAGTATATAAGTTGTCTAATAAGTTTAATGCAAAAAACTTTGCTTAATCGGGAAAAAAATTACGGAAAAAATTTTGAACAAATTTACTATAAAATATATGGTTATAAATAACCCATCCAAGAGCTTTTCATAATAGCACATTAACGTAACTAGTTAAATTTAATCCCTGATATACTTAACAACACATAAGAGTAGAATAAAATGAGAAGACTAATCAATAAAATATCATACAATCGAAACTATAACAATATATCAAAGCCTAATAAAAGATAGAACTTATTCAAAAGTTAATAATCTTTTCTTTTTCTTTTTCTTTTCTTTCTTCATGCAACACTAATTGTATTAAAATATCTCAAATATTTAACCTAAAAATTGCATATGTCCTTTTTACACAGCTGTTTGCGTTTGAATGCTTGCCTTGATGCTTGAGTGCCAATTTTGCGTGTAGCGGGGGCACAAAACTCTCAGGAAATGCTAGAAACAGCCCACTAGCACCTCTCAAATGCACATGTTACTGGATTACCAGCATGAGTGCTCCCTTATCAATTCACCAAGCATTGGTCTATTGCAACACTCCAATCCTCCGCTAGAGTGAATTTTTATACCAAAATTGAACGAACAACCAAATGACAAAGCCATTAAATATGAAATCCACCAAAAAAAGACCAAAAATCTAAGAGCAACTAATTGTGATATCTTGTATCATTCAGTTTAGTTTGCATCCACGATGTTGGGAGTGACTTGAATCTTCTTCTGGCCAAGTCCGGGCGTTGAGTTACGTAATCGTGGGAATGAGTTCTATTAAAGACAGTCTGGGCCGCTACACAATGTGTCTATACAAGCAACAATGGTCGGGGAATTTTCGTTGCGGCTGGCTATTTGTTGTTCGGGAATCTTCTGTTACCGTAGCCCCTCCAGTTTTCTGTAAGCATGGGGATGGAAGATGTGAGAGAGGTGGACGCAGCAGATACCACGAAGAGAGATAACGGGACATGTGAGAGGGAGAGACGCCATTGCAAATGGCAATCGCATCAGAAAATTTAGATGTGATATACTTTATTAATCATAATGTGAATGTGAAGACAATCAACTAATAATACAAACAAAAATTAAATGTTAAATAAATAAGAATATTAAGATAAGAAAGATATCAATAAGTATTTAGAAATTATACTCATAGAAGATAAGATAAAGAAAAAAATGTTTAAGATGGTTGATGTGGACACTCAAAAAACATATAATAAAAGAAGTACCGATAAAAAAAATAAGAATTAATTGTTATTGAAGAAGAGAAATGGAGGAATACTGCACTAGAAGTGATGTGATAAAAAATATTTAAAATTATTTATACTCTCAAAATATTTACACTAAATCTATTAAAATGACAAAAACGAACTCATATCATAGATCTCTTTTAGTAAGACAAATGATTATGTCGTTGACGATGATTAAATTATTGCCACCATCTTCCAATATTCTGCTTGTTGGAACAAGAATGGGATGATCGGTCGAATAGGTACTAATCTACACACACACAATCACTGGAATAGCAATATGGAGAAAGGAAAAATTGAGAAGAAACACATCAAAGTTTTATGTGAAGAATTCTTTTATAATAAGAAAAAAATCACGGGATTTTAGTCCACAAATATATCCACTATATGAGGGTTGGTTACATAAATCACATGGCTACACAAGCCCTTTAGAAATGAAGATGAAGAACAGAGTACAAGAAAACACACACTCACTGCTTTCTATTACACTTCACTCTTCGCTCCTTTCTTTAGAAAATTTCTCTCGCTCTCACTCTGTGATACACCATCACAGACACAAAACACATACAGTTATGTATATTGGCTGATGAGAATGACAACCATGCCACCGTGGAGAACACCCATACAAGCAGCCACCTGGTAGCCTACAACAGCTTTGTAAATTGTTGGCCATGTAGAAACGGCTCACCACTCTGTAAAGACTGTATACATATTTTTCACAGATATCACATGCTCAGAAGATCTTTTGAATTGGCCTCCCCGTGTGCTTTCTATTTTCAAGTCCTCGGGCCTCCAAAAATGCTTCCAAGTATTGCCCATGGACCTCAAATTTCAATAGAAGAAGGTTTTTGGATATTACATAATATCCGCATCTATTTCCAGAATCTACGGACGATTTGCTAATAAGTCCGCGGATAACATTGTTTACAAGTCCATGGACCATATTCACGTATAAGTCTGCGGTCACATTCCTACAAAGGGAGTGACCCCAACACTGATAGCATGTGCACAGACTACGTGAGAGGGCAGGGCCATGCAGATCTCACGAAGAGAGATAATGAATGACGAGAGAGAGAGAGAGAGAGAGAGAGAGAGGCATCGCAAATGGCAATCCAAAGAAGAAGAGCGAGAGATTTAGATGGAGAAGAGTTGAGGTTTTTATCGTCGAGAAGATTGCATGGTTCTTCTGCCAAGGAGTGGAGTTGGCCTTTTTACATTATGCATTTAAGAATTTTGCCAAAGAAAACGTTAAAATTAAAAATACGATCGATTTAAAGAAAGTCTGTGGTGAGATTGTATCACACTTAATAATTATTTTTGCAACTACATATTTACTTGAAAAATGAGTTTTGAAGTGATTTGCTATCATGAAACTAACGTGCCAGAATAATTAGAAATAACGATTGAAAGTTTTGTATATTGAAAAACCTATACAAATAACTCCCAAAAATCACATAGGCGCCACATATACCTACTAATGACGAATTTGGGATCTTACCTTTTTAAGAGAAGAATTGATTCAACCACTTTTAATTATAATTGTTTAATTAATATTAAATGGTTAAATTTTTTTAAAAATATTGTTGCGTCCGGTAACTCTGGGCGCGCAAGAGGTAGGGTGAGAACGGATCTCTTGGCACGCAGGCTGAAGAGTTGGAGCAACACAAGGTAATGGGTAGTCTAGCGAGTAGAGAAATACGGGAGTAGGGACGAACACTTCGTTTACGTGGAAAATCCTTCAGTTTGACGAAGGATGAAAAACCACGGTGGTGGACTTGTCGTCCGAGAAATCTCACCATGAAGAAGAAGAAATACAGCAATGGAGGCCCAGGAGTCTTAGCGTCCTCAGGGCGATTACAAATTTAGTGAGTATTACTTTCCCGTTTCTTTCTTCTCTGGGATTTTACCAAAGTCTGGTTACGGAGCTCTGGGAGCGAAGAGAAGGGTCGAAAGGGTAGAGTCCTCTTTCAGCTGCTTGAGTTGGGAATTTATAGGGAATGTGATGCCGTATGAAAGGCGACACGTGGCATAGGCACGTCAGACTGCTCTCACCACTATAAAAAGGGCCAGTGACAGTGGACACTGTCACGGCTGCAGATACTGGCCTTCGAGGCACATGGTCTCGCGGGTACGGCGTGTCAGAGCCGTTGCGTGCGCCGAGCCGGGCATCTCGGTTGTTTTGTCTTTTCGGTTGCCCCCGGGCCCTAGAGGAGTCTCGTTGTTTGTCCGGCGGCCAAGTGAGTTGGAGTCGAGCTAGTTGTTCGACCGTGCCGGGCACATGGGCCTTTGGGCCGGCTTTCTGTGCGGCCTTTTGGGCCTCGTGTTCGCGATTTTGGGCCCAAGGTCCAGACCCATCACGAGCCCCCATGTCAAGCGGTTCGAGGATTCAACCGCTTGACATGCCTCGCAAGCGTCTTCTCGCCATCGTGGGCCGCGGTCTTCTTGTAAGTCATTGAACCTAATCTCACCGCTTTTTCCTCCCCTACGGGCATGAATGCGATGGGCGATTGATGTGACATCGCCTGGGAAACCCTAAGGCCTACGCCGCCACCGCGCATGGGGAGCCGACACGTGGGACGGCCATGATGAGGGCGCCTCTCATCTTTTCAAAATCTCTTTAAATCATTTATCAGATCTTCACTATTCTTCGTGCTTTCTCCTTCCTTCCTTCGTTCCCGAAAAACCTACGGCGTTTTGCTTTTCTCATTTGCTACCATGGCCCCGGGTATTGATGAGATCGCCTCTTCCTTACTCGCAGACCTCGAGCAGATCCGGGCGAAGTATTACATTCCTAAGATCGGTCTCGATGGCGGTTCCAGCGCTTCCGAGAGGGCGAAGAGCCCGCCACCTGTTATATCACCGTATACGAAGTTCACCTTAAAGGTGGGCTTCGTTTCCCCTTGCCCGACCGAGCTCCGCCGCCCGATGAAGGAGTTGGGCCATTCCGGCCTGGCGAAGCTCACCCTAACGCCATCAGTACTGGGTCTCTCTGTGCGTCGCGCGCCGCCATGGCAAAACTCTCGAGGCGGTCATGGTGAAGATTATGTTTTGTTTTAATCGGACTCTCGAATAGATAGCCATGACCCCCGTCCCGAGTTTGCGCTGAGTTGAGTGAGGGAACCCGGATTCCACCAAAAGGTGGAAGGACAAAGTTCTTCTTTTCAAGGTGGCCGACGACTGGGAGCTCTCCTCCGTGTGGGGAAATGTCGCTAGCAAGTATTGCTCCGACATTACCGACGAGGAGAGAGAGGCCGCCAGGGAGGTCACAGACTTGGTGCTCGCGAATCGGGGCGGTTTTAGCACGGGGAAGAAAAACATCTCGCTGTCCCCTGAAAAGCTGGCGGAAGCCAAGTGGAGGGTGTCGACCGCGGTTCTCGCCGCCTCAAGAAGAAGAAGTTGAGGAAAAGAGAGGGTCCTCTTGTGATCCGGAGCCCTCCGAGCGGCCTCCCAAGAGTCCTCGGGCTGAGGTCTCGGAGATCCGCCGAGTGCTATCATTGAGTCTTCCTCGGAGGATGAGCGCGACATAGCCCCCATGGTTGGGGCGGGGCGCGGTTGACGCCCGGCCCTTCCACGGAGCCCGAGGCCGCCGCAGCCGCTGCCCGGTGTTGAGATCCATCCCGAGGCCCTTGGAGCCCGGGAGATGATGATTTGGGGCGAGACCACGAGCCCCGTGGAGGCGGGCGCGCTGCCGATGTTACCGGGCTGGGAGATCTTTGACCTTCTCGCGGCGAGAAGGCAATGGTCGCGGCCTTAGAGGTCCCGGCCGTTGCCGATGCCCCGGAGGTAGCGGAGCCCCCGCTCCCGAGGACCTTCTTCCGAGGCCATTCCCGATATCCCCGCGCCCGCGGAGTGCCCATCTCAGACTGGGGTCCTGGGAAATCGCTCTCGGCCGAGGATCCTATCATTTCGGGTGCATTTTGCCTTGTTCTCGGTCTCCATTCTTGCCAACTGTACTTAAATGCCTTTAACTCTTTTTGTAGCTCCAGGATCTGCTTAGTGGTCTTACCCGGCTGGTGGGCGTAATCGCCCAGTCTCGACGGGAGGCGGAGTCTTTGAGGACCATCAAGGAAGAGAACCGGTGAGCCAAGACGGCGTCGCTTCATCTGAGGAGGCCCTTAGGCTCTCAGAGGCCCGACATGGCTTCTTGACGGGACGAATCCTTCAGCTGGAGGACGCGCAGAGGATTTCGATGCAACCATGCGTCGCCTCCCGCACTACGGCCCAAGTTCGGGAAGGCATCCATTTGGCCGGCCGGCTGATGCGGATCCCGCATCCTCGCTTCCCTCTGCTGTGTGTTGGATCCGCGCAACGCGGCCGCCGCATCTCCTCGGGACGTGTTTGGTCTTCGGGCAAGCCATTTCCCTCGAGTCTTCCGTGCCGAGTCCTCCACCGGTCCTCGTCCATCGCTTCCGCAGGACTTTGAACCGCGGGGCTGGTCCCTCATCTTTGGGAGAGTCGTCAGAGCCACGCCTCCTGGGTCCCCGTGAGGGCTAGACTTCGCTTTTTTCCTTTTGTATCATTGTACTTGTATCTTACGGAATAAGAGAAATCCTTGATTTTTATCACAAGTGCTTCTTTCAAATTTTCCTCTTTTCGTTTCAATCAAGTTTTGCCTCGATCTCTAGGGTCCGCCTGGGGCCGCCGGTCATATCCGAGAGATTTTTTTTTCGATGACCTCAAGGGCTTGGGCCTCGAGACCGCCCGGTCACAGCAGGTTTTTGATGACCTCAAGTGTCCGGCCTGGGACCGCCCCGGTCACAGCCTGGTTTTTGATGTTTTGAGGACCTGTGGGCCTGGGACCGCCCCGGGTCACAAGCCCGGGTTTTGATGACCTCAAGGGCCCGGCCTGGGACCGCCCGGTCACAGCCGGTGGTTTTGATGACCTCAAGGGCCCGGCCTGCGGGACCGCCGGTCACTGTGTTTTTTTTTTTTTTTGTTTGCTGAGGTGGTCCGCTTTTCATTGGTAGTACCTCCTTAGGTGAGCGGCGCCTGTGTCCTGGGAATCACCTTGCCATCTTGGGTTCGTAGTTTGTAAGCTCCTTCTCGAAGGATGGCCGAGACTAAGAACGCCCTTCCCAATTTGGCGAGAGCTTGTTCCTTCCTCGCTATCTTCCCGTGGCTTCCACGCTTCTTAGTACAAGATCCCCGACTCGAACGGCCGCGCCTTCACCTTCTTGTTGTAATAGCGGGCTACCCGTTGTTGATAGGTTGCAACCCTAAGTCTCGCCCGGTCGCGGACTTCCTCAAGGGCATCGAGACTTTCTCGGAGTCCTGTCGTTATTCGCCGCGCGCCAAGCATCCAACCCCGGGACCGGTGAGGCATACTTCTATTGGGATGACAGCTTCGCCCCGTAGCAAAGGTTGAAATGAGTCTCTTTGGTGGACTCTCGCGGCGTTGTTCTATACGACTAGAGGGCCGAGGCAATTCATGTACCCACGAGCCCTCCGATAATTCTAGTCTGGTTTTCACTGCAAGATTGGCGATTTGTTACTTCCACTCGTCCTGTTGCCTGGGGTACGCCATCAAGTGTGTACCGTGTTGATTCTCGTGCTCGCGCAAGATGGGTGAAACGCTTCCCCGTGAACCGGTTCCGCTATCGGTCACGACGCACTCAGCACTCCAAATCCGCACACGATGTTTTGTCGGAGGAACTTCACGCGCTTTTGCTCTGTTTATTCGGGCTAATGGCACCGCTCCACCCATTTGGTGAAGTAGTCGATTCCCACGATCAAGAACTTTCTTTGTCCGGGAGCTAGAGGGAATGGTCCAAGGATGTCGAGCCCCCATCGGGGCGAACGGCCATGGGGATTGTAGCGCCGTGAGTTCGGTGTGGGGGCGATGGCTCATGTTACCGTGGAGTTGGCAACTCTCGCATTTGCGCACGAAGTCCATGGCGTCATACTTCATAGTCGGCCAGTAGTATCCTTGCCTCATGAGTTTGAAGGTCAGATTCTTTCCTCTGACATGGGATCCGTATACTCCGAGATGCACCTCCTGCAGGGCGTATTCGGCTTCTTCTGGGGCAAGACACCTCAAATAGGGGGCCGAGAAGCCCCGCCGATACAACCTACTGCCTACGACCGTGTACCAGCCTGGGCTGCCTTCTTTATCTTCCCGGCTTCGTCTCGGTTCCCGGCAAAGTGCCATCGATAGAAACTTCAAGTAGGAGTCATCCAGTGTTTCGTCGCGACACCGCATCACCTCCCGCCGGATTCTTCAATCTCGACCCTCTCCAGATCTCTCGCATTCCCTTGGCGATTGCTCAGATCCCGTGAAGCCGCGCCCGAGCGAGCGTGTTTCGGCTTTGGCGTTTTTCTCCCGCGGATATGGATGAACTCTGGTCGTTTTGAACTCCGTGATCGTGGCCTTGACCTTTGAAAGGTACTTGGATAGTTGCCGTTGTTGACGTCAAAGTTCCCGCGAACTCCGGGTTGACGACCAACTCGGAATCGCCAGAGATGATGAGCTCTTTTGGCCGAGCATTCCTTCGCGAGCCGGAGTCCGGCCAACAAGGCTTCGTATTCCGCGGCGTTGTTTGTGGCCGGGAATCCCAATGCCAATGAATATTTTATCTCCATCCCCTCAGGCGTGCGTAACACGATCCCTGCTCCGCAGCCGTCCTTCATGGAGGAGCCGTCCACGTGCAGGGTCCACGCGGAGGTCCTGTTGAACCTGTCCGCGGTAGCCCGGTCCTCGTCACAAGTGGGCGGTGCCGTGGTCTCGACGAGGAAGTCCGCGAGCGCCTGACCCTTCAAGGCCGGTCTCGGACGGAATTCAATGTCGAATTATCCCAACTCAATGGCCCACTTGATCACCGGCCGAAATCTCGGTTTCGCAAAACAGCCTTCTTAAAGGTTGGTCGGGCTTAAGACTATTACCCGTGCGCCGGGAAGTACGGCTCGAGCTTTCTTGAGCAAACCAACCGCCAAGGCCACCTTCTCCGTCAAGGGATATCCGCTCTCGGCGCCCGCGAGAGTCTTGTCGACATAATACACGGCCTGCTGTTTGCCATGCCGCTCTCGTACCAACACCGAGCTCGGCCACAAGGCTCGGACACGGAGAGGTACAAGTACAACTCCGCCGCCCGCCGAGGGAGGCCAATAGGGGCGGGCTCGAGAGGTAGCTCTTGAGCCCTTGAACGCTTCCTCGCATCATCACTCCACCGAAATCCCCGGATTTTGTTCCTCTTAGTGCTTTCAAGAACGGCAGTGCTTTTCGGCCGATTTTGCTAGGAACGGGAGAGAGCGGCCACTCGCCCCGTAAGTCGCTGATTTCCCCTCACCGTTTGCGGAGACCGCATATTCGGGATCGCTTGATCTTCTCTCGGGTTTGCCTCAATTCCTCGATGCGACACGATGTAGCCTAAGAATTTTCCAGAGGAAACACCAAACGTGCACTTACCGGGGTTGAGCTTCATCCCGTGGGCCTCGAGCACTTGGAAGGTCTCGTTCAGGTCCTTTACATGATCATTGCTCGCCCGGCTCTTGACGAGCATATCGTCCACGTATACTTCTACGTTCCTACCCATCTGGCCCTCGAACATTTTATTCACGAGCCGCTGGTAAGTCGCCCCTGCGTTCTTGAGACCAAAGGGCATTACCTTGTAGCAGTACGTGCCCTGGTCCGTCATAAATGATGTGTGTTCCTCATCCTCGGGGTTCATTTTAATTTGGTTATATCCGGAGTACGCATCCATGAAACTTAAAAGCTCATGGCCGGATGTTGAGTCCACGAGGTGGTCGATCCGTGGCAATGGGAAGCTGTCCTTGGGGGCACGCCTTGTTGAGGCGGTGAAGTCCACACACATTCTCCACTTCCCATTGCTCTTCTTTACCATGACTACATTCCAACCAGTCCGACATCGACTTTCTGAGGAATCCAGCGTCTAGAGTTTTCGACCTCCTCGCGGATGGCCACCAACTTCTCGGGAGAGTAGTTTCTCCACTTCGTCTCCGACCGGCTTGTGCCGAGGATCGACGCTAGTTTATGGACGATGACCTCGGGTGAGATCCTGGCATGTCACTGGGGACCATGCGAACACGTCCGAAGTTTTCCCGTAGAAAGCCGACGAGTTGGTCCCTCATCGCCCGAGAGCGAGCTTCCTATTTGGACACATTTCTCGTCCGCGGGGTTCAATGGGACTCGGACCCACAGCCCCCGGGCAAAGCGTGTAACAAGTGTAGCCTCATCCCTGAGGTCAAGGTCTTCCATGGGCTGTGGAAGTGCTACTTGCTCAGTCTGGGCTAAGTAACATCTTCGTCCGGTTGACTGGTCTCCGGGGACTTCTCCTACCCCCCACGGGGTAGGGAACTTTATCTTAAGATGTGGGATGGAGGTCACTGCGTTGAACGCGACCAGGCAAGGCCGTCCGAGTATTGCGTTGTAGACCGAGGGTAGGTCTACGACGAGGAAGGTGAGGACTTTCGACGCCGTCCTCGGGTAGGTTCCCAGGGTTACCTCCAGTTGGATGATACCACGGACGGCATGTGCTCGTTATCTAGCCCGCAGAGTGGCCCCTCCGGCGCTTTCATTTGATTCTTTTAAGCCCTAATTTGAAGTAGGCATCAAGGTACAAAGAAATTGCGAGAGCTTCCATTATCTACAAATAGATTTCATCCGGTAGTCATTTGCTCCATCCAAACGAAAGTAAGCATAAACCAGGGGCCTGGAGTGAGGAGAAGTTATATGAGCTAGATCCTTACTACTAAAGCAGATGACATCGTCTTCACTTCCGAGCCCCGTTCTTGGTCTCTTCGCTGCTGCTAGTTCCCGTCCGTCTCCCCCAGCCGGCCGGCTGGAGATCATGTTCACGACTCCCGCGGCCACTCGGTTCCTGGGGGGATCCGCATCTCCACCGTCCTCGGGTCCTGAGGACTGTCCCGGCCTCTGAAGGAAGCGGTTGAGGTGTCATCTCCGGATGAGCTCCTCAATCTCGCCCGCAGGTCCCCGCAATCCTCGCACTATGACCCCCGCGGTGGAAGTCACAATATTTCGTTTGGTCCCCACCGCCCGGTTCTTCGCAGGCTCCGGGCCATTTCACGAACTTTTCTCCCGGACCGCATGAGGACGTTGGTGCGGAGTCGCTGAGCGGCGTGAGGCGGATCGGGCGCCGCTCTCTCCGAGAGCTCCGCGCTCCGCCTTGTGGTGCTTCTTTGTCGTCCGGGGACCGATAGTCCCCAGATTTCCTCTTTCCTTCCGCAGCCTTACGGCCGAGGGTGCTCGCCCCTCTCGGGCCTCTTGGCGTCGTTGGCCTCTTCGGCCGCTATATAAGCCTCGCCGCGGCCTCGGCCTCTATGAAGGTCTCATGGGCCTTTATGTATGAGGTGCTTGAAGAAAGCACCCTTTTCGAGGGCCGAGAGGAAGGCGTTCAACTTCACCTCGCCGGTCGGCCTCGGGACCGCTTCGCCTCCGCGGTAAACCGCACCAGAATCCTCTCAAGCCCTCCCCGGGTCCTTGTTTGACACGAGTGAGGTGCCAGGCTGTCTCTCCACCCTCCCCGCCGGAAGCGAATCGGGATAGGAAGGCCATCGCCAGTCTCCAAAGTCGCGGATGGAGTCCGCGGCATCCCGTGAAACCACATCCGGCGCCCCTTTAGAGTCGTAGGGAAGCACCGGCACATGGTTGTCGCGCCCAAACCCCCGAGGCTCGGGTGCTCCCCGAATGATTAAGGTGATCCATGGGATCACCACGCCATCGCATAGCGGCTCGGGTTGGGCATCTTGAACTTTGGGGGAGCGCCTCGTCCCGATCTCCGTGGAAAACGGAGATTGGAGGCGTTAGCCCCTCCTCCACGCTTTCGCAGCCGTCGGGTTCCATCCTCTTTTCCGGTCGGCCTCCACTCGCGGTGGGGCAGCCGTCCTTCTTTCGTTCGAGGTAATGCCTTAATTCATAAGGCTTCGAATCGCACGGCCCTCGGGACCGTGCGGGCTCCTCGGGGAGCGCTTCTCGGGAATCGCCTCTTGATCGTTGCGGTCGTGGTGGTTCCTCAGCCCCCGAGTGGCGTCTCTCGGGGCTTTCTTCTTGGACCTCGAGGACTTGGCCGGTCTCGACCCTTCGCGGTGCTCTCCGCCGGAAGCCACCGGGTCTCGGGTGTTCCCCGTGCTAGGAGGTCTTTCGCGGCGGCTGGCTCCGCCGTTCTCGATCTCGCAACGCCTCGGCCAGTGAGGCCCAGCCTGAGCCGCCCGCTGAGTTGGTCGATTTTGGAGCAGAGGGTCACAAAGGCTCGTGACATGCCTCGCTACTGGCGGGCAAGCCCCTTACCACCGGGTCGGGTGATTCTCAACCCCCCGCAGGGGTTAGCGCGCCTCGCCCGCGAGGCCGCTCTCTCGGGGCTGCGCCGCCTCGCGCCCTTGTGTTCACCATCGCAAGATTTGAAGTCAAGCTGCTTGGATATTCGTAGAAGACGTGAAAAGCCGACTTTCGGTCGCTTCCCACAGACGGCGCCAATGTTGCGTCCGGTAACTCTGGGCGCGCAAGAGGTAGGGTGAGAACGGATCTCTTGGCACGCAGGCTGAAGAGTTGGAGCAACACAAGGTAATGGGTAGTCTAGCGAGTAGAGAAATACGGGAGTAGGGACGAACACTTCGTTTACGTGGAAAATCCTTCAGTTTGACGAAGGATGAAAAACCACGGTGGTGGACTTATCGTCCGAGAAATCTCACCATGAAGAAGAAGAAATACAGCAATGGAGGCCCAGGAGTCTTAGCGTCCTCAGGGCGATTACAAACTTAGTGAGTATTACTTTCCCGTTTCTTTCTTCTCTGGGATTTTACCAAAGTCTGGTTACGGAGCTCTGGGAGCGAAGAGAAGGGTCGAAAAAAAAGGTAGAGTCCTCTTTCAGCTGCTTGAGTTGGGCATTTATAGGGAATGTGATGCCGTATGAAAGGCGACACGTGGCATAGGCACGTCAGGACTGTCTGCCACCACTATGGGGTGCACAGGTGTGGGGACACTGACACACACTGGCAGCAGATACGGCGCTTCGAGGCGGATGGTCTCGCGGGGTACGCGTGTGTCAGGAGCCGTTGCGTGCGCTGAGCTGGCATCTGGGTTGTTTTGGTCTTTCTGGTTGCCCCCGTCCTAGAGGAGTCTCGTTGTTTGTCCGGGCGGCCAAGTGAGTTGGAGTCGAGCCAGTTGTTCGAATCAGGCCGGGTACATGGGCCTTTTGGGCCGGCCTTCTTGTGCGGCCTTTTGGGCCTGTGTTCACGATTTTGGGCCCAAGGTCCAGGACCCATCAAATATATATAATTATTTTTTTATTTTTTTTAAAAAATAATATAATCATTTAATTAATATTAAATATACCTTATATACCATGTACATACTATTCACATATAATATGTACAAGGACTCCAAAATATTTATGCGTTTCCAATTTGGGACTTTGCCTATCCACAAAGATTGAAAAATCTACGGTGCAAATATTGCCTTTGTATAAATTCTAACGGGTGGAATCCATATTTCCTTGCAGCATGAAGTCTGTAATTGACAGATACAACAAATCAAAGGAGGAGCATAATCACCTGAATTCAGCGTTAGAAGTCAAGGTAAGATCTCTTGAACCACTTCTCTTCTTTCATGGTTCTTCTGGCAGCTCCCAGAAATACACACACAAAATACAGAGAATATTATTTAGGTTTTTTTTATTTTCCTTCTTAGAAGATTGAAGGGCAGGGTAGACATTATTTTCTGACCATATTCTTGGAATTATAAACATCTAGTTGTGGGTTGCAAAAAGAGGAAATTGCCATTTGAGCCAATTTAGACCGTGAAAACAACAAATAGTAAGATCTTAAAATTTTGATCAAGATATTAAATGAACAAATCAAGACCATTGAAACGGTCCTTGAAAAAGAAAAAGAATAATTTTAAAATATTTTTTAGTGAAACAAAAAAATATAATTATATGTTAGATACAGAAAAAAGTTAAAAATATAACATGACTTGGCTATATTGAACATATGACAAAAGCCAATATTAACTCGAAAATTATTTTTATTCCAACTGCCATGGTCTTAATAAAAAATACAACTAAAAGTCATGTATAATAGTAATTAAACAGAATAATTAATAAGGATAATTTTGAGAACTTACTAAGATGACAACCAACTCTGTCCCCAGATTTATTCTAACATGTTATGGATACGAAAAAATTAGTCGTATACATGTGCACCATTACACATCTCATAGCCGAAATGATTACAAGTAGGACAAAATTGTTAACTATTTTGTCAATAAAATTATGTATATGAAGGAGAATACTATGATATTGACTAGGAAAGTTTATTCTAAAAAGAAAGTGTGGATTACAAAAAAAGTGATATTACAAACAGAAAGGCCATCAGTGTTTTTTTACAACCATGGCGTTGATGTAGGTCTTCTTTTATTTTTAAAAATAAAAAATTATTATGCCTGACCCATACCCATATCCCACTTATACATCGCTTCTTTTTTATCTTCAGCATCTCATGCACATTTGATGACTATTCATTATTTGTTATATATCATAGACGCTTATCCAACGTTGCGTATTCTGTTTGGAATAATCCATGCCTAAATTGTGCCTTTCTATTGCTTGTGCACAATTTCTCCAAAATATCAGCGCCTGGAGTGTTCCTCTCTTGCACTCGTGTATAGTTTATCTTGCCTATAGCATTTGAAGCATACCTGATGTGTGCTTATGTGTCGATCTGTAATGCTTTCATTTCTTCTTGTGTTGTTCATGCATTGAGTTCATTTTTCCTCTCTCTTCAAGTTTTCTCTCATAGCTCTCATCGCTCTCTCTCTTTCTACCCAAAGCCTACTAGATCAACGTATTTTTTCTCAAATTTAAATAGAATTTATGGTATATTTTCACAATATCTTACCTCCCTTAAGCTTTTAGGCCTTCCATCCATTATGATAGTTAGGCTCTACCACAGCAAGCGTTTTTTTTATCTTATTTAGTGAGATCTTTCATGCTATCAATCAAAACTTATTGGGGTTTGTTGGAGTATGAATATTTTAGTTGTAGATTTAAATATTTTAGGAATGTATTGTCTTAAATGGTCCGTTTTGAAATGTGCCCATGCTTTGACCGTTCATTCTTTAATATTTGGTTATATTGTAACTTAGATTTGGAGGAGTTTTTCTTGTACAATCATGTCATGGTTACTTGGGCTTCAATCTCTATTTTTTTTTTTCTTATGTAGTGAGTAAGATCCATGGTTCTTATAGACAAATCCTCACGTTTTGTTTTCAGATGGTTATTTTTAAGACTATCATGCAACCAAGCATCCAAAATTATACAATAATACTTAATATAAAATTTTTTTCTCAATTAAGAAAAATATTATGAGACAAATTCTCAAAAATTTTACTACAAAAGTATCTGATTATAATTATAATCCTCTTCGAGATCCATTTATAGCAATCCATGTGAATGGTTGATTGAATGCAGTCCTAACATACCTACTAACATATTACAAAATAATAAACTGAGAAAATAAACAATCAAATGATAATATGTCCTAAAAATAAGACTAGAGAAACTTACTCGAACTTGATCAAGAGTGAATTGAATCGTATTTTAATCAAATGTTGAATCACTTCTTTTTTTCTTTCTTTGTGTAATGCTCATTTATATTGAAATGCTATCTCATTTGCCCTAAAATTGAAACAAAGTCTTTTATATTCCATGTGGCCACTTGAACGGCTAATTTGCAGTCTTCTTATGAATAATTATTGAAAAACCTTCCCAAATTGGCGCTTACGTTGCCAACTCATAGTATTATCGTAGAACCACCTACGAACAATTTTGTTTAAGTGTATCTCGTGCCAAAATACTTGATAATTTCAGAAGTAAAAAATAGCATTTTCAATGGGCGCGTGACTCACAGTAGAGTGATTCAAAATGTATCACATACCAAAGGTAAAAAATTAATATTTACATTCAAAAATAATAAAATTGATTACACAAAATTCATGAAGTAGAGATAGAGGAGCAAATGAGATTATAAGGATTAAAATTTTACATGAATATATCCTTAAAAAAATAAAATAATAATAATAATACAATCATAAGGCAGGTAGTAGAATGCTCAATATTCTAGCGAATTCAGCTTTCACAAAAACTAGTCCCACTGTCGCTTCTATCTACGAGGCAGGTAGCGGTTTTGACGAAATCAAACATGGAAAACGTAATTTTGTTCACCAACAAAGAAAAATTCCACCCCATTAACATCTCAACGCAACGGAGAAAAGTAGTTCACAGATTATCAATATCAATAGTACCAACCTAAGTTGGTGAGTAAATTCTTTTTTAATACCAACCAAAAATCAATATGAATAGTGCCAACCTTATCAACAAAAAACTCTACAGTCTATAACTTTTTAACAATTTTCCTTTTCTTTTTTTTTTTCTAACCTAGCTTGGATAAAATAAATTGAAAAGTCAGTGAGATGATAGCTTCAGCAACACTTCAATTAACTTCACTTTTGACGGACTGAAGAAATCACCTTTCCTAAAAGCCTGGCATAACCAAGTGGCACCAAACATCTTGCCCTAAACCTCCATGGAATTGTTGGAACAAAACGCGCGGAAGACAACGGTGACCGAGCGGACAGAATGCTTGGACGGCACACAGAGCCGAGCTCTCGGACGGACACAAAAAGTAGAGATAGAGAACGAAAGAGAACACACAAATTTAACGTGGAAAACCCTTCTTTCAACAAGGAAAAAAAACCACGAAAGAATACACTATAAAAGGATTGTTGACAAGTGTTAGTTACACAAGCTCAAACGAAAGAAAACAATCTCAAGTGTACAACTTCTCTTACTAAAGTGTTTCTCACTCTATCTTTACAAAGCTTGCCCACAGCTCTCTCTCAAAGCTCTTCCTACAAGATGTCTCAACTATATTACAAGTAAGGGCACAAGCTCTATATATACACAGAGGCAGGGTGGACAGCCAGCCACCCTATTGGCAGTAGGTTACAGAACCTACGCCCCTAGGCCTGCCATGGCAGGCGCACGCCTGGCGTGTCAGATGGCAGGCTTGGCACCTAGGAAGTTGTGACCGTCACAACTTCCAATCAGAGTAGGTGACCAACCCACCTGCAGAAACGGCCGCAGTAGGCCTACAAGGATAGGGTCAACGCCTATGACCTCAGAGTCCTAGTTCTCGTCCTCAGCAATCGCTTGGACATGACACCTGAAGGAGTCCGCGTACAATGATCACAAAGTCCTCGTCCATTTCTCCAATGGAGTCCGCGGACATTCATGCCACTCGGGAGTGACCTCAACAAACTTCCCCTCATGACCGAGTGGGAGTGAAGTTAGTCAGACCGGCGATGTCACAACAAGCTTCCAGCTTTCCCTTTGGCAATACCTTCGTTAACATATCCGAGCCATTGTCCTCGGATTGGACCTTCCCAATTGATAGCTGCCCATCATAAAAAACATCTCTACCCAATGATATCGCACGTCAATGTGTTTTGACCGAGAATGGAATGAGGAGTTTTTACATAAGTGAATGACACTTTGACTATCACAAAGGACCTCGTACGTCTCTTGCCTTAGACCCAATTCTTGGACAAACCTCTTCATCCAAAGCATTTCCTTACAGGCCTCGGTCACGACAATAAACTCTGCTTCTATAGTTGAGAGAGCGACACACTTTTGCAACTTGGACTGCCAGGAGACCGCCCCTCCTGCAAACTTCACCAAGTATCCCGACGTTGATTTCCAAGAGTCAACGTCCCTGGCCATGTCTGCGTCTGTGTTTGCAGACAACTGAGGCTTTTTTTTTTTAACATCAAACTCACCTTGGAGGCCCCACGTAGGTATCTGAGAATCCATTTCACTGCAGACCAATACTCCATCCCTGGGTTTGAAAGAAATCTGCTCACAAGGCCAACTGTATGAGCAATGTCCGGCCGCGTACACACGGCCGCGTACATCAAGCTGCCAACGGCCGAGGAGTAAGGAATTTTACTCATTCGCACCTTCTCAGTGTCCGAGGACGGACACTGCTATTTACTCAGCCTAAAGTGGTTGGCCAAAGGGGTACTGACAGGCTTGGAGCTTTCCATGTTGAACCGCTGAAGCACCTTGTCAACATAGCCTTCCTGGGACAGCCAGAGCTTCTTGTTTCCTCGGTCACAAAAAATTCTAATCCCGAGAATCTGCTTCGCTGGGCCGAGGTCTTTCATGGCAAAAGACTTTCCCAATTGCACCTTTAGCTCCTGGATCCGAGCGCTATTCTGTCCGACAACCAGCATATCATCCACATAGAGGAGAAGGATGACAAAGTCGTTTTCCGAGAACTTCTGAACAAAGACACAGTGGTCTGAAGAAGTCTTATGGTACCCTTGTCCGACCATAACAGACTCAAACTTCCGATACCACTGTCTCGGAGCTTGTTTCAGCCCATACAAGCTATTCTTCAAACGACAGACAAGTCCTTCCTTTCCTTTGACTTCAAATCCTTCTAGTTGCTCCATATAGATTTCTTCCCCTAAATCTCCATGAAGAAATGATGTCCGGACGTCCAATTGCTCTATCTCCAGATCCAAAATAGCTGTCAGTCCGAGCACTACACGGACCGAGGACATCTTCACAACTGGTGCGAAGATTTCATCAAAGTCAACACCCTTTCGTTGACCAAAGCCCTTCACCACAAGTCGTGCCTTGTGTCTTAGCTTACTTGTGTCTTCAGTCGCCTTTAGGTGGAAGACCCATTTGTTCTTCAGAGCCTTCTTTCCATTGGACAATTTAGCCAGCTCAAATGTATGATTTTTATGAAGAGAAACCATCTCTTCCTTCATGGCTTCAAACCATTCATCCTTCTGAGCGGTACTCATGGCCTCGTCAAAATCTTCTGGTTCTCCAGCATCAGTGAGGAGGACAAACTCACTTGCTGAAAGATGGACGGACGCCTCACTCTGGACGACCGTCTTGCTGGGGCCACCTCGGCCTGGGGAGGTGCCAAATCTTCAGCCAGGTCCTGAGACGTAGGAACCGCCTCATCTTGGTTGCCTACCATACCTGAACCGCCGACATTGGACTCAGAAGGTACTGGACGGACAACATCAGTATCAACTTTCTCCGTCCGGGAAGTAGTGGGAGGAGACTTCTGCTCCTTCCCAATGTCCTCGATGGTCTCGTCCTCAACGAAGACCACGTCGCGGGACCGCACCAGCTTCTTTTTCTTTGGGTCATAGAACCTATACCCAAATTCATCCTCGCCATAGCCCAGAAAGACACATTGCATTGTCTTTGGCTCCAACTTGGTCCTTTTATCTCTCGGAACATGAACAAAGGCTTTGCAGCCGAAAGTCCAAAGATGGCTGTACACTGGTTCCTTTCCGATCCAAATATGCTCACGGAACTTTCCGTCGGAGAGGCTTACGGTGGCGGCCGGTTGATCACGTGGGCGCTGTCCTCAAGGCCTCACCAAAAAGATCTGGTAGCTCGGCCTCGGATAACATGCACCTGACCTTTTCCATCAGGGTGCGATTCATCCTTTCCGCCACGCCATTCAACTGTGGCGTCTTAGGTGGAGTTTTTTGATGTCTGATGCCGTGAGCTCTACAGTAGGCATCAAACGTCCCAATATACTCCCCGCCGTTATCGCTTCAAACGGCCTTTAGCCTCCTCCCGGTCTCCTGCTCAACGAGGACATGGAACTGCTTAAAGGTTTCCGCAACCTGATCTTTGGTCTTCAAAGGAAACACCCACAGCTTCCTCGAGCAATCGTCAATAAATGAGACAAAATATTGTGCTCCCCCAAATGACTTCTCCAGGAGGGGACCACACACATTAGTGTGGACGAGCTCCAAAACCTCGGACCTCTTGGAAGACACATCTCCTGAAAAGGAGACTCTGCGTTGCTTCCCCGCCATGCAGTGAGGGCAAGTCCTCGGCATGTCTCCATCCACTCGTGGGATGAGACCCTTCTTTGCCAGATGACTCATGCTATGCTCACTCATGTGTCCGAGCCTCTTGTGCCGCGGATCCGAGGACTCCACACTTCTTGTGGCATTCACCTCAGCCTGGGCTTTCACTACGTAAAGGCCTGAAGCCTTTACTCCTCGGGCAACCACCATGGAGCCCTTTTTCAACTTGAAACTGCCGTCACAGAAGACGCTGCAGTAGCCTTCATCGTCAAGCTGTCCCGCTGAAATGATATTCATACGAATATCAGGGACGTGTCGGACGTCCTTCAAAGTCAATCGGGCTCCAGTGCTTATCAGCAAGGTGATGTCACCACGTCCAATGAACTCGGACGTCTCCTTGTTGCCCATTCTTAATACTCCTGGGGCGCACGGAGTGTAAGTGGAGAACAGTTCTCTCCTGGAGGTAACGTGGATTGAAGCGCCAGAATCCACTACCCAATCCGAGGATTGCTCAGCCACGGCCACTAAGTCCTCAGACTCGCAGCCAAAAGGAGATCTTCTCCCGTCACAACACAGCAGACCGATGACTCTTCCTCGTCTCGTCTCTTCTCCCCTTCTACTTGGTAGCGTTTTCACGCTTCCACTTGTAACAAAACTTTTGATGTGGCTTTTCGCCATGCGTGGTGCTCCACTACGTCTTGACAGGAATGTAATGGGATATTTTATCGAAACGATTGAAAATTTAATTGGGTGAAACTAAATTTATTAAGTATATTAGAAGAAAATAAAAATATATATTTATTTATGTGATAATATTAATAATAACATATATGTGTGTTTTGTGAATTAACAAATAATAATAATAATAATAATAATAATAATAATATATATATATGTTTTACGTAATAAAATAATAATAATAATAATAATAAAACCAAACAAACCCTTCCCACGTCACCCACCTTCCCGAAACCTCCTCTGCCATTTTCCGTCTCCCACTTCCCCGTCGTCTCTCCCGTTTCCCCGTTTTCTCTCTCCCTCTCTCTTGCTCGCAACGATTTGCAGAGCCGTTCGAATCTTCACCTCAACCGTTTGCCTCCGTGGCAACCTGCCCGATTCCCTTTGCCCCCCTCACCGTTGCGTCTCCATGGGTTATAAAACCCGAGCTCTGGTGCGAGATTGGAGACGAGTGGAAAGGAGAGCGAAGCTCTGTTCGAGTGTGTGGGCTGCCGTTGCCGTCATCGACCGATTCCGAAGCCACCATCAGAAATCCGAACCGAACACTTCAGTTAAAGCCGTCGCCGCCATTCGCTGAGGCCGCCGTTGATGTTGCTGTTGAGCCGAAGCCAATGCTGCCATCGCAAACCCTAGCCATCTCTCCAGGCAAGTGTTCCTATGCTGTCATTTCTCTCTGATTGCAAGTGATTTCCGATTCTCTTCCATTGCAAGTGAATTCCGTTTACTGTCATTTCTCCTCTGTTTGCAAGTGTGATCCCTTACGATCCTTTCTCCTGTGTTTGCAAGTGTTCCTATGCTGTCATTTCTCTCTGATTGCAAGTGATTTTCCTCTACTGTCGTTCCTCTCAAAATTTGCAAGTGAACCCTCTATTGTCGTTGTACTCAATTTGAAACTGATTTCTCATTAATCCTTCCTTCTTCGTTGGTGTTGTTGGCTGTGTGCTCCTGGATTCAAAGTTTATTCGAATCTGCCTCTCTCTCGTTTCCTCTAATTCCACCATTTCGTGGCGTAAATGGGGATAGGATGAGTTCTTTGGGAAATTGATGAGAGGGAGCAGAGTTGTTACTCTATTTTTGTAACCGGCTGAAGTTGAGTGAGAGAGCAGAGCCTCTCACTCTGTTTTTCGTGGCCGGCTCAAATGGTAAGGAAGCAGAGCATCGTACTTTGCCGGTTGGAATTGCGTACATCGTTGGTTCTGTAATTTATACGAAATACAGTATACGCATTTGTGGGTGCAGGTATATATGTTTGGGTATGTGTTGATGTGCACATGTGAAGCAGTGGGTGTGTGTGTTCTGTGTACGTAGGTGTAAATTGAAGGAATTGGGGGTGCTTGTCTGAGTGCTGTGTGTGTGTGAGGATGGGCCGTGGGCTGGGTTCTGGTTGAGTGTGTGGATGGAGGGCAGCTCAACAGAAGCTGGGCCGTGGGCTTAGCTCTGTGTGTGTGTGTGTGTGTGTGTGTTTTAGTGGGCCAGGAGTTGGGCCGTGGGTGAGATTGGTGTGTGTGGGTGTTGGGCGATAGGCCCAACGTGGGTGAGTTGAGTGTGTGAGTTGTGTGTGATTGGGCCTTGAGCCCAATGTGTGTGTATGTGTTTGGGTTGGATGTGTGTACTGGGCTGGGCCCAGTGTAGTGCAAGTGTGTGTGTGTGTGTTTGAGTGTGTTGGGCTGTGAGCCCAACATGTGTGTGTTAAAATGTGTGTGTGTTGTGGGTTGTGTAATGGGCCGTGAGCCCAATGTAAGTGTGTGTGTAAGTGAGAGTGTTGGGCTGGGCCCAAGTGTGTATGTATATGTGTGTAAGTGGATGTGTGAGTTTGGGCTGGGCCCAATAAGGTGAAGATATGTGGGTGTGTGAGTGTTTTTGTTAGATTGGGCTATGGGCCAATGGGATTTTAGGTGAGTGTTTGGGTGAGAATTGGGTTAGGCCCAATAAAATGAATAAGATTGTGTGTGAGTTGTGTTGGGCCTGAATTTGTGTATGCTGGGCTGGATTGAGTGTGTGTGTTTTGGCTAAGTATGTGTATATGTGTTATGTGCATATATATATATATATATATATATTGATATATGGGTACACGTGTGTGTACGATAGAGAACATAGAGAACGTTTACATTTTGCATAAAAGAGGTAATTGCCGTGTTCGGGATTCTAGAAATCGACGGAGCTTATTAAATTAATTGGGGTTGAGAATTGAAATAAAAATATTGTTGGCCTTAGTCGTAGGCGTCGCTCCGAGATAAAATAGAAAAATTGTGGAATAGTGGAGTCGATCATATCTCGACCTTTATATTCCTTTTGGACGTTCTGAGACACGTTCCTTTGTGTTGGATTTGATTGCGTGAGTACGGTCTGGTCAGCACCGAACGACATTCTGTTGTTGATGTTGCAAAGCTTTCTTTGCGTTATACTCGGTGTGTGAGTATGTGTATTTGTTGGCTTCTTACGGTCAAGGTTGAGGAGAGTGTGTGAAAACATTAAAGTATCGGGTCGAATGGGAGGCTTTGGCACTTTAATGTGGTCTACACTTATCCGATACTGATTTCCGTATCCTGGTGGATGGAGGTACGTTGCCTAGTGTGGCGGGATGCTTATGGCCCTGTGATCATCGTAGATCATGATATCGAGGATATCATGGCGGGAGATCTTTGGGTTTGACGTGTGAGTTGTCTTCCGTCTTGGTAGAGTCGGAAGAGGAGCATGATGTGAGCATGCTCGGGAGATGTCTGTCTTGTGTGGCGAGTCTCTGTGGACCATGGATTTGGTCGGAGGTCAAAACTTGCGAGCATCGGGTAGCCGTGCAAGGACCCGGTTTGTCGGGGATATACGCGACCTTTGGATCACGGTGGCGGAATAAGATCCGGATGATTTCTTTGTGATATTTATGATTGTGAGTACCTCATTTGTTGTGGCGCGGTATCCTTGTGTGGATCTGTGATCTCGGGTCGGTGGAGTCCATGTTCAGATCTTGTTATCGTAGTATCTTGGGTCGTTCTCGCTGACATATGGACCGGGGAAATCCCCAACTGTCGTTGATATCGGATTCCAGGGGATTACCACTGTTTATTGGCACTCTTGTTATTTTTGGATGTTCGGGTCTTGTGGGACCCATTTGCCTAGAGTCGTGTTTACGACGTGTTGTATTCCGTCTCGGATATAGTAGGATGCCTGTGTATGTTGAGACCTTGGTAGATGGTATCCGAGATCGTTATTGTTATTAGCGTTTTTGATTATATCACTTGGTGGGCTTTGGCTCACCCTTGTGTTTTCTTGGCTCCAGATTGAGTTGGCAGCATTTTAGCTCGGATGATATGCATGAGCAGATGGTTCCAGTAGCAGAAGGACGGAATTTATTTTGTTATCGCAATTATGTATTTTATTTTTGTTGAGCTGATCATGATGTAGTCTTTGAAATGAATGAGATGTTGGATATGTGAAATTTATGTTATTTGGGTTTTAAATTTTTAGTCCGCGTGAGCGACTCGAGCCATGTGTTGGAGTATTTAGGCTCGGGTGCCCACAGGGAACGTGACTTACTCCGCCCTTTGTCTTCAGACTTTGGGCCACGTCCTCGGCTCCTTCCCCTGCATTCAGTAACAAGGACTTTGGAGTCCGAGAGGTGGACATGTCTTGAGAACGTCGTCGCACTTCTTCGTTCAAAGACAACTCCTTTGGCCATATCTAAAGTCACCACGCCATTTGAGTGTATTGGCAATGGTGATCCTCATAACCTCCCCCACGAGTCGGGAGGGTTGCTAGCAACCATGGTCCGGGACCTCATCCTCGAACTTGATCCCCACGCCATTCGGCCTATCCACGCACCCGAAACTCATTCGGGTGATCGGCGATAGATGAAAAATCCTTGTACCGTACTTGCATCGCCGCATCAAGTGAAAAATTTTGTTATTTCCGATTTGGAGGCAAAGAGCTTTTCCGACTTCTCCCAAAGCGTCTTGGCATTGGACTCACCCGAACGTGGTTGTACACGTTGTCGTCCACAACCGCCGTATATAGCCGCACACTTGCTTGTGCTCCAACGTCCACTTTGCTCGTCGTCCGTTTTATCCGCCGGCTTTCTTTGCGGCAAAAATGGGATTATGCATGGACTTTACGAAAAGCAAGTCGACATCTTGCTTTGCCAAGTGTCAAAGTTTGATCCGTTCAAACAGATCATCTTACTTCCAACCTCCATCGCAGCCAGCAATAAGATCACCGTTCAAAGAACCAAGATCTCTGATACCACTTGTTGGAACAAAACGCGCGGAAGACAACGGTGACCGAGCGAACAGAATGCTTAGACGGCACACAGAGCAGAGCTCTCGGACGGACACGAAAAGTAGAGATAGAGAACGAAAGAGAACACACAAATTTAACGTGGAAAACCCTTCTTTCAACAAGGAAAAAAACCACGAAAGAATACACTATAAAAAGATTGTTGACAAGTGTTAGCTACACAAGTTCAAACGAAAGAAAACAATCTCAAGTGTACAACTTCTCTTACTAAAGTGTTTATCACTCTATCTTTACAAAGCTTGCCCACAGCTCTCTCTCAAAGCTCTTCCTACAAGATGTCTCAGCTATATTACAAGCAAGGGTACAAGCTCTATATATACACAGAGGCAGGGTGGACAGCCAGTCACCCTACTGGCAGTAGGTTACAGAACCTACGCCCCTAGGCCTGCCATGGCAAACGCACGCCTGGCGTGCCAGATGATAGACCTGGCACCTGGGAAGTTGTGGCCGTCACAACTTCCAAGCAGAGTAGGTGACTAACCCACCTGCAGAAACGGCCGCAGCAGGCCTACAAGGATAGGGTCAACGCCTATGACCTCAGAGTCCTAGTCCTCGTCCTCAGCAATCGCTTGGACATGACGCCTGAAGGAGTCCGCGTACAATGATCACAAAGTCCTCGTCCATTTCTCCAATGGAGTTCGCGGACATTCATGCCACTCGGGAGTGACCCCAACAGGAATTGCATAGCAAAGACCGAATGGTAGGATTTCAGCTTGCATTATCTGTGATTGGTAGACCATTTTTTGTTGAAATTTTCGGTTCTGATAAAGAATTTGACAATAGTTTAAAAACTTGACTAGTTGGTAATATAATTGGCAAGTAAAGCAGGTTTCTTTTTTCTTGAACAATTTTTTTAAAAATTTATATATTTAATTGATGAGTCATATAATAATTTATGGTTTAGAAAATTATTCATAATAAGAATGAATAATCTCATAGAAGGTAAATTAAATTTAGGAACTAATAAAAAAATTTTCATCATGTTAGTATAAGGATAATGGAGAAATCAAACATGCAGATAAGCAGGACTGATGTTTCATTGAGTAATTCCAAGGCAAGCATATTCAATTACTACATTCAAAGCATCAATATAAGTAGCCAAAGTATATATCTATCTAATAACATTTAAATATATTTAATTTAAATTGGTTCCATTTTACTGTTGATCACCTCATGTTGGTGCTCAATCTTAAGTAGGGTAAAAAGGGATTTTTGTTGCAGATAGCTTGGTGCTTCTTGAGTTAAAATAACCTTTTACATTGCTTTTAAATAACGGTGGAATCATTAAGGAAAAACTTCCACACGAAGATGAAATTGAAATTAACGAAGTTGACTACCTAAGAAGACAAGTACCATTACAGGCTGTTTTATAGCACTTGAAGAAGCTCCACTTGAACGATGATTCTGTGTGAGCTTCAACTGAGCCGAAACATGGCTACTGAGCTTCTCCAAATGCTCAAAGGGTTTACCGGATATCGATCTTTGTTCATCATGCTAAGCTAATAGCAGTTCAGTGTTCTCCATTCTCCAGCTTAGATGGTTGAAGTACTGTAGATATTAATTTTGTGTCATTCTACATGCTAGTTTTGGCAACAGGAGGCTGAGATCTTAAGGCAGCAATTACAGAACCTGCAAGAAAGCCATCGGTACAATCTTCTTCCTATACTGGAAACTTTACTTAATTATTTCACGCATTTGGAAAGTATTAGCAATGAAGCTATGATGTTCCATATTCATCTAAATGCTGCTGAATGTAGTTATTTTAATGTTTCACTAGCTTTAGTGTCGGCACAGGAAAAAAATATACTCCTAATTTATACCCAAGACCATGACAATGAGTGTTGTTATTATTTTCTTAGTGGGGAACGTTCCATATCTATTTAACTATTAGAATCAGAATTTAGATTAATAAATAGTGAATAGTAAATAACTATTTTAAACACTTACTATAACCTCCACCATTTATATACTTAACTTTTAATTCTAATTGTAAAATAAATATAAAAATTATCTCACTGAAAAGGCTATAATGGCTCTCATTTTTTATTTTTTTTCTTTTGGAAAAAGTGTACAAGGGCACACGCAGACACATCAACCATACGCACCGGGGAACAAAAAGACATGATTCTTATAGTAGATACACTACACCCTTTAAATATCATCTTTGATGGTGGGAAATGACATCTGTAATGAACTTTTTACCTGTTGAGTCATGCTTAATTAATGAGAGCCAAAAAGGAGCGGACTCCATCAATCCGATATGGCATTAACATGCAGGGCCAGGTACATTTGATGATGCCAATAAGTTTTTTTGCTCTTTTTTTTTTTCATTTTCGTTTCTTGGTCAGGAGAAAAAAAAGGATTATTTGTGAGAGATAATTTCATAAATTATGTATTCAATTTAATAATACATTAAAAATCATAAAGCGTATGACGAGGTTTAAACCCACACTGTTAGTTTAAAAAGCTAGGGGTTATAATCGATATCAATTTAACATTTTTGACTTCTCTAATTCAAAGTCAAGCATTTGAAACTTTAGTTTCATTTGGCTTCTCTATGGAAGATGATTAAATTCTCAGATCCATATCTAAGATGAGTATAGATTGCTAAATCATCCAATACAGAGATGAAAATGCTAGCAATGGACTTATATTTTTTATATATTTTTTGATCACTCATCAAAGAGCTTTCTTCCTACTAATGCATAAAATGAGTCAAATTTCCTTTCCACTAATGGCAGGATTAAAAAAAAAAACATTATTCAAAATTTCATATGTATTGAAATCGTGTATTTTTCATATACCTTTCTAATTTTCCTATCTCTCAAAGTCAAAAGTCACAAATTCATCATCAATTCTTTTCAGACTTGGCTTCCAAGTTTCTTTTGACTTCAAAAAATTGGTATTGAAAGAGTTTTTATTTGTCACAAGTTTATGAAAGATTTATATAGTTATCTTCTTCTATCTTCGTATTTCAAATTTGAAATTCTATCGGCAATTCCCCCCCCCCTTTTGTTTCCACGACCAAACCCTAGATCATAACATCAAATCCTAGCAAGCTTGAAAGTTCATGACAACACTCCGTACAAACTAGCATCCATTTTTTTCACATATTGCTTCGAGGTTTGATTAGAGACAATAAAAATTTTATTTTATTTTTATTCTTAGTGGAATAAATATTTTTTAATTTGGTTATAATTTAATCAAATATAAATATTCTCGAAAGAATATTTATTCTGACAAATGTGGAAATAAAAATTATCAGCTTTTATTGGATAATTTTTATTCCAACATATATGGGAATAATTATTCCCATATTATTATCATTATTATCACTATTACTACTACTATTATTATTATTATCACATTATTATTGTTACTACTATTACTATTATATTTATTATTATTATTATTATCACTATTATTATTATTACCGACATTATTATTATTATTATTATCATTATTACTACTACTACTACTATTATTATTATCACTATTATTATTATCACTATTTTTACCTTATACCTCATACTATTCTACAAACCAAATAATAAAATACTAATTTTCACAATATTTTATTCCAATAACAAAATATAAAAATAATAATTTTTAACTCTATTCTCATCCGATTCTATTCCATATGAATAACTATTCTATTTCCATATTATTCTATTCTAATAACCAAACGTACGATTGTACGTTTTTCTTCTCTTAGTTTTTCTTATCTCATTTTTCTCACTAGTGATGATCTCTACTCACTCTGATTTTACAAGTGTGGCAACAAATAGCGAACGGTAAGAGCTCCCTTCCGTACTTTGCTCCGTTCCACTGTCGCTATCCTACCATTCCTTCTTCTGAAGTGTTTGGTACGCTCTTATAAAGACTCAGGTTTCAAATCCCATCTGCTCAGCTGATCTGATCTTACAAATGATTTGTCATACCAACTTTATCTTTTTCTACAACTTCACTGGTTCTTACGCTTCTTTAGATCAAACGCGACATGCTCTCCTTCCTGCAAGTCAACCTACTCGATTTTATAAGTGTGCGTAAGACTGTAAGACGTACTTTGCTCTACATGTCAACTACCATTCCTTCTTACAAAGTCAATTCTTATAAAGCAAAGTCAATCACATTTCTACAAAGTCAATGATTTGTCACACTAACTTTATCTTTTTCAATTAAGCTATCCTCGACCATTACCTAATGTTCTCGGTCGTCACTAGTCTCTTTAGCAATCAGCTAGTGTCTTCGGATATCACCTAGTGTCATCGGTTGTCACTATCCTAGTTTCGTTGCCATCGATTCTTTGTCATCGGCCATCACTAGTGTCTTCGAGTGTCCTTGGCGTTACATCACTAATCTCTTTGGTTGTCACAACTTTTCTGTCAACGTGCTCCGTTCAAATGAAAACCACTATGGATTTTCACTTTGGAAATCTAGTTCGGATTTTCACTTCAAATTTTCACTTTGAAAATCCACTTCGGATTTCCACTCCAAAAATTTCACTTCAAGATTTACCTACTCCGATAAATGGTCACTCCGAGATTTGCCTACTTTTGCAAATGGTCACTCTGGTCATTATTGCAGTCAGTTTGCAATATTCTGAACTTCTCATAAATCCTGTGTAATTTTTCGATGACGCGTCTATTCATTGAGTTACCTACAAGGAAATGACCAAACCCAACAAACTTTCTCTCATGAAATTATAGGGGAACCTTCACCTTTTCTCAGTGACCGTCATCGCCTATTTTTCGACAGCTTCCTCTCAATTGGGATCCCAACGTCAGCCTCTACAAGCCTGAATGACACATTCTTTTACTTCACCGATCCTGAAATAATCCCACTCCCATTTAGCTCTTTCTCCTCGTTCGAATCATTATCCCTTACACTCCTCTTTGGCCATCCCCTACTGTCACTTTAACCAATACCCCCGCTGGTCATCTTGATATTAACCTTGGCAACCCAAACTTTTATTAGGTATCGACCTGATTTCTTACTTTCCTTTACCACAATTAAGGTGCCTATGGTGAGTTTTCATTGGCCGTTTCCAAACGCTGTCCTGAAACCTTCATTATTAAGCTTTCTTGTTGAAATCACATTCAATATTAAATTCAAGGCATATAGCACGCCCTTCAGTATAAGTTTCTTCTCATTGCTTGTCTACAAACAAACATTCCCGATGCCAACAACCCTCAATGAGCCACCGTTACCCATCTTTAATATTCCATGATCTACGGGCATATAACTCATGAAGTAGGAATTCCTCGGTGTAACATGGTGAGAGCTACCACTGTCCATCACCCAACTCTTCTCCTGGCTCGGTAGGCTCTGTGCTTCTCTCGCGTGGACAACTAGAAAGTCTCCGCAAATAGCGATAGTATTCCGATCATCATCATGATCCCGTCTCTCTTGATAATTGTCTCTGCACTCCTTCTCCTACTTCATCTGCGGGCAATCCAATTTCATGTGGCACTTCTTACTACAATGGAAGCACATCTTTTCCAAAAGTTTGAACCAGCCGTTACTCCTCTCCGATTTGTCACCTCGATTCCTCGATCTCCCTCAAAAGTCACCGTTGGTCGCCATATGTAGACTTTGCTCCCTTGAGGCCTCATCGCCTTCTCTCCGTCTGAACTTATTCATAAGTAAGGAAACGATGACCTCATCTAAATTCAGTGTGTCATTTTCAAATAACAGTTTCGTGACAATATGATCGTATGAGACCGGTAAGGATGCCAATTTTACTAACACTTTGTCTTTCTCTTTGATCTTCTCATCAATGGCCGACATATGCGTCACAATCCGGTTGAACTCATCCAAATAATTCTCAAAGCTTCCCTCTTCTGACAAACGCGGACCGTAAAACAACTTCTTCACATGAAATCTCGTTGTTAAGGATTTGAACTTATACCGACTCTTAAACTTCTTTCAGACCTCCGCTGGATTCGACAAGGCAATGACTTCCTAAAAAATGTTAACCGCAAGATACAATTTAATTATGTAATTAGTAAGATCCCTCCTATCTTGCCACTTCTCCTCCGTCATGTTCTCTTGTTTGTCTTCTTTTCTCCGAAATACTTTTATCGTTCCTTTCCGAGTCAAAATATTTCTCATCATTTCTTACCAAATGATAAAATTATTTTACCAATTCAATTGCTTCATATTAAATGGCAACCTTCTTGACGATGATGCCATTAAACTGAAGGTTTATAACCTCTCTCTGATACCACTTGTTGAGATTTAACACCTAAATTAACATCCAACCCGGCGTAACGGAAAATATGAACCCCCCATCAACTGTCAGCCACTAATTTAGTAAGCACAAGAAACAAAAAATATATAACATTTTTGTCACGATCCAAGAATACAATATAGCGGGTCAAAATTAAAATCCATAATAATATTTTTATCAATCATAAAAATTCAATCCGGGTGTGACAGTCATACACAAATAGGACCCGACATGATAAATCCCGCACAAGATCTTAATCGGATATAAATCCGGATAAATATAATACACGACTTGCTATTCACAATCGCAAGGGAGGTGCCCAAATTTATAACAACTCATCAATATAAAATACTAATTCTAATATCTCCCATAGAAGGATTAGGACAATTATCAGACCATAATCAATAACCATAACACACCCCTGAGATTAGAGATATACCAAATACAATATCTTCACTCACTGAAAGAGATATCCAAGCCAGATCATATCCAAGCTCCTATAAGTATATCCATGTCATTAGTCTGAAGGGATAAAATATAAAAATGTAAACCTAGAGCTCAATAAGTATCATCATATAAAACAGTTCACGTAAATCAGAAGAAGAGATATCGCATAGCAATCACGTAAAATAAAACATAATATCCGTAAAATCCCTGAAAATCGAGGAGATGTCTCGTACAAAATCATCATCCGTATGAAACAGTCCCTTCGAGACATAATCGTTATAAATAATAATTCGGTCAAATATCATAGACGATATCATATCATATGATCTAAGATCACATTACATAATTGTGACCGTCACCACATTCGTGTGGGATATAAATCATCGTCCAGATCTAAATCTCATAATATAGAAATTGAGAAAAGACCGTTAAAATTAAAAAATAAATTAAAAGACGTTCCGAATTTATTATGTATTTATATGTACGAGACATTCCTATTGCCCATCCGTGGGCCAAACCACGTATCTCGAATCATAGTCCATCCAAATACCTGCAGAAATACAAAGTATGCACGAAATCGAAGAACCAAAGATAAATAATACCAACTTGAAGAAGAGTTATCATCGTTCGATAACCATGGTTATATCGGTTGCGATTTAAACCAATAGTTTAAGGCTATCTATATATTCTATCTCTCATAGATTAGGAACTTACTCACTATATTTTGCCACCTGCGACTTTGGATGCAATCTCAAGTTTTAGTTATATATTAGGACGTTCGAATATATTAGTTTTTTGTCAATTCTTTACGATGGTTCTCATTTAAATACACAGTGGGGCAGGTCAGTTACAAAACGTCTCAACCTTCCTTCCGGCGGAAGTGGCCATATCATATACGTTCCCGTCGGGACTAAGCCTCCTCGTTGGGAGCGTACAAATCTCTCATTCCTCGGATCACATAAAATGGCCCATCGAGTCTCGGACCTCCATGGTCCGCGTGACCCCTCCCCCGGTAGCATGCATGATCAATATAAGGCCTGATTCATGGTTCCAAAATATATGGATACACAAATATACATATATACTATCCAGGTGTCTGAAAATTCTCCAAATCATAAATACCAAGGTAAAACCACCGCACGACCAGTAAAACATACATGCATGTACATAATTTATAAATTTGGGGTATATAAAAATACATGCATATTAGTAAAATCACTCATAGTAGTCAAAATATATCAAAAATTAAATCAAACCAAGAATAGGGCTATATGATACTTGTATCAACTTTATACTTTGCAGATTTGAAGAAAGGATGTCCCAAAGCATCCAATTTGGGCTTTTCTCTCTCTGCCGGTGCAAAACCCGCGCGCCCCTTCCTCTCTCCTCTGAGCATAGCTTCCCGCGCCGCTGCCGCTACTCCACTGCCACCGCTTTACTATCGCACCGCCGATCTTCTGCGTTGCCGCCACTGCTTCTTCCCTTCTCCTCCTTCTCCTCCTCGCGCCGAGCGAACCCTAACCCCTCGCTTTTGTCTCCCCGACTTCCTCTCTGATTTCCTTTTCCCATTTTTTTTCTCTTTTTTTTCCTTTTACATTATTATTATTATTATTATTATTATTATTATTATTATTATTATTATTATTATTATTATTATTATTATATCCTTTATTAAATTCTAAAATCCCAAATCGATTTCCAGACAACAGTATGAGCATACTCCAGGCACCACTCCGAAATTCCGATCATTCCTCAAAAAGTCACAATATTTTAATTTATTTTATCTACGTCTGAAATGCTCAAAATTATAATTAATATTAAAATAATCCAAATTGGGATCTAGATATTACAGTTTTTAATGTGAAAAACCCTTCTTAACAAAAAAAAAATCACCGGACAAACTCCGAACAAGTTTACATTATATAAAATCGGTTACAAGAACCCCTGAGATAGAATACCCGCAACCACTCGAGATAAAATAAAAAAAATAATTTCTAGAGTAAGGAAATTTTCCTTCCTTCTTATCTTTCAGTTTTTCTTCTCTTCTTCCTCTCATTGATGATACCCTATGCTGACTCTGATTTTACAAGTATGGTAGCAAACAGTGAATAGTAAGAGCTCCCTTCCGCACTTTGCTCTATTTCATTACCGCTCCTTCTGATGCGGCCGGTGCGCTCTTATAAATACCAAGACTCTAAATCCCATTTACTTACCTAGCTTGATCTTACAAATGATTTGTCACACCAACTTTATCTTTTTCTGTGACTTCACTAGTTCCCCCGCTTCCCTTGACGACGCATACTCTGCAGGTCAACCCGCTTTGTACAGAAGGCATATGCTTTATATGTCAATTACCTGTTTTGCAAAGCTTGGCAACTTTGAAAAGTTAACTATTTTGTAAAGTCAATTGCCAACTTTTCAGTCAAACTGTCATCAGCTATCACCTGATATCCTCAATCGTCACTAGTCTCTATGGCCATCAGTCATGGTCCTCGGCCATCACCTAATATCCTCGATCGTCACTAGTCTCTTTGGCCATTAGTTGGAGTTCTTAGCCATCACCTAGTGTCCTCGACTGTTACTGGTCTCTTTGGCCGTTACAACTTGCTGTTTGTCCAAGTAAAAACCATTTTGAATATCCACTCGGGAAATCTACTCCGAATTTTCACTACGAGAATTCCACTCAGAGATTTGCCTACTCCGACAAATGGTTATTCTGAGATTTATCCACTTTGACAAATGGTCACTCTGGTCATTGTTGCAGCCAGTTTGCAACACTCTGAATTTTGCACAAGTCCAATAAGATCCTCCGATGACGCGTTTATTTGATGAGTTACTCACAAGAAAGTAACCAAACCCAACAGCAACATCATTACAATAGAAGATATATTAAATAAGAAACCTAGTTGGCATGTTCTAGTAGTTTATTTGTCAACATTGAAGAGATAACTTACAATGTGACACACAGATGTTTCTTGTGCCATATTACACAACTTCATTATCTGAAATCTTGCATATTACATAGCATTTGCACGAGCTTGCAGTTTTAAAATTTTAAGCAGAAAATTTCTGCATGATGATGAGATATGAATTCCATAATAACACAGTGGTTTACAAACAATTGAGAAGTCCAGATTCAAACGATGATTTAGAAACTACATAACGATTTTGGCATGTCAGGCAACTAATGGGACAAAAACTCTGCGGTTTGACTGCAAAAGAGCTACAATATCTGGAAAACCAATTGGAAATGAGTCTTCGGGGTGTCCGTACAAAGAAGGTGTGATACTGTAGACCTACTTCAATGCTTATCATCCTGATATTTTGGTCAATTTGCATGAACCAAACATGGTATTTTATCATTGCAGGAAGAAATTCTAACCAACGAGATACAGGAGCTAAACCGAAAGGTCTTGCTATAAATCATCATCTAACTCTGTATCTTCTTGGATTAATTCAATAGTCATAACGAAACTCTGATTCTTTTTACAGGGTAACCTTATTCATCAGGAAAATGTGGAACTCTGCAAGAAGGTAAAACTCATTCATCAAGAAAACATGGAATTGTATAAGAAGGTATTTTAGATAGGATAACCAATAAAAGCATAAGCATCCATTTAAAGCATTTATATGTAAACCATCTACAGTTTTTGGTTCCATAAGAAAAGAACACTTAACCAAGTCTAACAATTGGACATCATGTCTCAGCTTTATGGCATAAGAGACATGAATGAAGCAAGTCCAAATTCTTTCATTCCAAATGGCTTCAGCACCAGCGAGGACTCTAACGATCACATCAATCTTCAATTAAGCCAGCCTGAAAGCCAAAGCCATCAAGCAGCAGCAACGGCAGCAACAGAGTTGGGGTAAGGTCCTTTCCCTTTTGTTAATTAGCATCAAGATTTCACGTAGTTCTTGCAGATTCCCATTCATATGCATTTCATCAAAACGTGACAGGCTGCAGCTGCATTAGAGAAGAACGGGCAGTATGAACAAAGTTGATACAAATGGCCATAACAAATTTCCTGAAGTAGAGAAGAGACTGCTACACGGACTGAAACCAGATGCATAAAGAGGCAAGATTGGTTTAACGGTGTCAATGCATGAAAAGAATAAGCACAATCGTATTGCTGTTTAACCAAAAAAAAAAAAAAAAACTACACAAAAATAGTGAGCATACTGGTTTCCTGTATGTTACTGAAGTTGAGATTTATCCATTAGATATGATAAATGAAACTTAATGTAAATTTTCAAATTTATGTTACTCAACTGTGGACACAAAAAATATAGTGGCATCACAAGTGAAAGAAAGCGGCAAATTATGAGTACATAATTCAATCTGTGTAACTTATCCAATTTCACAAGTACATGATAAATTGCCTCAAATTAATAAAATTAAGTCAAGTTGAAAATTGTGTGAATGTCATTAACAAATTTTTCTCTATCATAAAGAATTTCATAAACATAGATACAATGAACACGTAGGTAGAGTCCAAAAGAGTAGACGAAAATGAATATGTTAAGATGGATCAATGGTAGAACTCTAAAAGCTAAAATAAACAAAATAATAAGCAACATGCTAGAAGTAGCACGAAGCATCTATGAAAGGAAGATATGATGGCATTCGAGAAAGTTCAAATACTTTTCCTAACAAGTAGCTCTGGGACTTTCCTGAAAACACTACTCTCTTTTGAAAAAATAAAAAAAATAAATGTGAAAATAGTAAGGATTGAAAGTTAAGGAATCATAAGCAAAATGCACAGTGGAAAAATAAAAATTTGATTTCCTAGAATATAGGATCCATAAATGAAAATTTTGATATCAATATTAGTTATAATCGTATCAGTATCAGTTATGTCATATAATATATATTATTATCAAATATATTAAAAGAAATTTTTTTAAAAAAAATCATAAGTTAACAAGCTTATAGTAACTGAAAAATTACAATATGCCTAGATCAGCTTGACGAATGATTAGAATGGTTAAAACACAATAAAGATCACATCTGTACATACATTTTTATTTGAATTAATGATGAAAAGAAATAAGATTTAAGTCACACTTGATCTTTTTCTAGTATGCCAGTGGCAAGATCTCTCTCTTGTGGAACTAGTTGGCCACACAGTACGTCCCGCCTCTATGTATCCATATATGTAGTCTTGACTGAAAGATGCTTTGGATCTCTCTTGATCTTGCACAGAGAAATGGAAACTCTAGACATGGCTGGTCTACAAACTCTAACATGCTAGCAAGAGAGATGCTAATTGGGATCAACTTATCTCTTTGTTGAGATCAAACTTGATCCAATCAAAAAGAAAGGGCCATTATTGGAAGCCATAACTGTGATGACCTAGACCGGAATCATCCAACCAGACCTGAACCGACTATGAGAAAAATTCAAATCATAAATTCTTAAAAAATCTATCATACATTAAATATTCTTCATAAATATTAAATTTCTAAAAATAAGAGATTACATAAATATTCATATGAAATAAAACGAAAGGAAATGTAATCCTGACACACTATCTATTATCTATCAAAACTCAAAATGAAACTCTCATATCTTGATACGATATTTCTAAAGTTTAAAATAATCTTTCTGTAACGTTTTCGGGCACCCGCTTGTAAATATTATCTATTTTGTCACACAGATACACAGTTTTGTTCCTGGCAGACGGCCTCCACCGCCCCCAAAACGCGTCCACAAGGGAGATGTCTCCACGCCCTTATAAGGCACGCTTCGTTCCCCTCTCCGTTCGATGTGGGACATCACAGTCCACCCCCTTAAGAACCCAGTGCCCGCGCTGGTACAAAAAAACCGGGCCCCGCCTCTGATACCATTTGTAACATCCCTGGACACCCACTTGTGAATATTATCCATTTTGCCACACAGGCACACGGTTTTGTTTCTAACAGACGGCCTCCACCGCCCATAAAATGCATCCACAAGGGAGAGGTTTCCACGCCCTTATAAGGCACACTTCATTCCCCTCTCCATCCGATGTGGGACATCATAGGTATCCACGTCTTTATAAAGCGCGCTTCGTGCCCCCTTCCAATCCGATGTGGGACATTACAGTCATCTTATAGAGGCGTGGATACCCTTCCTATGGAGATGCGTTTTGGAGGCGGTAGAGGCCGTCTGCCAAGAGCCAAACCGTGCGGAGCCTGTGTGGCTGTCAATGTAGACAATATCTCCATGCAGGTGCTTGGGGACGTTACAAGTGGTATCAGAGCCGGGACCTAAGTTTGGTGTGCCAGCGAGGACGCTGGGCCTCTTTGGGGGGATGGACTGTGATATCCCACATCGGATTGGAAGGCAGCACGAAGCGCGCACTTATAGAGGTGTGGATATCCTTCCCATGGAGACGCGTTTTGGAGGCGGTAGAGGCCGTCTACCAAAAGCAAAACCGTGCGAAACTTGTGTGGCTGCAAAAGCAAATAATATCTCCATGCGGGTGCCTGGGGGCGTTACACTTTCTACCTAAAAATCTCATAGTAATAAAAGCATCTCAACTATTATGCTTGCTCTACTATAGAGTTAAGAAAATATAATGGTGAGTAACTACTCAATATGTGATGTAAACAATAATACTACAAATTAATAATATAACTTAAAAAATACAACATCAATATATAGAGTAATAACATTTTGCAAACAACTATCGTCTATTCGAGATGCAACAATATTACAGCATGAAAGCTGCAGGATAACTATTAATAGCTTTCACTAAAAATGAACAATATGAATGCAATCAAAATTTTACTAAATCTGAATATTAATAAGGATATAAGTTCCTTTGAATCTATATTAACAAAGGTTACTGCTATGTAAGATATTACAACAATCTCCTCGGATCGTATCCTGTCATTATAAATCAATGATTATGCGTCCATCACTAATAGTTAGAAATATCCACAAGGTACTAATATTTATAACTTTGACAAATGATAAATTCTATGGTCTCACAATACTTGTCATCCATGGTGTAGAAGTCTCAAACTTAACTCTATCGAATAATATTCCCACCGACCTTCATGGTCAGCCCAAAATATGTTAGGCTTGTATTTCCATTGTTTAACCACGAATGCCCAAACGGAAAAAAAAAAAAAACACTTTATCTCAATTCACATGTCAAACCTAGCACCATTTGGTACGATATCTCTTGATATCTTGTTCTGTGTTGTTCATAGGATAATTAGCATTCATTCACGAATATAAACCTCAATCTATCGAAATATGAAAATAAGTATCGAAACCACAATAAAATTTAAGAGGTTTTATATTCCTTGAAAATATAATATTTTTATATATTTTCATTTATCTTAATTATAAATATCAAAAATATACTCATACATCTAAAGATCAGGCAAAGATTGTTAGCCTATGATCAAGGACAAGAGAAATGACTCTCTATGTACTTGGCACATGATACCCTACTGGTTCACTGCTATCTCACACACTTGGCATAGCTTTAGAATAGACATCTTAAACCACGCCGGTCATTCATCGAATATACTGATCATAAATTAACCAATTATATTATATAAAATATTTATAACTTGTCATACACACGTTGTATTCAAACTTCATTCAAAACACTAATTGAATGACAATGTGATATTTGAACGGTGACTTGCTTGCTAGTCAAATACACATAAAAAAAAATGAAAACCAAGTTATATGAACATGAAAATTAAGCATACTATTTTTATACGTTACTTGTTATATAAATTTATAATTTGAACCAATAAAAAAAGAGAATCTAATAAATTTTGATTAACAAATATCAAAAAATAAAGTGTCTAACAGTAGAGCTTTTACTAGCAAGGCATCATGATGGGAGGAATTAAGAAACATCACTTACATCAAATCACAACGACAGATATTGAAAGTATCACTTATCTTAAGACTTGTGGGAACAATGGATAAACAAATATGAAGAGTTCCATCTATTACTTTCTTAATGGACTTTAGAAACACTACCAAAAAAATCATCCAAAACAAAGCAGAAATCTAAGACGGTTGCTCTTCTCTTTCTCTCTCTAACTTGTAGTTTTTTTCTTAAACAATTAGAGGATAATATGGCAAAAATTATAACTCAAAGAAACCGTCACTTAAATAAAAGAATTGGTGATAATGAGAAAACTCTCAGAAAAGGGTGGTTAGGGAACGAATCAAGCACCACACTTGATTTCTTCCAATTATTTTCACATTTTTTTATTGATTAGATTAATTATATAATAAGATCATATTGATTAGATTAATTATTTAATAAGATCACCTTATGTGCATGTATGTGTGAAGGCTGCCAAAATGGAGTGAGGCAATTGTTGGGGTGAGTCACTCCCTTGTGGATAATTTCAACAAACTAGTTTGTCATCGGGGTGCCTTAGCCGGTCAACATATGTTGACCGACTGGAAGGTAAAATCCGATCAACAGGAAAGGTTGACCGGATGGCAGCGAAGATAGCCAACAGGGAGGTTGGCCGGATGGCAGCGAAGACAGCCAACAGGGAGGTTGGCCGGATGGCTGTTCAGGACGGTCAACAAGGAGAGTTGATCGGAAGGTGGAGGGCGGTCAAGTTCTCCGGATAGCAGTAGAAGACGGTCAACGGGATAGTTGACCGGATAGCTCGTGGAGAACGCAGACGGCCAACGGTTTGCCGTCCGCCAAGAAATCCAGGACAACGCCAGCTCAGCAGATTTTCTGGAGATTGTGATCTCAGACGGTTTTGAAGGAGCGGTTTATTTTGGACAGAGCATATTCTTATTGTTGGAAAGGACAGATCGTGCCCTTTCCTATTTATATGGAATATTGCTCCAGATCTCTATATACAGAGCGTGAGGAAGAGAGAGCAAAGGAGTTGTGATAAAACAAGAGAGGAGTGCACCACCAGTGAGAAGGAGAAGAAAGAAAAACAGAGAGTGAGAACGAGAGGGTGCTTTATTGTTTGCTCTAGAGAGGTTTTTCTTTGTTATTCTCGAGTGTGTAGCAGATACTCCATCTTGGAGGTTTGTAACCTATTTTCACATAGTGGATTTGTTGTTGATTCTGCTCCTGTGCTTTTCCCTTAGTTCTAGGGTTTCCACGTAAATCTGTGTGTGCTTCTTCTGTTCTTTTTCTTACACTGTGTGTGGCGTGGTGTGACGGTGTGTCACTGTGTTCGACCGACCTTTTGCCCCAACAGCAATTTAGGGTATTCAAAGTATAATTATAATTAGGTTTGTATTTAATTATCTATTTAATTAGTTTTCATTAATTAAATTGGTAACATTATCAATATTATAGTAAGTTTTAATTAACATTTCAAGGCATTAAAACTAATTACCGAATAATTAATGATCATGTATATATGATTTGACTGGCCTTAATATAAATTACATTTAAGTTCGTCTTATTAAATAACTCATTAACTACTTTTATTAATAACTATTTCAAATTAAATGTCCATTAAACCTAAGTTGGAATATTGAAGTGTTATAGCCACTCATGGCAATGAAGTTTTAATTTGATCTTTTCTTTTCTTTTCTTTTATCTTTTCTTTTAAGGGATCAATATTAATATAGCCAACAGAATAAGGGTCAACTAAGCATCAAACAATAAACTCCCATAGGAATAGTACTCGATCTTGTGACACCAAGCATTGCAATCTTCATAATGGAATTTCCCAAAAGTCCATGGTGTGTATAATCTTACCCCATGTTCTCCTTAGGCATCAACAAATACACATGCTCTTATGCGTGTGACCCATTAGACTCATCGTCAAGCTGGCAATAGGTTAAATGCCAACCACATCCAACTAAAAGAACACCTTTAAGTGTGGTAGAACCAAACTCCTTTGATTCTACTTAAAATTAGTCATTCATAATAATTAGCTAAACAAATCACAAATAAGATCTAATAGCATGTAATTATTATCTAAATGATCTAAAATGATTATTAAGTGAACATAAAAAAAAAAAAGAGTTGTCATTTAAAACTCCTTCTATCATACTAAGCCCTGAACCAAACCTTAGGTGTAGAAGTATGTCAAATCCCAACTCATTTGCTCCTAAGTATCCTAATTTTGAATAGATAATCCAAATTGAAAACTCCTTGTTCATAGTCCACCCTGTCCAATTGCTAGAATATTAATTTGATCAATCACATAGGATATCTCTTATTTGTTACGAGTGATAAATTCTTTATTAATTGCCCAACTTACATAATATGCTTTGAATGGTACCCAATGACCTACAATGTCCTATAGGATACAACATTATGTGAGGACTCATTGGAGGAGTCAAGCAATGCCTTGGAATTAAAAGGGGATTTGAGATTGATGCTTTGTGTGAGGTAGCCACCCAAGACATTATGACCCTTAGACCCCCGACATTTAAAAATATAAGAAAGATTTAATTTAATTTTGATTTATTAATTTTTTTATATTTTATAATATTTTTAAACTCTTAAAATTTTATGATTTTGATAGTCCTAAGATATTTTAAGACTTATATATTTTATTTTTTAATTATTTTTTATTTTAGATTTCTAATTAAAAAATTATATTAGTTTCTTAATTATCATAAAAATAATGTATCTATATATAAAAGTCTTACTTTATTATTTAAGTGATCATTAATAAATTAAATTAATATTAAAAAATTATAATTCTCTTTTATTCTTTTCGATAATCTTTACTTCATTTTTCTTTGTTCAGTTCTTTTTTTCTTTCCCATCCCTTTCTCTTCTTTCCTTCCCCCATTTTTCCTTCCCTACGTCAAAACCTATCGCCACCAGCCAGCAAACTCTCCAATTTAGCAAGCAAGGCCTCGTTCTATTGTGTTCATTTTGAAGTTAAAAACAAATCGGGATACAAAAGAAAAACAAAAAAAAAATTGTCGTGAAAAAAAATTGCAACATTGCTCTTCTTATTGCTCTCACCCTCATCGGGTCTGCCCTCAATATCGCCACCATAACCAACGACCACCAACACAAGCCTGTCGCCACCAAACAAACCCACAACCAAAACCCAGCTGCCATGATACTCCAAAAAAAAGAAACCTGAAACCCTAACAGCCGCCTTCTCTTCTGTTCTTCTCAATTAAAGCCCCAACTTTTGGACCCTCTGTTGGGGTCACTCCCGAGTGGCTTTTGTCCGCGGACTCCATGGAAGTATGGACGAGGACTTTGAATGAAGCGTCATGTCCGAGCATACTTGGACGAGGACTCCATCCACGCGTCCGTTGACTTATTCTCTCATTAATGATCTGCGGCAACAATAAATGCGAGGCGGTGGCATTGCGGTCGATTGGAAGTTGGTGGCGGCCACAACTTCCAAGACGTTGCTGGCCTGCCAGGCGTGCGCCTGACAGGCGGCCTGGCAGGCAACATGCCCTGCCACCCTGGCGCTAGGGTGGATGGGTAGCCTCCTAGGATGGTGAATATATATATATTTATTTACATGTATATGTACATATATATGTGTAGAGATCATTTAATGTGTGTGTGAGAGAGGTTGGTGAGTTGTGGTGTGTACCTTTGTGAGCAACCACTTTGTGAGACTTGTGAGAGAAACACTTTAGTGAGAGAAAGTTGTACACTTAAGGTTATTTTTCTTTAAGTTTGAACTTGTGTAGCTAACACTTGTAAACAATCCTTTTACAGTGTATTCTTTCGTGATTTTTTCCTTGCTTACAGAAGGGTTTTTCACGTTAAATTCGTGTGTTCCCTCTCATATTTTTTTTTCTACCTTTCTCGTCCGTCCGAGAACTTTGCTCTCTGTTTCTGTCTGAGTGTTGTGTCCGCTCGGCCTTCCGCGCGTTTTGCTCCAACAAGTGGTATCAGAGACAAGGTTGTTTACTCGGTGATCTTTGCTTGTTATCAGAAATGGAGTTTGGCAGCAAGATGGTTTGTTTGAATGGTTCAAACTTTGACATCTGGCAGAGCAAAATGTCTGACTTGCTTTTCGTCAAGTCTATGCACGATCCGGTCTTCTCCTCGGAAAAACCGTCGCATTTAAAACGGACGAGGTGCAGGCGTTGGAGCACAAACAGGGCGTGCGGGTTCATCAGGCAGTTTGTGGACGAGAACGTGTACAACCATGTTCTTAGGGAGATAAATGCCAAAGCCCTTTGGGAGAAGCTGGAGAAGCTCTTTGCCTCCAAAACCGTAACAATAAAATTTACTATTTGATGCGGTTGGTCCATATCCGTACGGGGACGGATCTTCTTTTGCCGACCACTTAAACGAGTTTGAGGATGCGTGACCGGCTCAACGGTATGGGCATTAAGTTCGAGGACGAAGTGCTAGGACTTTGGCTCCTAGCAACCCTCCCGGACTCATGGGAAACCATGAGGGTCACGATCGCCAACACACGGCTCGAACGGTGTGGTGACCTTTGGAGATGGTGAAGGGAGCTGTGCTGAACGAGGAAGTACGACGGCTTTCTCAGGGTACGTCTACCTCTCAGCAGCCCGAGGTCCTTGTCACGGAATCAAGGGGAAGAAGCCGAGGACGTGGCCCAAAGTCTGAAGACAAATGGCGGAGTAAGTCACGTTCTCGGTACCAAGATATGGAGTGCCATCATTGTGGCAAGAAGGGCCACATCAAAAAGTTCTGCTATAAATGGAAGCGTGAGAACGCTGGGAAGCAGAAGGGCGAAAAGAGACGAGGCGAGGAAGAGTCCTCGGTCTCTGTTGTGACAGGAGAGGGTCTCCTCTTAACCTGTGAGTCTGAGAACTTGATGGGCGTGGGCGAAATGGTCCTCGGATTGGGTAGTGGACTCTGGCGCTTCAATCCATGTTACCTCCAGAGAGAACTGTTCTCCACTTATGCTCCTTGTACCCAGTGCGAGAATGGGAATGGGCGAGGCGTCCGAGTTCATCGGACGTGGAGACATCACGTTGGTGATGAGTACTGGAGCCCGGCTGACTTTGAAGGACGTCCGGCACGTCCCTGACATCAGGCTGAACATCATCTCAGTTGGGCGACTGGATGATGAAGGTTACTGCAGCGTCTTCTGTGACGGCAGTATCAAAATGACCAAGGGCTCCATGGTCATTGCCCGAGGAACTAAGGCATCTGGCCTTTATATTTTGAAAGCCCAGGCTGAAGTAGCTGAGGTGAATGCCATGAGGAGTGCGGAGTCCTCGGATCTTTGGCACAAGAGACTCGGACACATGAGTGAGCGCGGCATGGGTCACTTGACTAGGAAGGGTCTCATCCCTGAGGTGGATGGAGACATGCCTAGGACATGTCCTCACTGCATGGCTGGGAAACAAAGAAGAGTCTCCTTCTCCGGAGACGTAACTTCCAAGAAGTCCGAGATCTTGGAGCTTGTACACACGGACGTGTGTGGCCCTCTCCCGGAGAAGTCTTTTGGAGGTGCACAGTACTTTATGACCTTCATAGACGATTGCTCGAGGAAGCTGTGGGTGTTCCCGCTGAAGACCAAGGACCAGGTCGCGGAAATTTTTCAACAGTTCCACGTCCTTGTTGAGCGGGAGACCGGGAGGAGACTAAAAGCAATAAGGAGCGACAACGGTGGCGAGTACATTGGACGGTTTGATGCCTACTGTAGAGCTCATGACATCAAACATCAGAAGACGCCACCAAAGACGTCACAGTTGAACGGAGTGGCCGAAAGGATGAACCGCACTCTCATGGAAAGGGTTAGGTGCATGCTGTCTGAGGCAAGGCTGCGAGGATCTTTTTGGGCCGAGGCCTTGAGGACGGCCGCCCATGTCATTAACCGCTCGCCCAGTAAGCCTCTGCACGGGGAAGTTCCTGAGCTGATTTGGACCGGGAAAGAACCAGTATACAGTCATCTGCGAACTTTCAGCTGCAAGGCCTTTGTCCATGTTCCCAGAGATGAGAGGACCAAACTGGAGCCAAAGACACTACAATGTGTCTTTCTGGGCTATGGTGAGGAAGAATTTGGGTACAGGCTTTATGACCCAAAAACAAAGAAGCTGGTTCGTTCCCGCGACGTGGTCTTCGTTGAGGACGAGATCATAGAGGACATTAAGAAAGATGAGAAGTCTCCTTCCAGTACTTCCCGGACGGACCTGATTGAGACTGAAATCGTCTGGTCTGTACCTCTTGTATCCGATGTCCTCGGATCAAGAGGGTAGCGCCAACGGGATCGGGCGAGTGCAGCGCCTCAGGATCAGGTTGAAGATGTGGTACCTCAGCAGGGTGAGGTAGTCCAAGTGAGACGGTCGTCCAGAGTGAGACGTCCGTCTGTCCGCCTTCCAGCCAGTGAGTTTATCCTCCTGGCGATGGCCGGAGAACCCAGAGACTTCGAAGAGGCCATGGCTTGATCTTGAGAAGGATAAATGGTTTGAAGCCATGGAGGAAGAAATGACTTCCCTTCATAAGAACCATACGTTTCAGCTGGCAGAATTGCCTAAGGGGAAGAAGGCTCTGAAGAACAAATGGGTCTTCCGCCTGAAGGCAACCGAGGACCCGAGCGCCCCAAGATACAAGGCACGACTTGTGGTCAAAGGTTTTGGTCAACGAAAGGGTGTTGATTTTGATGAGATTTTTGCGCCCGTTGTGAAGATGTCCTCGGTCCGTTTAGTGCTCGGACTGGCAGCTGCGTTGGACCTGGAGATTGAGCAACTGGATGTCCGGATAGCTTTTCTCCATGGAGATCTAGAGGAAGAGATCTACATGGAGCAACCAGACGGTTTTGAAGTCAAAGGAAAGGAGGGACTTGTTTGTCGTTTGAAGAAGAACTTGTATGGGCTGAAACAAGCTCCAAGACAGTGGTACCGGAAGTTCGAGTCTGTTATGGTCTAGCAAGGTTACCATAAGACTTCCTCGGACCACTGTGTCTTTGTGCAGAAGTTCTCGGACAACGATTTCATCATCCTTCTCCTTTATGTGGACGACATGCTGGTTGTCGGACAGAATAGTACTCGAATCATGGAGCTGAAGAAGCAACTGGGACAGTCTTTCGCCATGAAAGACCTCGGACCGGCGAAACAGATTCTGGGAATCAGGATTTCTCGCGATCGAGAGGGCAAGAAGCTTTGGCTGTCCCAGGAAGGTTATATTGAAAAGGTACTTCAAAGATTCAATATGGAAGGTCTAAAGCTCACGGCACCCCACCGGCCAACCATTTGATCGAGTAGCGGCAGTGTCCGTCCTCGGACACTGAGAAGGCGCGCATGAGTAAGGTTCCTTACTCCTCGGCCGTTGGCAGTCTTATGTACGCGGCCGTGTGTACGCGGCCGGACATTGCTCATGCGGTTGGCCTTATTAGCAGATTTCTCTCAAACCCAGGGATGGAGCATTGGTCTGCGGTGAAGTGGATCTTCAGATATTTGCGCGGGACCTCCAAGGTGGGTTTGATGTTTGGAGAAGAAAAGCCTCGATTAATTGCGTACCACGAGGAGATATATGGACGGGGACGTTGATAGGAAATCAACGTCCTGGATACTTGGTAAAATTTGTGGGAGGGCGGTCTCTGGCGGTCAAGCTAAGAAGTACGTCGCTCTCTCGACCACGTATGCCAGAGTTCATTGCCGTGACCGAGGCCTTTAAGGAAATCTTTGTGGATGAAGAGGTTCGCCCAAGAAGGTGGGTCTAAGGCAAGAGGCGTACGAGATCCTTTGTGATAGTCAGAGTGCCATTCACTTGTGTAAGAACTCCTCATTCCATTCTCGGTCAAAGCACATTGACGTGCGATTTCATTGGGTGAGAGATGTTTTTGATGATGGGCAGCTGTCAATTGGAAAGGTCCGCTCGAACGATAATGGGTCAGACATGATGACCAAGGTTTTGCCAAAGGGGAAGCTAGAAACTTGTTGTGACATTGTTGGTCTAACTGACTTTACTCCCACTCGGTCGTGAGGGAAAGTTTGTTGGGGTCACTCCCGAGTGGCTTTTGTCCGCGGACTCCATGGAAGTATGGACGAGGACTTTGAATGAAGCGTCATGTCCGAGCATACTTGGACGAGGACTCCATCCACGCGTCCGTTGACTTATTCTCTCATTAATGATCTGCGGTAGTAATAAATGCGGGCAGGCTGCTGTTGCAGTCTGATTGGAAGTTAGTGGCGGCCACAACTTCCAAGACGTTGCTGAGACTGCCAGGCGTGCGCCTGACAGGCGGCCCGGGCAGCAACATGCCCTGCCACCCTGGCGCTAGGGTGGCTGGGTAGCCTCCTAGGATGGTGAATATATATATATTTATTTACATGTATATATATATATGTGTAGAGATCATTTAATGTGTGTGTGAGAGAGGTTGGTGAGTTGTGGTGTGTACCTTTGTGAGCAACCACTTTGTGAGACTTGTGAGAGAAACACTTTAGTGAGAGAAAGTTGTACACTTAAGGTTGTGTTTCTTTAAGTTTGAGCTTGTGTAGCTAACACATGTAAACAATCCTTTTATAGTGTATTCTTTCGTGGTTTTTTCCTTACTTACAGAAGGGTTTTTCACGTTAAATTCGTGTGTTCCCTCTCATATTTTTTTTTCTACCTTTCTCGTCCGTCCGAGAGCTTTGCTCTCTGTTTCTGTCCGAGCGTTGTGTCCGCTCGGCCTTCCGCGCGTTTTGCTCCAACACCCTCGAGATTAGACAGAGAAGTGGGAGCATTAAAACCAATGAAAGCAATGCAAGCACGAAACACAAGTGAGAGAGATTGTGTGCAACGTCCCCAGGCACCTGCTTGTGAATATTGTCCACTTTTGCCACAGAGGCGCACGGTTTTGTTTTTGGCAGGCGGCCTCCACCGCCTCCAAAAATGCGTCTACCAGAGAAATATAGTCTCTCAACCATCAGAGTTCGCAGCAGCCACACAGGCACACATTGTGGTGGATATTGTCCCTCCCAGCCACACAGGCCGCAGGGTCTTGTTCTGTCGACCCCCCACAAGTTCGAAGACGCGTTCACAATGGAGAGGTATCCACACCCTTATAAGGCACGCTTCGTTTTCCTCCTCATCCAATGTGGGACATTACAATCCACCCCCTTGGGAGTCCAGCGAACCGTGCCGGCACACCGAACCGTGCCTCGTCTCTGATACTATTTGTAACATTCTCGGGTACCCGCTTGTGAATATTGTCCGTTTTTGCCACACAGACGCACGGTTTTGTTCCTTGCAGATGGCTTCCACCGCCCCCAAAACGCGTCCACCAGAGAAACATACTGTCTCTTAACCATCAGAGTTCACAGCAGCCACACAGGCACACAGCGTGGTGGATATTGTCCCTCCCAGCCACACAGGCCATAGGGTCTTGTTCTGGCGACACCCCACAGGTCCCAAGACGCATCAACAAGGAAGAGGTATCCACGCCCTTATAAGGCACGCTTCATTTTCCTCCCCATCCCATGTGGGACATCACATTGTGAGTATGTAAGGGAACGCTTTCAAAAGAATAATGACGGACATTGAGTTAAAAGAGCTACAACGAGAGCGAAAGCGATAGCAAAGATAGAGAGAGAGAGAGAGAGAGAGAGATTATGAGAGAGCAAGGTGACTCTTCTGGTGATTTGGGTCTCATTCCCAAGCTTGACGATTAGGCCTAATAGATCGTGCTCAAAAGTGAGATTAGGATAAACGACTTTTTAGGAACATTATATTTGACACCCCTATTTTCGATGGTTTCTTAGACCCTCGAGTTTTTACTCAATAAATTCGAGATATAAACCATTTCTTTATGTGGTACAACGTATTTGATGATAAGAGAGTTTAATTCACTAGTCTTAAATTGATAAAAAATACTGAATTATTTTAGGAGAACATCTAGGACTTCCTTATTTGGTGTCCAGGTAGCCTTGTTGAGAGTTAAACATAGATGAAACAACACCTTTAGGAAAAATACTTGTCTTATTTGTACAATAATAATTTATTAGACTAGTATAATGATCTTCAATAGAGTAACTACTCTGTAACAGAGCATGTGATTTAATTTGATGAGTTTCAAATAGGATGAGGATGAGGCAATGCTATTAAGTAGATTCAGACAAGATCTACATGATGATCGTGAAAGAGAACTTATCCTAAATGGTGTTACAACTCCTAACCATACGTATGATCTAGTCTCAGACTATGAATTGATTATGAAAACACCTTATGAAAAATGTGAATACAATCGTTCCTCAATATGGAATGCTTTAACCATAAAACTTAAGTCTACTTTAGAACCTCATTTGTCTACAATTTTCCTCACGAGAAAAAAATATAGATAAGGGTTTTGAAACCTCTCGAAGGAATCCTCAAGTGCTATGCTTTAATAGTAATGACTTTAGACATATTTTTTCTAAATGCCCCAATAAAGCAATACTTATCGAAGGGCAAGAGAAAGTGAACGAGAGTATAACTCGAAGAACACATTTATAAATCTAACCGACAAGAGTTTGATAACTTGGATGAATAATGATAATAATATCTTCTTGGGTTACATTAGAACTATTTCTTTTAATTTAAGCTCTTGTCATTTTTCACCAAATACATCATTCTTGAGTGTTGTGTGATGTTTCTTGACCTAATTCAAAGAGGTTGATGATTTGTATCATTATATTATTTTTCATACTTACATCAATGTCAACAAGAAAGCTTGTAAAATTATTATGAATAGTAGTACTTGCATTAGTGTTGACTTAACTAATACTATTTCTCATCTTGGATTAAAAATTATCTCATATCCTAATCCATATAATATCTCGTTAATTGATATATCTTCTAGAGTAGTTATGGAATATTGTCTTACACTCATTTAAGTTTTAAAATATAATGATCATATCTAATGTGATATCAATCCAATGATGTTGATAATGACTTTCAAAGTTAACCTTGGTTGTACAACATAGATGTAACAAACTAAGGTCTCTCTAATTCATATTCTCTTGTTTATAAGGGTAAGAAAATTTATCTCCACCAGTTGCTCTCAAAACATGTTACTCATAATAAATGAAAGAATATAATAGGGATAAAAGGATTACATATTATTAGCCCTACATAATTTAAGCATACAATCATAGACGAGTCTATTATGTTTACCATTATTCTAAAAGCATTTCAAACTCACCCATGTTAATATCCGATGAGGCCCATTAGGTCCTTCAAAACTTTTAGGATTTTTTTTAAGGATCACCCAAATTATTTACTACTTTATATGATATTCGGTATATCATTAACTTTGTCCCAAACATGCCTTCTCAAAATTACCTTATTGTCGAATGAATTCCACTGAACATATTGCATGCGAAAAGCAAATTGAAGAACTCTTTCACAAAGGATTTATTCAAGAGAATATATATCTATGTACGATGCCTACTTTTTTAACACTTACATATCATAGAGGATGTGTGTAAATAATAGAGCCATTATTAAAACAATAGTGAAATATCATTTTCCATCCCTCAAATTAATGATATGTAAGATTGATGATTAGTTACTTACCAAAAAAAAAAAAAAAAGATTGATGATTAGTGTTAGGATCGTTTTTATAATCATTTAGTGAGTGGTTACCACTAGATTAGGATTTGCTCAAGAGATAAGTGGAAGAGAGTTTTCAAGATAAAGGATAGTCTTTATGAGTTGATCATACCTTTTGGGTTTCCTAATGTCTTTAATATCTTTATGAGGGTCATGAATCATGCCCTATGGCCTTTTGTGGGACAATTTTTAATGGTTTATTTTAATAATATCCTTATTTAAGATATAATTAAGGAACTGCATTTAAACCATCTTACATAAGAATGTACTATCTTTAAGAAAGAGAGTTTATATGTCAATCATAAGAAGTGTTTCTTTTTTAGATAGGGTTACTTTTATTGGTTTTATAATTTTCTTTTATGGAGTTTCGCTAACCCTTAAAAGATCTAGGTGGCTGTAGATAAGCCTGAACAAATCCACCCATGTTATTTGGAGATTTCATAGTTTAGTTACTTTTTATTGTTGGTTCATTAATAGATTTAGCATGGTCATGGCCCTTCTCATTGAGTGAGTAAATAAAGGTGAATTGAATTAGTTTTCTAGTACCATTAAAACCTTTAAGAGTATTGAAAATAGAATGATGGTAGGCCCATTCCTGTGTCTCCCTAACTCTTTTTAGGTATTTGGGATAAAGATTGATATATCTAATGCAAGTATAGGTACAAATAGAGTACTTAGCTGAGCGTGCCAACTTATTACCTATTTTAGTGAGAAGTTAAATGATGTCAAGTAATAATATTCTATTTATGAGAAGAAACTGTACGTAATTATGTAGGCCTTATACCACTAGTATCATTACTTATTATCTTAGGAGTTTGTCTTTTATTTTGATCACGAGGCTTTTCGTTTCCTTAGCTTCTAAAAGAAATTAAATTATAACCATTTTGTATTCCATTCAAGTAAATTTTATTTAATTTGAAATACTTAAGGTAGAATACAAGTTTTGCTTAGATTTTAGTAAGATTTTTCTAGTATTATAGAGCAGATAGCTTGATACTATTAATGATTTTCACATTCAGAATGGATATTTATTTCAAGCCAATAAAGTATGTATCCCTAGGACATTTTGTTTGATTTGAAATACTCAATGAATAACACAAGTTTTGTTCTAATTTTAGTAAGATATTTCTAATATTATAGGGCAAATAACTTGACACTACTAACCGCTTTCACATTTATGACGGATATTTATTTTAAGCCAACAAACTGTGTATTTCTAAGACATCGGTTTAAGATTTTATAGTCTAAAAAGTTTATGTCAAAGGCTTATTTTGTCATTTTGGATGTGACAAGACAATTATGGAGGTTGAGTGATAATTTTATTTGCTTAATTTAAAAAAAGACATGACTAAAATAGTTAGGACTTACCAAACATGCTAACTAGCGAAGCATGACAAGCAAAATATTAGGCTCTACCCCACTTTGCCTATACCCAATTATCATTGGCAAGAAGTGAGCATGGATTTTATGTTATGACTCCCATGTATACCTAAAAAGTATGACTCTATTTCTATCATTGTGAATTTTTTTTTTTTTTTGTAAAATAGCTCATTTATCTCTTATAATAAAATTTCTTATACTTCTTGGGTTGTTGGACAATAGTTTAATGATATTGTTAAGTTGTATGATATTCATAAACTATTGTATCTAATAAGAATATTTATTTTATTAATTACTTTTAAAGGACTCTATAGCACATGGTTTACACTAAATTAAAATTTTTCACTCCATATCACCCGTAGATAGATGGTAAGACTAAGATTGTTATTAGAGTTAGTAAAACTTATTAAGATATTTGATTTAAGAAAAAAAATAGAAATTGGATTTTGATTCTTCTTATTGCTTAACTTGTGTAAAATAGCTCTATCAATAGGTCTGTCATATGAGTCCAATTAAGGTTGTGTATGGTTACATACCTAGGAAACCTTTAGACTTTATCCCAGTGTTCATTGTTAGTGTGTTTATGTCAATTGAAACTTTTATACAATATCTTTATAATTTATATATTGAAATTAATAAACAATTGAAAATAATTAATACATTCAAGATAATATGTATAAAAGACAAGTTGAATTTAATGTTGGAGATTAGGCCAAAAAGGCATCTACTGGCCCCATCTTTAAATTGTAGGTTCATAGTGTTGGTCAATTTACAATTTTACAAAGAGTTGGACTAAATATCTATATTATTAATATTTTATCTCACCTTTATTTTCACAGTAGTTTCAATTTCGATGACCTAATTTATTTATATAGGTAGTTTTAACCTATTAGATAATCTATTCATTGATCCTCTAGGTAAGCTGAATGTTAAAATTTTACCCACTCCAATACAATTGTCACATCTATCAAAACACTAATATAAAATTGATTCTATTTGATATGAGCATATTACCTTTTTTAGGGATAGAGAGTTTCAATACTTTTTTGTTTATTGAGTTGGATGACCAAACTCATAATACACTTTGGTTTCTATAAAAGCACTCCAATAGCTAAATCTAATATTTTGGAATTTTATCATAGTCGGTAGGATCAACTAATATTAGGCCTAACTTATTCTCACAATGAAGGAATTAGTGGATCTATCAAATTTCAGACACCATTCACACCTGTCTACAAGCGTTAACAGAGAACTTTATAATCACTTAACTTATGGTTGAGAGATTAAGAGCAAGAGTCTTACTCGACGGGGTCCAGTCTACCTCCTTGTAAGAGTTAATGTGGATACGCAAAGATAATGTAAAGATTTGATTTGATTTTAATTATCAATTTATTTTTATATTTTATAATATATTGAGAATTTTTCAAATTTTATAATTTTGGTATCCCCAAAATATATAAAAATGTTATACTTTATTTTTATTTTTTGGAAGGTTGTTAATTAAAAAATAATGTCAATTTTTAAATTAATTTAGGAGTAAGATACCACAATATAAAGATTTTAACTTTACATTTGAGTAATTATTGATGAATTACATTAACATTAAAAAATTATGATTCTCTTTCATTCTTCCCAATAATCTCTTCTTCTTTTCTTTGTTTTCTTCTCTACTTCCTTCTTGTCCCCCCTTTCTCTTCCTCTTTCCTTCCCTGCATCGCCCTTCCTTAGTATCCTCCTCCCTTGAGCTATCTTCCCCATAGTTGGCACTTGGTGTAGGAAATAAGGGCTACTTTATTATAGTGTTTGCTCAGATTAATTAGTCCTTAGGCCTAGAAAGTAGATGTCCTTTTATTTGATGAATACTCTTGAAATTTGATTAAAAAAACCTTGTCTTCTTAAGCTTTTTGTAGGACTCATGACATCAATTTTATTGGAGCTTAAGACTGTCAAATTTTAATAAATTTTAAATTTATTCTATATATATATTTTTTATAATTTATAACTCTTGTCTTTTAATAATGAATTTCAGTTTTTTCCTTATTGTTCTAATCATCTAAAAAATATTGTTGCCCCATTCAATTGGTATCATAACTTATTTTTTGATGAGTACTTGCACACTGTTGGATTTGGTCACTCCATTGTGAGCGACTCAACAAATGAACAAGTCATCAAAATTTGGTGTGTTACAAACTGAAGACCATTTGTAGGTTGGGCAAATTTCAAAGTAGCAAATTCTGCAGTGGAATTTCCCTGAGTGGGAAATTTGGTGTGTATATGTAGGAGTGAAAATCCAAAGTGGGAAATTCAGTGAATTTGCCGGGTAAGAAATCTATTGTGGATTTTCGAAATGGCAAATTCCTGAGTGAAATTTATTGGAGTGAAAATTCAGAGTGAATTTTCAAAGAGAAAATCCAAAGTGGATTTTCAGAATGGAAAATTTCTAAGTGAAATTTGCCAGAGTGGAAAATCCGGGGTGGATTTTCAGAGTGGCAAATTCCATAGTAAAATTTGCCGGATTGGATTTCCAGATTGGCGAATTCCGAGTGACAAATTTTGGAGTGAAATTTGCTAGATTGGATTTCTGGAGTGGCAAATTCCAGAGTGAAATTTGCCGGAGTGTATTTTTGGAAAGAAAACTCGGAGTGCAAATATAAGTGTAAAAATCCGGAGTGGATTTTTGGAGTGCATTTGCAGGAGTGGATTTTTTCGGGAGTGAATTTTTTGAAGTGAAAATCCAGAGTGGATTTTCGGAGTGCATTTGCGAGAGAGAAAATCCGGAATAAATTTTAGGAGTGCAAATGTCGGAATGCAATTGGCGGAGTGAAAATTCGGAGTGGATTTTCGAAGTGCAAATGCCGAAGTGGCATTTGTAGAGAGGAAATTCGGAAAGGATTTTCGGAGTGGCATTTGCGAAGAGGAAATCCGGAGTGGATTTTTGGAGTGAAAATCCGGATTGGATTTTCAAAGTACTTTTGCAAGAGTGATGCCAAGGGTCAGAGTTGGTAAGATTTGCAGAGTTAGTAACTGACGTGCAGACTAGTTGACTTTCTAAAGTTGATAAGTTTTGCAGAGTAGGTAGTTGACCTGTAGGGCATACGCCGTCCGAGTAGAGTGGTTGACCTACAGAGCATGCGTGTCCGGGGAAACACGGGACTGGTAAAATGGTAGGAATAGACAAGGTTGACATGACAAATCATGTGTAAGTCTTTATAAGAGCGCAACAGGCATTTCAGACAAAGTGATAGACAGATAGACAAGGAAGAGAGTGACAGGATAGTAGCAGTACAATGGAGAGTGGAACAAAACTCTTGGCATTCACTGCTTGCCACCACACTTGTAAAATTAAAGAGAGTGGAGTGTACCACCGGTGAAAGGAATGAGAGAAGAAAGACAGAGAGATAAGAGCGAATGAGTGTTTCCTTGCTCTGAAATTATTTTTCTTATTCTATTTGGGGTGTGTAATAGATACTCTATCTTGAGATTTTTTGTAACTAATTTTATATAGTGGAAGCTTGTTCAAAGTTTATCCCATGATTTTTTCCTTCTACTTGTGAAGAATTTTTATGTGAAAAATATTATGCAATCTTTTGTTACGAGATTACATTTGAAAAAGCAATTCTATAACCTGTATCTATCAGAACGAGGGAGCTCTAAGAAGCACTTGGATGAGTTCAATCGGATCGTGACGTAGATGTCGGCTCTTAATGAGAAATTCAAGGAGAAAGACAAAGCGTTGGTATTGTTGTTGTATCGTCATTACCGGAGGTCTCTTTCGGACCGATCATATTATCACTGCGAAAAGTACTTGGATGAGTTCAATTGGATCGTGACGTAGATGTCGACTCTTAATGAGAAATTCAAGGAGGAAGACGTTATCTGTTCATTTGAATGACACACTCAGAATGAATGACGTCATAACTTCCCTACTTATGAATGAATCAAGGCGGAGGGAAAGCGATAAGACCTCAGGAGAGTCGAGTCTGCTTATGGCGACCAGTGGTTGGGGGCGAGGGAGATCGAAGGACTGTGGCAACAAATCAAAGAGGAGCAACAGCTGGTTCAAGCCTCTGGAGAAGATGTGCTTCCGTTGTGGTAAAAAAGGCCACATGAAGTGGGGCTGTCTGCAGAGGAAGCAAAACAAGGAGGGCGGAGGTGATCGTTAGGAGAAACGGAATCATAATGATGATCGGAAGATTGTCGCTTTCTGCGGATACCTCTGGTTGTCCACGCAAGGGAAGTACAGAGCCTACTGTGTTAGGAGACGAGTTGGGTGATGGACAATTGAACTTCACACCATGTGACACCGAGAAAGTCTCACTTCATGAGTTATATGCCTATGGACCATGGGATATTAAAGATAGATAACGATGGCTCATCAAGGGTTGTTGGAGTCGAGAATATTTGCTTAAGGACAAGTAATTTGATTAAGCTTGCGCTAGAGGGCATACGACGTGCTCCAAATTAAGGTTGAATATGATTTCAATCGAAAAACTTGATGAAAAAGGCTTCAAGACAGTGTTTGGAGATGGCCAGTAAAAACTTACCAAAGGTGCCTCAATTATAGTAAGAAAAAGTAGAAGATTAGGTCGGTACTTGATGAAGGTTTGGGTTGCCAATGAAAATGCCAATGTGACTAACAAGGGCATTAGTCAAGGAGGCAGGAAGAGGTAGCCAATGTGGAGTGTAAGGGAGAATGATACGACTACGGAGAAGGAGTTGAAGGGGAGTGGGATTACTCTAGGTTTAGTGAGCGGAAGAATGTATCATTCAGGCTTGCGGAGACAGACACCAGAATCTCAATTGAGGAAAAGCTGTCGAAAGATAGGAGATGATAGTCGTCAGGAAAAGGTGAACATTCGCCCCACGAGGTCGTGAGGAGAAATTTGTTAGATTTGGTTATTCCCTTGTGGGTAGCTCAACAAACGGATAAGTCATCAAAATTCAGAGTATTACAAACTAGCTACAACAAATCACCAGAAGACCATTTGCCGGTTGGGCAAATTTCGGAGTGGCAAATTCCGCAGTGGAATTTGCCATAGTGGAAAATCTGGAGTGCAACTGCAGGAGTGAAAATTCGGAGTGGCAAATTCCAGAGTGAATTTGTCGGGTAGGAAATCTGGAGTGGAATTTGCCATAGGAGAAATTCAAAGTGAATTTTTGTAGAGAAAATCCGGAGTGGATTTTCGGAATAGCAAATTTTGGAGTGGAATTTGCCAAAGTGGGAAATCCATAGTGAATTTTTGGAGTGACAAATTTCAGAGTAAAATTTGCCATATTTGATTTTCAAAGTGGAATTTTCGGACTTGATTTTCAAAGAGAAAATACACGAGTGAAAATCTATAGTGGATTTTTGGAGTGCATTTGTCGGAGTGGATATTTCCAAGAGTGGATTTTCCGGAGTGTAAATGTAGGAGTAGAAATCCAGAGTGGATTTTCGGAGTGCATTTGCGGAGAGAAAATCTGGAATGGATTTTCGAAGTACAAATGTCGGAGTGCATTTGGCGGAATAAAAATCCGGAGTGGATTTCTAGAGTGAAAATGTCGTAGTGGCGTTTGCGAAGAGGATATTCGGATTGGATTTTCGAAGTGAAAATTTGAATTAAATTTTCACAGTGCTTTTACAGGAATGATGCCAAGGGTCAGAGTTGGTAAGATTTGCATAGTAGGTAGTTGACTTGTAAACCAATTGACTTTTCAGAGTTTATAAATTTTGTAAAGAGCGGTAACTGACTTGTAGGGTATACGCCGTCTAAGTAGAGTAGTTGACCTATAGAGTATGCGTGTTTTGGGAAGCGCGGGACTGGTGAAGTCATAGGAATAGATAGGGTTGGCGTGACAAATCATGTGCAAGAATAAGGCCAAGTGAGCAGATAATTTTGAAGCCAAAGTCTTTATAAGGGCACACCAAGCGTTTCAGAAAAAGTGATAGACAGATACACAAGGGAAAGAGCGGCAAGATAGTAGCAGTGTAACGGAGAGTGGAATGGAACTCTTGACGTTCACTACTTGCTGCCACACTTGTAAAATTAAAGAGAGTGAAGTGTACCACCGTGAGAGGAATGAAAGAAGAAAAATGGAGACATAAGAGCGAATGAGTGTTTCCTTGCTCTGGTTGTTTTTCTTATCTATCTCGGGTATATAGTAGATACTCTGTTTCGGGGGTTTTCTTAACCAATTTTACATAGTGGAAACTTGTTCGGAATTTATCTCGTGGTTTTTTCGTTTGGTTTGTGAAGGATTTACACGTTAAAAACGTTGTGCAATCTTTTATTTCTTGTGTCCTACTAATTTGATAATTGTTAACTGACGGGGATTCGGATTTTTCGCTATACCGGATCTGGGCTGTTTATGAATCTAGGTGTTGAATCACAACACACACTTATTAATATCTGCTACACTAATAACCATGAGCTCAATAAGAGCCCCTTAATGGGTTAGCATAACATGATATCTGCTTATCTAGTATCCATCTTGTTGATCAAATGATCAAGACTATTCAAGAATAGTGCTGACAAGCAGCTTAGAGCTTAATAGTTTCATTGTAGTTCTAGTTATATTGCTCATCCCACGGATTTTATCATATATGAAAAGATAATTGATATAAAGAAGATAATTATTGAATACCAAAGCACTACAAATAATTACTCATCATAGCTGATGCATTTTGTATATATGGCATACTACTGACATTTGGAGTATACCATCATTCTCTTTGCCTCTAGTTGTCCATATTTGTCATTTATTTGTTCCCTTCTTTGTCAATATGTGCTTGACTGTGTGCTACATAATAATGGTAGTTTCCACAATCGTGATACACCCATATTTGATTGTACTAACTACTCTGATTGGCACCTACTTCCCATCCATTCTATTTACCATTACTATGTTCGGATTTATATAGTACAAAAATAGTAAAAAAATACTGAATATAATGTGGTTTGGCTTCACTAACACAGAATATATATATACATATATTAAAATGACACCAATTGACTTTACTAACTACTCTAATTAACACCTGCTTTCTGTCCATTTAATCTACCATTAATATGTTAGGATGTATATAGCACAAAAATAGTAAAAGAACACATAATATAATGTGGTTTGGCTTTACTAACATAGAACATATATACATATATATCTTAAATTGACATCAATTGACTTTATTAACTACTCTAATTGGAACTTGTTTTCCATCTATTCTATTTAACGTTAATATGTTCGGATATATATAGCATATAAATAGTAAAATAATACCAAAAATACTGTGGTTAGGCTAATTTTGCCTATATCTATGGTTGAAGGAGAGAATATTATAAAAATAAAGACTTTATAACTGTCTCAAATTTTTCTTTCAACCACAGAACTTCCTCTCTTTTTCTATATTTTTCTCAACCTCACCACAACTCTCTTTACATGGCTATTGATTGTTTGGGCTCTCTTATAGAATTTCATCAAATATAGTGATTGATATGGCAACCGTTGATTTTCCAAAGGATAATGAAATTCCAAAATATTGATGATAATAATGAGGAAGCTTAAGTGATAAGAGTTAGAATGCTGATAGAGATGAAAGGGTGTGGATTCTTCAATTCTCTCCCTCCACACCTAGACACCATCAGGTGGTGTTAATTCTAGCTATGTATTTGCAGAGCCTGAGCTTTTTATGAGTCAAAATTTTCGTTAACATATTTGTTGGATTCTCATTTATATGGATCTTCACAATTCTTAACTCCAATCATAGGAGGCTACCCCACCAGTGTGCTCATTAGCAAATTCAGCGTGACCTACGGACCCAGTGGAAACATCTACCATTGTATCCACAAGAGGTAGAGCCTGAGCCATGGCTTGTCCTTTGCAGCTGAACAGTGAGTGGACGTAATTAAATTGTCCCCAACTAGCTCAAGATCTATGACATAGACTCTTTCCAAAGCGACCTGCGAGGATACCTTGCACGAATGAATTTTCATGGGAAGTTTAAAGGTGAGGGACTCAGGTGGATACCTCACGCAAGGGAATCCTTGTAGAAATTTTTGGGCTGGGGAACCGAATAGGTATATCAAGTGAAAGAGCTATAGGGAAAGACTGTGGAAGAGGCACCAAGGACTGATCTGGTCCTTTAGCCTCAGTGTTCTCTGCATACTCATCGATAGTTGTGTCGGCATCCACCAACTCCATGTCCTGATTTGGTAGGGTAGCAATCCGAGTTGCTGAAACGCTAGCTGGGGGGGCTTGTCGAAATAGTCACCCTCATGCCTGCACTTCAAGGCAACCTCAAAGTAATTCCCTTCAGTCTCTTCTAGAGATGCAGGGAAATATTAGCCACGGCATCACTCCAAGCATAGGCATACCATCCAATGGTATACAACATGCTTATAATAAGAAAACTACTAGTTTCACTCAACTCATCAGCATACCGCATTACAAGAGACATCTGGGGCCTAGTGCTGTAAGTCTCACTTTCACACATAGTGCTAAAATAAGCCAAATCTATGTCTCCTCTTTTATTGGGTAGGATCTAATCATCTCTAACTTTAATATAAAAGAATTAGTCCTCTTAGTTCTCGACGGAATTAAGTTTTCCCAATCAATCTTGAATTTCATCCGAAGTATCATTGAAATATAGTCTTTCTCTTGATTAAACCTAAAATGATCTTCACTAGCTTAGCGTCCAGTGTCATTTGGTTTCGAAAGAAGAAGACACACAAAACCACCATGTACCGGATGGCACATGGATGAAGTTGTGTTATGGGATTCGAAGAGCGTCCATTATTTCATTGAATTCCCTTCACTATTGGAATGCGAAGCCCATTCTTTAAATTGGCTTTATGAATCATAATAAGACTTTCTTGAGGAGAAGAAGTACTATCTTCAGATGCAGTGATCGCATAGGGGATGGTGTTAGAAATATTAAACTTATCGTATAAGCTAAGAGTGTCAAATAATGACAAGGAAAAAGTAATACCAATTACTCCACAAGTAGAAGAACTCTCATATCATTGCAGCAAAGAATGGGAAAAGATGAAGATGGGAATTTTGATAATCTAAGGATTAGGAATTAAAGACCGAAGAGAATACGATTTAACGATTAAATGATCAATGTCAAATAGATCAAGAGCCAAAATTAGAAGTCAAAAGGGCCACCTCGTTTTTCAAAGCAGCACACCTGAAGTGGGACCCTAATACAAAATGCCATGTCTCCTGAGCCAAACAATGTATTTTGGTAAGCTTAATCATCTCATCAAAATGATGCATTCAAATGAGGAAGGTGGAGTATAGTTAGCCAGATGACATGTTTAGCGGGGGGAAGAGAAAGAAGCCTCCTTGAGGAACAACAGAGATGCATTGGATGCGCTGTCAGACAGTCACTTCATACTTAGATAACCATAATTACATTGATGTCATCCTATCCTAATGGGACAAATTATCCACACCTAATCCACATCTTATGGCGCCTACTAGACCATGGTGGTGGGTGGACAGTATTTGGGTTGGATTGTCAAGTTATTTTGTAAATGATAAGACCTTTATATTTAGGCTGTATTTTTTAATTTTTAAAAAAGAAAAATTTTTAAGTGTTAGAGATTTGAATTACTGAGACTCTTTATATATGATCATTAATGTTAATGAGCGGTACAATAACAATTCCAATATATTTGATGATCTCGTATTCACTGATTAATTGCCACCCTGAAGGGCTATGTACTTCCATGCTAACATGTATAAGTTTGACAAAGAACGGATTGAATCAATAATCCTACAGATTTAATGTGGTGACTTGAGCCTAAATATTCAAACACTCGACTCAAGTCACACACGCGGACTAGAATTTAAAACAAAATATAACAATTTCATATTGCAGACTATTTTATTCTTTTAATTTAACTACATTATGAAAATCATCTATCATAGATATACTAAAGAAAAAATAAACTTAACAAAAGAAAAAATACATAAATCTCCATGACAACTTAAACTCAACTGGCTACCAGAACCTTCTTCTCTATCGAAATTTCTTCCTGTGATACGGATGTCTTCCCCACCAGGCTAGTTACAATATACTCAATTTGGAGCCAAGTAAACGTCAAGGTGAGTCAAAGCCCAACAAGTGATAGTAATAAAAAATGCTAATAACAATAACAATCTCAAATATTAAATTACAAAAGTCTCAACATACTCTAACAACTTAATACATCCGAGACAGATTATAAGATGTCATAAATACAACTCTAGGCAAGATAGGTTACACTTGACCCGTACATTCAAAAATAACAGGATTGCCAATAATCAATAGTAATCCCCCGGAATCCGACATCAATAATGATTGGGAATTTTCCTTGTCCATATATCAGCGAGAACAACCGGCATAATCACGATAACAACCAATATGGATTCCACCGAACTCAAATATCACAGGATCCCCACAAGGATACTGCCAACACAACTAATGAGGTACTCCAATTATAGATATCCCAAAGAAATTCCTGGATCTTATTCCGCCACTATGAACCAAAAATTGTGTATATTCCCGATAGTTGGGTACTTGCACGGGCTACTTGATACTCACAAGTGTGACCTCCGACCAAATTCATGGCCCACAGAGACTCTACCTAACAAAGTACAAATGTCTACCGAATATGCACATCATCTGACTCAACCAGATACAGATAATCTCATCTACATTCTCATCTTTAGACTCTATCAGGTAAGGAAGGTAACTCACACGTCAAACCCAATATCTCTCGCCATGATACCCACGATATCATGATCTACGATGATCACATGGTCATAAGTATCCCACCAAATTAGGCAATGTACCTCAACCCACTAGGATACGAAAATCAGTATAAGATAAGCGTAGACCACATCAAAGTACCATAATCTCTCATTCGATCAGATACTTAAATATTTTTATACACTCTCCTCAACCTTGATCATAGGAAGCCAACGAATTCAAATACTCACACACTGAGTATAATGCAAAGAAAGTTTTGCAATATCAACAATAGAACGTCGTTCGGTGTTGACCAGGGACCGTACTCACGCCATCAAATCTAACACAAAGGGATTTATCACCATCCAAAAGATGATTTACTTTAGCATAATCCAACGACTTGACTATTTTTTCATTCTGTTTCGGTTCAACACCTACCACTAAGGCCAACATATAATGATCACTTATTGACAAGCCAAAATAAAACAATTAATTCCAACATAAATAATATTTTATTATATTCCCTTTTTAATTTATAACCATTATTATAATCAGTTGCCATTCGCTAATAACTCAACATTCATGGTCATGTAACAGAGTCCTTGTCCATATAACCCATTTCCACGTATTATATATTCATTTTACTAACTCATTCTCAACATGCATCCTTACTCAATCATAGACAAATACATATAACATATAATTAAATATATATATACCCACATGTATACATACGTGTGTGTATATATATATATATATGTGTGTGTGTGTGTGTGTGTGTGTGTGTGTGTGTGTGTGTGTATACCCCTGCAAATTCCACACACTTCCCACATACTGTGCACACCTACACTTGGCCACACACATCCAGTGCCTTTGTATATATACAAGTATATACTCACACATATACATACCCATAATCACACACCAACACACAGCAACTCACCACACACACAAGACACACACACCATACACACAACTAGAACACAACCACGCCTGCACACGGCTACACTCCCTACTCACACACACATCACCGTCACTTACACACACCAACGCACACACACGACGACACACACACACTATGCACTCACAGTAGCACTTGTTGCTTCTCCCTTCCACACACACACAGCAGCTTTGTTTCTTCTCCACACCCACACACATACACACGGTTACACTCACTGCCACAACACAAGCACGGCTACACTCCCAGCCGTTCACACCCACCACAGCAGCACATATGCTCCTGCACACACTCATGCATACACAGTATTATCAGATTCACCTTCACTGCCAGCGCACCCACACATACGAAGCACACGGAGAATAAAATCAAAATATAAATATATACACACAAAACAGTAACCCATACCATGTACACCAATAATTTAATCACTAAATTCACAAATCCTTCATTTTCAATTTTCTGCCAGAAAATAGAGTACGAAGCTCTATTTCCTCACCCAGTTTTAGTAGGTCAAGAAAACAGAGTAAATAACTCTGCTCTCTCATGAATTTTTCAGAGCACTATTGGTTATGGGTCACTCTCATGTGAACCCATACCCACTTAATGTGACGGATGGAGGTAAATATCCTTACCACATGAAGAAGGCTCGAGTTGCACCTATTGGGCGCTCGAGCGCTCGAGCTCAAATTCCAGAACCGGGGCACTCGATCTGCGCCCAAATGGCGCTCAAGCACGTGCCTGCACTCGCTGTTTTCTCGACAAGTGCATGAACGTGCGCCAATTTTATAAAATGCGCACTTTGCGTTTTAGGGTAATGTTGATTAGTTTTGAGCGCCGTTTTAGAGAGAAAAAAGAAGAGAAAGAGAGAGGAGAAGGAGAAGAGGAAGATTTGAGCCTCCAGTTAGGTTTTGAATCAAGTTTCGGTCTCCACCAATCATACGTATGAAGTTTTTGCTGTTGAGAAGAATATCTATCAGATTTTACCTCTACTCTTACTATTTATATTTCTTCTACGGGTTGTGTAAAGTAAGGGGGTTGTGACCCTTAAGATTTGTGGTTTGTATAACCAATCAATTATTGGTAGTGAAAAAGTTCGGACTCCGTGTCCCGTGGTTTTTCTCCCTCGTTTCATAGGAAGTTTTTCATATAAAAATCGTACATTTATTACTTGTGATTTAATTACTGTGTGCTTGTCATCGTTTATTTTGTATTTTCTCATGGCTCAAATACGTAGTCTATTTCTAACAAGTGGTATCAGAGATTTGATTCGTGTAGGGTGTTGTGACTTGTTTGAATCGATGGAGGCGGGAAATAAGATGATTTGTTTGAATAGCACGAATTATGATATTTGGTGCAACAAGATAAAGGACTTATTGTTTGTGAAATAGTTACACCATCCAGTATTTGCTATGCAAAAATCGAAATCGGAGTCCGACGAGGAATGGGCATTTGAGCATAAACAAGTTTGTGGTTATATTCGACAAATTATGGATGATAATTCATATAACCACATTCGGAATGAGACACATGCAAGAACCTTGTGGCAAAAACTTTAAACACTTTATGCTTCAAAAACTGGTAACAATAAATTGTTTCACTTGATGAAACTAATCCAAGTGAGGTACAAGGAAGGCTCGTTTGTCGTCGATCACTTAAATGAGTTTCAAGGATGTGTTGATCAATTGAGTGGTATGGGTATAAAATTTGATGATGAACTGCTGAGTTTGTCGCTTCTAACAACCTTACCAGATTCCTGGGAGGTGATAAGGATTACTATCGCCAATACAGTTCCAAACGGCGTGGTAACCCTTGAAATAACAAAGGAAGCGATGTTGAATGAAGCGAAGAGACGTCGATCACAGGGGTCTTCTTCTACGCACTCCGAAGTATTGGTCTCTAAGTCACGGGGAAGAAATAAGGGGCTTCGCTCTAAACCTGCAGAAAAGGGCCGAAGCAAATCTAGAGCAAGGTATCAGAACCTCGAGTACCATCACTATGGAAAGAAGGGACACATTAAGAAGTATTGCTATAAGTGGAAGCGAGAAAATACAAAGAGTAATGAAAAGAAGGCAGACAAGACTCGAGATGAAGAAAGAGTTACTGTTGTTACCGGGAGTGATCTTTGGGTGGTGTGTCAGGAGGATGAGGTGATCAATCTGGCTAATCTTGAGACAAACTGGGTTGTGGATAGTGGTGCTTCACTTCACGTCACGTCACAGAGGGAGTTATTCACATCATGCACTGTTGGCAATTTTGGAGTGTTAAAAATGGGCAATGAAGGTACATCCCAAATTGTAAGCTGTGGTGATGTGTGCCTCACCACGAATAATAGAACCAAGTTGCTGTTGAAGGATATTAGACACGTCCCGGATATTCGGCTCAATCTAATCTCAACGGGCAAGCTTGATGATTAGGATTTTTGTAGCACATTCTGCGAAGGAGTATGGAAGTTGGCTAGAGGGTCTCTAGTTGTAGCTCGGGGTAGAAAAGTTTCCAGCTTGTATGTGTTGTAAGCCTCAATTACAGCAGGAGATGTGCATATTGCTAGAGATGATGGGTCTTCAGATTTATGGCACCGACGATTGAGTTACATGAGTGAGAAGGCTTTGAACTGTTTATCCATGAAGAATTGTCTTCAGGGTGTAAAAACAACCCAGTTGAAGACTTGTCCTCATTGCATGGCAGGAAAGCAACGACGGATTTCATTCAGTGTTAATTCATACACAAGAAAGACTGATCTTCTTGAATTGGTCCACACCGACATATGTGGTCCGTTCAAGGTGTAGACTCTTGGAGGAGCTCTATACTTCATTACATTCATTGATAATTGTTCTCAAAAACTGTAGATGTATCTACTGAAATCGAAGGATTAAGCTCTTATGTTCTTCAAACATTTTCATGCATTGGTTGAAAGGAAAACGGGAAAGAAACTGAAATGCATCCGAGGTGATAATGGTAGGGAGTACATCTGAGCTTTTGATGAGTATTGCAGATCTTATGAAATTCGCCATCAGAAGACTCCACCGAAGACACCACAACTAAATGGGGTGGCTGAACGGATGAATGGGACTTTAATGGAAAAAGTCCGATATGTGCTTTCAAAGGTGAAGCTCCCTGGTTCGTTTTGGGGGGAAGCCTTGAGGGCCGTGGCTCATGTCGTCCATTTGTCACCGCATGGCATTTTGAAAGGAGAAGTGCCTGAAAAGATATGGATTGGAAAAAAAGTATCGTACGATCAATTGTGGGTATTTAGATGCAAGGCCTTTGTTCACGTTCCTAAAGATGAAAGGACCAAGTTGAAGTCAAAGATTAGACAGTGCATATTTCTCGGTTATGTGGAAGATGAGTTTGGATATCGATTGTATGATCCGATTGAGAAGAAGTTGATTCGATCTAGGGATGTCGTATTTATCGAGAATGAGACAATAGATGATATTTGCAAAGGTGCAAAGACTGCCTCCAAAAACAATGATAGTCGGGAATGTGATTCAAATCTCATGCCGACACTTGTACGTCATCAGTGTGAAAATCAAGGCAATGCTGAAGAGGAAGAAGATCATGAGACTACAATACTCAATAGAGATGAGGATGAGACTGTCACGCCTGATACTGCTGAGCCTATCTAGACTATTCCACTCCGTCGATCCACGAGAGATCAAAGACCCTCTATTCGTCTGTCGGCCGAGGAGTATATGTTACTTACCGACGAAGGAGAGCCCGAATGTTTTGAGGAAGTAATGAAGGACGAACACAAGGCAAAGTGGATGGAAGTTATGCAAGATGAGATGGTGTCGCTGCATGAAAATCACATGTTTGAGTTGACAATGTTGCCAAAGAGAAGACGAGCATTGAAGAATAAGTGGATCTTTAGGTTGAAGACAGATAAAAATAACTCACAACCGAGGTACAAAGCGAGATTGGTTGTGAAGGGCTTCAATCAACAGAAGGGTATTGACTTTGATGAGATCTTTGCTCCAGTGGTAAAGATGTCTTCTATTCGAGTAGTGCTTGGGTTGGCTGCTGTTCTTGACTTGGAATTAGAGCAGATAGATGTGCGGATGGCATTTCTTCACGATGATCTTGCGGAGGAGATCTACATGGAGTAGTCGGAGGGATTTCTGGTCAAAGGGAAGGAGCACTTAGTGTGTTATCTTAGGAAAAGTTTGTATGGATTGAAACAAGCACCGAGGCAGTGGTACAAGAAGTTCAAGTCTGTCATGATGGGTCAGGGCAATCAGAAGACGACATCGGATCATTGTGTCTTTGTTCAGACATTTTCTGAGGATGACTTTGTTGTTCTCTTACTTTATGTGGATGATATGCTGAGTTGGGCGTAAAGCCTCCCAGATCACGGAGTTAAAGCGACAACTTGGAAAGTCCTTTCCTATGAAAAATTTGGGACTAGCGAAGCAAAATTTAGGAATTAGAATTTTTCGTGACCGCGAAGCAAGGAAGCTATGGATATCACAAGAGAGTTATGTGGAGAAAGTGCTTCAATGTTTCAACATGGAAAAGTTAAAATCGGTGAGCACCCCTGTTGGCCAATTACTTCAAGTTGAGCAATTGGCAATGTCCTTTTACAGAAGATGAAAAAGTATACATGAAAGGTATACCCTATTCTTCAACCGTGGGGAGCCTAATGTATACCATGGTGTGTACGAGGCTAGATATAGCCTATGTTGTTAAAACTGTTAGTCGATTCTTGTCAAATCCTAATAAGGAGCATTAGTCCGCGGTAAAATGGATTCTAAAGTATCTCCGAGGAACTTCTAAACTGTATTTATGCTTTGGAAGCAACATGTCGCTTCTGGTTGGGTATACTGATGCAGATATGACAAGTGATGTTGATTCACGAAAGTCTACTTTGGGATATTTAGTCATGTTCGTGGAAGGAGCCATTTCCTGGCAATCAAAATTACAGAGGTGTATTACTCTCTCCACTACTGAAACGGAGTTCATTGCTATAACGAAGGCAAGCAAGGAGATGCTATAGATGAAGAAATTCATTCGGGAACTTGGTCTCAAGTAGAAGCGTTATGTGTTGATTTGTGATAATCAAAGTGCGATTTACCTTTGCAAGAACTCGTCATTTCATTCCAAATCAAAGCATATCGATGTGAGGTATCATTGGGTGCGGAATGTGGTTGACACGGTGTTGTTGGTACTGGAAAAAGTTGGGACTGAGGAGAATGGATCCGATATGATGACCAAAGTATTGCAAAATGGGAAGCTTGAAACTTGTTGTTCTATTACCGGGATGACGATGAATGGCCCCACACGGTCGTGAGAGGAAGTTTGTTGGGTTATAGGTCACTCCCATGTGAGCTGATATCCACTTGATGTGGTGGATGGAAGTAAATATCCTACCGCATGAGGAAAGCTCGAGTTACGCCTATTGGGCGCTCGAGCCGTATTTCCATTAAGCCCCCGCTTGCTTCTCGCTTACATCGCGCTCGAGCTCAAATTCCAGAACCGGAGTGCTCGATCTGAGCCCGAATAGCGCTTGAGTGTGCACCTGCACTTGCTGCGCACTCGAGCGCGTGCCTATTTTATAAGACGCGCACTTTGCATTTTAGGGTAATATTGATTAGTTTTGAGCATCGTTTCAGAGAGAAAAAAGAAGAGAAAGAGAGAGGAGAAGGAAAAGAGAAAGATTTGAGCCTCCGGTTGGGTTTTGAATCAAGTTTCAGTCTCCATCAATCACACGTACGAAGTTCTTGATGCTGAGAAGAATATCTGTCGGATTTTATCTCCACTTTTGCTCTTTATATTTCTTGTATGGGCTGTATGAAGCAAGGGGGTTATGACCCTTGAGATTTGTGGTTTGTATAACCAATCAATTGTTGCTAGTGGAAAAGTTCGGACTCCGTGTCCCATGATTTTTTTCCCTCGTTTCATAGGGAGTTTTTCACGTAAAAATCGTACATTTATTACTTGTGATTGGTTGTTGTGTACTTGTCATCGTTTATTTTGTATTTCATCGTGGTTCAAATACGTAGTCTATTTCTAACAAAACCCCACACATAATCCGATTTTCATCATCAATGGTGAAATTGGTGAGAGAGAGACAGATTCGAATCAAGAAATGAATCACAAAGCATCACAACGATCAAGGAATTTACCGGGTAAAGAAGGGAAATTATAAGGATTCACTTGAAATTTCGAGGAGAATGGCAGTGGAGGGATTCACTTGCCTGATTTCACCATTCTTGAACATGGCTCGAGTTCGGCTTCAGCTTCGGCTTCGGCATCAGAGCCAACAACGGTCAAAACGACGGCACAGCAACAATCGGCAATGGCGATGAAGAAGACGACTCAGTGATGGCTTCCAGAAGCAAAAATTTCTCTCGGCTCACCCTCGCAGCTCCATTTCTCTTCCTTTCCACTCATCCGCATACAAACACCATTGCCCAGATTATATAGGCCATGGACACGAAATGGTGAGGGAGTAGAAGGAATTGACAGGTTGGCCACGGTAGCAAGTTGGTTATGGTGAATATTCGAACAGCTCTAAGGCTGTTGCGAGAGAGAGAGAGAGAAATCACTCGGAAGAGGGAGACAGAGAACGAGAGGAAGCAGAGGAGACGAAATGAGAAGGGGTGAGGTGGCAGGAAAATTGTATTTTTATTATCTTTATTATTATTATTATCCTATAAATATTTTTATTAATATGCGTTAAAAGTGAAGTCCACCTAATTTAAATTTTAAATTCCTAAATAAAAATTTTCGGACATTATATTTAATATCTATATATGATGAAATATTTTGATATTTTATTCACTTTTATTTTAAAATATGTATATGTTACATTTTGATGCAAAAACATAGAGTCAAAAGACTCCAAAAAAAGAAGAAAAGCAACATCAAGGAAATAATCATTAGCTGCTATGGCCTAATTGTCATTTGAAACTCCAACAATACCTTGTATAATAACTGAGATATGGACCAAGATGTTCATTCCACCCATTTTTGCAGCACCAAGGAATGATCTTGAGAAGTGAGCTAGGTCATAAGAAGGTGATGACTATTCATGACAATGTCGACACCCCGTAAAAAGAGAAAATTTGAAGGATAAGGGCAAAGGGTAGTCATTCGACTCCTTGAGACTTGGCACCCATTGAGCAGTTGACAGTCTTTCATTCTTTGGCAGCCCTATCCAAAGAAAGTATGAGAAAGGACAGATAGAGGAGCAAGTGAACATTTTTAGGTCACAAAAGCTAATGATTAATTCTCAATAATAATCTTTTTTCTGAAATATGGCAATAAAAAGTCATAACATCTAGTCAATTGCTCTCGTGAGATGACATATAGTAACCAAATGTTAGCTAGGGCTATCTTTTGGTGCAACTTCTAGTCCCATTAAATACAATCAAAAAAGCAAGAAAGCCCCCCGAGGCATAAGATTTCCTTGCACAAAGAAGGGAGTTGTGTTAAAACCGGTCGGGGGGGGGGGAAGAACTAAAGCCGTCATTTGTCTAAAAGAAGAAACCAAGATAGTTTTTACCACGGGCCTTTAAGAGGAAGCCCCTTCAGGATGACCTCTCCACCATCTTCACCCTTGCTGAATAATCGTCCAAGCAAATAAAATTTTGAGAAAGTAAACGGATGTCAAAAGGAGAAAAGGGGGCAAATAAAAATGAAGATGAACTAGCCTCTTCTCGTAGACAAAAGGTCTGATCGAAAACAATAAGTTTTAGATAATAAATTAAAATAATTACCATACAAAATAAATATATAAAATCTCTATCGTTATTGTCAGTGACAATACTGTAACTGAATAGTTTAACTGGAGTGATACGAAAATTTGATAAGTTCAGTTTTATTGTAAAAGAATGTCCTTAAATTCACAGTCAGACTTATTTTAGATATATAACTTTGAAGCCCGATTGTAAACTCTAAGGCTGGGGGCTAAGGATTGGTTTGATTAATGCTTATTAGAATGATAGGTCCAATCAATGGATCTAAGAGGAGAAAGAAGGCTTAAGTACCAATAGAACACATATAGACTCAATTGTGACAAAGGCCCAATACTTCATGGGCTATGAAAACAAAGTCCTAAACATTGTAAAATTGAAAAAATTAGACCAAATCAAATAATTATCAGGAGTTATCCAACCTATGGTTTATGCTCCAAGAAACCCCCAATGAACCACTCACAATTGGCATAATTAACCAAAGTTTTGTCACCAAGGCAAAAAATATGCAATGTAATAACTGATTCAAATGATCAATAACTGACTTGCTATTTGAATTATATGAGAAAATTGTCCAAATGGAGAACTATTGCCAATGAATATTATAAATAGGGACCCCTCTTTTTAAAAGAGGATCAAAAAAGCAAAAAAGGGAGGGAAGAAGTTAATTTCTTAAAAAAACAAAAGAAGCAAATACTCCTCAACCTAGTCATCCAATATTTTCTTTCCCATTCTCTGGCTCTCTCACTATTTTACACTCACTCTTACTTTCACATTTTATAACTTAATTGTTGGGTTTAAATTATTAATTTAATCATTTAAAGATATTTTGAAGAATTAGTCATATCTCTTATAAAATTCTTATTCGTAATATGATATATAAATTTATAATTAAAAGTTTAAAAGTTTTAACCATATCTCTTCAGATCAAATTTAGATTGAAAGGATGCATCAAAAAAATAATACCTAACACATCATACATGTCAATTTGACCAAATTTTTAGTCCTAATAAGTATTTTTTATTGGTTTTTAAAAAGTTTTGATAAGAAATTTAATTTAATAATGCCTGAATTAATTTTCCCAGGGATTTGTTTGAAAAAAACAAATGTTTTGAAATATAGTTCTAAAGTCTCGAATCAGGCCTCCCAGGAATAATAAGAAACCGATTGGCTAACCCAATTTAAAGATTTGCAAACCAATTTATTTCATCAGCCAAAGTTGTTTTTCTTTTCTTTTTTTTTTTTTTTTTGGCAACTAACAGCCAAAATTACTAATGCAATACTAATTTAAAAATGGAAGAATATTTTAATAAAAAACCATAATCTCCGATCTCATGGTTATAAAATTTAGATTTTATAATCCAAATTTATTTTATAGCTGTTGGAATGAAATCATTATTTTCATATAACATAGGCCTATTTATTTATTGTTCAGAGTACTCATCATCAAAAAAATAAAAGGGAATATTACAAGCAAGCGAAAAAGGAGATCGGACGGTGCACAGTCCAAAGGAGACTCAGCCTCTACATCCCTATTATCCACTATTAAATAAAAATTTAATGATAAAAATTTTGTCAGGAATGTCAGTCTTGAAGTGACAAGGCATGTTCTGGGGTTCGTTACTGACTACGGCGGTGGCGTGATGCATGGGTTGCGTGTTTCTTGGTAACTGTGAAGCTAAGCTGGCATTCTCGGACATCAGGGATAGTCCTCGTCCTTTACTGACCTTTTCAGTCTTTGGATGAGTCCACGGACTAGACGCCATATCGTGCTTGTCCTTGGGCTGGATAAGAAAGTTCTCGGTCGCTAACTGTATTGCGGATTTGCTAAAGGCTTTTGGGCTCATCATGGAATGTCCTCGGGCTGCGTGCGCCTTACGAGGTCTTGGACAAACTGATAGCTTGGGCTTCTCAAGTCAATCACTCATCCCCTTGCCCATTCTTTTAGGGACCCCGGGTATTGGAACCCAACCACGAGCCCCCCATGCCAAAGGGTTCAAGATCCTCGACCGTTTGGCATGTCCTCTCAATACCACCGTCCTTCGGCTTTTCCCATGAGAGTCTGTCTGCGCGCGTACTGATCGTCCGATGAGTGATGACGCTTGAAGGCTTAATTTTAAACTCCGTCCGAGACAACTTGTGTCCTCGGGTTTATAGCCAACCAAAATCTGAAGCTGTGATGTCCGAGAACTTCTCTGAGTCTGAGGATTCGTAGCGCCGCCGTTTTGGGCTTCTGCAGAGCATTAAATGCGTGACTGACGGGTTGCGCACACCTTGGGAAGGCAAAGGTCATCATGCCCTGCTGTTGAATGGCCAGGCGACGCGTGGCCAGGGCAATGATGGCGCCCTTTCAAATTTTCAAACCCATAAATGGCCTTTCTTTTTTTCACAGAGCCACTTCTTCCCGTTTCCCTTTCGTCTTCTTCTCTTAGTGTTGCTTTCCTACTGAAATTTTCTTGTGCTTTTTCGCCTTCACTTTCCGACATTGATGGCGCCCAGAGTGAGAGATATCGTTTCCACGATGACGCTTGATAGGCTCTCAGAGATCCGGGCTCGATATAAGATTTCGGAATCCACGGCCATGCTGATTCCGGGGGAGCAGGACGGGGCGCTGCGCCCTCCAGATGGCTTCATCACCGTTTACGAAGTCCACCTCAAAGGCGGGTTGCGGTTCCCGGTGCCAGGAGAGCTTTACGAGACCATGAGGGCACTCGGGGTTCCTTTCGCCAGACTTCAGCCGAATGTGATAAGGTATTTAGTCTCATTGTGTGTTTTCTTCCGATGTCGCGAGAAGCTCTTGAGTGTCACCACCGTTAAGGTTATGTTTCGCTTCACGCATAACCTCGATTGGATCACGATGACTCCCTGTCCGGATTTTTCTCTGATGTGCGGAGGCACCCTAACTCCACCAAGCGGTGGAAAGATAAGTATTTCTTCCTCGGAGTTCGAGCCTTTGGGCCATCCCCAGCCGGGGGAAAGTGGCCGGCCGGTGGTGTTACGATCCTTCGATAGAGAGGAGAGGGAAAGTGCGAAGGAGTTCACGGACTTGGTGCTTGCCAATCTTGGGGGCTTCCATCTAAATAAACGCAACGTCCGTGGTTGTCGTCCGAGAACTTTGAAGTGGCCAAGTGGGAATCACAGGTCGAGGCCCCTGCTGCAGCTCCGCCCGAGAAGTCCAAGAAAAAGAGATCGAGGGGGAGGACGCAGCCATTGAGGATAGGAAGTCCGGCTGGTCGTCCGAAAAGGAGCCCTACGGCCGAGAGCTTAGAGCGCCCGGCCGCCATCGTCGAGCATCCTCCTTCCGATGATGATGATGATGAAGCCATTGCTCCCTTGCTTAAGAGGTCGAGGACTCAAGTGTTTCTGTTGAGTTTACTGGTGAGGTCTCGGGCATCAATGCGGAGAACGCTCAGGCTGAGGGAGGAGTAAGTGCAGCGCCAACTTCAGTTGCTGAGGTGGTGGAGGCCGAGGTGGGAGTAGTTGCGGAGCCGTCCTCGGAGGTGCCTGCTGGGCTCCCGGCCGTCGCTGTCCAAGCTGATCAGGGCGAGGCCCATGACGAAGAGATTGAGGGCGCCCAAGATCTCTGCGTTGCCGAGGAGGAGGAGGCGGCGGCGCCTTCTATTGCTGTTGAGTCCACGACCGTCACTCCTCATGCTGGCGTCCCTTTATCTGAGGCTGAGGCTGAGGTTTCTGTGGCGCCTGCCTGTGAGACCCAAGCACCTGAGACCAGTGGAGAGGCCATTGTAAGTGGCGACTTCCTCGTCTCCCAGGTACTTTCATTTTTTCCTCTGAGTGCCCTGGCCTCCTACTTTTCCCTTCCCTGTCCTAATGGTTTTCGCCCTTTGATGTAGCTTCAAGACGTAGCTGGGAAGATTGACGCGATAATTGGAGGGGTTGCCCAGGGTTTCTCCCAAATGGAGGCTCTGAAGACTGCAAGTGAGGCGGCTCAAAGGGTAGAGACGGAGCTAGCTGAGGCTAGAAGTAAGATAGCCTCCTTGGAGGACACTGTGAAGCTTCAGCGGGCTCAGCAGTCGGTGCTTCAGGACAGGCTGTACCGTCAAGACGAGAGGCTGAGGGCGTCTATATCACCCGCGGACCTTGCACCCTTATTGGAGAGCAAATATTGGGACGGCGTCCATATGTGCCGCCGAGTATTGCGACTGATTAATTTGCGGTTCCCCACTGCTGTACTTGATCCCCGGAATGCCAATGCTTTAGCGGCGGAAGATTTATACGGGATTTTCGGGAGGCCTTTTCCCAGCTCCTCTCAGCCAGGGCCGCCCCGCAATCCTCTTTCTCCAGGGCCGTCAGGGCCTTCGGATCCGGCGGAGCTTCCTGAGCTTCACGAAGACCAGCCTCAGCAGGCGGAGTTCTCGGGGAGCCAGCCCCCAGTGTCTTAGGATATGCATATGTATCATTTTTTTTTACACGATGTACATGCGTTGTTTGACGGAATAGTACTTAAGTCTTTGGCGATATCTCGCCGCGCTTCCTTCTTCTTTTTTCGTCATGCTTGTTGAGGCTTTGGCCCTTAGGATTGTTGGGACGGAACCGAGTTCTTGAATTCGACCTCGTGGGCCGCTCGGACGGAGCCGAGTTTTGAATTCGACCTCTTGGGCCGCTCGGAGGAACCGAGTTTTTGAATTCGACCTCTTGGGCCCCTCGGACGGAACCGAGTTTTTGAATTCGACCTCGTGGGCTGCTCGGACGGAACCGAGTTTCATTAAATTCGACCTCTTGGGCCGCTTGGATGGAACCAATTTTTAAATTCAACCTCTTGGGCCTCTCGGACGGGGAACCGAGTTTTTGAATTCGACCTCTTGGGCCGCTCGGACGAAATCGAGTTTCATTAAATTCGACCTCTTGGGCGCTCGGACGGAGGCAAGGTTTTTGAATTCGACCTCTTGGGCTGCTCGACGAAGGCGAAGTTTTGAATAAAATCGTTAATAAAGAGTCTTAGAACGATTCCAAGCAGATATAATGAATGGACGTTTTCATTAACGGGTATGCGTTACACGGTGTGGCCTCCAGGGCCTTCTTAAATCCTCGCGTTACATTAGTTCATAAGCTTCAGTCTTGGCGGTCATCTTGCTGCTCCCTTGGGTTTCCTGACAATTATGTTCAGTACTAGCCTTGCCAGCATTGGCGTTGCTAAGAACGAGTCAGGCGTGTTCCAAGCCCATCCTGGCCTTGCCCTTGGGAGTGGCGTGACCGGCTGTGCCCTGCTGCTCTGGGGCCATGCCGAGGTCGTGGCAGGAAACGGTCAAGATAGCCTCCCGTCACTAGCCGCTTGATCTCTGCCTAAAGCTTCCTGCAGTCCTCAGTGTCGTGGCCGTGACAGCAATGATAATGACAGTATTCCCACTGGTCGCCCCCTTCTGGGTTCTTCGGGGCCTTGGGCCATCTCAGGAATTCTTCTTCCCTGATCTGCCTCAGGATATTGGTGAGCGAGTCAGTGGGAGCGGGGCGGACCGGATGGCCTCCCCCTCGAGGTGGAACGCTCGGGCTCGTTTTGCACCCGGACGGTCCCTCGAGTCTTCATTTGGGCGCTCGCCCTTCTCTCCCCCTCCTTGCCCTTGTGTGTGGGGTCTTCTAAATCCCCTCCCGCCTGGCTCGTATCGCGGTTTTGGGTTCAAGACCGTCTCTCCGAGCCTCTTGAGCCCTTTCTTCGTCGGGGCCTGGCTCATTGATTTCTTCTTGTTGAGATAGTCCCTCAATTCGCCAGGAGCTCGGGCAGCCTGCCACTCCTGGGGAATTGGCGGAAACGAGCTTTTAGGGTGTCTTCCCCGGACTGCTCGTTCACCCTCTCGCGGAGGGTATGGACGGTTCTTGAAAGGTTATCCACTTTTTGTACTAGCTTTCGCATGTTGGGACCGCCACTCCTCCTATCGCCTGACGGGAGACACCTGTCGAAGTGCTCCTCCTCTCGGGCGGACGTACTGTCTCGCCTGCTCATCATCTTCGGAGTGTCGGCAGTTTGTGTAAAAATTGTTGAAGCGTGGTCTGATATTGTCTGGGAGGGTGAGAAGCTGACTTTTAGTCCTCTTCCCACAGACGGCGCCAATGTTGCGTCCCGATTTTCGGGGGTCTGGAGCAACACAAGTGTCGAGGTTTGGAGTTGGAGAGAGAGAGAGAACATGGAAGTTTTTACGTGGAAAACCCTCCTTTGAAATGAGGGAAAAACCACGAGGCCTGAAGCCTGAAACGGATCTTCACTATCGATCACTTGTTGTGTACAAAATACAAAGTACAGAGAAATACTTTTTTCTCTTTGAGCTCTTCTACTTGCCCGAGAAGATACTTTTCTTGTGTGCTCTAAGTGGGTATTTATAGAGAAAGAAATTGTTGAAAATGCCCACGTGGGCTATTGAAAATGTCCACGTGGTGTTAGTGCTTCAAGGAGGCCGACCACCTCTCACTGACATGACCATGCCGTGTCGAGGCATGCGGCGTATGCAACTATCTATCCGCCAACGGTGGCCATGCTTTGCTTATCGAGAATGTCGGTCTTGAAGTGACCAGCGTATTACAGGGTTTCATTATCAGCTACGGCGGTGGCGTGATGAGGTTGCATGTTCTTGTAATCGGTTCGGGTGCATTCTCGGACATCGGGATAGTCCACGCGTCCTTACCGACCTTTTTCTTTGGATGAGTCCGCGGACTAGACGACATATCGTGCTTGTCCTTGGTGAATAAGAAAGTTAAGGTCATTAACTGTATTCGGATTTCTTAAAGGCTTTTGGGCTATCGTAATGGAATGTCCAAGGTGCGTCGCGGCTTATTGGTCTTTGGACAAACCGATAGGCAGAGGCTTGCTTCAAGTTAATCACTCATCCTCGCCATTCTTTTAGGGACTTTAAGGTATTGGCCAACAGTTATAAAACTTAGATTTTATAGTCCAAATTTATTTTATAGCTGTTGGAATGAAATCATTTTTTTCATATAACATAGGCCTATTTATTTATTGTTCAAGAGTACTCATCATCGAAAAAATAAAAGGGAATATTATAGGCAAGCGAAAAAGGAGATCGGACGGCGCACAGTCTAGAGGAGATTCAGCCTCTACATCCCTATTATCCACTATTAAATAAAAATTTAATGATAAAAATTTTAAAATTAAAAAATGAATATAACTTATACTTATTTTTTAAAAAATATTCACATCCATTAAATATTTAACACAATATAAAAAAAATAAAAAAGTCAATTCAAGCATGTGGAGGAGCTCGCCCAACGATCAAGAGAAAATGGGCTATCTTTTTGGATTGCAGAGTCAGGCTTTTGTGGCTGAGGAATGGGGAGTTCGGATAGGCCCTTCGTGGCTTAGTTTTTCCAGCTATTCGTCTTGTATTCCTAGATAAAATGGTATTCTAGAATTCAAAAATCTTATAAAATAATTAGCTTAACTAATTTATATTATTTAAATTATATATAAAACCGACGATTTCGGATATTATTTATGATTATAAGTTTAATTTTCATAGTAATATGATTATAAATTTAAGTTTGTCTTTCTTTCTTAATTAAAGTCGTGAGAAATAATAAAAATTAATACGATCAAATATATAAATTATACTGATAATTTTATACAAAAATCCTTTTTAACTAAATGTAGAACTATGATATCTTACAGCAAAAATTATCCCATCTGTATTTAAAATTCAATTGTAAAAGATATTATAAGTATGAGATTATACTATAACTGACTTTAATCCTATTAATTATATAACATAATATAAGTGTATAAATCCTAACTATAAACAGTATAACAAGAAATCGAGATGATAACTAATGAGTATACCGAAAATGGGCTGGCCCAAAGTCAACGTAGGTCCAAAATGGCCTGTTGGACGGTCAACTCGTGAACGGCCCAGTTGGAAAACGGGCCCAAACCATGAAAGGCCGAGGTCGATCAACGCCAGCGTTGACCGTCCAGACCTCTGCAGACGACCAACTCGCGTGCGGACGGTCAATACAGGCGTTGACCGGATGTACTGTATCAGTATGCCCAAAAAGGGCTTTTTACGGTTACGGACCTGGCCCACTTGAGCCCACGATCCATCAGACGGCCAGCAACGGTCCTCCCAGCATCTTCCACGATCCCAACCGGCTCCGAAAATGGACGTTGACAAAATCGACGCCCTTCCCTTGAGCCCACGATCCATCAGACGGCCAGCAATGGTCCTCCCAGCATCATCCACGATCCCAACTGGCTCCGAAAATGGATGTTGACAAAATCGGCGCCCTTCCCACAAGGAAGGCGCCAGATTTTCCCAATTCCTTACCAACTAGGGCTCTCCAATGTTCAAATACACATAAGGAAGGTGAGCCATTTGGGAAAGCCACTGGCCAACGTGGAACGAAACTATCTTGGTCCATTTGGCAACTGGCACCATCTCTGGAAGGCAGGCCAACCAAGAATAACGCAGAGGATCACACCTTCCAAAGGAGAGAGATCACATTGTCAACCTTAAGTAAACCCTAGAATTCTGATTAAGGGACAGCTTCTCACGGACAGAAAAGACATTCTTACTTACACAAAAGACGGCTTCTGACTAACGCATTCTGGGATACACACTTTTGCTTACAGACATCGCATTCTGATCCATACGTGCTTACTGACACTTAATAAGCTCTTACATGCAATTTCTGGCATACAGAAACGATCTCTTATAGTAACAACTCTCACGTTCTTGCTTACAGAGAGAATTCTTATATCCACGAGCGCTTACAGAGTACTGGAGGGAGGCCCATCGTCTCTTCCACTCTTACGAGCTCTCATACTCTAAACCCACCAGAGGCCTCCAGTTTCCTAGAGACCCAATCGGCTTCCTGAGAGTCATTCCCGAAGGCTTCCACGCTTTCGAAACATCATTTCCTTATGCTCTCTGTGAGTAGGAATCGATCGCTCACGTCCTCGACAAGCAAGCACTCCCAATCCACTTACCTTCTCTCTCTTCTCAGCACTACCTTCCTTATCTTTGGAGGCTTTACTGACTTGAGCGTCGGAGTATTTTCGGTAAGACAACTTTTCGCCGATATGCTGACCTCTTGTTCACTTTGGTAATATGCAAGATTTGCACTCAGTGAACGAAGTCGGTTCAAACCATCCAGACAAATCCAACCCCGTTCGAATTCAGATCCAGGTACACATCATTGGCACCGTCTGTGGGAAACGCTTACAAAAGCCAACCACAAATCTGCACAACGCTCCCTTTCACCGTCTGATTCTGCATTCGCAATGGTGAACACGAGAGCCCAAGCTAGCGATCCCGCTAGAGCCGTTACTTATCCCGACCAGGACCACGTTGCTTGTGCCACGGTCAACGGGGCAATGGGCAGAGTTCCAGCGCCCTATTTTTAACAGCTAGTGGAGCAGATGCGGAGCCGACACGCGTCTCGCTCCAAATACTTTGCTCGGAATGAGCAAGATCGTGGCGGCTCCTCCAAAGAATCGTTCGCACCGCCACCAAAAAAGGTGGCAGGAGGAAAAGAAGTTAGCTAAAAGGCCCGAGAGATCCTGGAACAATCAGATTCCAGCCTCCTCCCGCGTTCCTGGTCAGAACAGGCCCGCGAGAAAGTCTGGAGAGAAGAAATTTCCGATACTCTCGGGCCGAAGATGGGAACACACTCTAGGAGCAAGCCTCTAGGACTGCCAGATCTGCTGGAGGTAGCAGCCAACTGGCTACTGAACCCTCCAGAGATAAGACAGAGTTGAGGGCTTACCTCAACTCCAAAAGATTAGCAAATGCCACTCGCACAGATCTGCGAGTGGACAAAATCTAGAACCACGTGTTCCAAGATGAAGAGCACGCCATCGACTTGGACTAATCTCCTTTCACAGCGGAGATCCTGAGCCGTCCACTGCCTACCAAGTTCAAGATGCCGTCTCTTGACTCATACGATGGGAGTAGTGATTCGGTTGATCACATCGATCACTTTCGCACCCATCTGAGTCTACAAGGGTTGGAAGACTAAGCGATGTGCTGCTGCTTCCAACTCACGCTGAAGGGAGATGCCCGAATATGGTTTCATCACCTCCCTTCAGACACCGTCACCAACTTTTGTGACCTCACGGATCTCTTCCTGGCTCAGTACGCCTCGAGCCGACGGGAAGAGAAGCAGCCGTGGCATCTCTCCCACATCAAGCAGAAGCCGGGAGAGAACCCACGGCGATTTCTGGATCGTTTTGTGGTGGAGGCCAGACAGATTCTCCGGATCATGGAGGAGATGGCTGGGCGTTTTAACTCTCACGCTAACGCACGGGGACTTCTTCAAGCACTGCCCACAAGAATCCCCAAACCTTTCGGGAAGCGGAGTCATCACACGGCTAGCACTTTGCGGCGGAAGAGGCAGCGAGACAAAACGCCCAGAGGCGGGTAGAACAGTCCGTCGTTCCTCGGAGAGGGAAAAAGGCGGCGGCGGTGATCACTCCGTAGAAGTAGCACGCAGTGCAGGCCACCGAGCACGAGACTACGCGTCCACCGGCTTCACGCCTCTGACGGACTCACGCTCTAACGTCCTCATGCAGATCTGCAGGAAAAAGTTCTTGAAGTGGTCAAAATCACTAAAAAAAGGACTCTGGCAATCAGTCAAAGTACTGCAACTTCCATCGCTCTGCTGGGCACGCGACGGAGGACTGCAAGACACTGCAAAGGGAGATCAAGGAGTTGATTCACAGAGGGCACCTCACCAAGTACATCAGGAGCTCCGGACAGATCTCAAGAGCGGCTGACGAAGAGGGGTAGGAACGATCTCCTCCCCGAAATCGGGTTGCAGCATGAGTGGTTAGCATGGTTACCACCCGACCTGCTAAAAACCCATCCGACGGCGAGGAACAGCAGACTGGGAGGAAGAAGCAGTGCACGGCGGACAACACCATCAGCTTCAACAACGATGACTTAGTTCATGTAGTATCCCCCCATGCTGATCCCCTCGTTGTATCCGCACTCATTTCGAACGGTAGTGTCAACTACTAGTTGAAATGAGTGTTCGTCGATAATGGAAGTTCTAAAGATTTGCTTTACTTGGATGCGTTCTTCAAATTAGGCTTAAAAAAGAGTCAACTAAAACCTACCGAAGGCTCATTATACGGCCTCGACAACAAGCCTGTGTCCATTCAAGGGACTATCCAATTGGAGGTCACCTTGGATACGTATCCGAAAACAACAAGTCGAATGCTTACCTTCCTGGTAGTCGACCTACCCTCAGTGTGTAACACCATACTGGGCAGACCATATTTGACAACGTTCGGGGAGGTTACCTCGATTCCACACCTAAAAATGAAGTTTCCAACACCCTACGGTGTCGGGGAGGTGCTGGGCGACCAGGTGACTAAACGAACCTGTTACATGTCACAGGTACCCCTAGTGGTAGCACTAGAACAGTTTGGAAACTCGACCATTGAGACGAGACAACCCTTCGATAAGTGCAGTCCGTTAAAGCCACGGATCTAATCCCACTAGACCCGAGGGAGCCGGATAAGTGTGTACAGATTGGCGGCTCACTCACCGGACCACTGCGCGATTAATTGGTTGTGTTCCTGCGAAGGAACGCTGACCTATTTGCATGGACTCCAGCATACATGCCTGGAATCCCATCAGAAATGATGGTTCATAAGTTGGGGCTTGACTCCGCTGGAAAACCCGTCAGGTAGAAGTGGAGGAACCACTCCGTTGAAAAGTTGATCGTCATCCGAGAGGAGGTGAAGAAGCTGCTGGACGTAGGCTTCATTAGAGAAGTCCATTACCCGGATTGGCTCTCTAATGTCGTCTTAGTAAAGAAAAGCAACGGAAAATGACGGATGTGCATCGATTTTACCGACTTTAACAAAGCCTGCCCAAAGGACAGCTTTTCCTTACCCAGGATCGACCTGCTGATTGACTCAATAGCCAAACATGAGCTACTAAGTTTCATGGATGCCTATTCGGGTTACAACCAGATCCATATGAGTCCGGAGGACAAGGAACACACCTTATTCATGACCAATTAGGGCACCTATTGCTACAATATAATGCCTTTCGAACTTTAAAAATGCTGGAGAGACCTACCAACAGCTGGTCAACAAAATGTTCAAAAAATAAATCGGTCGCAACATGGAGGTCTACGTCGACGACATGCTCGTTAAGAGCAAGGTCACCGGCGACCACATCCACGACCTAGAAGAGTCATTCGAGGTGCTCCGTAAGCATCACATGAAGTTCAATCCAGCTAAGTGTGTCTTCGGAGTAGCCTCCGGCAAATTCCTGGGCTTCATCGTCTCCCAACGGGGGATCGAAGCAAACCCAGAAAAGATCAAGGCGCTCGCCAATATGGCTCCACCGGGAAACATAAAGGACGTCCAGCGACTGACTGGACGGCTGGCAGCACTGTCCCGCTTCCTTAAGAAGTCCGATGATAAGTACCAGCTCTTCTTCAAGGCCCTTAGAGGAACAAAATCCAACGGGTTTCAATGGATGGCAGACTGCCAAACCGCTTTCGATGAACTGTAACGGAATCTGGCCAGCCCGCCATTATTGGTGTCACCCAATGGCGGAGAGGAATTATATCTTTACTTGGCAATGTCGGACATGTCCCTCAGTTCTGTACTCGTGCGCCAGGACTCTGACGCTCAGCAGCCGGTCTACTACATGAGTAAGACGTTGACCGGCCAAGAGACCCGTTACTCGCTCGCAGAAAAATTAGCCTTGGCGCTAATATTCTCCGTGCGAAAGCAAAGGCCCTACTTTCAGGCCCACCGGATAGTAGTCCTCACAGACCAACCGCTAAAAAAAATACTCCAGAAACCCGACGTTTCTGGACAGTTGGTAAAATGGCTATCGAGTTGGGCAAGTTCGACATCGAATTTCAGCCCAAGCCCACTGTAAAAGCACAGGCGCTGGCTGACTTCATTGTCGAGACTATAACCCTAGTTCTCGAGGAACAGCCCGAGGAAAGTGAGGAACTACTTGACGAAGTTTCGGAATGGATACTCCACGTGGACTGATCATCTACAGACACGGGCAGTGCGCTGGAGTGGTTCTTACAACTCCCGACGGGTTTGAGGTGAAATACTCACACAGGCTCAATTTTCCGACAACCAATAACGTTGCCGAGTACGAGGCCCTACTAGACTGCCTAAGATTAGCCATGGAGTGCTCTGCCACGAGACTCGCAGTTTAAAGGACTCCGAGCTAATCGTTAACCAGGTTAACGAAAGCTTTGAGGCAAACAACCCTCTCTTGGCTAAGTACTTGGCAAAGGCAAGAGAGGCCGCCCAGGGTTTCGACAAACTGACCCTGGTTCACGTTCCCCGAACTGAAAACTGGAAGGCGGACCAGCTGGCCAAAGCCACTGCAGCCGAAAACCCAAAACAATATTTGAGGGACATGCGGGAGATCCTATACGCTCTCAGTATTGAGAAGCGAGAGGCAATGCAGATTTTCGAAATGAAAAACTGGATGATGCCTTTCCTTAACTATCTGGCGGACGGATCCTTGCCGGAAAATGTGGAGAAGGCCAAAGGGTCAGGAAGACGGCCGGTTGGTATGCTTGGTTGACGGACGGCTATACCGTCGTGGCTACTCGACTCCATACCTCCGCTGCCTAACTCCCAAAGAGGCTGACTATGCTTTAAGCGAAGTCCACCTCGGGATCTGCGGATCGCACATTGGCGAAAATACTTAGCCTTCAAAGTCATGCGCCAGGGCTATTACTGGCCCTCGATGAAAAAAGATGCGCCGGAGTTTGTGAATAGATGTAAAAGCTGCCAGCTTCACAGTAACCTTCACCGTCAGCCATCCGCAGATCTGAAAACCCTTCAGGCCGCTTGGCCCTTCGCGCAATGGGAGCTCGATCTTCTCGGCCGTTTTCCATTGCCACGAGGGTAAAGAAAATTCATCATCGTGGGTATCAACTACTTCACCAAGTGGGTCGAGGCCGTCCCAAAGATTACAGAGCATAACGCCCTAGAATTCCTTCGCCAGAGCATCGTTGAGATTCGGTGTCCCCGAGGTCGTTGTGACCGACAATGGGACCCAGTTCTTCGGGAAACGCTTCACCAAGTATTGCACCAGCCTTGGCATCAAGATGGTCCACACTTCAGTGGCATACCCCCAAGAAAACAGACAAGTGGAGGTCACAAACCGAACGTTGCTCCACGGATTAAAAATTAAGCTGGAGGACGCAGGGGGCTCTTAGGCGGACGAGCTCCCTACCATTCATTGGTCTTATCGAACAACCCCAAAGTTACCAATGCGCAAGACGCCCTTCAGTCTCTGTTAAGTGACTAAGGCGGTAATCCCGATCGAAATCGGACTTCCAAGTCTTACGGTGGAGTCCTTTGACCCACTGGCTAACTCCCAAAAAATTAGGAAGCACCTAGATTTATTAGAGGAAGCTTGCGACGCCGCCAGAGTATGGACAGCGGCCTACCAACATTAAGTCACCCGATACTACAATAAAAAAGTTAAGGCACGACGATTCGATGTAGGAGACCTGGTCCTATGAGGCGTCGAGACCACAGGCAAGCTGGCCGGCCGTAACAAGCTCTCCCCTAATTGAAAGGGCCTTTCCTCGCCTCCACCGTCCTGCGAAACGGAGCCTACAAACTCCGAAACCAAGACAGAAAAATTGGTTCCGCGAACGTGAACGCATTCCACCTCATACGCTACTTCCAGTAGCAGACGCCGGTACGCATTTGCATTATTGTTTGCATTCGCTTGCTTGTTTTGAATTCACAAAAAATAAGTGTTTACTTAGTATCCTTCCTTTGTGCATGTGCATTGTTTTCTCTTTGCAGGTTACCCGACCTAAACTACCCCTAAGTCGGGAGGATCTTCACCATCTCGTTAAACCCTGGTCATCCAGGTGGCCCATAAGCGGTTGAACTTGAACCTTTGTCATCCGAGCGGCCCATTAGCGGTCGTAGTTAAACCCTGATCATTCAAGTGGCCCATAAACGGTCTATTATAAACCCTAGTAATCCAAGTGGCCCATAAGCAGACTAATATGAACCTCGGTTATCCAAGCGGTCCATTAGCGATCGTATCTAAACCCTGATCATCCAAGGGGCCCATTAGCGGTCGTATTAAATCTTGGTCATCCAAGTGGCCCAATAGCGGTCAAAACCTTAGGAGGCTTACGTAGCACATGCAACGACCTCCTCTACGAGGAGATAGCGTGATCAGTCAGCGACGGTCGAAAGGAGAAGCATCCTTCTCCAACGTTGGCCGTCCAAGTCATCACTTGGACAGCGCCACCAGGCTGGTTAACATAACCACCTGCCAAGCCTAAAGACTTTGCTTCTTAGGCAGCCCAACAACGGCAGCCGGCCAACCAAGTTGCCCGCCCAATGCAACAAAGCTTGCTAACACAAAAGGTAGTAAGGTAAATGGACACAAAAGTGAAAAGAACTTCCATTTTATTACTTTGAACGTATTACAAATTACATAAATACAAAAAAAATGTACAAAAGGCTACGGAGGCGATGGATGCCTCTGACTGTCAGGGGCTCCCCCACGAGGTCGTCTTTACGTTGCACCGCACGGTTTGCTAAGTTGAGGTACTCAATGGGGAAGTCGGGGTCGATCAACCGCGCAACACGCCGACAAACGTTGACCCCCTCGACCAGCCACGCGTGCATCATGCCCCGACCTGTGGGGAACGGATCCAGAAACTCAGGTCATTCTCCAAGGTGGATACTTGCTCAGCAAGCCATTTGATGCACGCTTTGCCTCGATCGTCCTCCTCTTTCAAGCGAGCAACCTCAGCCTTCAAGCTGGCGTTCTCCGCTTCCACACCCGCCAGGATAGTCTCGAGGATAGCAATCTCCTCGTGATGCTCTCCTCCCGAAGCAGCCAGCCGGGCATCCAGCCAGGTGATCTCCGCCTCCTTATCAGCGATCGCCTTGTCACGCTGCTCCACCACTTTGATGATGGCAAAAGCCAGCTTTCTCCGCTGCACAAGAGACAAACAAAGGACAAGTCAAAAATTTAGGAAAGGAAAAAGTATGAAGAATCAATCACCAAGAATTATACCTCCCAAAATCTCATCACGGGCCTCTCGGGCCTAGCCTCCAGATTTGGCACAGGCGGTGGTGGACCAAGAGCATCCTCTCGAGCCAAGCTGGTGGCAGCTTCCTTCAGAATGCTCTCCAGTAGCTCATCAGTCTCGTCCATGGCAACTGCAGGCTCCTCAACTGTAGCCTCCGCAGCAGCTACTGGGGGATCACGCTCCACCATTGGCTCCACAGTAGGAGTCCGCACAACTGGAGAGCTAACGGATGGCTCCCGCGCCTCCACCGCTGGCTCGCAAGTGGGCCCCGTAAAGGACTCCATCAACTCCGCACAAGGAACCACTTGCGGCGCGGGCTGTGCCAGGATAACGCTTTCTCCTAATTCCGCCGACCAGTTCTCGTAGGTCCCCTCCATCCCCGCAGTACTACTAGGACCGCTGCAGATCCCGACAGCGACGTAATCGATACGGGACAACAATGTTGAAGGCGTTTCCAGTACCTTCTCAGGCAACGGGCCGATAAACCCTTCATCAGTATGCCGCATACGGATGATCAAGCCTTTGGAGTCCTCCGACCGCATCATCCTTGCTGGCGGCGTAGTCTTTTCAACCGGGGAAGGCGGTCCCCAGTTCACCTTCCTGGTCTCCGCCCTGGAAACCAGGAAGTCCCTTTTAAAGTCAACAAGATTCTCTTTGACCAAATCGGTCAAGCACTTCAGGGCCTCCGTCTCCGCCACAGACGGCGTCCCCGTATACACCTCTAAAACCTGGCCCCAATCCTTCGCAAGGGGCTAGGTCGCCCCCACACTCTCAAAAAAGAAACACTTTTTCCAGTTCTTCAACGAGTCGTAAATGACCGTGTTTATTTTCGAGCCAGAACGGGGGACGAGCGATATCCACTTTCCTCCCTAGTTTATTTTAAACAAGCCCTTCACCATGGACATTCTTAGCCTCTTAGAATGTTTTCAAAGAAAAATACATAAGGTACAAAGATACCGGACGACGTTGGCATGGAGTTGGGCTATTGGGACTCGTAGGGCTCATAGGACGGACAGCAAATCGTCCGGCAATGAAAGACGGAGGCCACTCCTCAGGTGGGCCTCATACAATGTGATATGCCCTGCCGGTGGAGCAAAGGCTCCGTCGTCCTTTCCAGCGACCCTCCAAGCGATTTCCTTTGGAATGTTAAACTCTACACACAATGCTTTAACATCCACCTCTCTAAAGACAGAGGTGACAAATGCCATGGATTACTGGAAGAGTTAGGATTTCTAAGAAGTTGGAAACGAAGAAGACGAAGGCTAGGAGGCGCAAAGGTTTTCGAAACATGGAGGGAAACTTGAACGGCAAAAATGCCTTAAAAAGGGATGCCTCAATCCCATGCCCCCTTTCATTAAAAGTCATTAATCCCGTGGATATCCGTCCAACCAAAAGGAGGCGCGTGTCTTCTTCTTGCCTAAAAGCGGATCGATCGCGCAAAAAAATCACAGCCGTGATCCTCAAACGACAAAGGGTAGTAAGGGGCATTCCATCATGAACATAGCTTGATTTTAATATTCTCCTGAATCACCAAGGCGTGCCAACACCTTTGGCAATAGTGATGAGTATATCAAAAAATCAACATTAGGTCGAAATTCTTTCTCCAAAGACAAACGGCCAAAATATTCTTTCTCCGAATCGGCCAAGACGGTCAACGTTCTTCTCCGAAATTGGCCATAGACGGCCAATAGTTTCCAAGTTTTCTTCTCCGCTTTTCATAAAGTCCTCCAGACCTCAAACCGAAGGGCGAAGGGCATTCCATCATGAAATTTTGGGCCATGGGGGCAGATGGTATCAACGCCAAAGTCAACGGCCAACTGGCCAGATTCGCCAGCTCCCTGAAGACGAATGAGCCCAAACGCGACAGGCCCAGACGTTCAACGCCCTTGCTCATTTTTTCAAGAACGGCCAATGCGACGGCGATTTGCTCACTTGTGAATTAGTGGTGCGATTCAAACCATCGGTTGAGGCTTAAACATCCGCAGGTTTAATCCAAACCCGTTTCAAATCAAATCAAGACGCATCAATAACAATCAATCATGCCCGTTGTATTTGAAACGGGCCTTTTTTCTTTTATATTTAAATAATTAATTTTCTATTATAATGTATTTACTATTTAAATGTTAGCTTAAATGTCAACAAATATCAAATAAATAACTTTAAAAAATTAATATTCGATATTGTAGTTCAAATGCTAGAGTCCTGAAATATATTATGAAACTTATGTTAAAAATCTCAAAATTTACTAGGGTTTACTAAGAACCTACTTGTAGCACTTGATAGAAAATAAAAGATATATATACATATAAAAGAATATATTTTCTAATGTTTGTTCATAAAATAAGAAAAAAATATAACCAGACATATGAAAGTTTGTAATATTAAGCTTTTTGTTAAATGTTTTTTTTTTCAACAAAATGAAGAAAATATTTTTACTAAGAATTTATTTTCTTTTTATATGATTTTTTAAAACATTTAAATAAAAAATATATTTTTATATGTATTTTAGTATTAATTTCTTTAGTTTAAATTTTTTTGGAACCAAATAGATCCTAAAAGGAGAAATAATTAATATAAATGTACCAAAATAAGCAATATATAGAGTAAATTTATTTTATAATAATAATAATTTGAGTATTATGAAATTCAGAATTGTAGTATCTCAAATAGAAAATTCGAATCAAAATTTAAATTTTAGGTATAATACTAAAATCCCTTATCTGGAGTTAATTTAAAATTAACTCCAGATAATATTTACATAAATATATGTAGATAATATTTGCATAAATATAATATTTAGGTATTTATTTTTATATAAATAATAATTACATTAAAATATATCATAATTTTGAAAATGATATTAACTCAAAAATATTACCAAAAATATTATATTTTTAAATGATTTTATATTATATACAAATTTTTCATTCAAAAATATAAAAATTCTGGCGGAGGCTTTTTTTTTTCTATTTATATTTCCTCACAGAATTTAAAAAATAATTATTTTTCTCTGTTTATAATTCCTTGTATAACTTGAACAATAAATTTAATTATTAATATAATTTTAATTCCAAACAAATTAATTTTTATTTCATATTTTCAAACTTTATTCTAAATTTCGGGACAAAAAAAAAACAAAAAAAAAAACAGAAGGCCAACAATGAACGACCACCCTACGTCACGATAAGACGGAAAGCCTAAAGAATTTTACCAACCACCAAAAGCTCAGCCTCAACAAAGAGGACTCGGAAGGCGCAGCCAACCGGGGAGATAGAGAGAGAATGGTAATGGCAATGGCGCTTCGCAGGCTCTCGTCTTCCGTCAGCAAGTCTATTCGCAGTTCTTTCAACGCCGCTCCCATATACTATATGGTTTGTTGTTTAACTTGTTTTCTCGAAACACGAAAAACATTTCGCTGTTGTACGCGATGCATCAAATCTTAAATTTCTTCTTTCCCCGATTGGTTTTCGCGCAGTCATCTTTGCCGAATGAAGCAGCATATGAAAAGGACAGATCACATGTTACGGTTTGTGAATACGATTCCATATTTGCTTCATTTATATATATGTACACGATTACTTGTTGAATTCTGTTTTTCATGAATTGGCGGGTTTTTTATTTGACCTATATACGAAGTTCTGCATTTCAGTGGCCAAAGCAATTGAATGCTCCACTTGAGGTTGTTGATCCTGTGGTCGCGGACATTATTGAGCTCGAAAAGGCTAGGCAGTGGAAGGTTTATTCTCATTTATTGCTCCTCTTTATACCCAAACGAGATGTTGGAATGATTAGTTAAAATTTTCTCTATTTCTAGTTTGGGGATTGTTAATCGATATACTTCAATTACTAGTTCTTTGACTGATGGAATAGTGTGCAGTAATTTGTGTTTTTGACATGATTTGGCATATCTTTCTCCAATAAGCAATTTTGTTTTAAAAGCTTGAAATGGATACAGTTTCATACACGGTATAAGTTACAATTTAAGTTACACATCACTCTCATGTGATGATATTTTATAATACCTATCATAAACAGATTTTTCTTTTAGTGTATACTTTACTAAAGAATATTGCTTACCTATCATCATTGAGGAATTTATCATTTTCGTTTCTTTTCCTCTTCTTTCTTATAATAAAGGGGCTTGAACTTATACCATCAGAGAATTTCACTTCGCTGTCCGTGATGCAAGCGGTTGGGTCTGTCATGACCAATAAGTACAGTGAAGGATATCCAGGTGCTAGATATTATGGAGGAAATGAGTATGTAGACTGGTGTCTATTTCCTCTTTGTTTCCTAAAAGAATTAAATTATCACCCTACTATTATGCTGTTCACGAATTGATGGAGTACCTTTCTTATTTTTGAAGCTGTTCACTTTTACTTATTGTGAAGTGATGAAAATTCTATGTTTCAGGTATATTGACATGGCAGAAACTTTGTGCCAAAAGCGTGCATTAGAAGCATTTCGGTTGGATCCTGCAAAGTGGGGAGGTGATGTTCCTATTTTTCTTGTGCAATGCTTTTGCCCTTTTCCTTCTTTAGCTTGTGGCAATTTCTTCAATTCATGGTTGTTTCACTTGTCATAATTTTTTTTTTCTTTCAACTGTAAATCTAATGTCAGACATGCACCAAAAGAAACTGCCAATTTTATGGTATTAACAGTAGGACATATACACTTAAATTGGTGTCTCTTTTTCTCTACTTCCAAATTGACGGTGTGAAGATTGTAAGTCAGATGGTGGTAAAGGCAACAGTTTTGATTGCAGTTGTCTAATATGCTTTATGTGTCATTAAATTTTGTTTGTTCTGACTTAATAGGACAAGTTATAAATCTTTTATTTTTTTACTCTACAGTCAATGTACAACCCCTATCTGGCTCTCCAGCTAACTTCCAAGTTTATACTGCCTTGTTGAAGCCTCATGAAAGAATCATGGCACTTGATCTTCCTCATGGTGGGCATCTGTCCCATGGCTACCAGGTAATATTACTTAAATAGTTTCCTGATTGCTAACTTCTGCAACCATTTTGTTTGGCTGATAAAACACAACAAGGATCCGTTATTCTCCATCTAAGATATAATTTCCAAAATCATGTTGATGTTTTTCCTCCTCCTAGTTGTTTGACAATTATATTATGTTGAAGCGGGAAAAACAATTGACATGATTGAAATTATTTTCAAACTTATGTATAGTAAATTTCTCTTTTTTTAAAAGATTCTATCAAATATAGAAAATGTGAAAACTTCAAGACAATTATAAGAACCGTTTGTCAAAATTCTTAATTACTCAATTACTGCTTTTGGTTGCATATGTATATTTGTGATTGAGAGCAATTACATTGGACCCCCTCTTTAAGCTTCATTTATGTATACAATCCATAATATAAATTTTTGAATAAATTCTAGAGTTTGCACAAAATGCAGGACTCTGGAATAGCAACGATATTGTATTCTGATTTGGTCTATGAACAATAATGATGTTGAAATATCTTGGTTTTGCACTGTAATTAATCACTCACCTTTCATATTAAAGCTCTACTAAATGTGAAATTCCAACTTCTACTGCTATGATACAGACAGACACCAAGAAGATATCAGCAGTTTCCATCTTTTTTGAAACAATGCCATACAGGTTAAACGAAAGCACGGGCTATATTGACTATGACCAGGTGCATCTTCATTATTCTTTTCATGGAATCTCATCATGTTTGCCTACACTGCTTATAGCTCTTCCTCTTTACTATGATCAATGCCAGTTTTGACTTTGTATTATTAGCATATCTACATCTAATTATAGACATTTTCATGATAAATTACTGATGAAAAAGCTATATCAACTGATACAGGAGACCAAGAATAATTACAATTTGGAATACCTTGCCACTTTCTACTTAATGTTGTGGTTCAATTTTCATATTTCATGCTATATACGTAAATGTCAACTCATTATGTGATGGTCGTTACTGGGTCCAAATTATGTGAGATGATCTTGTGGATACAGAGAATCAAAAGAAACTAATAAAACTTGTTCTGCATCCATTCTAATTGCAAATTATGTATTTTACCTGTTGCTCACGGCACAGGGAGCCACATTAACCTTTTCATTGTTACTTTCACAAAATGTTTGTCATACATCTACAGGAAGATCCAAGATAATCCACAAGAAATATTTAGTTAGCAAGCGACTGATCTTGTTTATTCTTAACCAAGAATCCATGTGTTTGTTCAATGATGGTTTGTTTTTCATGGCCATTCATGAATGCAGTTGGAAAAAAGTGCCACACTCTACCGACCAAAATTGATAGTTGCTGGCGCTAGTGCCTATGCACGACTGTACGACTATGCTCGTATTCGTAAGGTAATATCCTTCCAATTGACTGCATACAAAGATACTGGAGCAACGTCATTTCATGCTTTAACATCTTATATAAGCCTTTGATTTCAATTTTTGTTGGGCAGGTATGTGATAGGCAGAAAGCAATCTTGTTGGCAGATATGGCACACATTAGTGGGTTGGTTGCAGCTGGTGTCATCCCATCCCCGTTTGATTATGCTGATGTGGTTACCACCACAACCCACAAATCCCTTCGTGGACCGCGAGGAGCAATGATATTCTTTAGAAAGGGTGTCAAGGAGATAAATAAACAAGGGTTGGAGGTGAGTCAATTGAATGTAAAATTTTATGAGATAAAATTATTCTATTGATAGTCAAATTATCATGTTATTTCATAATATAAAATGCAGAATTAAACATTATACATATCTGAATCCATACTTACCGTTATTTTTCTTGAAGAACTTGAAGCCAGTTTTTCTCTCTTTACCATTATCTATTTTTATAAGAGTTGCAGATATTTTGTAAAGAAAATAGTTAGTGATTTTTTCAGGAGGCTGAATTTCTTAAAAAAGGAAAACGTCAAACAGGATGTTAAAAACTTCCTTGAAATTGGAATTTGAAAACACTGCTCTCATATTATCCAGAAAATTGCCTGCTTTATCCATATAATTAGATATGTAATTTTGTCATTTATAAAGTAAGAAGATGACTAATTTTTTAATTACATAAATATTCTTTCCTTCAAAGATAAGGCTTACTAAGAAAATTACTTCTCTAATAAAATAAAACAAAATTGTATTTGACCATAACCTTTAATTATTTTAATAAATTATTAAATATATATTATGGGAAAATTCTAACATTAAATAGATAAGTTTTTGCAATGCATAACACTAATTTCTTGCCTCAACAAGTCTAACCTTCCCTGAAATTGGGATTATTTTCTCTAAATTGCACTGATACTTGTATTTTTTTGATAGGTTTTGTATGACTATGAAGACAAAATCAATCAGGCTGTCTTTCCTGGTCTTCAAGGTGGTCCTCATAACCACACAATCACTGCCTTAGCAGTTTCTTTGAAGCAGGTTTGTTCTCTATAAAGTAGTTGTTTCCTGTTGGTTAGCTTCAGAGATATTACTAACTTCCATTTTTATCCATGCTTGTTCTATCAGATCATATGTCCATCTCAGTTATCAGTTTTAAACTATATTCTATTTTCAGAACCAAAGCTGTTAGGTGTCTAGTTTCCTATCTCGGAGTTTGCCTATTATTACAATAAAGCTCTAACTATTCTAAATATTTTCCCTTGCGTCGCTTTGTTTACAATATGCTTAGTTTGAAAAATAGATGAAGAAAGAAAAAATTAAAGAAAATATTTTTTTATGTTTAGATTGGATTGAAACTTTTATGAAAAAGCATTATAGAAAATATGTATGATATGAAGTATTTTATAAAAAATCACTTTCCATTTAAAACAAAAGGAAAATAAAAATTGAAAGAAAAATAATTGGGTCTCTTGTTTAATTTTTCGAACAAATTGGATGCTGTCGTTCAAATTCTATTTCCAATCGGTCACCCAAACTTTTCTCCAAACTCTCTTCACCAGTGTCCTCTACTCTTTTCTCCCCTTCAAACCATCTGTAATGGATTCTTTGAGCATAGATTGGGACATTAAAATGGTTCAAATAAGTAAATAAAATAGCCACCAAAAATGAATTTATTAACATATTAAAGGCATGTATTTTTTCTTCCTTTTACTTTTTTCTTTGGTTATTGAACAACAAAAATATTTTTCTTATAATTTATTTTCATTCCAATATGAATTTTCATAATATCCAATAAAGAAAAGAAAATACTCTTCTTTCATTTTTTATATTTTTTTCCATACTATTTTTCTTTTTTTTCTCATTTTCTTTAAACCAAACAAACAGTTTGAAGTGAGGTACATAGAAATGTATAACAAAGACAAATGGTGAAAACTGGAGTAATTGGGATGGAAGAAATTTTAATATATTTCTCTAATGAAAACTGGCTTATTGTGCCATGGATACACAGGACAGGTAGCCCCACTCCTGGTCAAATGATGTTTGTTCAATAGGTTAATTTGGACTAGATTCTTTAATTTTTCTGATTAAACAGAGGCTGCAATTGGTCTTTAGTATTTCACTCTGGCTATGAAATGTACTAAAATAGTTAATCAAGTTAGATTGCAGTATATTGCAGTATGTCTGAGCTTAATAACTTTAAAATCTGTTTAGATTGTGGAATTGAAATTGAAATCTAGAATTATAAGTCTACTTTCAATTATGTTGGAATAAGAATTGGATAAAATTCAATTTCCATTGTTTGGATTGTATAAAAAATTATAATTTTGAGAGAAAGATAAAGTCAAAATATAGTTAATTTGTTAGTCCATACATAAACATAAAAAAAATAAGTATCCTAATATAAATTTTAAAATTTTTAAGGTATAAAATAAAATATAATATAATATAATATTTTAAATATAGATACTATTTCATAGATCCATATTATGTCAAAATATTTTTAAACAATACTCTTTATGAGAATATTAGTTTTTAAGTTTTTAAATAATATTTTTATGGTTTTTTAAACAAATAAATTAAAAAATAAAAGTATAACTGGCACATCTCTAACCCAAATAACCAAAACTATTTTATCAAATGGGTTATGCCTTCTTTGATTTTATTATATTTAATTGTTAGATAATTCACAATTTTAGAATTATAATTCTTTATTCTATTCCTAAAAATTATAAAAAATTATTATGTTTTAATTTTCAATTTAAAGAAATTAAAATATAGAATTAGGATTCTAATTCTACTAGATGGCAAACAACAAAATTGGAATCAAGTTTGAAATTATAATTTCAATTTTGAAATCAAAGGCCCAATTCTTGCATCTAACCGGGGACTACTAGATAATCTTTCATCTATTTTGTTGATCATTATCCATTTGGTCATTCCCTTTCATGACCTTCTATTTCAAATTGGTAATGTTTAATAGCTTTGTAAACTGAACTATTTTCTGTTCCATACTCAATGCTTATGTAATTTGCACAAATGCAGGTTATGACTCCTGAGTACAGAGCCTATCAGGAGCAAGTTCTTAGTAATTGCTCAAAATTTGCAGAGGTATGATATCGTGAACCAGTAGAATAATGAGACAACGCCATTGATGACATTTTAGTCTTCATATTATCGTGTTCTATGTAGTATGACAGTTTCTTCCTTATGGTTATTAATGTCTTGAACGCTGGGTTCTGCAGACTCTGATACAGAAGGGTTTCGAGCTTGTTTCTGGTGGTACAGAAAACCATTTGGTTTTAGTAAACTTGAAAAACAAGGTGATTATGAAAAATGTTCTTCCGTACTTGATTTTACTTTAAGTGAGATTCTGTAAGGGTGAATCTAAGGACGTGAAAATTTGAAGAAATAAAATACATTTTATCCTATCAACACTCACCCATTCACCCAATTTTTTTTAAAAAAGAAATTTGAACTTATATTCTTCCAATTCATAAAATTCAAAATAATTATAAAGGACAATTCGAGGAAAATGTATTCTTTACCTTAGTATTAAGTTGAAAAATTAATGTAAAGGTATATTCTTGTTAATTTTTTATAAATATTTTATGAACTTGTTAGTTATCAATTCAATTTGAATAAAGTTATAAGAAAATTGAATAAATTGGTGAAATATGCAACAACAATTTTAGCAGAATTAAATGGTTTATTGAAATATACAGTAGATAGTCTCATTATACTTTCAGTTTACATACATAGATTTATCGTAAAGAAACTGAATTTTTGCTGTCAAATGATGATGTCATCTTCAGGGAATTGACGGCTCCAGAGTTGAGAAGGTGCTAGAGTCTGTACATATTGCCGCCAATAAGAACACCGTACCTGGAGATGTGTCTGCCATGGTCCCCGGTGGCATCAGAATGGGTAAAGGCTTCATCCTTCAACACATCCTAAGCTTTTATATTTATCCAACAGTTAAAATCAAAGGTTAGGTAGATGAATGGTTTTGATTATATCAAATAATTTAAATAGTTATTTAATCTGTACCATTCATACACCCAATTTTTAATCCCGAACATTGGATAAATATAGGAGTGTTCTTTGTGGGAATACCATAACCACACTCCTAGTTAGATGATGCCTTAAAAATTCATTATCCTTTGAAAAATATTGTTCTTCAGGTACCCCAGCCCTCACGTCTAGAGGATTTGTTGAGGAAGACTTTGTTAAAGTGGCCGAGTACTTTGATGCTGCTGTGAAGTTGTCCCTGAAAATCAAGGCTGAAACCAAAGGTCCTACTTTAGAATCTCTTTAACATGCATCTCGTTCAATATATGATAGGGTTACATGGTTCCATCAACTCCAGAAAAAATACAAATAAAAGGGAATAAGATAAAAATATATTTATAATTTAAGGTGCTATTGAATTTATGTTCATTCCACAATTTTTGTTGACCACTAAACACAAATTCTTATGTTGTGTCATTTTATGATAATTTTTTTTCTTTTTAAGAAAAACAATATCGTGATCTTGTAAAAACAGTATAGTTATGAAAGTGTTAATCTATTATGATAATTTTTATGAGATCACATCATTGATTGATCCCCACAGTAAAAAAAAATCTTGGACTCGTCCATGGAGTCAAGAATATGTACACATTTAAATGAACAGACTCAAAAACAGACACACTCCTAATGATGCATATCTGTTTTGGGTTTGATGTCCTGATTGTTTTACAAGAGAAGTTTGCTTTTGGTGAATCAGGAACAAAGTTGAAGGATTTTGTGGCCACAATGCAGTCTGCTTCTTTTCAATCAGAGATTGCTGATCTCCGCCATGAGGTTGAGGAATATGCCAAACAATTCCCAACAATTGGATTTGAAAAGGAAACGATGAAGTACAAGAACTAAGAAGCCTATAATGTGAGGTGCGTGGCTGCCTTGATCTAAACTTAAGGCCCTGTTTGCTTGATCTTATAAGCATGTACATACCTTAAGCACATGAGCGAGGCATTTACTCGTCACTTACTTTGAAAAACATGAATACTTATCGTCAAATGAGAATCTCTTGTGAAGAAGTTGTAACTTCTTGTGAAGAAGTTGTAACTTCTTGTGAAGAAGTTGTAACTTCTTGTGAACCACTGTTGATATTTTGAAAAAAGCTCCTAAAATTAGTATATTATATGCTACTAGATAAGGCCTTTTTGTTACCTGTGTTCTTTTCAAATGGCAGTGACAATCCACCAAGCTAAAGTTTCAAAGCTTAACTTTTTATTATGAAAAGGAGATTAGGTTTGTGAAATTAGTACACAAAGTATCAAAACTTATATTTATATTATGAAAAGCTTACCTTGTTAATGTTTTGACAAAAACTCCTAAAATTAGTACACAGGCAAACACTTCCATGCTACTAGATAAGGCCTTTCTATTGCCTGTGTTCTTCTCAGATGGCAATGAGAAACCAACAAGTTAAAACTTAAAAGCTTATCTTTTTATTATGAAAATGAGAAAGGGCTTTTTCTACAAAGAGAGTGGAAGACAAGTGTTCTCAACGGTCAAAATATAAAAGCATATTGCCAGAAAAAGCATTCTCTAAGGAGAGTAATGGTATGGAAATGCATTCATTTTCTTTACATCAACCTAATTTAGTATATATCAGAGTGAAACAAGGGTGCATCCAAGGAGTAGCTTTGAAGTTAAGAATGTACAACAGCCTACTGTCCACCCCCTTTGGGGGAACAGTTGGAGGTTCAAAAACCCCAGCTTTATTTTTTGAAAATAAATTTTAGTATAATTATAGAGTTGTTGCTGTATGATTTCACATTTAAGAATTCAAGTCATGAAAACAGCCTCTAGCATATTAGAAGGCAAAACAACATACAATAAACCTAGATGGCCTGACAATTCTCAGATTTGTATATGGCAAAACTTTTATATATGGAACTGTCATTTTTTTAGTAGGGCTGCTTCAGTAGGATTTAATTAGGCAACATCATAGTCCCAGCTCTCTACTGAAATTATTTGACTTCCATTAATCAGTATGGTGCCGTGCTTCCAATGCGGGTCGAAGCTTTAGAATGGCAATCAGCAAAAGGGGGCTTCCAAACTGCACTGGCACGTAGCTAAATCCTCCCGGCAACCAATACTCAAGCGACAGATTATGAAATTGGCCCGGATAGAAATCTTTGTAAGCACCTCCTTGGTGAGGGCCATACTCGGCAGCCAAACTTCAAGAATGATAGAATTGCCAGCAAAGGTTCAATGGCCTGCATCCCTTACCTTATACATACTATCCATGTCCAAAACTCCAACCCTGCAAAGGAAGGTTGCAGGAATTGCCTCTGGTCACAAGCACAGCTTGTGTGATGCTTAAAACTTGCATGTTCTTAAAAGATGAGGGCTTCGATTTCAGAAGATGGAATCGGAGACACTATTGCCATCCAATGAGTCGGACGGCTTCAAAGGTTTGCCAATGGACGACAAAGGATGTTCAAATATATAAAACTCTCACATCATAAGATTTGATGAGGGCTAAATATACACAATATTATCAATATATTGTAGAGATTGCTTTGGTGGCTTGAGTTTGATACCTTCAAGTCATAATAGATTAATCTTATGATAACAGCCTACACCCTAATTATTAGATCCGGCTCGAATTGACTATATGAAGAAATTTAAATCATAAATGCTTATTAAAAATTCATTATAAATAAAATATTCATCATAAATATTAAATTTATTAAAATGAGATATTATAGAAATGTTCATACATGATAAAATTAATGAAAATGCAGATCCGACACACTATCCAAAATCTATCAAAATGGAAAAGAAATTTTCTATCTCTTAATATGATTCTTTTAGACTCTAAAATTATCTCTTTGCCTAAAATTTTCACTGCAAATATACCATTTCTGTTAACACGCTATCAGTCTACTCTATTTTGGAGTCCAAAAATTATAATGGTGTGTTGAACATCTAACAAATGATGTAATTAATAATATCAAAATTTAATAAAATATCTTAAAGAATAACATCAAATATACTAGAGTAATAACAACATCAACTATTCGAGACACTATGCCATGTTATAATTACAATTCAAAAGCTACAAGGGCATCTAATAATAGTTTCTGCCAAAGCCGAACATAAAAAATGTAATCGGCATTTCACCGAATCCGAATATTATAGGGATATAAATTTTATCAAAACTATCTTAATAAATATTACAACTATAAAATATAACAATAATTTTCTCAAATCTTATTCTACCACTATTAATCAATGACAACGCGCATTGCACCAACAGTTAGGTAACATTTATGACGTACTAATACTCGTAAGTTTGACAAGTTATCAATTCTATAATCCCATGATACCTTGCCATACATGGTGAACAAATATCAAACTCAACTCATACGATCAATATTTTTGTTACCATCGAACGGAAAGCCTAGAATATGCCACGCTAATATTCTCATAGTGAGTCATGTCCAAATGAAATATTGAATACTCTATCTTAAACTACATATTAAACCCAGCACCATTTGTGCAATATGCCTCAATATCTCATCGTGTGTTATTTATAGGATTATAAATATCCTTCCACAAATATAAATCTTAATTCACTAGAATATGGCAATCAGTGTTAGACAACTATATATCATATTGAGGTCTCATAGATTATATATTTTTTGAAATCATAATATTTTTATATAATTTTATTTACCTTAATTATAGATAATAAGAATATAGTCATGCATTTAAAAATCACGCAAAGAAATATAGCTAAGGACCAAAGAGGAATAAACCGATTCTCTAAGTATACTAAATACTTAATATGCGACACTATCTACTACTATCCTACACTTTTGGCATAACTCTAAAATAATCATTGTAAATTGTGTCGATTGCATGTTGAACATACAAATCATAAATTTATTAATTTATCTCATACAAGTAGTATATTATGTATTATAATAATCTTATACTCTAAGACCAAATACAAACAAGACTACATCATGCATTTTAAAGCATAAAAAGTAAATTTATATTATAGGAGCACAAAATACTCTTAATTGACTATGCACATGTTGTCATTCAAATATCATTTAAACATCATAATGTAACGTCCAAACGATAATTTGCACACCAGTCAAATGCTGCACAAAAAATGATAAAAAACAAATCATACGAATATAAATTTAAGAATATAACCCTTATACTTTATTTGTTACATTAATTCATAATTAAAACCAATAAAAGACGACAAAAATCTTATAGATTTTGATTAAGTATAATGTTCAATGACGGTAAATATTTCACCTGCATAATGTGTGAAATTATAAGAAGATAGGAGTATTACTTATCTTGATACGCATAAAGATAGTGAATTAACAAATACAAACGGCTACCATTGCTACTCCTCAAATAAGGTATAAAACCATCACTAAAAAAATCGATCCAATGCAAGAGAAGCAAAGCCCACGCAAAGCATGTTCCTCTCCCTTTTAGCCTCTCACGACTTACTCTTTTTTTCCTAATCAATTTCCTTAATCTCCTATTTATTAGTTAAATTAGTAAAAACATTAGGACAAATCCATGGTCGTGAGAAAATATTTAAATAATTCCAAGATTCAAGTGTATAAATTTCAAGGGAAGATCAGCCACCACTAATGATACACTTCCCTTATTAATTGAGTGGAGAAAGAATGAAGATAAGGTGTGAGAATGTATTAACACCAAGGGAGGCGACTAAGAGATGAACATAGCTCAAATTAATCTCTCTACTTATCCCTTAATTACCCAGTTAATTGGTTTGTAACTCTCTTCTTGTGCAGTCGAAATGGCGAGAAAGAAGTAATAAGGAATGGTGTAAGAACAATTAAGGTTGCATCTAAGAGGTTTGAATCAAGTTTGCCCCCAAAGATTTCTTCTTTCTTTTGCTAATTGCTATGCTAATGATGTGTTGCAGGCACAAACCGCTGAATCCCGAGCCTCCCACAAAATGTGCATCCTGAGGAAGGAAAATTTTTCTAACTTATAAGACAGTCATTGTGGAACTGCCTCCCCGATTTAAAACTCACAACATGATGAGATAAGGCTACTTTAGATTCACAATCAAGGAGCGGGATTCTTGAAGAATTTAGGGTAATTAAGTTCTTAGAAAAATGGGATATTGGTTTAGGATTATTTCTATATATTTACTACTTCATTACTTAATTTTCTTTTTTTAATTGTACACATAAGTGTATAATAAAATTACCGCAATCGTAATTGATAGACTAAAGCACAAAAAATAATTATTAATTATCGATAAAAGAAAATTACCAAACCATCCTTTAAATAATTCTGTGAACTCGACCCAACTAGTTTCAATATAAATTTAGCTTTAATGATCACTCTGGATTAAAAGTTTCATAAATTTGAATTGAAACACCGGGGTATTACAACTACTGATACAATTGATATATATATTTTTTTTAATGAGGGCATTGTTGGGAGAGTCAATTACAAAAACAAGATTGAAATTGAAACTATTTACTAGGCATCTGAATGCACCAGCAAACATGTTCAATCAAAAGTTTGAAGAACATATCAGTTGAAGAAAACTACAGTTTGATAAACCTGAACGCATGCGTCCTTAAGCTTATACCCAATCTCCTTGTTCAGCCAAACCATACAAGGAAAATGTTCCCTTTAGCCATCATTAAAACACTCATGAGAAATATTTTATCCATCAATTTATCTATTTTTATATAAATTTGTTAGTATAAATAAATGATTAAATATCACGCTATCAAATTTGTTTTAATAAATAGCTAAAAGTGTCACCCTAAAACCATCCATATTTTTTTATAGGGGTCTATTAATATAAATAAATTAATTAGATATTATAGCACTAGCCAGAGCAACTAAAAGGTGTCCCCCACCACCCCTCTATCATATAACTACCAACTCTTGACCGAGTCATAAAAATTTAGCCTATTTTCTAGCATTGATGGTGCATCACAAATTGTTAACAATGAAGATGTACAATCATACTTCATCGTCATCTTCTTCATTAAAACAGTCATCAGAATCTGAAGAATTCTCAGTGATATTAACCTGCAAATGCTGAAATCTACGAATGGCATCCCTTGCATCAGAAACCAAGGCATTTTTGGCAGCACCTATAGCATCCCTATTTCTAATATGTCCCTCCTCTTTGCCCTTCTTGGGAGATTTTACATCGAATACCGATGCTGCCTTTCTCTTAGCTTCCCTACTATGCAATTGATCAATAAACTTCTCATGCAACGCCACGTTTTTCACCTGTTTCAAAACCGGAGGACTTACAAGCGATGTTCCATTTGTGCTACTAAATCGAGACAGTCGCTTTTTATGGCCCGATGATGATATCCGATTGCCCAATGGAGATGATCCGAGGATCTTCATCGGCTGAACCGGGGTAAATCCTGGTGTAGCTTGCTGAATAATGTGATCCAATGGGTTCACATTTGGCTCGAGAATGGAGAATAAATCTGATTCGCCGCCTTGATCTATGCCGTAACATTTGCGTAGTAAATGTCTCACAGTTCTCTGTGAAATATGACTCTGTTTACCTCTAACAACCCCCTTGCTCTTTTGCTCGGCAAATTTGAGCAATTTACTTGCAGAATATTGCGAATGAGGAGGTGATGGGTTTTCTCTTTTAGGCCTTGAACGAGCCGTCGGTAGTGGAGTTGGATTGTCGAAATTTACTTTATCAAAGCATTCTTGAGCACATTTACCAGGAACCTGTGGTGGGTATGCAATGGAAACATAGTAGTTAATGAGCTGCCAACAGTTGAAAATTCAATTCCTACATGCATAATGGCATTAACATTGATAAAAATATTAACCAATATATTGGTACCAAGCCTTCCAATATTGATATTTTTTTATATTGTGATAATATCACGATTTGTGATCATATCAGTAATTTGTCATGATATATCGACTAATATTTAAAATATATGGATTGATATAATCGGATTACTTACTATTCTTAAATATTTTTTCTAATATATCCGATATCGATATATATTGTTCAACACTGATATGGTCACAACCAATAACAATATAGATTTTTTCATTCAGCTTCCAAAAGATTGTCTAAAATTGCTCTAGAATTGAACTTGGTAATTGCACCCCCATATACTAACTGAGAAATGACTTGAGAAAACCTTTGAAAAATATGGCGTCCATCCATCTACGAATTTTTTGTTTTTTGAGGGCCTATTAGCATGAACTAATGGATGAAATGTCGCATCAGACAAAGGTGTCCCCATAATATCTCCTAACACTACTCACAAGAATTATGCCTGCACTACATATATTCACATTGACTCATAAAATTTCCAACGGTAACATTTTGACGAAGGCTCAAGTCCCACAAAACCGTTGGGATTCAAACACAGCATAGTAGAAAAAACTAAATGCCCCTTCAATGTCATTCACCCTTCTTTTCCACTGAACCCAATGAACAACAAATAAAAAACCAAACACACAAATTAAATAATTAATGTTAACATTAAAACCTTTTTTAATTAAGAAAAAAATCACAAACACTTCAAACAATCTCCACTTTAAATATTTTGTTAGCATAACCCCCTCTGAAAGTTATTCACAACAACCTAGTTAAAAATAATCTTAACACACCTAATAATTTAAAAGAGCCAATATATCGAAAAAACAAATAATTAATCAATAATACGTCCTATAGCCAAAACAAGAACAACACACCTAAACTTGAAGAATGATAGAACTTGAATCGGATATTAAATGAATACCAAATTTTTTCCTTTTTTTCTCTTTTTCTCTCTTTTCTCTCTTCTTTCCAATGTTCCTTTGAATTAAATACTCTTAAAGTTGCTCTAAAAATCAGAATGGAGACTTTTCTACCCAATCTAGCACATGCTGCGCAATCATGCGCACACCAAGAGCAAACCCTATTGGCAAGGCAAACATATGGACCCTTTAAGTGCTCGTCGGACACAAACATCACTTGAATCTATGCATTTGCACCCCTCATGCACGAACGAGTGCTGAAATCTTCTCCATGCTAACACATATGCCCTTCATGCGCCTCTCAAAAATATCTCCACTGCAGCAAATTCTCACACAATATTGAATATACTACTAGATGGTACATCAATGGTGTGAGACTCACAAAGGAATCACCTAAAATCCAACAAAAACAAGGTCAACTTTGTGAATCCACATCTATAGTTTGCTAGATCTAAGGCAATGTTGAAGCATAGTGTGAGGTACGAATTTCTAATTTATAATTTTTATCATAATTAATTAAACTAAGATAATAAAATTATTGAGATCAAATGAAGATTTGGATAAAAGTTAATTTTTTGACCGAATCCCATCAAGTTGAATGACGCTCAACTGGCACCTGACGCGCATACATGCATATTTTTAGTAGAAAGGACGCACCTAATGAACACCCGAGAGGCACTCGTGCACATTTTTAGCAAATTGCTAACGTACAATGCACGCCCGAGGGACACACGTGCATAATTTTTACAAATTGTTGGCACCTAATATGCGCTGAGGGACGCTCGTGCACCATACGATTTCTATCTCAGCGCCCGATACTCACTTGATAAGTGCACATGCACCAATCTTTTATGCAAGTCCCATCCAACTGATTTTCAGTCATTTTCACTAGATTTTGGAGTGAAGAGTGAGAAAGAGAAGAGAAGGAGAGAGAGAAAACTAGAGAAGGAGAATTTCAGTAAATTTAAGAAAGATTTTGATGAATTTGAGAATGAGGCAAGTGCATCCCAAGCATCTCTTTTTCTTGTTACCGTTCTTTCTGATCTCTATGGGTATTTATTATATCAAATATCCATAAATGCTATAATTTCGTATGTAAAGTGTTTATACTTTACATGCACGTACACTCATTCCCATTCTCTACAATTTTTATAAAGTACATGTTTTGAATCCATACACATTATGTTTGTCAAATTAGTTCCGCTCTAAAACTCATGCATGTTTTAAAATCATATTTAAATGTGCTTATTTGCTTTAATTTTCGTATATAATACTCTAGCATGTCCTAAATCTTAAGTATATACTTTACGTGCCTTAAAATTTATCTTAAACTATTTATGCATGTGTCATAGTTTAAATGATGTGATGAAATTTTATGAAACCACACAAAATTTCTGCATTCACTACAATATACAACCCTTCTATGTTAAAAAGTTTCATAATATAGCATTCCTATGCGTTAAAATCTCATAGGCTAGTTCCTGTACAAATTATAAACTTTTACATGCTAAGAATTTAAAGAATTATAAAAAAAACTCTACAATTTGTAAAAAGATACATATAATTTCTCGAGTATGAGAAAATATAAAAGGTCGTGTAGAGTATTTTATTTGATTATGCATGGACTATTGTAGAAATTGATATGATATATTATAACATATCTCAATATATTATAATAATAATCAAAATTCAAACATATCATCCGTAGGTTAAAAGTACCATTTGACCACATCTATGGGGTTATATGTTTAACGGCCCATCTAATCCAAGTTTTGATTATTCGCTTTTTTGTTAGTGAGGCCCTACTAATCATTGGCCCATAAAAATTTGTATAATTTGAGTATGTTTTAATAGTGCATTATTTAGAAAAATAAAACTAGATTATCAGCCTAAAATTTACGCATGAATATTATGAAAATTACATGACTTTACATTTGAGTTTTGATCATATTTCTTACAACATATTTTGATATAAATTATATGTTTAATTATAAGAATTTATATGTCTTATTAAACAATTAACTCACTCCTATTTTAATTTTTACTAAACTTCCAAATTAGAAAGCTCGGGGCATACTAGCAAGTAGAAAAAATTGATCGAAAGGCTATTCGAGGAGATAGAATTAGGAACTCAAAAATTTAGATGTTGTATTTTATCTCAGAACAATAACTTTAAAATGTTTATTTTATTTCGATTAACGGTTCTATATTATATAGAAATTGTAATATCTTTGTCGGTGATATAGTTGAATTTCGATTTTAGTACAAATGTATTTCTTTACATATATTTCTAGGCTATGGTATGATTAGTATTCGGAGCCACTTTGGTGTATGGCATTTCGGATTTTATGATTTGATTGATTACTTTATTTTAGGTTGCTTGTCGATATTTGATTGATAAGTCCACGTCCGATGTTTATTCAGGATTACTATTTTGGTTGGTGTAATAAAATGCTATAAATTTTTTTATTAAAATGAAGGACTAAAATCTTATTCATATTAATTAAGAAAATTAATTAAGAAATCTGGAGAGAGGGATGTGACACATAGTCAAGCCCTTATTTAACATCCTATACAATTTACAATATCCTTAAACTGCTGAATCAAAATCCTATTTCGCACTCACTTAGCTGAGGCAATTCTATAAAATCTAGCAATATAGATTCCTGAGCAGGCCTCCTAGACCAGAACCCAATTGCGGCAAAAACTACATGAGAGCCTGAATACTTTTCAAGTTTCATTAATCACTAGTAGTATTTAAAAGTACCCTTATATTGGATAATACATCAACAAATTCATTCTCTTTGCCAAACCTCGTCTAACAATGTGTTTCAGACAAGAACCACAGAAAACGAAGTTAGATACATTAAAGCATCAAGGATCTAAGGATAATTACCTGTTTAGCAACTTTCTTCCAGAAATGCGGTGTCGGATTTGTGGCAAAATAAGCTCTCTGCAATGCCGATTCTTGTTCATTTGTCCATCCTCGATCAATCTCTTCGATTTGCTTTCTTCTCTTCTGGACCCCAATCACTATAGATCCTTTACTTGTTCTTCTCATATGTTTCTTTCCAACGTCTGGTGTTATATCGGGGTGAACAGAACCACCGCTAAGCACTCTTTCCACAATTTGTGCGGATGAGTGATTTTCCTTCGCATTAGCTTCCGCATTTTCTCCTACCTTCCTTTCACCTCTGCCAACTGCGGTAACAGCCAGAGCAGCTACGATCACGGGCCTCTCCAAATTTCCTTCTATCAGTTTGGATGAGTGATTATCCTTGGCATCCCCTTCCGCTATGTTATCACAACTTATGACCTTCATCTCTTCCCCTCCGACCGTAGCAACGAGAGCAGCAAGAGAACTACGGGTCACCCTTTTATTTGGTTGAGCCTTAGTTTCATTCTGTAAACCATCGCGCAACTTTGTGGTTTCACCCATCTGTGATAAAACTTCGTCTGCCATTGAAATTGCAACTGACAGATAGATTAGAACTCTCATTACAAGTACTCTTACCAACTGGCTCTTTAGAATTTCCCCGATTTAACAACCTTGGAGATTGGCGGAGACCCTCAATCCCACCAACCCCATTGCACGATGTTGATGCTTTTCTCGTCTCGGTTATTGATTTCCTGCAACTCCTCCACCCATTATTAAACCCCTTTGAAGATTTCACGGAGCATTCGATCTGGACTTTCTTCTTCAGAGAACTGCGAGTTCTTGAGCTGAGAGGTGGAGAATCATCAAAGGCATGTGCCCGACTATACTCGAATCTGGTCTTAGAGGTGCTTAGATCTTCAGGTTTTAGAGAATTCTTTAGTTGCAGAAGCCTTGGAGATCGTCGGAGGGGTTGGGTTCGGCCCTCCTAGTGGTACAGCATCTCTGGGGCATTTTGTCGAACACTTGGTGGGCTTTCTGTCTCGTTTGAGGTTTCCTTCGGAGTGAGCGAGGGAAAACGATCAATTCAAAAATTCAAAGCACGAGTTTGGGCTCACTCGCATCAATCGCCCTAACCGGAGGCGATTGCGTGTCAATTTCCGGGTTGACCCGTATGCCCAACTGGTACCCGCCCCAAACTTTCAAATACCTACCCATTCCTTCACTTAATTATTTTATTCTGTAAACACTATCTAAAATACAATAAACAAAAGTTATCTATAGGTAAAGAGAATTATAATTTTTTTATTATTTTTTAATTCAAAAGTTATCTATAGGTAAAGAGAATTATAAATGAATAGAATAATAAAACTTTACGATTAAACAAGTTATTTTTTTGTTGGCAATAATTCAAAATGTGAAATATATTTCACATCAAACGGCTAAAATATATATTCTTGACCCAACTATAATACATAACTTAATGTAAGGGACCATGATTTGTTAGAGGTATTTAATTGAATATGATGAAAGAGAATAATTAATCTTACAAAATACAATAATATGGTAGCATTTTTTGAGAATTATTATATTATTGTTTGGCTATTTATAAGAGATAGTTAATATTAAATTGAAATTCATTTCTTTTTAGAATTAGGTATACAATAATAATAAATGAATAAATAATAACTAAATATACAATTTTTTACCCATACTACGTAAAACATATTCAAACATACTACTAAAACATTTTGTAGTATTTTCATAAATTGACCTAAGCCAATGGTAGCTAGGATATATCACTGGAATTCCTTCCCCGCAACCGGTGCTAGCCTATCACTATCGGCTACAATGCTGTCCCCTCAGACAGAGATTAGGGTTCCTATTTCACGACGCAAATATTTTGCGACCAATAGCTAGGCTATATCACAAGAACTCCCTCCCCGCAACCGGCGCTAGCCTTTCACCATTGGTTATAATGCTGTCCCCTCAAACAGAAATTAGGGTTCTTACTTCGCGAAGTAAGTGTTTCATGACCAGTAGTTAGGTTATACCACCAGAACTCACTCCATGCAACCGGCGCTAGCCTATCACCATCGGTTATAGTGCTGTCCCCTCAAACAGGGTTCTGGGTTTCTATTTTGTGAAGTAGATATTTTGTCAATTTTTCATTTTTTAATATAAATTTTATAAATTAAAAAATTAAAAAAAGAGTAAAGCATCTATTTTGTGAAACGGGATCCCCTGCTTACCCTTGAACATGGGCAAAAATGGAGCGCTGGACAGAATTGAGTGAAAATTAGAGAAATGGAAGAAAATAGGGAGAACAATTGATCTGTAGGTGTTGCTTTCTCAGATAAAAATGGAAAAACAATAGAGAGAAAGTGGAGCACGGCCAGAGAAGGACAACAAAGGGGAGGAGATATACAAGGTTTGGTGGAGGTAGTATTACTATAAACCTCTTAGTTTTTAGATTTTATATTTGTTTAATAGTTTAAATTAAAATTTTAAAAATAATAAAGGTTATGTTGGACCGTACTAAACATGGCTCATAATAAATAATATTAAATTATATATAATATAAATCAATACTTTAATTCATGCTAAATTGTGGGTTAGTTAACCCACTTATCGTGCCTTACATAGCTCTTTTTTATAAATAAAAAAAAAAAATTAACAATTATGTGATTATTTATTTTCAACGGTCACATAGCCGTTCGGTTCAGAGGGTTATTAAATATATATATAATAATAAATAAATAATTATAAATACCCCTCTCTCCCCTTTTACCAACACATTAATCATCACTCTCTACTCTATTCTCTCTCACTGTCGTACAATAACTGACATTATAATATTAATATAATTATATTATTTTTATAAATTTTTATTTATTATTTATATATTAATATTATTATTTTATAATTTAATTATTAATTATAACATATAATATTTTTAATTCTAATAGTAAAGAGATATAAAAATTATTTTAAATTTAAAAGTTTGAAGAAGACTTTTCCTTTGCCATGACTTGGTGTTACATATTAAGGTACTAAATGATATTATTGTATATTTATATCTTAATATGTTATGAAGCCATAAGTCTCTTAATATTTAGAACAATATTTATAAGTAGATCTAATAAGTAGGATCAAAATCGCAATAGCCATCAACTTTAGAGATCTAGTGAAATGTAAAAATACTGTTTTGCACCCCTATCTTATAGTGTTAGGTAGATCTATATGTCCTCTAATAAATAAAGTAACATATGTAAGTAAGTTTAGAGAATTGACCATGATGCCCTTTGTGCTGAGGCCTTAATGACATTTAAAGATAAAATGGTAAAATAACCGTGTATATAAATATATAATTTTGGACCATATTAATTTAGATAGTTATGTGTCTCTAAATTATAATGAGATGATTAGTTATATATCTTATACATCCAATTAGTTGAATATATTATGAATAAGCTAGGTGGCTGAGTGGTGTAGGAGCTAAGTATGGCCTCTTTATACACTTATACATAATGTACATTAAAATATTAATAGAGTTATGATCTATATACTATTGGTAAACTAAGTATATAAAAATGGTATCCTCCATGTAGTGGGATTGTAAAGGGTTGGCCATGCAACTTAAAGACCATAATTAAGAGGTTTAACTTGTATTGTTATGTTACAAGATGATCGAGTGAAAAATTATATCAATTTTGAATGGTCTAGACTTATAATATAAAAAATCAAACGTGTAGGATTGTTTTTCCTCTTAGCGGCCGAGTGGTAGGCCAAGTGTAAGAGAGTTAGGTATTTTACTATAAATGTATCCTATAGGTGTTGAATGATGATTGTGGTTAGATAACATTGAGTAGATTTATATAGAGTATAAGTTGTCCATGTTAGAAAGTAAGGAGATATTCTTGTACGAACATCTATGGTTAGCCATTCATTTGATTTGATAAATGTTTGTATCCCTTACTATTTTATTTCTTATTTATTTTATAATTAGGTAGAGGAGATTGTGTAAAAATATTATAATATCGATAAGTATAAAACCCATCAAATTATATTATAGTCTACAATTATCCAATATCTATTCCACATTTTAAAGATTCTGAGGTTTATTATTTCATGAAAAAATACTTATATCCTTATGACCATTGTAATGATATGATATCCATGATATTTATGAATAAGAGGTGTAAGGTTTGAATTAGAATTTTTACCTTAATTATGATTAATTAAATTAATATACTTAAAGTTAATTAAGTTGATGTCAAAGAATGAAGAAAAATTGGATCAAAAGTTAATTTTAAATCGGCTTACTGTGAATTGATGATTGCTTGACTGACGTCTGACATGCGTCCATATTTGTTATGGGAAGAAAGGTCACGCCTAATTATCGCATGAGTAGAGTTCAAGTGCGCTTTTTAGATTAAATCATTCTTGATGCATACCCGCGGGACGCTTGAGCACGCTGAGGTAGAATACCAATACCTGACGTGTGCCGAATGTGGCATTCTTGCACCACCCTGTTCGCAACACTTGATGAGTACTCATGTATCAAATTTACTACATAAGTGATATTCGACTGATTTTTGGTCATTTTTTGACAGATTTTGAGAAAAGAGAGAAAGGGAGAGGAAGCTAGAAAAGACAAATTTAAGTACATCAAAATAAAACTTTAATAATTTAAATTTGAGATAAGTATATTCCAAGCCTATTTTCTTTATTGTTAATCTTTTCTTATTTCATTAAGTATTTATTATTTCAAATATTCTTACATATTATAATTTCGCAACTAAATTGTTTAAACTTTACATGCATAAATTCTTACTCTTATTTTTTACTATTTTTATAAAATCATGTCCTTTGTTTATATACATTGATTTGACAAGCTAATTTTCTACAAATATGTTGTGCTTGTACCGATAATCTATTTTAATACTTTAATAGGACATGAATTTTGTATATATTGTTCTTGCATGCTCATAAACATTAAGTATATATCTTGCATATTCTAAAACTTCGTGAATTTACTCCTACATGCATGATATTTGAACAAAAATGCTGAATTTTTATAATGATGCAGATTTTTCTATAATTTTATTTGAAAATTTGATAACATGATATTACATATTTTAAATCAAGTATGTTTAAATTTTTACACATGATAAGAAATTGAAAAAAATTAAAAGAAAACACTATAATTTATTAAAGAACTAAGAATTCTTTCTTCAAATTGCGAAAATATAAGAATTATGTAAAATTGTGTAAAATTTTTATTTGTTTACGCATTGAACTATTATAATAAGTTCAGTGATGGTATATTATAGTATGTTTTAATATATTATAACAATAATCGATACTCAATATATCATTTGCGGGTGAAAGTGGCATTCGGCCTTATTAATAGGGTGATACTATGACGGCCCACTAACGGATTTTGAATAGTATAGGGCATTTGGTTGTATAAAAATAAATATAACTCGATCTTAGATTATTCGCTCCTTTAATCGATAAAATCCTATTGACCCTTGGTCCTTAAAAAATAGCATATCAAATATAAATTTATATGGCACATTTTGATTATACATTAAAAAGGGAAATTTAAAACTTGTACATATTAGTTATGAAAATTTAAGGTATTTCATCAGAAATTGATCCATGGTTTCTTCCAGCATATTTTAATTCAAATTGTATGTTAAATTATACAACTTTATATGTCATACTGAGTTTTTAATTCACTCTTAATTCTTTTTTTACTAATCACTTCATATTAACTATTTGGACACTTGTAGGATGAGTAGGATCGAAAGAAGAGACTAAAGCAAAGATAGTTAGAAATCTTAGTTATTTGATGTTGTATTTAGTTTTGACCGGTAGCTTATTATATTTCTATTATTCAAATTATTGTTTGTAATTAAATGAATGAATATTGGTTTATCCAATATCAGTCTATTATGAAAACAGTTTACTTTGATTTTTAGATTAGATATGACACCTAACGTACTATCCGACATCTTATTATGGTCAGTATTTCAGCCACCTAATGATGTGATATTTTGAGTCGTATGATTAGATTATATTATTTTTATTTTAATCGATCGAGGTATCGACGTAAAATTTATATCCATAAATTATTGAGTTTATTATTTATTTATTATTAATCTTGTTAATTATTAATCGTAGGATCAAAATTTGGAACATAATGATGGGTATCATAGATGGTATGTGCATACCATGAGTATAGCCTCTGGAAGGTACTATAGGGATTATAAGGATATCATAGGATAGTGGTAATCCTGAGATACTTATCCAACTGATGGGTGTGTAAATATATAACATTTAGTCTATAGTGGCATGATAAGATCCAATGAGGTTCTTTTTTATCTCTGGTTATTAAACCTTGTATCAAGTTTTTTTCATTGGATGACTATGATTCCTATTTACTGTTATCATGTCTTATTGTTGTTCTATAGCTAAGTTAAAAAAAATATATATATATATACGAAGACTCTAAAGTATCTGAATAAATGAGACTTCATGAGAGCTTAAAGTAATCTACACTTTTTTGATATATAAATTATTTCTAGCAGTTGATGTCGATAAATAATCTGGTGGGATACTTATTAGTTTTGTATCTATCATAGGTTGTGATATCCTGGATAACACCATAAAGGGAAAGCATAGGTTAGTATGGGCCATTTTATAGGTATAACTTTTAGGTAGACTATACTGTGAATGTTTGCAACCTCATGGTATTTATATAGTTGTTAGAGTGTAAATGAATGGTATTTGGTTCATAATGATAAAATAATATTAATACAAATTTTTATTATTTTTTATAATTGTGACCTCATGTTGAGTTAAATTTTAAAAATTTACTTGAGAATCTTAGTATTTATGATATTTTGAGACCTCATAATATTTATTAGGATTTGTTAGAATCTGATAGGTATCCTTCAAAATATCGAGGTTATTCATTTAGTTAATATTTAGGATATTATATATTTACATCATTTCTTAAATTTGACATTTTTAGTACAAGGATTTAATAGAATCCATGTTATTTTTGTTGCTACTCAGATTCGGTAAATTCACTTATTATTAGAATTTTGTTTAAATCATATTATGGATGAGTTGTAGGGCACTTAAATATTATTGTCATATTGAATATTGTTATCACATTTATAATTTTCACAGTTATTATTATTGACTAACCCAAGATTTATTATTATTAATATTATCCTTATTGTTAGCTGTTATACTTATTGAGTATTTAGCTCACTTGTTATGTTTTCTTGACTTCTAATTAGCTTATAGTAGATCGAGTTAGTTAGTGATTGAGTTTAACTAAATTGCTTAAATGGTGAGGATAACAAAACTTAGACATCTTACATTAGAGTTGGTGATTATTTGCTTTTGTAGATATTACAAGTTGAAATATTGATATCAGGAGTTGTGTCCCCATTGTTGATAGTGGTGTATGATGGACTTTATTTTATTATTATTATTTGTGTGAGGAGTAGTTATGGTTACCGTTAATATTTCATTTATGAAGTATTTATAATAATGATTCATATTAATTGAGAAGTTTGCATGGCACCTTGGGCTCATGGTTGTTAATTAGATCCAAGTCGCCATACCTAAAAAGGCACATAAAAAACACGAAAGATGATAATTATCCTTAAATTAAACTAACATTTTTAAGGGTTGTAGAGTTAAAAGTTTCTCAAAAAATAAATTAGAAAGGATTGATAAATTATATAGTTAATTTATACAGTCCTTTTTATGATGAAAGACTGTATGTTTGAAAGGTATGTGTAGACTTACTTGAAGACCATGTGTAAAAATCCTCTGATATATTGTTAAGAGTGATAATATCCATGTTCTTTTCCAATTTAAATAAGCACCAATTTGGGATTAAATAAGTAAAATCTAAAATTTTGTTAACTAATAATATATAATTATTGTGTAATAATCTATATTATATCTATATAACCGCAAATTAGATTCTGAAAAATAAAAATTGTAGAAAAGAATTATTAGTTTTAAAGTTTTTAAATAGCCATATATTATTTTCCTAATTTCTAGGGCAATTAATATCACTATAAATGAATATAGAATATTTAATAAACTTTTTTCAATTACTTTTTGATGCATCTCTGGATCCGAATTTCGAACAGATTCGATTGATCCTCTTGATGTGGTTCCGGCTCCGTTTCCTGAGTTGAATCCTGCACACCACTAAACAGAATAGGAGGTCAGCGTGTCGGCGAAAAGTTGTCCCACCGAAAACACTCCGACGCTCAAGTCAGTCAAATAGTCTTCGAAAAAAGGAAACTGAAATTGAGAGAAAGAGAGAGACAAAGAGAGTGTTTTTTCCAGATGTAAGAGAGACACGAGGCCTTCTTGAATCTGGAAGGTGGGAAGGTAGTAAACGGCCGTGCGGGCTCACTTGTTTGCCTTAGGGTTGCTGGTGTATGAGTTTGCGTAGCAGAGAGCTTGTGCAGTTTCTAGAGTTTTGATGTCTGAGAGTGCAATTGAAAGCGTTAATGGAAACGTGCCTTGAATGGTGAATCAAGAGTTTCTTTTATGGTGGAGAGGACGATCCTCCTTCTTTGGAAAGAGTGATTGCCTCCGTGATCTGCTGGCTGGCTTGCCTTTGGGAACAGACGCCAGTTGCTAAGCCATGCAAGATAGTTTCCTTCTGAGGCGGCCAACAGCTTTCCAAATCGGACGCTTTCCTTCCATGCATGTTACCGTTGGAGAGCTCAGGCTGGCAAGGATTTGGGTAAATCTGGCGCCTTCCTTATGTGAATGGCGCCAATATTGTCAAAATCCCCTTTGGTGCCAGTTGGGACCGTGAAAAATCCCTGGAAATCCGTTGTTGACCTTTTGATGATTCATGGGCCTAAACGGACCAGGCCCGTTACTGTAGAAAAGCCTCCTTTGAGCCCAAAGTGCAGCACGCGGATGGTCAACACTAGCGTTGACCGTCCTAGGGCTTTCAATTCTGGGCCCGTTTTGGGCCGTAAGAAATGTTGACCGTCTCTCTTGAGCCTTTGTTGACTTTTTGGGGCCAGCCCATTTCTAGTATACCCATCACTAGCCCCCCTGCTGGTGGCCAGAAGTCTAGCCTCCAGTATGCTCATGATGGGATGCCCTTCCTTATTCTGAGGATCTCGTGGAACTTTGTGAAAGGCGTGAATGAGAGTTTGACCAGAATTGTTGACCATCTTGGTCAATTTCGGAGAATCAAAATTGTTGACCGTCCTGGTCAATTCCGGAGAACCAGAATTGTTGACCGTCCTGGTCAATTCTGGAGCACCAGAATTGTTGACCGTCCTGATCAATTCGAGAGCACCAGAATTGTTGACCGTCCTGGTCAATTCCGGAGCACCAAAACTGTTGATCGTCCTGGTCAATTCTGGAAGCATTTTCTGCCAGTCTTTAGCCGATTTACAGGGTAGAAAATGACACGTGTCTCCCTTTGGTTGGGCGGAGATCATGGCCATTAATGCGCCAGAGATCCGTCCTTTTGCAGGGTCAAGTAGGGAGGCAACACGTCGCAAGACTGACAGCGTTCTTAATGAGGGGTTTTATACTTGGCGCTTAAGTTTCCCTTCCATATTTTTGAAATCACTTACGCCTTCAATCTGTCGTCTTCTTCATTCCAACTCTTCAAGAGCGTTTTCTGGAAAACCTAATCTTCTGTGCAACCATGGCTTCCGTTGCCAATTTTGCCTCCGTTCTGAGAGAAAGCGACGTCAAAGCTCTGTGCATCGAATTCAATATTCCGAATGAGATTGCCTGGAGAGTTCTGGGCAAGGACGACAGGGCTTACGCTCCACCGGAGGGGCACATCACTGTCTACGAGGCCCATCTGAGGAGCGGCATCCGCCTGCCGTTGCCAGAGGAACTGGAGTCGATCATGAAGGCCCTGCGAGTACCCATTGCTCGGCTCCATGCCAACGCCGTGAGGTATCTCTGTAATATGTGCATTTTTGTTCGAAAGCTTAGCAAGAAGTTTAGGATGTCTGGCGTTAGGGTTTTGTTTAAAGTGAACCAGGGGGCGAGTGGATATCTTTCTCCCCCCGTACCGGAATAAAAATTAAAAAAGCCATTCACAACTCGTTGAAGAACTGGAAGAACTGGTTCTTCTTCGTGAGCGTGAGGGACAAATGGCCCATCGCAAAAAAGTGGGGCCAGGTTCCAAAGGCGTACTTCGGGTCGCCGTCCCCGACGGAATCGACGGCCTATGCGTGGCTGACGAAAGCGATAACGGAGAACCCCGATGACTTTATCCGGGATTTTTTGGTTTCTAGGGCGAAAATGAGGAAAGAGAACTACGGACCTCCCCGTTGGAAAACCTATGCCGCCCGTAAGGATGACGAACCCGGAGGAGTCCAAAGGCATCCTCATCCACATGCGACCCACGGATGAAGGTTTTATTGGCCCGCTGCCAGAGATGGTGTTGGAGACACCTTCGTCGTCATCATCCTTGATCGACTATGTGGCAGCCGGGATCTGCAGCGGATCCGGTAGTACTGCGGGAGTGGAGAGGACTTTTGAAGACTGGCCGGCGGAGGCAAGTGGAGTCATCCTGGCGCAGCCTGTGTCAAGAGTAGTTTCGGGCGCCACGTGAATGGAGTCCATGGAGGATCCGGCTTATGAACCGGCGGCGGCTACGCAGACTTCTGCTGTGGAGCCTATAGCGGGTATCGACTCTTCAGCAGCTGCTACAGAGGCCGCCGGAGAGAAGCCTGTAGCGGCCACTTCAGAGGCTGCAAGAGAGGAGCCCACGGCTGCCTTGGGTGACACTAATGCATTCCTGGATCGCATTTTGGATGAGGCAGCGGTGAGCCTGGCACGAGAGGATGCCTCCGGTCTACCGCCACCTGGTCCACCGCCAACTGGGCCAGGTCTAAAGTCCAGGCCTGTGAGGCCCTCGAGGAAGATTTATGAGGTATGATTCCTACAATGGCCTCCTTGCACTTCTTTTTTCATCGTATTTGTAACTTACACTTTGCTTTTGTCTTGTGCAGTCGAGGAGGCGGATCTCTGCCTTCTCCAGGGAGGTTGAGCAATGCGATTGTATAATCGCGGATAGAGATGCAGAGATCGCCTGGTTGGAGGCTAGGCTGGCTGCTTCTAGAGAGGAGCTCCATGATCAGACAGCTACCCTGGAGGCTGTTCTGGCGAGGATGGAGACAAAGAATGCTGAGCTGAAGGCTGAGGTCGCCCGCTTGAAAGAGGAGGACGATCGACATAATAAAGTCAAAAAGCGGCTTGTGGGCCGAATTACAGACCTGGAGAATGATCTGGCCCTCCGTATCCGTCCCATCGAGCTTGAAGGCATGCTGCATGCGCGGCTGTTGGAGGGGATCAATGTCGGCCAGCGTATCGCGCGATTGATTGATCCCAATTTTTCAGCTGAACTCATCAATCAATCCAACAGAGCGGCGCAGCGTAAAGAAGACCTTGTAGGGGATCCCCCATGACAGCCAGAGACAACCGTTGTGTTTTCGTCTTTGTTTTTGTATTGATGAATCCGTGTAACACAATTAAATGCAATAAAATAGGAATTCTTTTCCGTTGGCGTACATTGATCTTTACTGCTTTTTGTGGTTGTATGATGTGTCACACGGGGTGGCCAACTGGGTTGGTCGGTGTCCGTTGCTGGGTTGCCAAAGGAGCTAGGTCCCTAGGCCTGGCAGGTGGTCGTGTTAACCAGCCTTGTGATGCTGTCCAAGTGATAATTTGGGCAGTCAGCATTGGAGAAGAAACACTTCTCGTCGCTGCTCAATCGTGCTACCCTCTCGTAGAGAGGGTTATTGTGTGGGACGACCAACCTGGTTGGTTGGCTGCCTAAGAAGTAAAGTCCTTAAGTGGGGCAGGTGGTTGTGTTAACCAACCCGGTGGCACCGTACAAGTGATGACTTGGGCAGCCAATGTTGAAAAAGAAATGCTTCTCCCTTTAACCGTCGTTGACTGACGTTACTACTCCCTGTGAGGGAGGTTGTCGCGAGTGCTGCGCTAGCCCCCTAAGATTTTGACCGTTAATAGGCCACCTGGATGACCAGGGTTTAGTACGACCGCCAATTGGCCGCTCGGATGACCGAGGTTTAGACCGCTCATGGGCCACCTGGATGACCAGGGTTTAGACCGCTCATGGGCCACCAAGATGACCAGGGTTTTGACCGCTCATGGACCACTTGGATGACCAAAGTTTACATACGACCGCTAATGGGCCGCTCGGATGACCGAGGTTCAAATCAGACAGCTTACGGGTCACCTGGATGACCAGGGTTTAGTAACGAGATGGTGAAGACCCTCCCAACTTAGGGGCAGTCTAGGTCCGACAATCCTGGAAGGCAAACACAATATACATGTATGCACACAAAGACTAGGGTTCTATACGCTAAGTAAACTTCTAGTTTTACCAAATTAAAACAAGCATGCGAATGAGTGCACACAAATGGGTAAGTACGTACCTGGGTTTCCTATTGGAAGTAGCGCTTGAGGTGGATCGCGTTCTATGTTCGCGGGACCAACTTTTTGTCCTGATTTTGGAGTTTGTATGCTCCGTTTTGCAAGACGGTGGATACCAAGAAAGGCCCTTCCTAGTTAGAGGAGAGCTTGTTGCGGCCGGCCAACTTACCCGTGGCCTCGACACCTCTAGGACCAAGTCCCCAATGTCGAATTGTCGGGCTTTCACCTTTTTATTGTAGTACCGGGCAACTCTGTGCTGGTAGGCTGCTGTCCGTATTCTGACGGCGTCGCGCGCTTCCTCTAGCAAGTCTAAGTGCTCCCTGATTTTCTGGGAGTTAGCCTGTGGGTCGAAAGACTCCACCCGAGACTTGAAGCCCGATTTTGACCGAATTATCGCCTCGATCCCGTGAATCGAGGGCCGAAGGGTGTCTCGCGCGTTGGTTCCTTCGGGGTTGTCCAATAAGACCAAAGAACTAAGGAAGCTCGTCAAATGCTAGAGCCCCGGCTGGGCCCTCCGACTTAGTCCTTTAATCCGTGGAGGTTTCTATTTGTGACTTCCACCTGTCCATTCGCTTGGGGGTATGCCACCGATGTGTGGACCAACTTGATACCAAGGTTGGCGTAATACTTGGTGAAATATTTTTTTGAAAATTGGGTCCCGTTGTTAGTCACTACGACCTCTGGGATGCCAAACCTACAGACAATGCCTTGGCGAAGGAATTCCAGTGCATTGTGCTCCGTGAATTTTGCCAATGGAACTGCCTCGACCCACTTTGTGAAGTTGTCGATGCCCGCGATGATAAGCATCCTTTGCCCCGTGGCAATGGGAAATGGGCCAAGAATATCAAGCCCCCATTGCGTGAAGGGCCAAGGGGCTTGAAGTGACTTCAGGTCAGCGGACGGCTGATGGTGAAGGTTGCCATGAAGCTGGCAACTTTCACATTTCTTCACAAACTCAAGCGCGTCCTTTTTCATCGAGGGCCAGTAATAGCCCTGTCGCATGATCTTGAAGGCCGGGTTTTTTTCGCCTACGTGTGATCCACAGATCCCGATGTGGACTTCGCCCAACGCGTAGTCGACCTCCTCGAGAGATAAACAGCGGAGGTGCGGAGTTGAGTATCCGCGGCGATACAGCCGCCCATCGACTACCGTGTACCAGCCAGCTGTCTTTTTAACTCGCTTAGCCTTTTCGGCGTCCTCTGGGAGTGATCCATCACCCAAGTATCTAAGGTAGGCGTCATCCATTTTCCATCTCGAAAATCTCGCATCGCTCCCGTTTCTCAATGTGGAAGCATTTAGGATTTCCCATGTCCTCGAAATCGCTCGGATTTTCGGCGGCAGCTTTAGCCACTGGTCTGCCTTCCAATTTTCGATTCAAGGAATGTGAACTGTGGTCAATTTGTCGAAGCCCTAGACGGCCTCCTTTGCCTTAGCTAAGTACTTAGCCAAGTAAGGGTTGTTGGCCTCAAAGCCCCCGTTAACCTAGTTGATGATTAGTTCGGATTCGCTGTAAACTGTCAACCTCTTGGCAGAGCACTCATTTGCTAATCGTAAGCCAGCTAACAGGGCTTCGTACTCGGCGACGTTGTTGGTCGCCGGGAAGTCAAGTTTGAGGGAATACTTAACCTCGAATCCATCAGGTCATGAGACCCCCGCTCCTCGCCACCGTCCATGGACAATCCGCCCACGTGGAGTGCCCATTAAAACTTAACCGGGTTGTTTCGCATTTTTACGGGCTGTTCATCATGAATTGGGGTCTAGTCTCAACAATAAAGTCAGTGAGCTGGGTGGCTTTTATGGTGTGTCTGGGCCTCGAATTCGAGACATTGAACTCACCCACCTGATAGCCCTACTTCACCGGTAGCCTCGAGACGTCTGGTTTCTGGAGTATACCTTTCAGCGGCTGGTCAATGAGGACCACTATGCGATGCGCCTGAAAGTATGGCCTCAATTTTTGCGCTGCGAAGATAAGTGCTAGGACTATTTTTTCAGCGCGTGGATAGCACGTCCTGGCGCATAGTAGACCGGCTGCTGGGTATCAGATTCCTGGCGCATGAGGACAGAGCTGAGGAATACTTCTAACACCGCCAGGTAAAAGTACAGCTTTTCTCCGTCTTTGGGTGACACTAGCAATAGCGGGCTACCAGATACTGCTTCAATTCATTGAAGGCGGTCTGGTAGTCAGCCGTCCACTGGAACCCGTTAGATTTTATCCCTCTAAGGGCTTTAAAGAAAGGTTGGTACTTGTCACTAGATTTCGCGAGGAAGCGGGACAAAGCCGCCAGCCGCCCAGTCAATCGCTGCACGTCTTTGACGCTCCGTGGGGGAGCCATGTCAGCGATGGCCTTGATCTTTTCTGGGTTTGCCTCGATCCCCTCCGGGAGACGATGAAACCCAAGAACTTCCCGAGGCCACCCCGAAGACACACACTCTGGCCGATTCGCCATTTGGTGTCATGAGCACCTCGAACGACTCTTCCGGATCGCGTATGTGGTCGCTGGTGACTCGCTCTTGACGAGCATGTCATCGACGTAGACCTCCATGTTACGACCAATCTATTTTTTGAACATCTTGTTAACCAGTCGCTGGTAAGTTGCTCCAGTATTTTTCAGTCCGAAGGGCATCACTTTGTAGTAGTAGGTGCCCTAGTCCGTCATGAACGATGTATGTTCCTCATCCTCCGGACTCATTCAAATCTGGTTATAACTCAAATAGGCATCCATGAAGTTTAGCAGCTCATGTCCAGCTGTGGAGTCAACTAGTAGTCAATCCTGGGCAAGGGAAAACTGTCTTTCGGGCTGGTCTTGTTAACGTTGGTAAAATCAACGCACATTCGCCATTTTCCATTGCTCTTTTTAACCAGGACGACATTTGAAAGCCAATCTAGATACTGGACTTCTCTAATAAATTTGGCGTCCAATAGCTTTTTCACCTCCTCTCGGATGGCGATCAACTTATCTGTGAAGTGGTTTCTCCGCTTTTGCGAGACCGGCTTCCGGCCAGGATCGAGGCCCAACTTGTGAACCATCACCTTAGTCGAAATCCCCAGCATATCTGCGGGAGTCCATGCGAATATATCGGCGTTCCATTGCAGGAATGCAATCAGTTCAGTACGCAGCATGCCAGTGAGTGAGCCACCAATCTGCACACATTTTTTCGGTTCCTCCGGATTTAGTGGGACCAGATCTGTGGCTTCATCAGACTGCGCTTGCTGCAGTGTGGTCTCGTCTCGATGATCGAGTTCTCCCACCGTGCCAAGGCTGCTGCTACGGGCAATCAGGAACATGTAGCATGTCCACCCAATTATTTGGTCGCCTAACACCTCTCCCATACTGTAAGGTGTCGGGAACTTCATTTTAAGGTGCGGAATTGAGGTGACTGCCCCAAACGCTGTTAGGCACGGCCTGCTTAGTATCGCGTTGTAAACGGGGGGCAAGTCAACTACTAGAAAGGTAAGTATGCGACTCGCTGTCTTTGGATACGTCCCTAAGGTAACTTCTAATTGAATAGTCCCTTGAACGGGCACTGATTCGTTGTCAAGGCCGTATAATGGGCCCTCGGCTGGTTTTAGTTTGTTCTTTTTTAGGCCTAATTTAAAGAAGGCATCCAAATAAAGTAAATCTTTAGAACTTTCATTATCGATAAAGATTCGTTTCAGCTGGTAGTCCATACTGTCGTCTGAAATGAGTGCTGATATAACAAAGGGGGCTGCATGAGGGGACACTACATGAGTTGAGTCATTATCATTGAAGCTAATCGTATTGTCTACTGTGCGCTGCATCTTCCTCCCAGTCTGCTGATCCTTGTTGTCAGCCGGGTTCTTGGCAGGTCGGGTGTTGACCATATTAACCACCCTCGCCGCAACCCTATTCCGGGGGGAGTCTGCTCCTGCCCCTCTTCATCAGCCGCTCCTGAGCTCTGTCCAGGACCTCTAACAAACTTCGTGAGGTGGCATCTGCGAATTAGATCCTCGATCTCCCTTTGCAGAGTCTTGTAGTCCTCAGTTGAATGGCCAGCAAAGCGATGAAAGTCACAGTACTTTGACTGGTTTCTAGAGTCTTTCTTCAGCGGTTTTGGCCTTTTCAGGAACATTTCTCCACAGATCTGCATGAGAACGTTTGAGCGCATATCCGTCAGGGGTGTGAAATTGGTGGGCCCGTAGTCTCTGCGTTCTGGGGGCCCAGTCTGGCGCTGCTTCTGGCGGAGGTGTTCCCCGCCACTGTATTTCCTCTTCCCCTCACCAGGGAACGGCCGAGGCTGATCCGTCCACTCCGGACGTTTTGCCTCGTTGGCCTCTTCTACTGCACCGTAGGCCCTGGTGGTGGATTCTACTTCTTGAAAGGTCTAAGGGTTTTGTAGGGCAGGTGCTTGAAAAAGTCACTGTAAATTAGTGTTGAGATGAAACTGCCCAACTTCATCTCCTCTGTAATCCTAGGAATCTTTCTGGCCTCCGCCACAAAACGATCTAGGAATCGCCATGGGTTCTCTCCCGATTTCTGCTTGATGTGGGAGAGATGACACGGCTGCTTCTCTTCCCGTCGGCTCGAGGCGTGCTGAGAGAAGAAGAGATCTGTGAGTTCACGGAAACTGCTGATGGTGCTGAAGCGAGGTGACGAAACCAAATTCGAGCGTCTTCCTTTAGCGTGAGCGAAAAGTAGCGGCACATCACTGAGTCTTCTAGCCCTTGTAGACTCAAATGGGTGCGGAAGTGATCCAACTGGTGAACCGGATCACTGCCCCCATCGTATAAGTCAAGGGACGGCATCTTGAACTTTGTCGACAATGGACGATTCAGGATCTCCGCAGTAAAAGGAGATCGGTCCAAGTCGATGGCGTGCTCCTCTTCTTGGAACACACGGTTCTAGATCTTGTCCACTCGTGGATCGGCGCGAGCGGCGTTTGCTGATCTTTTGGAGTTGAGGTACTCCCTCAACTCCGTCTTGTCCTTGGGGGTTTAGCGGCCCAGCCATCGCCCCGGTGGATCTGGCAGTCTGGAAGGCTCGCCCGAATCTGCGTTGTTGTCTTGCCCAAGAGTATCGGGGTTCCTTCTCTCGAACTTTCTCGCGGAGACGTGCTCCCGCAGCGTTCTTCGAGGCTGTTTTGGCCACGAAGGGGAGGACACCGGAGCCGGATTGTCTCCGACTTTCGTGCCTTTTTAGCTTCTTTTTCCTTCGCCTCCCCTTTTGGTGGCGAGTGTGAGGGGGACGGCCGGTGGGGTCGCTTATAGTCGCCGCTCGTTCGAGAGCAGAGTAATCGAGCAGACGGTTTGTTGCCTTTACATCTCCACCACCACGAAAAAAATGGTGGTGGGTCTCCGCCCGTAGCCCCGTTGACCATGGTACCAGCAGCGTGGTCCTGGTCGGGGTTTGCAGCATCTTTAGCGGGATCACCAGCTTGGGCTCTCGTATTCATCATTGCAGAATTAGAAGGTGAAGGAGAGTGTTTGTGCAGATTTGTGGTAGGATTTTGTAAGCATTTCCCACAAACGGCGCCAATGATACGTCTTTGGATCCGAATTTCAAACAGATTCGGTTGATCTTCTTAATGTGGTTCTGACTCCGTTCCCTGAGTTGGATCATGCACACCACTAAACAGAATAGGAGGTCAGCGTGTTGACGGAAAGTTATCCCACCGAAAATACTCCGACGCTCAAGTCAGTCAAATAGTTTTCGAAAGAAAGAAACTGAAATTGAGAGAGAGAGAGACAAAGAGAGTGTTTTTTCAGATGTAAGAGAGACGTGAGCCCTTCTTGAATCTGAAAGGTGGGAGGGCAGTAAACGGCCGTGAGGGCTCGCTTGTTTGCCTTAGGGTTGTTGGTATATGAGTTTGCGTAGCAGAGAGCTTGTACAGTTTCTAGGGTTTTGATGTCTGAGAGTGCAATTGAAAACGTTAATGGAAGCGTGCCTTGAATGGTGAATCAATGGTTTCTTTTATTGTGGAGAGGACGATCCTCCTTCTTTGGAAAGAGTGACTGGCTGGCTTGCCTTTGGGAGCAGGCACCAGTTGCCAAGCCATGCAAGATAGTTTCCTTCTGAGGCGGCCAATAGCTTTTCAAATCGGGCGCTTTCCTTCCGTGCATGTTACCGTTGGAGAGCCCAGGCTGGCAAGGATTTGGGTAAATCTAGCGCCTTCTTTATGTGAAGGGCGCCACTATTGTCAAAATCCCCTTTGGTGCCACTGGGAACAGTGGAAAATCCCTGAAAACCGTTGTTGGCCTTTTGATGATTTGTGAGCCTAAACGAACCTGGCCCGTTACTGTAGAAAAGCCTCCTTTGGGTCCAATGTGTAGCACGCGGACGGTCAATTTTGGGCCTTTCAGTGCGGGGCCTGCTGGGCCGCATAAAAACGTTGACCATCCTCTTGAGCCTTTTGTTGACTTTTTTGGGGATCACCATTTTCAGATACCCATCACATTTAATAATACTTTAAATAATAATATTATTATTTAATTTAAATATATATTTTTAAAATTTTTAATGGTAAATTTTTTCATGCAAAATATATATATCATATTATTAACTTTTACATCAACAATATTTTGTAATTTGTTTTTTATTTAGAAAAAAAAAAGGATATCATATTCTTTATTAGAATATTTTCTTTTTTGAAGTAGCGGTTTAACATTTTATGTAGACAAAATAAACTCAATTACAAGAAGATGAGACCGATTGTCTAATACAATAGAATTCAATTTACCAGATGTTAGTTACTATAAATCCTTTTCGTTCTCTTTTAACCGTCTTTCATAATAAAATTATCCCAACAGTTGAGCCAATTACAGATGCTAATTAAAATATAGCTAAAATGATTAAATATTTTTTAGTTATATTTTACGTTACTATTAACAAACTTATAAATACCCATTATACCATACAAAATCTTTTTGTTAAGATAATTATTACCATTTACCGATAATTTTGTACTTTATCAAGATAATTATAATTTTCTAATATATAATTTTGGCGATAGATGTAAATATAAATTTTTAAAAGAATTATTAAAATTATATATTTACTAATATTATATTTAATTATAATTTTTAGAATATATTTTAAAATATTAGAGAAATCATACTAGCTTATTTCTATATTTGAAAAACACTAACATGGGAATGGTTAACAGTACAAAATAAATAAATGGCCATGTCAATTACTACCTGCATATAATATATAACTTATATATACCACAGTCGGCATCAAAATCATCAAATCTAGCTACAAAGCAAGTAGTAGCAAATGTGGTTAGGGACATCCCAATAGACGAGATTTGTTCTTTTTGGTATGAACTCAACACGAAACACAGTCAATTAATAAAAATATAAAAATTATTGAACTTATTCATTACTTATAATTAGACTATATTTTTAACTTTGCAAGTATCAAATTAGATTTCAAGACTTTGGATTGATAAAAAATTAATCAACACATATTTTTATACTCAAATTAATCGCACAAGTATATCTTAACCCAACACCAAGTACATTGCAATCAAAGTCAACATTCAATAGTAGGGGTTGAGTAATTGATAAAAAAAGAAGTATAGTGATTTCTGTAAGAACTGGAAGCAGAATAGCGAAGAGGATGAAGGGAGGAAGAGGACGATGGAAATGGGAGAGAATCAATTACATAGGTTGAAAAACAGCGAAGTCAGCAAATGTCATTATTGCTTCTGCTTTTACATCACACACCTAAACATTACCCAATGAGGAAATATATATATTACAACAGGGCATGCCTAACCAGAATAAAAATCTAATAATATACCTAATATATAAAATCTCCTAACAAAAATATACAAAGAGATATTGCCTGCAATGAAGGTAATATCATCTATGAAATAAAATCTTAACTAAAATACAACCACCCTAAAATATAATTATCCCAATATAATATTTACAAAATAAAAGGAGTATGTATCTTGTAATACGTCCCTACAAGATAGAGCATATATATTGATAATGTCCATCTTATACAGATGAGCATTTAGACGATGTGAGGGGACAATCTTAGTGAGTATATCCGCAAACTGATTATGAGTAATGACGTAATGTGTACGAACGCTCCCTTCTTAAATTTTGTCACGGATAAGATGACAGTCCTGCTCAATATGCATAGCGTGTTCATGAAAAATAGGATTTACGACAATGTGAATAGCCGCTTAGTTATCACAATATAGATGTGCTGCCTCATGATGTGAAACCTATAAATCATTCAAAATATAACGTAGCCAAAATAATTCACAACAAGTTCTAGCCATTGATCTATACTCTGCCTCGGCTGAGGAGCGAGAGACCACTGATTATTTCTTGCATTTCCATAAAATAAGAGAATTTTTTTTAAAAAAATACAATAGCCGATAATGGATCTCCGTATGTCTGGACAAAAGGCCCAATCTGCATCACAAAAAGTTCTTAACTGTATGCGAGAGGTAGAGGAAAATAATATTCCTTGTCCTGGATTCAATTTCAGATATCGTAAAATTTGATATGTAGCATTCATATGACTAGAAGTAGGCTGATTAATGAATTGGTTTAAAATTTACACTGCATAAGATATGTCCGATCTTGTGACTGTTAGATTAAGAAGACGGCTGATGAGTCTTCTATACACACTTGGGTCTTGTAATACTACCCTGGTTTGCTTACTCAGTCTCAAGTTTTGATCCATTAAAAGTTTAAGAGGTTTAATACCAATGGTACCAGAATCAGCCAAAATATCAAGAGTGTATTTTCTTTGACAAGTATGTATACCTTTTGCTAATCATGCTACTTCAATGTCAAGAAAATGTCATAGAATACCAAGATCCTTAATCTTGAAAGCCTAATTTGGAAGAGATTTGATAGAGGCAATAGAATCCAAACAATTACTTGCAACAATGACATCATTAACATATACAATGAGAACCATAAAAGATTTGTCATCTTGCTTAGTGAATAAGCTGTAATCAGCTTTGGATTGGATAAAATCAAAGGCAACAAGAGAGTTAGATAGTTTTGAATACCATTGTCCAGAAGCTTGTTTGAGATCATATATACTTTTTAACAACTTGTATACCTGATAGGGTTTTCCTTTGGTATAATCGGGAGGTTATTGCATATAAATTTCTTTATTTAAAGTTTCATGAAAAAAGGCATTATTAACATCAAAATGGTACATATGCCATTCATTAATGGCAGCTACAGCTAAGAGACATCGCACGGTTGTAAGTTTAGCAACGGGAGAAAAGGTTTCGTAGTAATCTACCCCTTCTTGTTGTATGTATTCTTTAGCCACTAATCGACACTTATATCTTTCAATACTCTCATCACTATTAAGTTTCAGTTTAAATACATATCGACATCCGATAGCTTTTTTTCCTAAAAGAAAATTGGTAATAATCCAAGTTTTATTAAGTTCTAAAACATTTAGCTCATCATTTATGGCTTTTGCGCCAATTGGGATTGCAAATAGTTTGAGCGTAAGTTTGTGGTTCTACTTGAAATGAGATGGCAGATGAGAAAGCACTATAATCGGGAGATAATTTTTGACATGATATGCAATTTCCAAGAGGATAAGGTTTACCTAGAGTGATTTAAACTTTTGAGTGGATGGGTGTAGTTAGAGACACTTGATGACAATGAAAATCCTTCAAATATTGAAAAATTTTTCTAACTCTAGTGGTCCTGTGAATAGGAGTGTTATCTCTCGTTGGAGATTAAATATTTATGGTAGGATTAGTGGATACACTAGGCTGTGAATTATTGCTCAAAGGATCATGATTATCTTGCAGCCGACCGTGGACTAAAGGTAAAACAGATTGTTCTTCACTGTGATGAAGTTCAGCGGTTTGTTGGTCCCCATCTAGTGCAGGAATAGTGACAGGATTAGAAATAAATTTATGTATATAAGTGAATGACTGAGTTAAAGGGTCAGTATCTGTCATAGCAGGAGGGAAGGCGTCAAATTGAGCATTAGGAGCAGTTTTGGTATTATTTTCCGGAAAAGGAAAAACATTCTCATAAAAAATGACATTCCTGGAATAAAATGTCACATAGCTATGCAAATCAAATAATTTAAAACTTTTAATGCCAAATGGATAGCCTGAAAAAACACAAGTCCTACTTTTGGGATCAAATTTCTTCCTCCCATGAGAGAGGGTGGAAGTAAAACATAAGCAACCAAATATTCATAAATTGTCATAACCTAGTTTGACTGCGAATAGAATTTCATATGGAGTCTTATTTTTCAGCACTAGAATGGGAATCCTATTTATAGTATATGCAGTAGTAAGAATACAATTACTCCAAAATTTTGAAGGAAGTCCTGATTGAAATCTAATAGTTCAGGCTACGTTTAACAAATGTTGGTGTTTTCATTCAACAATACCATTTTATTGTGATTTTTACATAACTCCATTGATAGATAATACCTCTCTTATTGTAAAAATCTCTCAGATAAAATTCAAATTCATTGTCACTTTCAATAATTTTAATTTTAACATTAAATTGTGCGGCAACTAGATTGTAAAAGGCTTCCAAGCAAAATTTTGTGTCTGATTTTTATTTCAGAAGATAAATGTAGATACTTTTTGAAAAATCATCAACGATAGTTAAAAAATATTTATATCCATCATAAGATATTTTAAAAAAAGGTCCTCATAGATCACAATGCACCACATCAAATAAGGTGTGTGACTTATGGGTGTTGAAAAAAAAAGGAAGTCGACGTTGTTTAACCATGTAACAAATAAAACAGGCACTATCATTAACAGAATGCAATACTCCTTTTACAAGAGAATCATTTATCAATTTTATTCTAGAATGAAAAATATGACCTAATCGGCAGTGCTAGAGATCAACTAGCAAAGAAACAAAGTGGGCAAAGGGCTTCACAGTATTATTGGAGAATTTGGAGAGGAGAACAGCCAAAGTGTTGGGATGAACTTCACTATTTATCAGATGATATAAACCATTTTCTCTTCACCCATCTCAATCGTTGTCTAGTAAGTAAGGTCCTGAATCAGACAAATATCAGAGAAAAAAAACAAATAACAGCTGAGAGTATCAGTAGGTTGTTTCACATAAATCAAATTGAATGTGAAAGAAAGAACACATAAAATGTTTTGTAACATGATCTTGTTGGTCAGTTTAATATCCCTAATATGAGAAACGAGAGCTTTACTTCCATCAGAAAATTTAACACAACAAGAAATTTGTATCTTTTTACGAAGATATAAGGATGGGTCGCAAATTATATGATCTGTGGTCCCGGTGTCAAGAATCCAGACTACTTTCTCTTGAGCAGAAATCAATACCAGACATGTTAGCTGCTTTTAATTGCTCACAAATCGAGTCAAAACGAGATGAGGTCTATTTCTTTATTTGCGAAGGAGCAGTAGGGTCTTTGGATTGAATCAGATTCATGAGTTGCTTGAACTAAACTTTAGTTAATGCAACTTTGTCATCATCATTAGCCTATTGGTCGAAAATGGTGGTGAAGTTTGAATTATTAGCAAAAGGTGCTGCAATTCCAAACTTACCAATACAACTTGTGATTAGAAGAAAAATTATAAAGTTGATAATATTTATCAATAATATGGCCAGGTTTGTTACAATAAGAACAAATAGGCATTTCAACATTCTCAACTTTAAAACATTGATTTAAAGTGTGTCCTATGATATCGGTAGTAAACACTAAAAAGTTTATCTTTCTTTGGCATATGGGCATTTTCACAGCATTTTTAGAGTTGCTAATAACTCGTTTAGTAGCTAAAACCATCATTTTTGAATGGTGCCCAATAGACAACATCTGATGTTTTCGTTCTTGTTACTGGATAATAGAGAAGACCTTGTTAACGGATGAAAGGGGATCCATTAATATAATTTGATCTCAAATATTAGTATACGAATCATTTCAAACTTATTAAAAATTGTATAACACAATCCCTCTGATAACCCTCGATGAGCACTTTTAGTTTACTACAATCACAATTTGGGAGAGGGCCATATATGAGGAGTTCATCCCAGATTGTTTCAACTTATCGTAATACAAACTTATCGAATCTTGCTCTTGCAAGAGATCTGCCAATGATTCCTTCAGTTGAAAAATGTATGGCCTATTTTGTTAAGTAAAACAGTCACGCAATTCTTTCCAGATCTCGAAAGCATCATCAATAAAAACAACACTCGATTTGATGGACGGGCTAATGGAGTTCTGAATCCAGGGGACTACCATATCATTGCATCATCCCCAAGCTTTAAAAAGGAGATCACTGGAGTCGATAGGTTTAGGAACAGTACCCTTAAGGAACTGAAGTTTATTTTTAGCCCTCAAGACTCGACGTATGGTTCTGAACCAAGTAAAATAGTTATCGACCGTGAGCAAATTGGCGACCAAGGTAACGGCCAGATTGTCGCCGACCTCCAATCAAAAAGGGTTTGTAGGATCAGAAAGATTTTAAAATCATGAGAGATTTTGTCTGAAATTGGAATGTGGGTTGTCCGTATTTGACAAATTTTCTGAAGTATTGTAATATGGCTCCAACTTTCGCTCTGATACCATATAAGAACTAGAAGCAGAATGGCGAAGAGGAAGAAGGGAGGAAGAGGATGATGGAAATGAGAGAGAATTGATTACACAGGTTGAAAAATAGCGAAGCTAGCAAATGTCATTATTGCTTCTGCTTTTACATCACACACCTAAACATTACCCGAGGAGGAAATATATATATTACAACAGGGCATGCCTAACCAGAATAAAAATCTAATAATATACCTAATATATAAAATCTCCTAACAAAAATATACAAAGGGATATTACCTGCAAGGAAGGTAACATTATTTATGATATAAAATCTTAACTAAAATACAATCACCCTAAAATATAATTATTCCAATATAATATTTACAAAATAAAAAGATTATATATTTTGTAATAATTTCAAAGATAATAAAAATATATATTATTTTTAATTATCGGTTAGACGTAAAAGATTGTATTAAAATTTTGACAATTTTAAGTCCCAATCAAAAAGGACAACTTCAAAGTAATAGTAGTAAAAATATTAGTAAAGTTTAAAAAAAATGAGTTATTAGTAAATATATATATTTTTTTTAATTTATAATATTAAAAATATTCGATATAATAAATAAAATATATCATATTTTTTTATAATACTTTACATAATCTTTTTTTTACATATTTTATTTTTCATTATAGCTATATCTAGATCAATATCTTATCAAAGGAATGCCCAATAGGAAGGCCAGGCGTTTCTCAGTTTTTGATAGGCCAAAATATTTTTATTTCGTGTCATCTTAGCACTGCTCGTTTACATGCCAATGACCTAACAAACGACCCATTTAATAATTTTGAAAAATAAGTAATAAAAAATGAATAATTATTTTAAATTATTTAACATAATTTATTTTTTATTTTTTATTTTAATTATTAGGTAGATATATGTGACTAAAAAGTTAAAAAAAAATCTTAAAAGTTTTCAGCAATGATTGTGTTGTATAGAAAAAGTGAGAGATTAGCTTGTCCTATAAATAAAATTAAGTCATATCCATGCTTGCAAATGCAGACCAATATCACTCACTTCTTTAACTGCACCCATGTCTAACTTGTACTATCCAAGGTGACAGTTCGATCTCCTCCGTTAAATCAATATCATCACAGAAGATAGTTCGATCTCCTCCGTTAAATCTATATCATTAAAGAAGATAGTTCTCCTAGTGAAAGCAACGTTAAAAGCTCCTCGACAGCAAACCTTACTGGTCTATTTAGTAGAATAAAACAATAATTTTATTGTTATTTTTATTTTTAATAAAATTACTATTTTATTATTTAGCTACTTAAATAGTATAAATAATAATTTAGAAAAACTCATTATTCCTTTAAAATAAGGGACAAAAAAATAGTTCTTCCTAATATTTTTACTCTTGGTTATTAAAAAATAATTATTTTAAAATATTTTTTCTATGTATTCATATCTAAAACTAAACCGATTAAAATCAAATTCGGGTTAAAAATAGACCCAATTTAGATGAAAGTTTGAGACCACCTAGTCAAATCGAGTCAAACACAATTATAATCTAAATCGGATCGATTTAGGTATGAAATGCAAGTTTTAAATTATAATTTTGATCATAATTAATTAAATTTAAAAAATAATGATTTTGAGGTAAAATAAAAAATTAGGTTAAAGTGAATATCTGGATTAAGTTACATTGGGTTAAGTGATACCTAATTAGTGCCTGACATTCGCAACTGCGTATTCTCAACAAAAGGGTTACGCCTAAGTGATACTTAACCGGTGCTAAAGCATATTTTTAGCAGATTGATCACACTTAATGTGCACCTAATGGATATTCATACACACTTTTAGTAAAATTGTCAATACTTAATGTGTGCTTGAGGGACACTTGTGTAACATAATGTTCTATCTCAGTCCTGATGCACGCCTAATGGGCGTATATGCGTCAATCTTCTGTATAAATCTCATCCGATTGATTTTTAGTAATTTTTTATCAGATTTTTGAGATATGAGAAAAAATGAGAAGAGAATAAGAGAGAGAAGGGGAGAGAAAAAGCTAGAAGAGGATATTTGAAATGATTTCATTGAAAATTTTGATAAAATTTGAAAGCAAGTAAGGTGTATCTCAAACCTTTTTTGCTTTATTACTAATGTTTTTATTTTCTTGAATAGTTATTATTTCAAATGGTCATACACATCATATTTTCTTAGCTAAATTATTTATATCGTATATATATGAACTCTCATTTTCATTCTTTATAATTTTATGAAGTTTATAACCTTAGTTCATATATATTGTGTTGTCAAGATAAATTATTCTAAATACTCATACATACTATATTTTCGTATCTAAATTATCTATACTACACATGCACAAACTCTCATTTTCATTCTTTGCAAATTCATAAAATTCATACCCTGAATTCGTATATATTGTGTTGTCAATATAATTTCTACATTTATACTCAGGCATGTTCTGAAAATATTGATTTAATACTCTTATATATTTTAATTTTTGTAGATTATATTCTGGCATATTCTAAATTTTTAAATATATATTTTGCATGTCTTGAAATTACTATTAATTGCCCCTATATGCTTAACAATTGAAATGAAATATTGAAACTATAAAATTTTATTAGTTTTTCTACAAATTTTTACTATAAATAATCCACATATTTAAAAATTTTATAATAAAACTTTATATGTTTTAAAATTTATATATTCAAATTCATGTAGAAATTTTGATATACTACATAACAAGTATTTAAAAAAATATGAAAAAAAACTCTATAATTTATGAAATGATTAAGAATATTTTCTTCAAAATTAGAAAATATAAAATATTATTTATATTTGTGTATAGTTTTTCTATTTGTTTATACACAGACCATTGTAAAAATTAAATGTGATATATAATGACATGGGTTATATATATGATGGTCTAATTACAGATCTTTAATAATAGCGTAAAGCTTTTAATTATGTAAAAATATATATAACTTAAGTTTTTATTATTCACTCCTTTGTCAATGATGGCCTACTGATCATTTATTTATAAGAATTAGTATGATTTGAATGGACTTTTATAATGCTTTATTTAGAATAAGAATTAAAATATAAAATAAAATTTATACATGAATGTTAAAAAAACTTATAGCCTTGCGTCCAAATTTTTTTATCATCCTTCCTTCCATTTTATTTTGATGTAAACTAAATATTTAATTATAAAAAATTAATATATCTTAGTGAACAATTGACTCAATATTATTTTTATTTTTTACTAATCTCTTTTAGATTAGCGGGTTCAAACACACTTGCAAATAAAAGAGGATTGCAAGAAGGCTATTAAAGAAATAGAATTAGGAATTGGTAAAATTTTGGATGTTGTATTTTATCTCAGGACAATAACTTTAGGATGAGTAAATTTTTAATTTGTTTAATGGTGTTTATATTATATAAAAGTTTCAATATTCTTGTCAGCAATGTAGCTGGATTTCAGTTACCTTTTTAGTAATTTAATTGACTTATAAATTTTTAGTACTCTAATATCAATAAGATATTTATCATTACGAATGTTTCAAAATCTGATTATTGTTAGAAGTTGTAGCCACTTAATAGTGTGACATTTCAGCTCATGTAAGTTTAGATCACTTGATGACATATGATTGCAGGGTCACATCCAGTGTCAGAATTTCAGATTTTAGGATTTTGTTGGCCTTATTTTAGATATTGATATTTAAAATGAATCAAGATAATAATTGGATTAATTAATTTAAAATGGATTAATTCTATTATGAGTTTGGGGACAATGATGCGACATCAAGTTAAGATATATATATTTTTTATTTTTAAGTATTTTTTAAATTATTAGATATATAAAAAAATTAAAATATAAAATATTTTAAAAATTATAATATGTAGATTAAAATAATATTAAAAAAATATATTAAAATAAAAAATCTTTATATAAAAATTATTCATTATATAAAAATATTATCTATTGAAATATTTTTTTAAACTTGTTATTTATTTAAAATAAAAAATATTTGTACAAAAATTTATAATCTGGGTGGCATCATTCTAAATTGATTACTTTCATTCATGATTGCATCATATTCAAAAAAATAATTGGTTATAATTTTTTTACTGTGTCCGTCTATAATACCAATATTTTTTGACTAAATCCTATAAAATTTTATATTGATAAGACTGAGCCAATTAAGTGATTTGATTTTTATTAAATCTCCCCATACCTTCTGACATATATTAGAATGCTAATTTTTTAGGTAAAGATAAAAGATTAATTTTTACCAATCTTTTAATTATTCTTCTTGGTATTTCTATATATCAAACAATTGAAAGTTAACTATAATTTAATTTTATCCATTTTAAATAACTAACTAAATAAGATAATATTAATTTTAAACTCTACTTTTACATCATTATATTTTCTAAAAATATTCATTCTATTAACATTTTATTTTATTTTAATAATCAAACATATCATACAAGTTATAATCCACCGGGTTTGCATTCTCCATTGCCAATAGACACAATTGATAAGCTCACATGAATCTTAGAAGTGAGATTTGTTAAAACCCTCCCATTAATTTTATTCTTTTATTATTATACTGGTTTAGATTAAATGATAAAATAAAAAGTAGAAATTGAAACAAAATATTAGGTTATAATACAAATTTTCACACTTTATTTTTTTCTCTGTTAACATAGATCCTTAAAACAATAATAGAGTTCAATTATAAAAGAACCATAATAAAAAGTAGAAATTGAAACAAAACAGTTGATTTTGTGTTTTGAGGAGATGAGATAATTGAAATTGTCATATTTTTCTTTATTTTCCCTGGATTTAATGAATATATCTGATGGGTATACTATAACTGGGCTGGCTCACGGTCAAGGAAGACCCAAATAGCCTGTTGAACGATTAACTCAAATAATGGCTCAACAGAAGGCGAAAACCCAAATCCTAAAAGGCCCAAAACGGTCAACGCCAGCGTTGACCGTCGAAGGCGGCCAACTCACGTACAGACGATCAACTTACAGCCGCGTGGACTCCACTGACATGTACAAGATTCCTGACCGGATAATGGTCCACAAGTTGGCCCTCGACCCAGATCGAAAACCTATCAGGCAGAAGCGGAGGAACCACTCCGTGAAAAAATTGATCGCCATCCGAGAAGAAGTAAAGAAACCGTTGGAGGCCGGATTCATCAAGAAAGTTCAGTACACTGATTGGCTCTCTAACGTCGTCTTGGTAAAGAAAAGTAACGGAAAGCGGAGAATGTGCGTTGATTTTACCAACGTTAACAAAGCTTGCCCAAAAGAAAGCTTTCCTTTATCCAGAATTGACCTGTTGGTGGACTCGACATTCGGACTGAGCTCTTAAACTTCATGGACGCCAACTCAGGCTACAACTAGATCTGGATGAGTCCGGAGGACGAGAAACACATCTCTTTTATAACAGACTAGGGGAATTATTACTATAAAGTAATGCCCTTTGGGTTGAAGAACGCAGGAGCCACCTACCAGCGGCTGGTGAACAAAATGTTCGAAAAACAAATTGGTCGTAACATGGAAGTCTATGTCGACGACATGCTCGTCAAAGAGCGAGTTATGGGCGACCACATCAACGATCTGGCAGAGTCCTTCGCAGTGCTCCGTGAGTACCAAATGAAGCTGAATTCGACCAAGTGTGTCTTCGGGGTAGCCTCCGAAAAATTCCTGAGTTTCATCGTCTCCCAACAAGAGATCGAAGCAAAGCCGGAGAAGATTAAGGCCCTCGCGGGCATGACTCCCCCACGAAGCGTAAAAGAGGTCCAGCGACTAATTGGGCGATTGGCGGCCTTGTCCCGCTTCCTAACGAAGTCCGGAGACAAGTATCAGTCGTTCTTTAAGGCGCTGAGGGGAACGAAATCAAACGGCTTCCAATGGACGCTAGACTGCTAAACGGCCTTCGATGAGCTGAAGCGGTACCTGGCCAGCCCGCCTTTATTAACATCGCCCAAGGTCAGCGAGGAGCAGTACCTCTACTTGGCAGTGTCAAGGGATATCCTCAGCTCCGTCCTCGTGAGCCAGGGCACTGATACCCAACGGCCGATCTACTACGTGAACAAAACGTTGACCGACCCAAAGATACATTATTCGCTTACAGAAAAACTGGCCTTAACTCCGATATTTTTTGCGCGAAAACGGAGGCCCTACTTTTAGGCGCATCTCATCGTAGTCCTCACCGACCAACCTCTAAAGAGCATACTCCAGAAACCCGACGTTTCTAGGCGGTTGGTAAAGTGAGATATCGAGTTGAGTGAGTTTGACATTGAATTCAAACCCAAGCCTGCCATAAAAGCGCAGGCTATGGCAAACTTCATTGTGGAAACCACAACCCCGATCCTCGAAGAACAGCCCACAGGGAGCGAGGAGCAGCGCCTGGGCGCTCCAGAGTGGATGCTCCACGTAGACAGGTCATCCACCGACATAGGCAGCAGGGCAGGAGTGGTCCTCGCGACCCCTGATGGGTTTGAGATGAAATACTCCCTTAAACTTGACTTTCCGGCAACCAATAATATCACCGAATACGAAGCCCTGTTAGCTAGTTTAATATTAGCGAAAGAATGCTCAGCCAAAAAACTGGCTGTCTTTAGCGACTCCGAACTGGTCGTCAACCAAGTCAACAGAAACTTCGAAGCGAATAACCCGCACATGGCCAAATACTTGGCTAGAGCAAAGGAGGTGGTTCTCAACCGGGCCAGATCACCCGGTCCCGCTGGTCTATCACCTTGATGATGATAGCAACCACCTTGACTTTCTGCACAAAAGACAAGCGAAAAACAAGTTAGAAATCCTGAAATGAGAAAGTATGCAGAAGGTATCGCGAAGAATTATACCTCCCAAGCTCTCCTCGTGGGCCACTCAGGCCTGGCCTCCAAACCTGGCTTAGGCGGCGGGGTCCGGAAGCGACACCCTCTCGAGCGGAGTTGGCAGCAGCCTACTCTAAAATCTCGTCCAAGAGCCCCTCATCAATGTCATCCACGGCAACAGCAAGCTTCCTGGCTACGGCCCCGGCAGCAGCTGTCGAAGGGTCGAGATCAACCACTGGCTCCTCAGCAGGCGTCTGCATAACTGGGGAGCCAATAGATGGCTCCTGTGCCTCCGCCGGTGGCTCGCAGGATGGTTCTAAAATGGTCTCCGTTTGCGCCGCTTGAGGAACCGCCTGCGGCGCTGGCTGTGCCAAGATAACACCTCCCCTGGCCTCCGGCAAGTCTTCAAAAGATTTCTCTATTCCCGTGGTACTACCGGGCATGCTGCAAATCCCGGTGGCAATGTAATCAGGCCCCGAAGACGACGAGAAATGCATCTCCAACACCATCCTTTGGGCCGCGGACCGATAAAGTCATCATCTATGGGGCGGGAGCGGATAAGTAGGCCCCTGACTCCTCCGGCCGCGCCATCATCTCCTGCGGCCTGAGCTTTTGAACCGGAAAAGGTGGTCCCCAATTCACCTTCTTGGCCTCTACCCTAGAGACCAAGAAATCTCGTTTGAAATCCAAAATGTGGTCTTTGACCAATTTGATCAACCACTCTAATGACGTCGTCTCCACCACAAACGATGTTCCAGTGTACACATCCGGCACCTGACCTCAATCCTTCGCAATGGGCCAAGTCTCTGCCCTACTTACAAAAAAGAACTGGTTCTTCCAGTTCTTGAGTGAATCATAAACGGCCGTATTTATCTTAAGGTCAGGACGGGGGACAAGGAAAATCCATTCACCTCCCTGATTTATTTTGAAAAATCCCTTCACCATGGATATCGTCAACCTCTTAGAATGTTTGCAAAGAAAAATATAGAAGATGCAAATGTACCATACGACGTTAGCATAAAACTGGGCAACAAGGACTCGTAGGGCTTGAAGGATCGACTGCAAGTCATCCGGCAGAGGAAGACAAAGACCGCTCCTCAAGTGGGCTTCGTATATCGTCACGTGCCTTGCTGGTGGAGAAAAGGCCCTGTCGTCCTTGCCCGGGCCCCTCCATGCAATATCCTTGGGAATATTAAACTCGACACACAACGCCTTCACATCATCCTCTCAAAGAACAGAAGAGATGTCGACGACGGAGGTTGAGGTTATGGCTAACAGAGAAGCTAGGGTTTCTTTGGGAAACAGAGAAGGTTGAAGACGAAGAAGGCAAAATAAAGAAGCGTGAGAGAATATTCAAAACAACGAGGGAAACTTAAACTGCAAGGTGTGAAATGCCTTAAACCACCTCAAAAAGGACGCCATCATTCCTACCATGTGTCGCCTCCCGAATTGGCCCCTTGAAAATCAAATCCTCTGACGCATTAATGGCCTGACAAGCTGGCTAATGGCCACGCATCAATCAGGGCTCACAGAAAGTTCTCAGAATTCTGGCCAAAGACGGTCAACAGATCCGGTCAATTCTCTTCTCCGGATCTAACCAAAGACAGTCAACAGCTCCGGTCAACTTTCTTCTCCGAATCTGACCAAAGACGGTTAACAGATCCGGTCAACTTTCTTCTTCGGATCTAACCAAAGACAGTCAATGAATCCGATCAATCTTCTTCTCCGGAACTGACCAAAGACGGTCAACAGATCCGGTCAACTTTTCTATCCGCCTTTCATAAAGTCCTCCGGGATCCTCAAACAATGAAGGGCAGTGAGCGGCATCCCATCATGAATATGCCGGAGGTCTGAATTTTGGCCACGGCATGGGGGCTAGTGATGGGTATACTATAGCTGGGCTGGCCCACTGTCAAAGAAAGCCCAAATAACCTGTTGAACGGTCAACTCAAATAATGGCCCAACAGGAGGCGATGGCCCAAATCCTTAAATGCCCAAAACGGTCAATGCTAGCGTTGACTGTCGAAAGTGGTCAACTCGCGTACAGACGATCAACCCGAGTGTTGATCGGAAGTACTGTAACACCAAGCCCAAAAAGGCGATAAACCTGTTACGGGCCAGCCCCAATTTGACAGGCGAACTCGTGCACGAAAAGTAACGATCCTTTCATGATTACACGCTTTCCTAAAAACTGATCTTCTCCAAAAATGCGGCAATGAACTCAGCGCCAACGTTGGAGTGAAAACGATCACAAGAGTATAAAAGAGATGAGATGATTTGAATATCCGTTGCACTGTTCAGAAGGAAAAGGATCCATCAAATCACGCCTATCAAGCCCACCAACTCAGAGAAGGCTGCCATTGCCGTTCCAGAAGAATGTGCCACCTTGCCCAGAGAATGTGGCTCTCCTACTATCCATATAAGCTTGGAGTCTTCATTCTAGAAGACAAATTCTGAGACACGCTCACACAAAAGCTCTCGAATACGCCTTCTAACTTGCCTTCAAGAGAACATTCAGAACACACTTTCTGGAACAACAAAAAGACTTCCTACAGTGTAACACACGAACGCTTACAGTGCTTGGGCAAAGACTCTCCTCTTTCCCTCTGCGTAAGTGTTCACCTTCCATCCCACCAAAGGGCTCCAGATTGCAGGAGTCCTTTTAGGCTTTCTGAGAATTGTTTCCCAAAACTTCCACGCTACGGGACGCCGCTTTCACTCGCTCTCTGTGAGCAGCAAGCGGGAACTCACATTCTCATCGGGTCAACACTCCCGACAAACTTATTCCCTTTACTCTCTTTTACTTACCAGTTTACCTTCCTCGATTGGAAGGCTTTTTACTAATTTGAGCGTCGGGGTATTTTCGATGGGATAACCTCCCGCCGACACACTGACCTATCGTTCACTTTAGTGATGTGTAGGATTCATACTCGGTGAACGAAATCGGGTCAAACCATCCAAACGAATCTGAATCTGTTCGAAATCGTATCCAGGTACCCATCAATATCAGTTTTAATTATATATTGAAATTACTTGCATTTATAGTGGCATGTTTGATTTAAAAAAAAATACCTGAAAAAAATATAGTTGATTGTATTTTCTTGTATTTCGGTTGTAATAAAAGTTTAGGGGAAAAAATAGAATGAAAAATATAAGTACCTTGTCACATTAAGGATTTTCGATATTTCTTTCTCCATTTTCAGTTAAAAATCAAATAAAAAATATTTTTATCAGAAATTTATTTTTTAGAATTTTTAAAAAATTCAAACATATAAAAGAATTATTTTTTTAATTTTTAATTTTTAATTTTTCTTACTTTTTTATACAATCAAACATGGCTAACTCTTAATATCTCCACATCGAATGTATATATCATTATGATTTATTACAAATATAGTATAACATAACATTATTATTGTCCTTTCTATTAACTTTGATTGGCTGAAAGGGGAAATGAAAAACCCTAAAGAGTAGATGGTAAAAAAAACTCCTCATCCAAATGTATTGAATTTTTAATAAGTATGCTTATCATATTTTCAAAGATTATTATTAATGAGAGTATATTTTTATTTTAAATCAAATATATGATAAATAACTTTTATTTAGACTTAATTAAAATCGAGTTGAACCAGAATATGGATCAAATCTAGATTAAAAAAATATTTTAAATTAAAATATGTTGAATATTGCCTTACATAAAAAATTACCTTAAATATATAATATTTTTTTTAAGTATTTAAATTAAAATATTGCCTAAATTTTTCAAATGAATGATCATTATATAAAAATCTTTTAAATTATATAAATATATAATCTATCAAGATATTTTTTTTAATTTAATATTTATTTAACATAAACTTATTTTTAATTGTGTTAACTCGTTTATTTTTACCTCTGATTATACCTAAATTTTAAAACATTATTCAATGCTAAATGTTAAACGAGTTATGGGAATTCAAGTTATAAATAATAGCCTCTAATAACCTCTGGAATATTATTTTTTTAAAATTGAAATAAATATGGAGAATTTCTTATAAATTTTTGAAGAAAAGAAATTCAGAATTGATATGCACGGAAAAATTGAATAATCGTATCAACATGATGCCATTGATTTTTGAACTGGGCTAGTTGAGATTATAATAATTTTTCAACAGTTGATGTTTATAGCTGTGATTTTTTTAGATGCATATCATATAATACTTTGGCATAAATTTATTTTGTGTTTGATATGCATTTCATTTTTATTGAAAATTTTAGGGGAAATTTAAGCAAGTGGGCTGGCGTTTGATTGGCACTTGTCCCAAGTTTTATATCTTTTAAGTTTACATTTAGAAAGTACCTCTGAGATGCTCATATGTGTTTTAAATGGAATAAGTAACATCTAATACTACACTCATATGAGGTTGATGCAGAATACTAGTGCCTTATCTGTGCTTGAAATGTAAGGCCCTATTTGTTTTTAGTGACACTTACCATGTTTGGTTGGAGGGAATAGAAATAATATTTATTTATTGGTTGAGCAAGTTGGGAATGTATTAGAAATTAATTGATTACAAAAATTAATTTTGTATTGTATTTTTATTCCTTGTTAGGGAGGAAAAGAAATCAATAATTTTATTAAGCAAATTTGTCTATTATTATTATTATTATTATTATTATTATTATTATTATTATTATTATTATTATTATTATTATTATTATTATTATTATTATTATTTATTATTATTATTATTATTATTTTATTATTATTATTATTATTTTTATTATTGTTATTTTTATTTTTTAAGGTAATATTATTATTATTATTAGTATTATTGTTATTATTTTATTATTATTATTATTATTTTATTTTTATTACTTTTATTATTATTTATTATTATTATTAATTATTTATTATTATTATTATTCTTTTATTATTATTATGAAGCGTCGTTTTGATGATGCAATTAATACAATAAACCAAACGTAGTGTCTTATAATTTGCAAATATAGGAATAATAATTTCCAACTTTATTCCCATCTATACATTAAAGGAATAACTATTTTTCACCTTATGGCACTTAATGCACGTTTATTTAATAGTTGTGTGCCTATTTGAGTATATAAGGGTATCTAATTTGACTTTTGTCATTTTGTATAGGAAGAGTGAGAGAAGTGAGAAGAAGAATAACAATAAAAAAAAAAATAAAGATTTTGAAACTGACAATAAGTATTTTTAAATTCGTTCTTTTATTAATTTTAGAATTATTTGATTTTGACTTACATTTCTTTTTTAATGTACATATATATCACTCTTTGCACCTCAATTTGAATATAATGCATGAATATATTTTTCGTTGAATATTTTAAAATTTTATTTGATTTTACTAAAGATTTGAAGGTTTTCTTTATTTTTCGTAAAACAAGTAAATATTTTGAGATATTATATTCACATATGAAAATATTTATAAAAAATTATGAAACTTGTGCATTTTCCTTTCATGTCCATAGTCTTCGCATATGCTCAAATAGTACTCAATTTTTGTTTAATATGAATTTATACTTTTCCCCATTGTGTAAAATTTTATATTTATACTCTTTTAACAAAGTAAAAATATTATAGATATTTGTTATATAGTCCACCGTTTGTATTTTTATTGAGAATCATTATAAAAAATTGATAGTAATATTCAAATGTTCTAATAAATTTGTCACACTTAAAAATTATACTTATCATTCATATATGATAAAAAAGTAATATTTAATTCTGTTTATAAGAAATAATTAAAAGACAGTCAACCTACAAGTTTAAATAGTATTATTTTGACATAATGTTATTCAAAAGTACGTGCAATCATTTTTCAAAGTTAATCTTTTGATTCATAGTTTTTAATTTTAGCATGATTTGAATTTTTAAAATTTTATCTACAATGTATTTATTATTTTAAAATATTTAGCTTTTGAAATTTTTACAGGTTTTAGACATGATATTTAAATTTATTAAATTTTGGATATTTGAGCCTCTAAGAATCCTATAATTTAGACTTTTGAATAATTTCGTACAGTTTGGATATTTGTATGTATTTTATGAATTTTACATATGAAATCATAAATTAAGACTATATATTTAAAAATTTGGACAAATTGGATTTTTAACATAATGTTTATAGTTTTTCAATCATTCTATCAAATATATACACATCTTTTGTATATCATATATATACTTCCAAAATATTAGATTTATAATTTGTCGTGTTTTCTAACATTTTAGACTAAAGGGTCGTTGGATTACTTGCAGAATTTGGATGGAGAAAATTTAAAGACTTTATTCATTGATTGTCTTTGGATATGTATTTGGATTTATATAGAGGCTTATGCTTAGATTTTGCTTAGTTTGTTTATTTATTTATTATTTGTAATATTTTTAGAGATATTGTTATAAGACAAAAATTTGTACAAGTTTTAGATTGATATCATTTGAATGCCAATTAGATCAACTTTCTTACATATAAATTTAATTTGAGTAGGTTGTTATGTTGATTTAATTGGAGACCAAACAAAGTTTATTCATCCTGATCCTATATCTACTATCAAACAGTATGGATATTATATTGTTTAGATTTTAGTTTGTTAGATTTGACCCGATATTTGAATATTTTTGGGGTTTATTAATTTTGTGAAAATATTTTATTGGATTTATTTATTATATATTTAATTATCTAATCGTGTTAGCATCGTAATAACGATAATATCAGAGAGTCATAAGAAATATGCCTTTGAGGCACTAAATATTTAAATTGTTGCATGATAAGTACTAAAAAATGTCAAGAGGAAAGGAGCTGGTTCTAGCAGAAAAAATGATTATCTAACAATGATAATCTAGATCATTGATATTATGGATTGAATGATTCAATGTCAAGATGTAGAGTTAGTAGGAAGGTGAGAGGCTGAAAACTAGGGGCAAGAAATGACGCCCTTGACTGTTTTATAAATAAAAGTGTTCTAATGTTTTTTTTAGGAAAGTTAGACCCTATAAAGGTAAAAATTGGGATCGATAAAGTGGAGGAAGTGTTTAAGATTATAAATTATTTTAATGAGGAGAAGTTAAAGTTGTAATTGACAAGCTAGACAAAGACACTGATCAATAGTGGGCAATGCAATGAAAAATCTCGGGTATGGAGAATGAGGAGATTCACTAGAATGTCTTTTTATGAGCCTTTATGGATGAATATTTTCTAGCAAGTGTCTACAAGTTAAAAGTGGATGAATTCAATCATTTGACACAAGGGGATGAAACAGTGGTGGAATATGATACTAAATTCAATGAATTATCCCATTTCGCCCCGCACATTATAGTTGATGAGGCCATGAGGTTCAGAAAGCTTTTATAAGGACTTTAAAACTCAATCGGGAAGCAATTCATAACATTTCAACAGAAGAATTATAGTAAGGTGATTGACTGAACTTTCCTTATTGAGTAAGAGGAGAGGACGAAATTATTTAAGAAGAGATTGGTGAGTAAAGGTCAAAGGTTGGGATTGTAATGATCTCATTCAAAGTCCAAGGAGTAAGATATTTGTCAACAAAGCCACAACACTCTAAGCTGTATGTAACTACTGTGACAAGTATCATCTAGGGCGGCATTGTTACCAATAAGTTAGAACTTATTTTAATTTTGGCCAAGTGGGTCATATGAAGAAGGATTACCCATTTCTACCAAAACATCAAGAGAGAAAGTTGACCATACCAAGGAGAACTTATGCATCAATGACAAAAGATGCTCATGCCAATCCATCAATAGTTGAAGATAACATGCTAATGTTTGATTTTGTGACTCATGTATTAATTGATCCAATGTATATGCATTTATTTATGACCCCTAAGTTTATTTGTAATTTGCATTCACCCCTTCTAATCTTGGATTATGTTTTAGTTGTATGTTGTAAGGTTCAAGTTTGAATTTTACTTTAATCATAATTAATTAAATTGAGACAATTTTGAAACTGATTTTTGTGAGTTGATAGATACCTGACCGACACCTGATACACTTATACGTGTTTTGAATAGGGAGTTCGTACCTGACTATCACCTAAGCGGAGTTTCAGCATACTTTTCAAATTAGTTCACACTTGAGGCAACATTCGTGTACCATTGAGTTTGGTCATGGTGCCTAACATGTGCCCAAAGTACACTCAAGTACCACTTTGCTATATATATCATGTCTGATTAATTTTTTATCATTTTCTACCAGATTTTGAAAAATGAGAGATAAGGAGAAGAGGAAAAGAGAGAGAAAAAGTTAGAGAAGCCCAATTTAAATAAATCCAAGAAAAATTTTTAGTAATTTAGATTTAAGGCAAGTGTATTCTAAACTTTTCTTTCGTTTGTTGTTGATTTCTTCCACTTTATTGAGTATCTCTTATTTCAAATACTCATCTATAACATATTTTTATAGCTAAGATAATGATACTTTATATGCCAAAACTCACACTCCCATTCTTTATGATTTTTATGAAAGTTATATTTTTAATTCATGTATTTTTTATTATTAAGTTATTTTTCTATAATTTTTTTATATGCATGTATTAAATTTATAGTTATATGACTCTTCTAACTTTTAATTTCATATTTAATATTCTTGCATGGTTAAAATCATTAAATTTATATCTTGCATGTTATTTGAAATAAAACATTAAAATTTTAAAATGTTACTGATTTTTCTACAATTTGGTTTAAAAAAACTTATAATGTAGCTTTTGTATGTTCAAAAACTTACATGTTTAAATTTTTATAAAATTTTTGTATTCTACATGATCATTATTTGAAAGGATTATAAAGAAAACTCTACAATTTGTTAAAAAATTAAGAATATTTTTTGTAAATTAAGAAAATGCAAGAGTTATGTGAAATTATAAAGAGTTTTTATATATCTAAGTATTAGACCATTGTAATAAATTTAGTTCGTAATATATTATGGTTACCTTAATATATTATAATGGTAATTGAGATTTGAACTTATCATTTGGGAGTGAAAAATGGCATCCAATCCTATCTACAGAGTTATATATATGACAGTCCACCTACGATTCTTGAATAGTAGTGTAAGGCTTTTGATTGTGTGAAAATCGATATAATCTGGGTTTCAATTATTCACTCCTTTAGTCATTAATTAGTTTTTATTAAACCAACTAATGAAAAAAAATGAACAGTAGAAAATTGATTGAGTCAAGTAGATCTTAAAATAAATTTGATATTAAGCTAAAACTTAAAGGTATAAAATGACAAATATGAAATGAGGCTGCTAAACCAAAATGTTAAACGTTTAAAGTAAGAACTGACATGTTAAACTTCCACCTAATATTTGTCTCTCCTATTTGTCCTTCTCACACTCTGCCTCGTAAGCGTCTGCCTCTCTCTCCCTCTCTTTCTTCCTTTTTTCTCCTCTTCTCTTTCTTTCCTACCTCTCTCCTTCTCTCCCTTTTTACTTTTGATCTTCCTCTCCACTTCTCTCGTTCTTTTCCTCTGCTCTACTGAGAGATAGAGCGGAGGCTCCTTCTAGGAACTTCTGTCTAAAGCTCCAATAGCCTTTATATCCCTATAAGATGCCGTTCACCTCCTCTTTTTATGGAGGAGGGTGGTGATCAAATTTTTTTTTTCTTTTTATTCTTTTATTATATATATATTTTTATATATTTTATTTAAATATATATATTCCAACCCTCTCCATCGTCCTAAATTTTCAGATCATTTGACTTTACTTTTTTGTACATCTTTAATCAGTTGAGTGAGTTGACAAAATGAATGTTTTATTTAGTCCATTTACTTGCTTTTATTCTAATTTTTTAGGATAAAATCTACATAATCAAAAATATATTGTTTTATTACCTAATTTAAATAAAAATTATTAAAAATAATAATAAATAAGTGAAAATAAAAATATAATAATCAGTATTCATTACTCTGTTTGGGTCAATTGGTTTGAATTATTTAAAGATTTAATTTTATTAGAAATGCATGACTTCGATATTATTTTAGAGGTCGATTGGTTGGCTTATTATGACATGAGTGTAAATTGTTTCAATTAGACGGTTTCATTTTGTATTTGGAGGTGCAAATTATTTGATTTTCAAGAAAATATTAGGAAGAAATCAACAAGTTTGATATCAACTCTTCATATGAGCCATTTGATTCATGATGGATGCCAAACTTATTTAGCTTATGTCATAGCTGTTAGGAGTAATAATGTGGCCATTGAAAATTCTAGTGATATGTGAATTCGAAAATGTACTTTTGGAGAAGTTGCCTAATTTACCTCCAAATTGAGAAATTGAGTTTGCTATTAATGTGATACCTGAATTTGTACATGTTTTGAGAACTCCATATAGAATAGCTCTATCTAAATTAAATAAGTTGAAGCAACAGTTGTTGAAGTTGTTGGAGAGACTATTTGTTCAGTTATGAAGGACCAGTACTATTTGTGAAGAAGAATAATGGATCGATAAAATTGTATATCAACTATAAAGAACTAAATAAGATTACAGTTAATAATAAATACCCTTTGTTGAGGATTGATGATCTAATTAACTAATTATAATGAGTATAATTTTTCTCCAAGGCCGATTTATATTTGGGTATTATTGACTGAGAATCAAGCATGAAAACATACCTAAGACGACATTTAGCATATAAAACAGCTATTATGAGTTTTGGGTGATACCATTTGGCTTGGCAAGTACACCTGTAGTTTTCATGGATCTCATGAATCGAATTTTTTAACTTTGAAAAAACACATTTTGTGCTAACGAGATACACTTAAGTTTCGACCCTGAAAAATATAGCAGAAGCAATATATAATAATAAATATCCAATACACGTAAAAGATATTTAGTACTAAATGCCAACGACACTAACAATCATGCACAATAAACAAAATACGTAAGCAGTAATATAAAGACACGATTTTTGGTGACGAAGGGAAAATTCGATACCCACGATAATGGGAAAAATCTTCCGGGCTTCAACAGCTAGGGAAGCAATGCATCATGAAAATCAACTTACAACCCGGGTGGTAACGACACGCTAACCTAGCCGACTTACTCCCAATTTGTGATTCCTACCAAGGAACTCCTTGGATTTGCCCGTGGCAACGAAACCGAATACCTTCCGGTCTTCACGTCAATCTTCCCTCGAACCACTTGAATTACCAATCACGATCGAGTCTCCTTTACGAACCAACGTCTCCAACGAAGGTAGAAGGCAGTGTTTCAATGGTTAAAAAAGGTTGATGAGAAAACTTGTTTGAACATGAAAAGTAATCTTGTAATGTTAGGTTTTCTCAAGAGGAGCTATAACAATGGAGCATAAGTAGCTTTCTTCTCAAAGGAGGCCTGAAAATGTCATCAATAGTCCTTAGGGTTCCAAAACATAAGCCTAGTATTTATAGATGGCTCAAAAATTTTTATTTAAAACTTTGCCGTTGCAGAAGCGCTGAGCGCAGGCGGCGGGCGCACAAAGGGTTTCGAGAGAAACCCTACGTGCGCTTCGAGCTGGTGCTCAGCTCAGTGACAGGATACATCCCGGAATTTTCGGCACGGCGGGTATCGGCGCCCGAGTGGGGTACATTATGGAGTTTCGGCTCGAGCGGGTATCGAGCTCCAAGCAAGCCGGGTATATTCTGGATTTTAGGCTCGAGCGGGTATCGAGCACCAGGCGAGCCGGGAGACTTCGGATGGGCTCGACCGACTGGAGGGCGGAACGAACAGAACAGACTTTAACCCGACAACCCACGACCCGACATCGATACAATAATACATATGGTCACGGAATATGCCAATTAGACAAATGTCTCTAACAATCTTCCCCTTTGGCAATTCTGTGACAAAACTCATAAAATAAATAAATACCACCGAGATAGAACCCGTGTACATAAAAAACTACGCCTAGTGAGATATAAAAAATGTAAAAGAACCTACACTAGTACTGCTGAGTCGATGTGATGTAGTGACAGCTGCGTCAGTGTAACAGAGTTACCTGGTCAAGCAGGGTTAGTACCAACAAGACAAAGATACAGACAATAATAGATACAGCATGCAATAATAGGAACAAAACTAAGATACAGGCAGTACTAAAGTATAACAGAAAGAGTAGATATCTTAAATAGCAAGTCAACATATAACATTAATAGCAAATCTCCCCCTAACAGAAATAAGTACATCTCGCCTAAGCTCCCCCTATCAGCATGGACCAAAAAGAAACCTAGATCTCCCCCTTTTTGTCATGAAGAGCAAAAGAGAGGTGATCACTCAGAATCGTTGGGAGGAGGAGTGCCATAATGTCGCCGCCAGCGCCGAAGCTCAGCCTCCTGGGTAGCAAAGCGATCATCCATCCGTTCAAAACCAGCAAGGAGGTGAGACTGGAGCTGAGCTTGGGAAGTAAAAATCCGCTCCTGGGAGGAGTACAGATGCTCAAAACGGCCAACAAGTCGAGACATCTGACCCATCAGAGTAGCTGAGGATGAGGTGGAGTGCCGTCTGAAGTAGAGCGGTCGAGGACCCGAGGGGACGAGGAAGGGCGGAGACGAGCGGAGGGCCTTCGTCCGTGGCCCGGAGAAGCCACATCGGGGAGAGGCTCATCGGGCGGCTCGGGGAGGAGTGCAGCAAGGCGACGTGCATGGAATCGACTCGAGTGAAGGTGGTGGAAGTGATGGACGGTAGAGACGGGAGGCGGAAAGTCGGCGAAGGGGTGACCGAGCCCGGCAACTTATTTGAATAAGGCACCCGTGAGGAAGGTTGGCCTCTTTCTATGAGGAGAAGTGGGAAACAATGTGAGTGATAAAATGGGATGGTAAATCAATGGGCTGACCACTCAAGAGCGCATACAAAAATAATGCCTTCTCCTCAGGAATGGACGAGAAGTGGGAAACAAGAAACAGGTTCGTGAGCATGATACGGCTCACGATCAGATACCGAGAATAGAGGTAGGAGGTCTGGAAAGCTCGGCCATTCCACTCCAGAGGGGCACCATGGAGAAAAGTGGCAACCTCATTATAGCATTGGCCGAGAGGCGTCGAATAAGGGTAGGTTGGGTTTTCTACCCGGAGGAATACCAAGAACACGTGCAATAACATCGGCAGAGATGTGAAAGTGTGCCCCCCGCACGAAGATAGAGAAGGAATCGTAAGAAATTGCATGAATATTGGAGTAAAACTCCTGAATGAGTATAAGCGACGGAGTAACCAAACCTGCGAAGATGGGCGCCCAACTGCGATCAGTGAAGAGACAGGAGATGGAAGGATCAACAGAGCCAATGCGGACTTCCCGTTCAAGGGAGAGTTGGCGATGTGACATGTGGGTGTTAAAAAGAGTCTCGGCCTCGGGAGCGGAGATCCCACTCGGCCGAGGGCGTTTGCCACTTGACTTACGCGACAAAGACTTTCTTGGAGCCGACATCTGAAAAAATAAGAACACCACAATTTAAAAAATATATATAGTTTTGAATATATATGTATATAAGGTGGAATTATTGGTGGGGCAAATGGCACGTGAGTCTGAAGCCGTGAACAGTGGCGGTGTCAACCAGTCAATGGCGGCGTGAAGAGGCATGGACGGCGCAAGGCAGGCGTTTGCCACTTACGGGAACGCAGCTCCAGAGGCCACTGGAGCATCACCTCCGGCACCCACGTTGCCGGCCGATTGGGACAGCAGGGAGGAGCACCCACACGGTGCCTGGCCAGTGGTGTGGGAGAAACCACTGGAAACTCCATGAACGGCTGTGGATGCATAGAGTCCATGGACTACGCTCAAAATCCACGCAAGAACAGGTGGATTTGGAGGAAGGAGGTGAGCAAATTAAGATCCATGAAGTCGGCCACCCAAAAAAAGAGGCAAATTTGGGGCCGACACCACCATGAACGGTGGCAGTCTCCGAAAACCAAAAACAGAGAGGGACGAGGAGGAATTACCTTGAGAATGCCCAGAGAGGAGAAGAATGAGGGTAGATCTGGCCAATCTGGTGGTAAGGGAGAGGGAGAGAGACGGCCGACGCAAAGAGGGGTAAGAGCAGCGAAGATCTTGAAGTATGTGGGCGGCGCTCGCTGCGTGCTGGAAGATAAAGGCAGGCAGTGGGTACTCGAGCCCACAACGGGCGAGCGCAGATGCGCCTTTTTTTTGTTGCTGTTTTGTTTTATATTTATAAAGTGTAGGAGTCATTTTACGTTACCGTAGGAAATTTTAGCTCACTTTTCTTGACCCAAATATTTCTCCCCGAATTCACTTTCTAGTTTAATCTTTGTACTTGTTCATGTAATTTCTGAATGTGATCAAAGAGTTTATTCATTTTTGGCCATTTTCTTTCGTTGTACAAAGAATTCACAGTGCAGTATCGAGGACGAATGTGGCCTACTTTTCCACACGCATGACAGGTAGGCACAAATTTAGGTATGGTAGAACGGTCCATAGATCTTTGATTTATATTGATAGAAGACTTGAATGATTTTGATGATTTTTTCATCATTTTTTGATTAAGTAAATTTGGCAAATAAGTTGAGTCAAATTGAGTAGCCACACGTCGAGCCGGTTGCTTATTGACTCTTAATGTGTTAGTGTGTTGGTGAGGCATTTTCATGGTAGGAATGAAAATTGTTTTAGGTTTCACGTCATTTTGGAACATATTCTCAACATATCCCAATCATGTTTATTTTCTCCACTTTTACCCAACCTGAGCATATGATTAAGTTTTGCTGACCCATTTAAGAATTGTTTTAAATTTTTTCTCGTGGCCTCAAATTCAGATTCCAAAGTCGTGATTTGTTTAGAAAATGAGATTTTCAGATTCTCAATTTCTTGGCTTTTAGTATCTACCTTGGATTGTAGAGATAAGTTTTCTTTTTCCAAATCAATAATCCTACCGTTTAGGGTTCTATTTAATTTCTTTACTTTCAAACATTCCCTAAATAGTTTATCATATGCTTCTTGAAGGCCATCAAATTCAGCTTCTGACTCAGTCTCAGAGCCATCAGATTGATTAATATTCTCTACAGCATTGTCACACATTGAGGTCATAAACGCCATGTAATTGACAGGGCCATTTTCAGAATAATTTTCACCCTCTTCGTCTTCGTCATCGCTTAAGGTCACATTAGCTTTAAAGGCTTGACCTTATTGGCATTTAAGGTTTGGGTATTCAGCCCGATAGTGGCCAAAACCTTTACATTCATGACATTAAACTCCTTGAGTCATTTTTTATTTGAGATCCTTGAGTTCATGTCGGTCTTTCTTCTTAAATTTAGGTGAACGTTTTAAGTCCACATCAAATTTGTTTGATGAAGATCTATTTGTCTTCAAAAACTTTTTAAAATTCTTAACAAATAAGGAAAATTCGCCATCGCTACACGATTCTTCATCAGAATCTCGGTTTCTCTCTTCCCTACTTGATTTTAGAGCAATTGATTTATTTTGCCTTGACTGTGGCAATGTGTGCTTATAAGTTTGTAGGGATCCTACCAATTCTTTAATTTTTAATTTGTCTAAGTCTTTGCTTTCTTCAATTGCAATAAATTTTGGTCTAAATCGTTCAGGTAAAGATCGTAAAACTTTTCTAACAATTCTATTTTTCGGGATTCGTTCGCCTAAATTAAACGTGAAATTTACAATATCATTTAATTGCGCATAGAATTCATCAAATGTTTCATCATCTTTCATTCTTATTTCTTCGAATCTAGTGGTGAGCATTTACAATTTTAAATTTTTAACTAATTTAGTACCTTCATGAGTGATTTCTAAAATGTCCCACGCATCTTTAGAAGTTTCACACATTGAAATTCGTTTAAACTCATCGGAAAATAGAGCCATAAACATAACATGTTGCCCCTTACTGTTCCAATTACATGCATCCAATTCCTCTTTGGTCCATGAATATAAGACTTTTGGTTCGTTACCAATGGAACTAGTCTGTGGAGTTCATCCAACTTGGGTACTTGCCCAAACACGCTTATCCAGAGATTTTAGGAAGGCTCTCATCCGGACTTTTCAATAGGCATAGTTGTTCCAATCAAAGAAGGGAGATACGGAGAGAGATCCACTCGTATACATCTAGAGCGGGGTCGTGGATCGGGGTGGGTCTCTAATACCAATTAAAAAAATACTTTTTGTGCTAACGAGATACACTAAAGTTTCGACCCCAAAAAATATAGCGGAAGCAGTATATAATAATAAATATCCAATACACGTAAAAAATATTTAGTACTAGATGCCAACAATACTAACAATCATGCACAGTAAACAAAATACGTAAGCAGTAATATAAAGACACGATTTTTGGTGACGAAGAGAAAACTCGATACCCACGGTAATCGAGAAAAACCATCCGGGCTTCAACAGCCAGGGAAGCAATGCACTATGAAAATCAACTTACAGCTCGGGTGGTAACGACGCGCTAACCTAGCCGACCTACTCCCGACTTGTTATCCCTACCAACGAACTCCTTGGATTTGGCCGCGGCAACGGAACTGAATACCTTCCGGTCTTCACGTCAATCTTCCCTCGAACCACTTGAATTGTCAATCACGATCGAGTCTCCTTCTTCACGAACCAACGTCTCCAACGAATGTAAAAGGTAGTGTTTCAATAGTTAAAGAAGGTTGATGAGAAAATTTCTTTAAACATGAAGAACAATCTTGTAATGTTAGGTTTTCTCAAGAGGAGCTATAACAATGGAGCATAAGTAGCTTTCTTCTCAAAGGAGGCACGAAAATATTTTGTCAATAGTCCTTAGGGTTCCAAAAACATAAGCCTAGTATTTATAGAGGGCTCAAAATTTTTATTTAAAAATTTACCCGTTGCACCGGCGCTCGAGCGCACGGCGGGCGCATGGAGGGTTTCCACAGAAGCCCTACGTGCGCTCGAGCACACGGCGGGCGCACGGAGGGTTTCCAGAGAAACCCTACATGCGCTCGAGCGAGTATCGAGCTCTCAGCGAGCGGGATACATTCTGGATTTTTGGTTCAAGCAGGTATCGAGCGAGCGGCGAGTGGGGTATATTTTGGATTTTCGGCTCGAGCGGGTATCGAGCGCCATGCGAGCCAGGTATATTCTAGATTTTAGGCTCGAGCGGGTATCGAATGCCAGACGAGCCGAGAGACTTCGGACGGGCTCGAGCGACTGGAGGGCAGAACGGACAGAACGGGCTTTAACCCGACAACCCACAACCCGACATCGATACAATAATACATATGGTCACGGAATATGTCAATTAGACAAATGTCTCTAACAAACTTTATTTTGATCAACTCATGGTAATCTTTATCGTTAATATTATGATTTATTCGAGGTGTTTTGACAATTATGAGGTTCATTTGAGGAACACTCTGTAAACTTTGAGGAAAACAAAAACTATTTGCCAAGTTAAAGAAATTTAAATTTTGGTTGGAGGAAGTATCATTTGTTGTGCACATAAATTCAAAGAGAGGAGTGTTTGTGGATCTAAGAAGATCAAAGCTTTTTAGTATTATGATGTTGTTACCACATGTGGCCTAGAAGAGAGTATCTTTTCATTGGGATGAGAATAACGAGAGAAGTTTTTAAGAGTTAAAGAATAAATTTACTTCTACACCAATTCTATCGATTTTGGATAGTTCTGGAGGATTTATGAGCTTTTGAGAGGCTTTGAAAAAAGGTTTGAATTATATTTTGATGCAACGGGTAGGGTCTTCGCTTATAAATCAAGGCAACTCAAGGCCTACAAGAGAATTATCCTACCCATGATTTGAAGTTGTTGACACTTGTATTTGCTTTAAAGATTTAGAGATACTTTTTATATGGAGAGAAGTTTGTCATGTACTCCAATTATAAAAATCTAAAATATTTATTCTCGTAAAAGGAATTAAATATAAAGCAATGTCACTAGATAGATTTGTTAAAAGATTACGATCGTGAGTTCCAATATAAATTGGAAAAGATAGACATTGCCGTTGATATGATGAGTTGAAAATCTTCAGGTGTAATCGGTCACTTAATGATTAAGGAATGTAAGATATTAGATAAGATGAGAAATTGCAATATTCATTTGCATTCCAAGGACTTAAGGATGATAATGTTATACTTTGGAGTTCAATCAGTGATTATGAAAGAATTAAGGAATCTCATATGAATGACCCATATTTATTGGAAGTTGTCAAAGATTCGGACAACAAATCATGAGTAAATTTTAATATTCAAATCAATGAAGTTCTCTAATTCTAAGAATGAATTTGCATGCCCAATATTAGGGATATAAAGGAGATGATTTTTAATGAGGTTCAAATAGCAAAATATATTACTCATCCCAGAGTTAACAAAAATGTATAGGGATTTGAAAAAATTCTTTTGATGGAGGAATATGAAGCGAGAGATAGTGATTTATGTAGTGAGATGTATAGTATGCCAACAAATTAAGGCCAAACATCGGAAGTCTCTAGAGTTTTTACACCATTTGCCCATTTTTTGTTGGAAATGGGAATACATCATGATGGATTTTGTTTCAAAATTGCCTAGGATGACAAAGAACGATGACTTAATTTGGGTGATTGTAAATAGATTGATAAAATCAGGTTATTTTATATCTGTGAGGATGACATTATCTAAAGGCCATTTAGCATGTCTATATATCAATGAGATTGTATGGTTACACGGAATTCCTGCTTAATAGTGTTGGATAAAGACCTAAGATTTGTATCAAAAAATTTAAAAATTGTGGATAAAGAGTTGGATATAAATTTAAATTTTAGTATAGGGTTTCATCCCAAAACAAATAGGTAGTCAAAGAGGATAATTTAGATTTTAGAGGGTGTTGATCACCTCTATTTTTAGAAGCTTTTAGATAAAAGGAAATTGAGATAATTATTCACAACTTGTTGAGTTTATTTACAATAATAGCTATCAATTGAATACCGAAATATTCCATTTGAGGCTTTATATGGATGGAGATGTAAATCTCCTATCAATTACAAAAAATCGATGATTGTAAATTTTTGGACCCCGATATTATCCAAAACACTTATAATATGATTAAATTAATTTGAGATTGTTTAATAGTTGCTTAAAGTCGTCATGAGAATTATAATGATCTTTAGAGATCCAATTTAAGCCTTGATGTCGGTGATGATGTATTTACGAAGGCATCTCCAAAGAAATGAATCTCAAGATTTGGAGTGAGGGGAATTTGAGATCAAAATTCATTGTACCATTTAAGATATTACAACGAGTCGGAGATGTGTTTACAAGCTATCTTCACCTCCTAATTTGACATATTGTCATAATGTTATTCATGTTTCGATATTGTAAAAATATGTGCTTGACTCCTCGCACATTATAAAATATGAGCCATTATATATTGATGATAATTTGTCCTATGTTGAGGTTTCTATTGAAATTTTGAAAAGGAGAGATTAAAATTTTTGCACTAAGTTAATTCCCTTAGCTAATGTATTATAAAGGAATTATCTTTCAACAAAGTGAATTGGAAATACAAAAACAAGAACCGAGACTAGTATCCACACCTTTTTGCTTATTGAGGTATGTAGATTAGGAGTATGAGATTTTATAATGAGAGAAGAGTTTTAATATTCAATTTTCATTTATGATTTATAATATCATTATTATATACATCAAATCAATTAAAAAATTAATCATATAATAAAAATATTGAAAAAATCAGATTAAGGAAGCAGGCCAATACCTAATTGATGCATATTCCACACTGATACGTATTTTGGATGATAAGACTGCACTTGAGAAGCGTCTCTGGGATTCTAATACATGTTTTTAAGGCAAAATGGATGGCGGTTGATGTGCCATTGATACAGTAAGCATGCCCGGTCAAGATAGAATACTAACGCTTGATTTGCCTCTAATGTAAGGCTTATGCATGCCTTAAGTTTTGAGTTGTACCTAATGTATGCTTGTCAAGTGCTTATATGTCAATTTCAGTGTATAATAGGTTTCGGGCCAAGCTTTGTCAGTTTGCATGGGAAAAGTAGAGAAAAGAGAGAAAGAGAAAAGGGAAAGAAAAAAGAAGAAAAAAAAAAGAAGAAGAGAGAACGAGGAAGAGGAGAAAAAAGAGATCTTAAAACTTTCTGAAATCAGATTTGTTAGATCAAGGAATAAAACCATGTATTTTTAATCCCATTGTTTGGTCAATTTTAAACTACTTCAATTTCAGCTTATAAGTCTTGTTTTAATGTATATGTATATCACCATTTATCATATTATTTTAAATTTTAAAAGTTTTATATGTTTTTTATCAAATATTTTGATATTTTATTTGATTTTATTGTAGGTTTGAAGGTTTTGTTCATTTTTCATAAAACAAATAAATATTTTGAGATATTGTATTTATATATAAAAATATTTATGAAGAAAAATTATAAAATTTGTGCATTTTGGCCATACATATTGATAGTTGATACATGTGCTCAAACAAGACTCTATTTCATTTGACATAGTTTATACTTTTTCTTATGATGAAACGTTTTATTTTTATATTTTTCAAATAAAATAAAAAAATTTAAATATTTATTATAGAGTCTACCATTTATTGATTGATCCTAGGCCTACACATTTATTTATGACCCCTACATTTATTTACAATTGGTATTTGTCTCCTCAAATGTTAAACTATACTTTAGTTGTATTAACTCCAATGAATAGGTTTTTGATAGCTGATATTATGTATTCCTAGTGCTCTATTATGGTTAATGGGTTCAAATTGCTACAGATTTGATTTTTTTAGGAATGCATGACTTTAATATTGTTTTATAGATGGACTTGTTGACATGTTATCACATGAATATAAATTGTTTCTATAAGGCGATTTTGTTTTGTATTTGAAATATAAATCATTTGAATATCACAAAAAAATTAGGAAGGAATTGACGGATATGATATTATCTCTATATGTGAGCCATTTGATTTATAATAGATGCTAAACTTATTTGGCTTATGTGACAACTGTTAGGAGCCATAATGGGTCCATTGAGCAAATTCTAGTGGTAAGTAAATTCGATGATGTATTTTGGAAAGAGTTATCCGGTTTAACTCCAAATTAAGAAATTGAATTTGTCATAGATGTGATACCTGAGTCTACACCTATTTTAAAGACTATATATATAATGGCTTCATCTGAATTAAATAATAAAATAACAGTTGTAAGAGTTATTCAAAAAAAGATTTTTTTGGGCCAAATGTATATTACCATAGGAAATACTAGTACTCTTTGTGAAGAAAATAGATAAATCAATAAGGCTATGTATCAACTATAATGAACTGAATAAGATACAATCTAAAATAACTACCCTTTTGCTGATGATTAGTAATCTATTCAACCAATTACAATGAGTAGAAATTTTTTCAATATCAATTTATATTTCAGGTATCATCAATTAAGAATTGAACATGAGAACATGCCTAAGATGGCATTTTTAATAAGGTACGACCATTATAAATTTTTAGTTGTACCATTTGGTTTGACAAATATATCTATAATTTTTATAGATCTTATAAATCAAATTTTTTAACCCTATTTGAATCGATTTATGATAATTTTTATCAATAATATTCTAATTTATTTAAAAAAATTTAAAAATCATAAAGCTCATTTAAATATTACTCTCTTGACTTTCGAAGGAAAGATAAAATATTTGCCAAAGTTAAAGAAATCTCAGACTACGTTATCTTTTTTAAGCATTGAGTGTATTAAGGTGCAATCTTGGTTGGCAATCACGAAGATATTGGTGTTGACAATGACTTTTGTGTGCGTGTTTTAGTTTGATAGATTTTTAAGGGTTATTTTTTTTAATCTTTTTTAATTAATTATCAGTTTAATATTTGTTGAAGTATTTATAAATATAAAAATAATAATTTTTGCTGTTTTTAAACCTAAGAGAAAAATGAATATCGAAATATTGAATCCTAAAAGTTATTTATCTTTAATTTTTTTATTATGTATGTTTATATTTGATAAAAAATTAAAAATATTTTAATTAATTATTTTCAATGCCAATGTGAGGAATCAGAATCTGACCTTTATTTTTTCTTCTTTATTGCTTGCGTTGGATTAAACTACTCACTGAGCTTAAAAGATTGAGGAGGGGATTTGAAATCCTTCAACATGTTAAATTTAAAAGCTTATTTGAACCACGATAAAATACGTGATAGACAATGTCAAGCACACGAATAGCACATACAAACAAGAAAGACGTAATTTTTATTTTTAAAATCCCTATTGAACAAAATTTACTAATAAGAATCGATAAACGCCAAATCACGAAAAAATAATATCAACTAATGATGGACAAAAAGATTATAAGTGTAAAGAATAAGAGAAGAGATAAGATAATTATCTCGTACATGGGATCACCGAATAATCAAAAAAATTATTATATTTACATAACCCTAAAAAAGTCTCGTGTTTTTATAAAATGGTGAGCGCCGGCCTCCGCCGAGCCCAGAAAAAACATTTACAAGCGGGGCTGAAAAAAATTATGAAATACTTTATTGATTTTTATTTGGGTTTATAACTCAACACAAATGCCAAACCAATTTGAACAAATATTTGTTATAGATTTAAAAGATTATCATAATAAATTAATAAATAATTATATAATAAAATATTATATTTATATAAAACTTTTAAAATAAAAAATTTACAAGCAAATCATGAAATTCTTTATTATTTTTATTTGGGTTTAGAATAAAAGAGTCATTATAAATTTTATTTTAAAATTAAACTTAAAATTTTAATATAAAATTTATATTTATATTATAATATATATCAATAAAAGATATAATTGGCACGGAGTTTCATCAGCTGGACCCACCTATGGCTAAGATTGGTGATACGCTGTAGTCCCGAGCATTTTGTCCTTGTCTTTCTGCAACCGACGCTAACATTAATTTAAAATTTATATTAAATTATATCATAAATATTTTAAATCAAATCTTTAAATAAACTAATCGTACAAATAAATTATAATCACAGTTAACAATAAGGTCAAACTACCTACTCCTAAAATTACTATTAGATAAATAAACAAATAAATAATTATATATATATATATATATATATATATATATATATATATGTTTTATTTATTTATTTTAAATTTATTTTATTAAAAATAATAATAATATTTTAAGATTAAAAAAACTAAATATTGGCATTTAAAATCCCAAATTTTAAAAAATTGTAAAAACAATTTTAGGATTCAAAGTGGCTAGAGAATTATTTTGATCTTGGATTTTTAAAGTATAAGAATTATTCTCATGATTTTTAAATAGTGAGAATATCTATAATATTTAATTTTTTATTTATATTTATGATATTATTGTTTTAAATAATTATTATTATTATATAATCAAAATTATTGAGTTATTGTAAAAAATAATTATATAATTAAAATTTTGGGAGAAATTATATTTTTGAGAAATCAAGTTTAGTGCCTGATAGGTGTTATGATGCGGGCTTAACGGCGATAACGGGCAAATTGGTGTCGACGATGATGAGATTGAAGGGAGAGGGGAGTTCAGACAGAGGGGAGTTCAGGAAAGAACACAGAAAGGGGAGGAGAGAGAATGTGACAGAGAAGAAAGGGGAAAGGGAAAAGGGTGAGGGTGACAAAGGAGAAAAACCAGATAGAGAGATAGCCGAGAGAGAGACAGCAGAGAGGAGAGAAAAATTGGAAAATCTTACTTACCCCTATTACTGTAGCAATCAAATATATTTATAGTAGTGAGCCAACTAATTTGGTTCCAAACCAACAAAACAAAGCAACTAACCAAGTAACTAATTATACCTAAATAATAAACTAATAGTATAATATATTTAACTAATAACTAATATATATTTGATTAATAAGTATGTAACATTGCCCTTCCCTTTAGAAGAACCTTGTCCTCAAGGTTGAAGGAGGAAAAACTTTGTGGAGTGTTGCAATTGGCTCTCCATGTAGCTTCATCGGCCGACTGTAACCCTTTTGGAAGTTGAGAATCAAACTTGTCCCTCAACGGAGTGAAGAAGTCCACTTCTAGCAGTGCAAACCACTCACCCAAGGCAGAAAAATTAGCTGACAATTTCGTTGAACAAGTGCCCGCAGGTAGAAAATCAAGTAAAGTCAACTTGGGATCATCAGTTGCAACATCACCAACATCAAGTTGTTGAAGGGGCCCCAAATAAAATTTTACAACAGCAATGAACTGAAGTGGACCGGTTGGCTTCCACCTAAAGGTTGGGCTAATAGGGAATGTGGCTTGCTTACTCGCCATCGAGCCTTGTGCTCCAACGCTCTTCACAACAATAGCATAGGTAATTGATGTAAGCTGTGATAAGTTTGTAAAAGATGAATTATTGGAAGAGTATTTCACCCCAAGATCTGGTCCGCAAAAATCTGCCAAACTACCACATTTCTCTCCATCTTCATATGATGCATTGCTAAGCAACTCACTGGTACGAGAAGCACTGCCGGTTTCACTGATTTTATCAAAATCGCTGCTTCCATAGACATGTTTATCTTCGATACTCTATATGTGTTGGCACATGAAATAACTTATGTCATGTGCACCTTCTGCTGAAGGGCTGAACATAGCCTGTTGTCCCGCCAGAGTGCCCCAATTAACATCCTTGAAGAAAATATGTCCTTTTACCTCTCTGGCCCCAATTGCTCCTAATCGTTGAGCTGGACTGCAATTGAGCAATGGGTTGATCAAGGCATAGCTGACACTAATGGATGGAATTGAAGCAACAATAAGGGCAGCACCGGATGGCATGGCATAGGATCTACAAGTACTTGCAATGCCTCCAACATTGTCACCAACGTTGTCAGCAATAAAAACTGAATTTCTTAGGTGATCCTTAAGGATAGGTTTGATAAATTTGCTTACATCGGCTGCACCAACAGCAGCAGCTTTTGGAAATATACCTCCACCAACTCTATCAATTATTGCCATGAAAGACCCACCAAAACCATATGCAGTGGTTAATTCCAACGGACCTCTCCGGTTATCATCATGGTATAGTGTGAGGAGGTGAATGGCAATGTAAAGTACCAAATGGTCATTTGCAGCAAGAGGGAAACCCATCACATCCCCTGACCACAATGCAATAATAAAAGCCTTACTAGTCCTTTTTCTTGCCTCGAAGGTGGTTCTGCTAGTCCTTTTTCTTGCCTCTAGGGTGGTTTTGGTATATGCGCAAGGCTCACAGCTAATGCCTCCAAGATTTAGAAAATCTCTTCTGCTGGCCTCAACTAGGACCGGCTTACCATAGCAAGCCTTCACAAGGAGGACGAAGAAATGATCATCGGTGAGCATTTGAGCATCCTGCTATCTTGAGACCTTCTGTTTGACAGAGCATTTGGTGGGTGATGGGCGTAGGACACACTCATGATCTGTGTCCCCTTTGTTCCCCGCCAATTTTGACAAGCCAATGGTGTCAGGCAACAACATGGTTGTCAATAAGAGAAGCTCACAGCGAGATGCTGTTGCGGCGAGAGGGAGGTCCTTTATGGGCCAATTTGGAAGAAGGATGTGGAGGTAGAAGGGGGTCTCGGGGGTACTGTCGAGAGTCAGTCGGGCGGTTTGGCGGGCGCAGGAAGTGGAGGTGTGAGCATCCAGCACTATCGGTTCTATTAATTGGAAATGGAACAGAAGTAACGAGTTGGACCTTGGTTAATGCTAGTGGTAGTAAAGGTTTGGCCTGAGCATTCTGGAGCAAATTTTCGAATGTGAGAGCTGTGAACAATGAGGATGTGGAAGAAACAGGGGGATTTGTGGATGACTCTGTTTGTCGTTCAATTAGGGGTGGTGAACATGGGCTTGCATTGAGGGTTTGTTGGATGTGTGGCTTCGTGGAAGCAGAGCCTGTGATGCGGGCGGCCTAGGGTTGTAGGGACTCAACGAAGGGAGCAATTCTGGTTGAGGTAAAGGAAGTGGAAGGGTGAGTGTGTTGTCTGGTAGCACTGTCATCATGCTGGGTGAGGTTTGGGGGTGGAGGTGCGGCGACGGTTGTAGAATCTCGCTCAAAGGCACCATGAATGAAGTAGTGATTGACAGCCGTGGATAAGGAGGGAGAGCAATAGTAGAAGAAGCCACAGAAGGTAAAGGGGTTCACTGACCAGTTAAGGCGTTGCTCAAATTTGTGGAGCGTTTAGCTGAGTTCCACTAGGGATAAACCAGATTCAGGTCAGAGGAGACCATGGTGGACGCCAGGTGCCTGGGCCTGATCTGCAGCAGGTCACGGAGGTCCTTCATCGCGTTGCCAAGCTCGGCGAGGGATGCGTCGAGTGCATCGAGCGGTTGTTCTTTAGTCAGTGCCATCGCCTCTACCTTCCCGTCTCAATGAAAGCACAAATGATGCGGGCTTAACGGCGATAATGGGCAAATCGGTGTCGACGATGATGAGATTGAAGGGAGAGGGGAGTTCAGACAGAGAGAAGTTGAGGAAAAGGGGAAGTAGAGGGAATCTGCGAGAGTAGGGGAGCGAAAGAACACATAAAGGGGAGGAGAGAGAGAGTGACAGAGAAGAAAGGGGAAAGGGAAAATGGTGAGGGTGACAGAAGAGGAAAATCAGAGAAGGAGACAGCCGAGAGAGAGATAGCAGAGAGGAGAGAAAAATTGAAAAATCTTTCTTACCCCTGTTACTGTAGTAACCAAATATATTTATAGTAGTGAGCCAACTAATTTATGCACATAATATGCACTCATGTATAGATCTGACAATAAGAGTAGAGTTAATACATGGTTTGTCAAAATAGATCGTTACGTTTGATATAGCTCTAATACATGCATGCAGTTGAATATAGCGTCTGATGCGTGCCTGATCGATACTCGTGTATGGTATAAATAGTCTCATTTGCCAATTCGGTCATTTTTGTGAGAAAACAAAAGAGAGAAGAGAAAGAAATGGATGGGAAAAAGAGAAGGAAGAGGGAAAAGAACATAAATAAATGTAATTTTGATGATATTTCATGTTATATATAATAAATTTATATTTTAAAGTAAGTATATTTAAACCCATATATTAAACTATTGTTCAAATCTATCATGAATTCAGACCAAAAACAAGTAATAATATAATAATTGACAACAATAAAATTTTATAAAATAATCCCTCAACCAAAACAATATCCAAACATGATACCCAAATTTGAATCAAATATGTCAAAATACCAAATAGTATTATCAAAAATATAAACAATAATAACCACCATAGGATCACTCAAGCTTGTCTATTCAAATGATAACACTGAACACAACCTGTTCAAATATCCATTAAAAAAAGTAACAACATAATAACACAAACCACACCACTAATCTAACATAAACCAAATATCGTGATCCAAAATATGTCACCATCATAATACAGTACAATAACATCAACTATTATATAGTTCTTGTTATTTCACAATTATGACGAAATAATGATATAACCCAACTACAAATTTGATAACCACAAAACATAAATAAAATCTCTACTAGCGTCCTCGTTTGAACTTTTCACAATATGTCCGTAACCCTTTAATCTGAAAGAATCAAAAATAATAAAATTATGAGTTAAATACTCATTAAGTATATATATATATAGCAAAACAATATATTCACAACTAGAGTGATTGAACGAATCAATAAAATATATACAAAATTCTTAAAAGCTGAAATCCAAACATCTAATATGTCAAATCAACAAATGTCTAAATATGATATCGCACGCAGTGTATAATATAAAAACAAATATCAAATAATCCAAATGTACGAAACTAATCAAAATCCGATATCCAAATCCAAAAGGCAATCAAATTTATAAATTTCAAATCAAAGTCTCAGGTAACCAAATCAAATATAGATAAAAATATATTAAAATTTTAAAATATACTCAAATCAAAATATCAAAGACCAAAAAATTGACTTTAAAAAAGAATTACACATACTTTGATAATATTAAACTATATTACTACTATTTAGACTAATAGGCAAGCAGACTGACTTTGAGGCAGACTATCTACATATTCTTCTCTTTTAATGGGAACAAACTCTACTTTTTTTAACACTATGAATAATAAGTATAATCCCTAAATCTATCTAAATATATTAGTTCCATTTAATTTTTTACGGTGATTCTATGGTGAAAAATTATAAAGTTTTCACTTTTAAAAAGTATAAATATAAAACTTTTTACTTTAGAAAAGTATAAATATCTAATAAAATGCAAATAAAGTCTAACCCAAAACACATATATAAAATACCACATTTAAGGTCAATATGTAAATTTTTATGACTTTTCTTTACAAATATTTTGAATATAAATCTAATATTTTAAAATAATTATCCATTTTGTTCAATTCCTTGAACTTCTCTAACAATCAATAAAATTAAATAAAAACCTCAAACCATTTGATAAAACTATATGCATACATAAATTTATCAAGATGGGATAAGTAAAATCACATGTATGTATAATAAAACCACTAGATGTACGTAAAATTAGAAGAAAATAAAAATAGAGAAAAAATAAAATTTAAAGATATTTATATCTAATCTCTAATCTGATAAATTTGATCAAAAGATACTTTAAGATTCCTTATCCTCTCTTCTTCTCTTTACTTCCCTTCACTTTCTCTCCCTTTCCCACATAAAGTTTGAAAATAGTGTGTCAATATTTATATGGATGAACCAGCACATGAGCATTACCTCAAATATGCATTAGGCGCCACACTAAACTACAATCATGCATGATCGCCACATCAAGCACAAGCGATCTACAAATCTCATGCTCAAGTAGTTCAAAAGCACACCAAATCTGCTAAAAGTATGCATACGTGCGTATGTTAGGCATGTTTCATGCGCTAAACCTATTTTCTTCTTTAAATTTTTGTTTAAATTTATATTACACAATAATTTTTAATATATTTAAAATATATTATTAATATCAAATTAATTAAATAAAAAATCGGGCTTTACAAAATATTTTAATTTTCCTTACAATTCCTATTTAAATGTATATACATGTTATCATTTTCACCATTTTTTAAAAATTATTGTATGTATGTTCATTTCTCTAAATATTTTGAGATTTTACTAGTTTTTACCAAGTGTTTAGTAATTTTACTTATTTTTACCAAATATTTAAAGATTTTGCATACCTTTATAGAATATTTAGATATTTTTAATGTTTATGTTCAAATTTGAGATAATATATAAAAAAATCATAATTTATTTGAGTATTCAATATTGCATATTATTTTTATACAACTGTTTGACAGAAACTTTATTTTTTAAAATAAAAACAAAGATCTCATCTTTTTTTCTAATTTAAAAAGTTTTAAATAGGATATATGTGACGTAAAGTTCTCCATTTAATAAAATAAGAACCATTATATTGCGAATGTATTATATTCAAATATGTTACAATATATTATGCACACTTAAATATCACATCTATTATTTATGCGTGAAAAAAAGTAACGTTCAATCGTATCTATAAAGTATTATAAATAATCTACCTGCGGGTATTAAATAGTAGTATATGAGTCTAAGACTATCAAAAATATGTATAACCCATTCTTTAAAATTTTTATTTAATTAGTCGATGTACACGTTATTGATATTTAGCTCTCAAGTTTTTATAAATATTTTCACATGTTTTTAATATGGTCTTTTAATTTATATATTTTTAGATACTAATTTATTTAATTTGATCTTCCTGTATTTCCATATACTTTGTATATTTTAAATATTTATATATATTAAACGGTCCATATAAAATTATAATTTGGGGTGAGTTTATGAAAAAATAAATATTTAAATTTTCATGTGTTATTTATAATTTTTTAATCATTTTATCCGTTTTACTCAAAAATATTCATTTAATGTGTGTGTATTTACAAAGTATTGGGATAATATTTGTAAATATTTTTAAAACTATTTCAAATTAATGGATAGTGAATTTTTATAAGATTTGGATGAAGGACTTTTGAAAAAAGATGGTTAAATGATTTATTTATATCTTTTTGACTTATTTTTTAATCTTTTGTATTGGTTAGAATAGATACTTAATTTTTACAATTTAAATTTTAGGTTGGTGCACTGACAAAATTATGTACAACCTTTTACTATTATATATTTGCCAATTTGGTATTTTTATTAAATGCTTTTTATTTATAAATTGAATAAATATAACATAATTTTGAGGTCAGACTAAAATAATTTGACAATTTTTATAACCATTGTAATTATATTTAATTATATTATTTATGATTATAATATGTTGTGTTTAACTTAATTATATTTATTAAATTGTGATTATTATAAATAAATTTTATTTTTAATAATAATATTATTATTATTTATTTGTAACAGAGTTGTGCATCGGTATAGTTTTTATACCAAATTTGTGTATAATGCTAAAAATATTAAATTAAAAAATAATTTCTAAAAATATACTAAAAAAAGTCTGATTTTTATCAAGTGCAGTGCCTCCCTAGCTCCACCTTTCCATTGTTAATTTATTTTTAAAAATATTTAAAAATTTTATTTTCTAAAATTTTGGTAATTTATTTTATAAAATTTAAGAATTTTAGAAAAAAAAGGAAATTTAAAAAAAAGGAAAAAAAAAAAAAAACAACACAATGGTACAGCTACAGTATGTACAGCATAGCTAACATCAGATCGGTTTATTTTGTTGGCGGCTAATATAAAGGCACCGGAAAATGCGGCGGCTTTAGCGGCTTTTCAACCGGCGGCGTCACAAGATTTTTCCGGCGTGGGGGCTCATATGGGCACGGCACCGCCACGAATTTCGGTATCTCATCCCCCGCCATAATTGCCGCCACGCTTAAGCTTTGCTCTTCCTTCAACCCCTGAACAAGGAACAACCAACTCCATTGTCAAAATCGTCGTCTTCCTCAGGGAGAAAAGGAGGGGGAAAAAAAAAAAAAGTCCGTTTAGTTCCATGATTATTACATCGATTTCTATATAATATTAGTAATATAAAACTCTAGATTTTTTTACTTAATAAAAATATTAAATATGATAAAAATAATGTAATAAAAATAATAAAAATAATTTATATTGATAATTTATTAAATTAAGTGACTAATCTAAATGTATTTACATGGTTAATTTTATTCAATAAGATATAAAATTTTATTTTGATTGTTACTAGTAAAACGTAGAGCGACGATATGAACTTGCAGCTGAAATATCACGTTTCACTGCAAACAGAAACAGAAATTCTTTTCAGAGCTTTGCTGAACGTAAATTTATTTATAATAAATTTGTAATTTACTCTAGATAGTTAAATTTTAACAAAAATAGATAAGATTAAGAAAAAAGAGAATGAGTAAATCGAATTAGTCAGTACCAATTGAGAGGGTTTAGCTTGGCCACCGCTTTCGAGATCGGCGGCGGCGGCGGTGTCATCGGAGTGAGACTGTCGGAGAGAGCGGAGCTTGTCCCAGTGGTAGCAACAAGAGAAGATTCCACTCAAAGAGAAGATGACGATCAATAGAAGCGCTGTCCCAAGCGGGAATCCCAAGGACGGGCGAGAGGCGTCTGCGTGAGACACTGGCGCATGCTGATCCGGAATTCCCATCGCCTGATCTGCTTCTTCTTTTCCCCCTTCCTTCCTTCCTTGATGCGCACCGCCAGAGATTTAATGGTTTTACTCAGCCCTCAGGACACAGAAGAGGAGGAGAGTGACAGGAAGGGAGAGATATTGCTGCTTTTTTTTTTTTTTCGAACTTGAGGAATGAAAATGGCGGTGGAGGTGGAAAGTGGTGAATCTTATAGGGGCGAGCGTAGGAGGTGACGGTATAGGACGTGTAAAGGTAAAGGTACAGCCCCTGTACGGTAACGTCCGGGGCCCCGTTTGTTGCTGGGCAGCTGTTAACTAGTTGCAGTTTTTCTTTCAGTGATATTGTTTAGGAAAATATCGTTTACATATTATTTTGATGTTTTGAAATGATACATTATCTTATATATTAACTTGTAAAGTAGATTTATCTAAGTCCGGTGAAAGCTAAATAAAAGGCCAGGCTCAAGAAAAAAAGGGAATAAGGGCAAGACAAGTGTGAGTCTAAATGCGACAAAAATATAATATCGATTCAATATTACGTGAGTCGTTAAAAAAGATATTAAATTACTGGTGAATTGAAGAAAATCGACTACTGCAAACTAGCCTCGCGTATTATTCAACCTATAATATTTTTTGCAAATGATTGCCTCTTAACTGCTCACAATCAAAGTAGTCAAAATTGATATTCATGCCAAGACCAAGAAATGGTTGATGATTGATTTTATCATTCAAGCAAAAGGTAAATTCGCTCAACTCTAGAACCGTTAGTTAGAAAGTGTTTCTGAGAAACCACGTCCGAGTGGCAGTATAAATAACAACCCCCTCTTCAAAGAGAGAAGAAAAAAGAAAAAGAAGAAATGCATTCCACTTCGCTGTTGATATTTCTCTACTATTTAAATTCTCACATCCATTCTCTCTCTTTATTTAATCTTTGATAACTGAAGACAATAGAGTCAAGAATAATAAATCAAGTATCAAATGATATTTTAGGAAGTGAGTCTCATCTTCTTTGAAATTATTGTATTATGATTATAATATGAAAGATTCGAATTAAAAGTTTAAATGTCTAAATTTGATTTCTTCAGGCAAAATTTAGGTTCAAGGTATGAATCATAGCGCCATCCATGAAAACGAGTTAATCAAATTTGTTTATTTCCTAACATCTCGCAAAGGTCCACAAATCATACACCATGGCAAACACTCCAGTATATGACCAATCTAGTTAGCACCCTTGAGACTTTCCTTCTCATATCATTCCTACTAACAATGACAATCAAGTAAGTACTTATTCTCCGGTAGCACCAAATATCAAAACAATGGCTACCCAACTTCAATATATGTAGCATATGCTCAAGTTCTTATGGGACAAAGTTAGGGACAAACCCTATCAGATAGAGGTTCCCTTACCTCAAATTAACACAAAATCGAAGAACACAAAAGCTGCCTTATAGAATATGCAAATCTGGCCTAAGTTACTAGTTGTTTATGAGGCAACTTATCGCCTTGTTTCTTCTTATCTAGAAGCCTACCTTAATTTTAGAGACAAGAAGGGGACACTCGAGATATGAAATCCACGATGTGCAAGAGATACGAGGGAACATTCTCACCAGATGAAGGATCCTACAGTAGTGTTTCTCAAGTCCTCTCAGCCAAGCAAATACAAGGCATATCCACTAATCACTTGAAATTAAGGACTCTGAAACCTTATGATGGAAACATCGATCCAATAAATCACATCGATTATTTCCATGTGCTCCTCGATTTTCAAATTTTAAGAGATGTCGCCTTATGTCTTTGTTTTCATTTAACCTTAAAGGAAGAAGTTTGGATTTGATTCAAAAGGTAAGAATCAAACTCAATTGGAACATTTCATGAATTGGCCAACCAATTTTTGTTTTACTTTGCTTCTAGTAGAAAAGAAAAAAAACAATTCTAACATTTGATAAGGATATAAGTAGGCTTCAAATGATAGCCTAAAACATTTCCTTTGCTACTTCAATGATGAAAGCTCAAAGGATTTTAAAGCTCACCAATGAGGTAAAATTTAATGATTTTATGGTAAACATTTAACCGGGTAACTTTTTCAAGTCACTGGTATAATAAGGCCCCAAGATATTCATGGGAACAAATCAATCACTCAAGCCTATATTACAATAGAAGGGGCCAATGACACCAAAGAGTGAAAGCACTAAAAATATGGATTGCATCAATGACCACCTGGAGGAGTTAAAAAATGGAACAACAACAATCAACTTGTAAGTAACTTTCCAATGCATCAAAGGATTGAGCAACATATACGTAAAACAGTTCAGCTGTCATATCTTATACCCTTCATAGACACCCGAGAAAATATTCTCATGTTGATCCATAATAAAAATATTCAAAGTGGCCCAATCTATTAAAAAATCCAGAGGGAAGAAACTACTCTAAGTACTATTACTACTATTGACTTTTGAGAAATAATACCGAAGACATTAAAAAAGGAGATCGAGGCTATCATTCAAGAGGGCATTTCAAAAATTTTTTACAAAATCCCAAGCCCAACCAATAAAAAAAAATTGATGGTGAGGGAAAACCACCCAAACACACACGAAAATTAGTGACAAGAGTTGCCAATATTGTGTCTATTAGACTGGTAGATAGGATGGCCTAGGAACATTGGGATAAAGCTTCTTCTAATGAGATATAGAAAGTAGGGATAGGAAAAGATATTATTTTTAGTAATGATAATATGACATATCTAACTTCCCCTCATTCTGATTCTCTTGTTATATATACACTCGTTTTGAATTGAGCAAATGATTACATATTGAATTGAGCCTTTTTCGATAATGAAAACTCTTAAAAACTTTTTTTGATGTATTTATAAAATTAGGACTGAAATGTCATCAAATGAAACTGTCTAACAAATCATTATATGGGTTATATAATGAAGCAACCTACATAAAAGGAATTATACACTCATAAGTCATTATGGGAAATCATTCTAAAATGATCGCCCATTGTTTGACCATTTTAGTAATAGATTTGCCTTCAATTTATAATACTATTTTGGACCAACCATGCATGGCCATAGTCAAAATCGTATCCTCCATCCCCTATCTAAAGACAAAGTTCGAATTAAAATATGGGATTGGAGAAGTCAAATGGGACTAAGTTATTAGTTAAAGTCACCACTTCAATCAGATTAATGGCACTATATCCCCACAACCAATTGAAGAGTTTAACCTCTAATGCAAAACTTCTCTACAAACAAAGCATCATTTAAAGTCCTACTCAACCCAAAATATCTAAATTATTTCACTCAAACTGGACCATCTTTGGATTTTGATTTGAAACAATAGTTGATTGACTTCCTATGAAACAGACATTTTCACATGGATGTCAAAAAATATGCCTAAGATACTGATAGAGATGATAGCTCATAAACCAAGTCTTATCCCTAGGCATAAACCCATCTGACAAAAAGGGTGGAACTATTTCATGGAGAAATTGGAGGTCATACGAGAAGAAGTCAAAAAAATAAAAAATACCTAGTTTACTAATAAAGTTTAATATTTTGATTGGTTATCCAATATCATCCTAGTGAAGAAAAGTAATGAGACATGACAAATGTGCATGGACAATACCGACATGAACAAAGCATGCCTTAAAACAGCTTTCCACTTTTTTGGATTGACCAAATAATAGGCTCAACCTCAACTCATCGGTTGTTTAGTTTCATAAATGTCTATTCAAGCTATAACCAAATTAGAATAGATCCAAGGGACAAAGAAATAACCTCCTTTATGACATGCTAAGGACTTATTGTGATAAAGTAATGTCATTCGATCTAAGAAATGCTAGCGCAACTTATCAAAAACTTGTAAACAACATGTTTGAGTCACAAATAAGGGGAAACCTAAAAGTCTATATGGATGATATGTTGGTCAAGAGCATAACAACCAACGGCCATGTAAAAAATCTCGCCAATGCATTCAATATACTTAAAACATAATAAATAAGATTAAACCTAACTAAATATGTGCTTGGGATTACTTCATGTAAATTCTTGGGATTTATTGTTTCATAATGCGGTATTAAAGCCAATCCTAAAAAAATCAAAGCTCTCTTTAATATGGGACTGCTCAAGATAGTTAAAGATATCCAAAAACTTACCAAATGGTTGATAGCAATTTTGTAATCTATGTCCAAACCTGCAAAAAGTATTTAACTTTCGGCAAAGCCTTAAGGAGAGCTAAGATAAACGGGTTTTGATTAACAAATGAGTATCAATGAGCATTCCAATAATTAAAGGAATATTTGGCACACTCATTTCTACTAAGTCATCCTGAAGAAGGTGAAAGCCTATACCTATACATTGCCATGTCATGCATGGCCTTAAGTGCTATTTATGTTATGGAAGAATTAGGAATTCAAATATTGGTTTGTTTTATTAGCAAAATCTTAATTGACTTGACAACTAGATACAGTCACACAAAAAGACCACATTAGCCCTAGTATTTGCAACTAGAAAACCTTGACCTTATTTTAAAGCACACAAGATAGTAGTATTAAATGATCAATCCTCAAAAGAATTCTCCGGAAGCTGAATGAAATGGTCCATTGAATTGGATGAATTAAACAAATAGTTTAGAGTGCAACCCTTGATGAAGAGTCAAGCCTTAGTAGACTTTATTGTGGAGAAAACGGCCTCATGCCAAGAAGAAAAATTATAAGATCCTTGAGGGCTCATTTCAAAACATCATCCCCAAGATGGACACTGCATGTTGGCAATGTATCTCGCCAAACTAACAGCAGAGCAAGAATATTCTTACTTCTCTTGAAGGAGTAGAACTCAAGTATTTGATTACTCTACTTTACAGACAGTCAACAATGTAGCCGAGTACAAAGCCATACTAAATTAAAATTAGCTAAAGAATGCCTTGTTAAGAATCTTACTATATATAATGATTTTGAGTTAATGATTAATTAAATATTAACTAATTTTAAGGATAGCAAGCCCAACTCAATTAAATGCCTCACCAAGGCTCAAGAACTTCTATTAGACATTGAAAGATATGAAGTTGTCCACATCCTAAAGAAAGAAACTTGGAAAACCAATCATCTTTTCTAGATGGTAATATTGGGTTACCAAAGCAACATGCTTGATATTTGAGGGAGACTTTACAAAGACCGAGTGTAGAAGTGCCTCTTGAAATCCTTCAATTAATGGATGAAAAGACATGGATGAGTCCATACTCTATGGAGCGATCAAGTAGAAGCCAAGTGCATAACAAAGATAGTAGGTTGGTATACGATTATTTATGGATCTTTGTATCAAAGGGATTACTCTATACCTTACATGTGTTGTTTAGGCCTAACAGAGGCTAATTATGTGCTACGAGAAGTACACTTCAAAATTCGTGGGACACATATGAGTGAAGAGATTCTTGCCTTTAAAATTATAAGGCAAGATTATAATTGGCCAACTATTAAAAAAAAAAAACACAATGAAATTTATAAAAAAAAAATGCAACCGTTGCAAAATCTGCAAAAAAATCCTAAGGCAACCTCCCATAGAATCAACTACAATTATAGGCTTTATGACCTTTTGCACAATAGGGATTGGATATCCTAAGACCTTTTTTATTGGCCACCGGATAAAAACATTTTATCATAGTTGGCATTAATTACTTTACAAAATGCATGGAAACCTTCCATTAACTAAAATTATTAAGCAGAATGTAACAAAATTCTTGTAACAAATAATTGTCTATAGCTTTAGAATTTTCGCGGTGATTCTTACCGTAATGATACCCATTTTTTGATAAGGATTCATTCAATATTGTCGGGGCTCAAAATTTGTTTGATTCACATATCAATCTCATACCCTCAAATAAATAAACAAATTGAGGTAACAAACCAAACAAATCATCAATGGACTTATGACAAAGCTAGATGAAGCTGGAGGAGCCTTGGTCTGGGAACTCCCTTCAGTGCTCTAGGCTTATAGGATAACACCTCAAAAAACAATAGAGGAAACTCTTTTCAACTTATGTTTTAGAATGGAGGTTGTGATCCTACTGCACTTTCTTGCTATCAAATATCAAATTTTAGTCCCAAAAAAAAATCTCCCAACTCCTATGGAAAAATCTTAGTCTTCTAGAAGAAGCACTAAACACTGCACAAATCCGAACCATGGGATATAAATAGAGAGTGGCGAGGTACTATAACAAAGGGGTGAAAGAGCAAATGTTTAAAATTGTAAGGTACCAATTTATAAAATATAGTAAATATGAGTAATTAAATTAAAATAAATAAATTAAGGTCAAAGAACATGGGACAAATTGGATTGAAGAAGCCAAAGGCCCGGAATTGGCAAAATCGAGAATCGGCAATGTAAACTCTGAAATATTAATCCGTAAATAAGATTCGAATTTTAAATTATGATAATCACGATTTATTAAATTAATATAATCAAAATTAGGGTCCGTGGATGTAAAAAATTGGGTCAAAATGGTCGAAATGGGTCTCGAACAGCGCGTGCACGAAATTGGCTTGCTACAGGCCTGACTCACACTCGACCCGCACTCAAGGCACAAATGGGATGTGAAATCCAGAATGCCACGCCTGAGGCACGCCCGGGGCACAAATTCCAAAATGGGTGCGCTCGAAACACTCCCGATGCGCCCCGATACCCGAATTTTCAGTGTTAAGGAGCCCGAACAGCGCCCAACTGCCGCTTAAGGTGCCAGTCCGTGTATATAAGTGCGCAAATCATTTTCTTTGGCCATTTTTCGGCTAGAGCAGAGAGAGGAGAGAGAGAATGCAAAGGAAAAGAGAGAAAGGGGAGTTCGAGGCTCTCGAGTCCGTTTTCGACGTGGAGTTAGTTGAGAAATTTGTAAATTGGGTCAATGCAAGTATACTCATATACTTTTATTTCTCTTGTTACACTTTTTGCTCCGTTTCTTTCGGATATTTTTGTTTTGATACCGACCAAGCATATATTTTATGATACACATGTATTAAGCGTACAAATATATTGATTTTGTATCCGATTTTAAAGTTTTGAGAGGTATTGTGTTCATTGGAAACACTAACCCCACGCCACACCGTTTTCTCCCGTTTATTTAGGAGTTTATACATGATTTTGTTTTAGAAAATTAAAGACCTAATTTTGTAAATGTTTTTACTTTAATTATTTGATATTTATTTATATACATTTTGTATATGATATTTTGTATGTTTTGAAAATCATGTAGGGTACTTTTTGTGAAGAAATTTATGGTCCGAAAGTTATAATATTTTGTTTGGCTCAACATGGTAAGAATTTTTTAATTTTCTTAAACTTTAAATTAATTTATACATGTATTTGAAGTCATATAAAAACTTAAATTCACAAGAATATAAAAATATGAATCCAAATAAGTTCACAAGAATATCAAGCATGTATATGTATTTGTAAGAATATGAAATTATATATCTGTATTCCAAGTATATGAAATGTGTACCTATTTCTGTAAAAATATGAAATTTAGATCTACAATAAGAAATTAGGACTCTATAATTTGTTATTTGTTATCAGTATCGATATCTGTCATCAATTTTCATTATTTGTTATCCGTCATCAGTATCGGTATCTATCATTTGTATCCGTTATTTGTTATCCGTTTATAGTATCCGTTATTTATTAACCATATCTATTACCCGTTACTCGTTATCAGTATTTGTATATTTGTATAGAGTTTTCAATTTGAACTATATAAAGTAATTATGAAATTGGACTAAGGATTAGTATTTCAGATGGTGGTATTTCCTGGCATACCTTAGAATATTCCAATAGTATCGAGAAAAATGCCCTACTGTGGGGATTTATGTAACGGATTGTGTTCATTCTAACCTCTAATAGAATTAGAGGTATAAGGCCTTTCGATTGTGTGGAGTGACCACAATCCATTTTTTCAATGTCTACTCCATTAATTGGTAAGACCTACTAACCCTCATCCCTAAATATGAATGAAATTTCTATATGTTTTAGAATTAAAAGATTCAGAAGTAAAATAACAGATTTAAATACAATATCTGTACCCAAAGGAAATCATAAACAAGATATGAAAGTTAAACGTATTCCGAAAATGTATTTGATCAAATTTACGTTTCTGCATCTATATTATGATCCTATCTTGTTCCCTCGATTTATTTTAAAGTATAATGTATTGTCTTTGTCATATTTGTACCTTATTGAACATTCAGCCCACTCCTTACATTTTTCTTACCTTCAGATGAGTACAAACTTATACCCGATAAGAAGTAAACTTCGGGGATTAATTTAGGCTTGGAGGATGATTTTTATGGTTTTGTGCATTTGTATGGAGGGTTTATGTATATGTTGGATGGATATGTGGATGTATTTTGATTTTATCAATGATATTCCAATGGGTTTAGTTTTCGTTGTGTATGGATGACTTCGTATACTTCCACAGGTTATTATGGTTTGTATTCAGGTACTTATTGACATCTCTCTGTGCCGACGTTGTGTCCGGAGATATGACGCTGGAGTCACGAATAGATAATGGCATTTGGATTATGTGTAGTATTTGTGTGATATGTGTATATTCATACATGTTCATTTTTTAGTATTGTATTTAGTTTGACGGACATTGTATATGTAGGATCTTGTCGAATCCCAATTAGAATATGGTCCGTCATAGAAGCTAGTGACTACAAATTGACAAATACCAAGCTACTGGAAAAATAGCATACAAAAATAAATTATCTCCTAATTGGGAGGAACCTTTCCTTGTGTTGGGGATCGTCCAAAATAGGGTATTCAAATTATGTGATTAGTCGAGAAGGCTTGTTCCCTGAATATGGAACACCCTTCTCCTAAAAAAGCATTTTTAGTAATAGGGATCATCCAAAATAGGGCATTCAAATTATGTGATTAGTCGAGAAGGCTTGTTCTCCTAACATGAAACACCCTTCTCCTAAATAAGCATTTTCAGTAATAGCTTCAACATAGAAAAAGGAAGGCACGCCCTTCGTATAGCTTTGGCTTGTTTGTATAATGTATTGATTCTTTAATAAAAAAATTTCCTATTCAATTTTAAATTTGCATTTTTGCTTGCTTGTGCGAATTTTTGAAAACAGTGTGTATCGACCATGGTCAACCCTGAAACAGATGAATAATTTTAACACCCTATCCGGTATTAACATCGACCTAAAGAGTCTATTGCCAAAGCTATAAGTCTAAAAGAGGGCTAGACGACCATTATGATAGTTACTCACACCATATAAATCATGGTCTACGTGTTAAAAGCTAATAAGTCGAATAACACCCCAAGTAAGGCTAAAATGCAAGCATGTATAAGTCCAATTGTACTCACCTGAAGAAGATGATTACCCTAAAATATTAATTCTTAGAGATGCTTTCAAACGTAGTTGGAGGGAACCTCCTTTTAAAAGGAGCCTCAATCTTTAAACCACATGGTCTAAATTTAAAGATTGGTCAATCGGACAAAGATGATCAAAAGATACAAATGGAACTTAATTTGGTAATAATATGACATATAAACCAAAAGTCGCATGCTCGGGAGCTGAATCAAAATAACTTACAGGTTGATGAACAATTCTATCATTTGAATCAATATTCACGTGTTAAGAACTATTGTTTCATATGTCAGGGATTATTAATATGAAGAGGGATCATTGGAAGGATGTTTGTTCGGCATGGGCTCAAGCTCAGAAGCTGAAAGATCACAATCGGTACCAAGTTTCATTTGTGGATGGAAGGGAAGTGCCCAAATTCCTTGGATGTAGATAACCTAAATGGAAATTTAGAGCTTTCAAAGAAACCAGCATTTTGCAAAGGTTGAAACCCTCATCAAATTGAGACATAAGGAAAAACAAAGCTCTTCAAGCAGAACGCTTCCTCAAAGTATTAAACCAAAAACATTCAATCCTCCGTTCTTCAATTATTCATTTGGCAATAATGGCTTGCTCATTGGCTTCAATTCCTTCACACTCAATAGAATAAAGAGAAGTTCCAACTTATAGGCCTCATTTTCAGCATCCGTAGCCCAGGCCTCAAAAGTTGTTGCTTCGTCCTCAACAACACTCACTCTATAAATACATTAATTTTATTGGCAACGCTTTGTGCCCTACACATCCATTTGGTCAATTCATCTTCCAAAATGTTGGCCTCGTCCTTTAAGTTTTCCACCCTAGCTTTAGCATCATTGGCACAAATTTTCAAAGTTTGTGCTACTTCAGCACTAATATATATGTCAGTTAAATGCTCTAATTCTTGCTCTAAAAATACAAGCTAGCACTTGACTTGATCAATTACTGCATAAGACTACAAAAAAGATTAGTCAGTAGCTATCTTTTTGATAAACACCATGCATAAGCTATAACAAAAAGACAAACATAAATACCTTTCCAAATAGAAAATAGTCACCTATGAAAGGTCTAGGAAAAGGATCAACTGTACTGGAGCTTGAAAATGCAGGCAACAATTAACAACAAATAGGTAAAGCCGCTTGAGGAAGATGACTCTTTGAATCAACTGCCTTTGATGGATGCCCACAACAAACACTCACCTAATTTCAAAGAACACACCTTTATATCATGACCAAGTGAAAGGCCGGCCAAATGAAGGGAATTATCAACACCGGGTGCTCCTTGAGAATGCTCATGCCTAATATTTTCTCAGGCAAGGGAGCAAGTCTTGAATGCACATCTATACCATAGACCAAAGAGGAGGCCGCCTCAACAAAATTACCAGAAGGAGCAACTTATCCTAGAGAAATGATACAAGTGACCAAAGGGGCCATCACATAATCGGGTCTTGGTGTGGCACAAAATATCTTAGGGACTCTAAATTCAACAAAAGTAGAAGCTACAATCACAAGCCAACTCAAGCAGGAACTTCCCCAAAAGGTGAAGCTCGAGCAAGACTCACCTCCAATGGGGCAACCAAAGAATGAGTCCCTAGTTCAGAGATACCAAAAGCAAAAGATGAAGCAATAAATCTAGTTGGCTTAAGTTGACCAAAAGTCATTGCTTACCTATCTTAGTAGAAATTTTGAACAACCATCGATTTCAAAGGTGATGCCGAGGCAAGAGCAAGGTTTTGCCCTCTTAGAGGGTATAATCATGAACGAAGTTGAAGGAGAAATCCAAGATTGTGCAACTGCTTCTGCACCCTCCTCACCATTATCCTAGCCCTGTAAGAGGCCCTCAATCTAAACCAATAACCTAGCCTAAGCAGAAGAAATAGTAACTTAGGTGGCAAAAGCCTAGCTAAAAGGATTTTTTAGACAAAAAGTCTCAACTTGAATGATTTGGAAAGTCTTCAATACTAGTCACATCCCAAATCCCGATTTCAAAATTAACAATTATCTAATTATTATTAATTATTTAATTAGTCATCTAATTAATATTTGGATATAAATTTTACATCGATATATCAACTGATCATAATAAAATAAATATAAACTATATACAGGATCCAAATTATACCACGCAATCATGTGGCTCCGATACCGACCTATATCGACACATTAGATTTTACGTAAGGAGTTATGCCTATTCAATACACATAATCAGAGTACATAAATAATTGAATTAAATTTCCCATTGCTATCACATAAACGAGTGACCGACATTCCATAATTTATAGATCTTAAATATCATAAACTGCATCCATATCAAGCTAACTAAATCAGCATACATCTTATAATTTCCAAACCATAATCTAGTTACTTAAATATGATACACTACTATCTGAAACTATAGAACAATATCGGAATTTCATAACTTCTAATTCTAACTTCTTCAAACTGCTTCATCCATCGGTCCTGATTATCCTGCATGTATCCATATCTCTCATCTGAAGAAGTTAATAAATAGAAGTAATGATTGAATTAAAAACTCAACAATGCATATAATTTTATAACTTAAACAAATGTTTTGCATTAAAAACATATCGAAATCTAGCAAAAGGAACAGTGATCTATAATTTGATGTAATGGCATGAAATTTTCATAATATTTATACAGAAAATTTGAATTAATCTTTTTATGAATTTCTTTATCATATTCTTATTCCTTTTTTATCATTAAAATATGCTAAAATCTTATGGCCAATAGGGCTTCACCAACTAAATAAGTGGACAATTAAAATTTAAATTATATTTATTTTCACACAATTAAAGGTCATATGCTATTATTCAAATAGTGGATGGTTATATATAAAATCCTGTAAATATGCCAAATGCCATTTTTATTAGTGGATGATAGATTCGAACCTTGATTTACCACTATAATATATTAAAGAATACCATAATATACTACATATTAAAATATAACCATAGTCCAATGTATATTCTTATGAAAACTCTATATTTTTCTTCATATTTCATAATTTTCTCAAATTTGGAGAAAATGATCATATTCTTAGCTTACATTAGAGTTTTTCTTAAAAATTTTGTAAATTCATATTTAATTTTTTTGTAGAAATTTTGCTATAATAAATTTTAAAATATAAAATGCTAAATTAAATACCAAGTGCACAAAAAATTCAGTAAAATACAAAAAATTCAGTAACTAAAAACATATCAATAAATTTAAACTTTTAAGTAAACATGCAAGGCCTAATTTACTAAAATTCTAAACATGCAAGCATATATATTCAGTCCACAACATACTATAATAAGATATACGAAATTCATTACATATAAAGTTATTAAATTATGAATTTAACACGGGCATGTAAAGCAATCGTAGAAATTAGCTAAGTGAACCAATGTATATGAGTTTGATATAAGTATTATGCATTTTTATAATAAAATAAAGAAAATTTTACATGCCTATTGAACTCTATTATCAGAGCTTTCAAATCATGTCATATATGCGTATCGAAATAAGAAATGCTCATAGAATTAGAGAAATCACAGCAACAGAGAAGAAAGATTTGGAATATACTTATCTTAACTTGATTCACACCAAATTTTAGCTTGAAGTCATTTAATTTGAGATTCCTTAGCTTTCTCTCTCCCATTCTCTCTTCTCTTCATCTCCTTCTCTCTCCTCTCAAATTTACTTAGAAAAATGATAAAGGAGTGGCACACGAGCATAGAGTCGAGCACCCTTCAAGCCCTGAGGCTTAACACTGTGGTGCATAAGTGCTACCTCAAGCGCTCCTTGAGCATAGACACTCTGTTTTCGGCGCTCAGGAGCCAATCAAGCATCCATCATACGCCGATCAAGTATCCACCAACTTGATGAAATTCAAACCAATATTAATTTTGACACAATTTTCTTTATCATTTGACATTTATTTTAATTATATTAATTTAATTAATCAAGATTAAAGTAAAATTCAAACTTGGGCCTAACAATACTAACTCCTTATGCCCATTGCTTCACCCCCCCCCCCCCAAGTAACAACATGCTGTCCAACGACATCAAAGGCACTAGAAGAAAACTAGCAATTTCTCATAACTCATCAGTGCATTGAAACATGAGATCTATACGGGGTTTGGCGCATAAAGTTTTGCCTTCACCCATACTTCCAAAATAAGCCGAGTTTATATCCCTATTTATTGGATAGGATCCAATCTTCATTAACATTAATGAAAAAGAATCTATCCTTCTCTTGATGGAATCTAGAATTTTTTTGCTAATTTAAAACTTCTTTCGAAAAATTACTAAAATCCATTCTTTTTTACTTGATTAAATCTAAAGATAATCTTCACAATTTTGGTGTCAAGTCTTATTTGATTTTGGCAAAAGAGAACTCACAAAGCCATCATCCGAATACCTTTCAGGTGAAGATGCACGATAGAAATTCGAAAAGCATCCATTATTTTTATAAATTTCCTTGCTATGGGAATGTGAAGGCCACTATTCCAATAGGTTTCATGAATTGTAATAAAGCCATCACTACAGGAAGACACCTTGTCCTCAAGTGAAAAAATCATATAAGGGATAGTGATAGAAATATTATACTTCTCATAAAAATCGAGAATGTTAGCAAGAGACATAGATGAAGCAATGTCGATGATCCTACAAAAAGAAGACCCTCCAAACCATCACGGTGCTATAGACGAGCAAAGAAATGAGAGATGAAGATTTTAAAAACATAAAAGATCTAAATTTATTGCGGTTCAAGATGACGCCGCTCAAGAACCCAGAGATTTAGGTTAGATAAATCAAGTGCCAAAATTAAAAGCTAGAGAGTCACACCCTTTTACAGAAGAATGCATCTAAAGTATGATCTAACATTGAAACATTTCATATCTCTAACTAAGCGATACATTTTAACAAGCTTAACCATTCCCTCAAAATGACACATGGGGAATAAAAGACAGGAAATCAAATGGTGTGTCATGAAGGAGAAAAAGAGATTGTCTTGAAAGAACTGAGATATATTAAATGCGTAGCTGGCAAGTCACTTCCGTCTCAAGCCATCATAATTATGCTGGTGCCATTCCATTGCAATGAAAAATGACTTCAAAATCTGATGGATCATGTACACATCTTATTGTTCCATGATTGCTAATAGTTGGCATTCACAAGATTGAATTGGGACTCCTACAATGACCTGAAAAGGCAATGAAATCTTTAGATTCAACTCATGTCTATTGATTTTTCTATCAGGAAATACTCTTAGAAATATGAGATCCAATTGTTGAGACTTTAGTTTCTAGTTTATCAATTTTAAGAGTCATTACAAAGTCACTCCCGCATATTTGACGATTCAAGAAATATGTCTATTGAATTCATTTATTAATCACTACCATGAAGAATTACATATTTTTAAATCAGCATGTGCAAGTTTGATAATAAGAAGATTAAATCAACAATTCAAGAGACAAAAACATATGAACAAATGTGAAGCATTCAAATATTGCATTCATTTCCACTTGGAAATGTGTATAAGTTACATTGTAATATATAAGTATAGAGTCATAATACCGAGGTAAAAAGAAGGAGAACAATATTAGGGTGTTGATTATCAACAAGCGCAGCCAAATTACATGCACAACTTCAATGACTTCTCAAGCAAGAAAAGGGAAATGCCCCAAGATGTCCATACATACTATCCACTGATAGAGACATCGACAATGGCACCTCGAAAGATGAGCTGAGTTGTAACAAGACGGTGACTATTGGACACAATGACATTCTCTCATAGAGAGAGAGAAAGAGCAAAGGACAAGAGTAAAGAACAATCACACAAATCCTAAAAACTAAACATAAAACGAGCAATTAAACGTCTCCAAATCACAAGAATGAATGGCAGATCCATAGTAATAATTATGTCTAGTTATTCGACCCCAGTGATGGCAGGAGATAACCAAATGCTAGAAAGGACTGTCTTTTGGCTCATATGCTAATCCATCAATGACATGCAGATGAGCAAGAAGGCCCCCAAGCATAAGATTTTCCTCCCGACTACTCAGCTGGGATGATGATTTGACTTGCGATAATACAAAAGAAAAGGAAACTAAGATAGTTCCCTATTTTTTAAAAAAAAAAAAACAAGACAATCTTTGTAATGATCCTTCAAAATGTTGCCTCTTCAAGCTAATGTCTCAACCTCCCGCACCTCAATTGAGTAATTCTCCACAAAGATATAGGCTTCAAAAGGTTAGGCAACTTCAAGAATGAGAGATAAGAGAAATAAAGAAATCGATGAGATTGAAGATAAACCGTCCCTCTTTTTATAAATAGTAGATTCAGAAGTAAACGATGTATTTCAAATGACTTATACATGGAATAAATTCAAGAATTATCTGCCAATACTACTGATCAAAGATTATAAATAAATGACTCGATTGAAAAGATAAAGAAATTTAATCGGTCAACTTTATTAAAAATGCCATTTACATAAAAACTAGCAACTAGATTGAGGCCTAACATATTGTCTTAAAGCTCAATTTTCAGCTTCAAGACCTAGGGACAAGTATTAGGCCGGGCAAAAGCCAAGTGAAAGGTCAAGCCTAACAAAAGTAGTGGAGCCAAGTCACATGTGGGCTTAAATGGGATAAAAGCCAACACTACATAAGCCACAAGAGAAATTATTAGATTGCTGACAAACTGAAAAGAACGAGTTACTGCAAACTGACACCATATGTGCCACCCAATTTATAATTCTTCCTGCCAATGACTACCTCTCAACTACTCACAACCAGAGCTATTAATCATGATTCTCATGCTAAAATTAAGAAACAATCGATAATTAATTTATCATTCAAGCCAAAAGAGAAAATCACTTGGCTCAAGAACCGTGTCTAATGAACTGACTCTTATAAACTGTTTCTAAAGAACCCATCTCTGAATGGCATAATAAATAATAGACCCCTCTCCATACAAGAGAGGAAGGAGAAAAAAGAAAGAAAATGAATGGAATGTATTTTAGAGCCAAGTCTTCCACTTCAGTTTTGACATTTCATTACCATTTAAATTCTCACAAATCACTCTCCTCATTTAATCTTTGATAATTCAAGATGGTTGAGTCAAAAATATTGACTTGAATATTAAAAGATATTCTAAAGATTAAATTTTGTCTCCTTCGAGTTCTTATTTGTGGTTGTAATATGCAAAATTTAAATTTATGAGATTGAATTTCTTTAGACTAAATTCAAGTTCAAAGTACACATAAGATAAGATTCAAGCTTGATTTCATGAATAAAAATAAGATAAGAAATTGAAAACGCATCATATAAGTTCTCAACACAAATTTTATGCCTTTGCACACTATCACGACTTCTATTCCTTCCGTTGTATATTTAAGTTAAAATATGCATGTCCTTTGTATAAAATTGTACTTTACTAAGTATTTGATTCACTCTCTTACTATTTACTAATCCTTCAAATGAGATACACAGATAATTGCCAAATCACCAAGAATGAAGGCCGAGAAGCTTTGGTTTATGTACCCATGAATAATTTCTGCTTGTTTATATTTTCTGACAATGTTAATGTATCTAATGGTTGTAATATAGTCAATTTTAGTTCTAGGCCTCGATTTGTGATATAATTTGGTTTCCAAAAAATAGTTAGAAGCCTAAGGTGTTGTATTACGTTGTCTGGTGTCAGTATGCATGTCATATTAACCTTGGAGAGCTTTTGTTTGTGTTTGAACTGTGATATTTGGCTGCAAATAATCTAAGTTCTAGGTCAGTAGGTCCATGATATGACACCGGTTGATGATATCAAAATTTTTAGATGCGTTCGGTTGACTTATGATGAAAATAGCTTCTGCATATTTTTGTTATGTAATATTTTCAACTTTGGCAGGCATTTTTCCCTAAACATAATCTGACATCTCTTGTATTTGGGTTGATGTTGATGCCACCGTTGTCGCGGTAAGGCCTTTGGGTCCTGTGAATATCGACTTATTATGCATTTATTTTTGAGTCAGTTATAGCAAATATCGATATTTAGGATGTGATACGTCACAGATATAGACTTTAAAAAATTCGGCAACTCCATAAATGAGAGATAAAAGAAATAAAGAAATTGATGAGATTGAAGATGAACCATCCCTCTTCTTATAAATAGTAGATTAAGAAGGAAGCAATGTATTTCAATTGGATTATACATGAAATAAATTCAAGAATTCTCTGCCAATTCTATCAATTAAAGATTGTAAATGAATGACTCAATTAAAATGATAAATAAATTTGATAGGTCAACTTTATTAGGAGTGTCCTTTACATAAAAACTAGCAACTAGGCTAAGGCCTAACATATTGTCTTAAAGCTTAATTTTGAGCTTCAAGACTTAGGGACGAGTATTAGGCCCGACTAAAGCCAAGTGAAAGGTCAAACCTAACAAAAGTAGTGAAGCCTAGTCACATGTGAGCTTAAATGGGATAAAAGCCTAATATCAACACATCATTACATGAGCCACAAAAGAAAATATCAGATTGCTGACAAATTGAAAAGAACGAGTTACTGTAAATTGACACCACATGTGTCACCTAATTTATAGTTTTTCTTGCAAATGACTACCTCTCAACTATTAACGTGATTCTCATGCTTAAACTAAGAAACGATCGACAATTAATTTATCATTCAAACTAAAAAGGAAAATCACTTGGCTCAAGAACCGTGTCTAAAAAACTGATTCTTATAAACTGTTTCTAAGGAACCACCTCCAAATGGCATTATGAATAATAACCCCCTCTTCATACAAGAGAGAAAGGGGTAAAAATAAAGGAAATGAATGGAATATATTTTAGATCCAAGTCTTCCACTTCACTTTTGACATTTCTTTACCATTTAAATTCTCACAAATCACTCTCCCCATTTAATCTTTGATAACTCAAGATGGTTGAATCAAAAATATTAATTTGAGTATTAAAAGACATTCTGTAGAGTAAATTTTGTCTCTTTTCAATTCTTATTTGTGGTTGTAATATGCAAAATTTAAATTTAAGAAATTAAATTTTTTCAAACAGTTCAGAGTATATATCAAGATTTATATAAAAAAAAAATATTTTTGAGCTAATTGAATTATTTAGTTTTTTTTAATCTCATGTTTTGTAAAATTGAACTTATAATTTATTTAATAACATAATTTAAAATAATGTTCACAAAATTCAAGTATGAAATTTGGGTGTTGTTTAATTTTTTTTTTCTTTACTTGTTTTAATATCATATATATTCACATAACATGCTTTAAAAATTTATAAGATATATTAGATAATATAATATTGGATATATTTATTTGTATTTATAAATTTATATAGAAGGAAAATAACTTTTACTATCAAATTATTCAATTTTCATCTAATTTTTTTTTAATAAAAAAGTTAACTTATGTTCGTTTTATTCAATAAATCTGCTGCATCTTGGTTTTTTGATTGTTGTACGAATTAGGGAACCTTTCAATCTTTCGTTGCGTGTCGATCTGGATCGGGTTCGGTCTCCGTCGTAATAACCTAGAACCTGTACAACACAAACTATAAAGAAGATGTCAGAGGATAACGGGGGTTATCCCCCGTTAATACTCCGACACTCAAGTAAGAAATTTTTTATAATAAATGGATGAATGCACATTTAAAGGTAAATGTGACGAGAGTGTAAAGATGCAATTATGAGGAGAGCGTGAGAGGGATATATTGCGAGGCTTAAACTCCGTGAATGTGCCCGATACAGGAGTGACTTAGAGGTGCGCCCGATAAAGAGTGGTTTAGAAGTGCGCCCGAGGAGGGCGGCTTAGAGGTGCGCCTTGCAGAGGGGCGGCTTAGAGGTGGCGCCCTCGGAAGGCGGCTTAGATGTGCACCCGCGAAGGACGACTTCGAGGTGCGCCCGACATAGAAGCAACTCAGAGGTGCGCCCGCGTATGGCAACTTTGAGAAAAATGACTAAATTGCAGTGGTGAGTCAATATTCTAGTTATCTGAGTGGAGATTTAACTCTTGGACAACAAACTCCTTACTCCAGGATGGAGAGATCGTGGCTCCAGGACAAAGGGCTGAAGGCCTTCAGAAGGAAGGAGGGCCGAAGGCCTTCAAAAGGAAGGAGGGCTGAGGGCCTCTGGATGAGAGGAGGGCTGAGGACCCCCTAACGGACGGAGGGCTGAGAGCCTCCGGGACTAGCAGAGGGCTGACAGCCTCCGAACGAGAGGAGGGCTGACGGCCTCCGGACGGGCGAACGGGCGAAGGGCTAATGGCTTCCGGACGGGAGAAGGACTAACGGCCTCCAGGACTGGTCGGATAGGAGGAGGGCTGAGGGCCTCCTGGCGGCGGATGGTCGATGGCCTCCAAACGAGATGAGGACTAAAAGCCTTAAGACAGGAGGTAGCCGAGGGGCCTAGAAGGGAGGAGGGCCGAAGGACCTCTTGGATGAGAGGAGGGCCGAGGGTCTCCTGACCATCAGTCTGCTCTCGTTGGAGATTGGCTAGCAACGGTTATACCATTCTCCGAGGCATGTGGAGACTTATGGAATTTCTTCGAGCTTCTCCAATTTTTCCTTCAATGTTTAAGGGTGCTTACTTTTATAGTGAGATTTATAGATGCACTGTTCCTCCAAAAGTAATGTGGGACTTTTACTTTGAAAAGATTATATTGGATTATAGGATTGCTGCGGGGTCTAACCCATTAAGCTCATGGTTACCAGACCCATCAAAATCTGAAATAATATTTATAATAATAAAACATAAATATAAATTTTAATCTAACTTTTAATATATAAATTTTATGTTAAATTTAATTTTTTAACTTTTCTTCTAAATATTACTCTAACTGTATTGAATCAGATAGATGTAAGTTCAATTAAAAAATAAAATCAAATGAAGATTTGACAATTTAATTAAAAATATAATATTATTTATATATAAAATAAATAGATAGATCAATTATTATTTGATTCAAAGATATCTAAAAATAATAATTTAGTATCCCAAAACGTTTCTCCTTACATATATAAGCAAGCAACGGGGAGACATTGTGCATATGGGATTTGAGAATCCTATTTTCTATTTTATTTTTCTCATCTAAACTGCCAAATTAAAAAAAAAAATTAATAGCTAAAATTTAAATATTAAATAATATTATTTAAATAGATATTTTTATTAAAAGTTAATATTAAATTTAATATTTAATAAATATTAATATTATAAAAAAACTAAAAATACAATTATATTTAATATTTTTATTTTTAAATATTAACTCTTAAATTTTAATTTAATAATATTTAAAAATAAATAAAACCTTACTTAGGATCCCCATTTTCTGTGCAGGCGGAGATTTTTTCAAATTCTCATGTTAAATAAAATAAAAATTTAACTCATGGATTGAGAGATGCTTCATGGCCGATAAGCCCGAAGAAATTTAATAGTCTAAATTTTAAAATAATAAAAATATATAAATATATAAATAAATTTTTAAATTTTTATTGTGTTAGAATATCAAAATAATTATATAAAAATAATAAAATCATGAAAAATCATTTAAATATTTTATTAATTTTTTTAAAAAAAAAATTCAATATCTAGATAGTTGGATCTCCAATCTAATAATAACCCACATCAACATGGCCCCTCCCCGACTGATATCACAAATTGATAAGTGGGCCATTTGGCTTGTCTAGTAATGGAATTTGCCAATCTAACTTATTCCACTACAACTAATTTTTAAATAAAAATAATCTGTCATCTGTTTTAAAAGATTATCTATTTAAATTATAAAAATAATATCTTATATAATATAAGATAAAATCGTATAAAATATATCTAAAATAACTTAACTTTTTTTTATGACCCACAAACAGGTAAAAAATTTATAAGTTGTGGGGGGTTTTTATCTATAGTTTTTATTTATGTCAAGATTTTTTTTTTTTTTTTTTTTTTAATTAATTAAATTAATTTATTTATTTATTGTTATTTTGCATATGATGGATCCAACATTCCAACTTGGCTCATGGTCCTCTTGCAATGAGTGTTTGTTGACAAGTCTCAGGCAGCCATTACTGATGATGGTGGCTAAAAGCAGATAAAGATGGCTTGATATCAAAGTTTCATTATTATGTCTATAATATAAACATATTAGTTTAATCAGTTAAATTTATAATATTAATTTCATAATTAATTAATCTAATTATTATGTTAAGTAAACAAACAGTTATATTAAATTTACTGTTTATTTTTCTAAATAATGGCAATTGAACATTATGAATATAACTGATGACCAACCAATAATACATATTGGTATTATAATATGATTATGAAATTTATTAAGAATAATATATTCATTTGCTGACGTATAAAAAGATTAAAAAATGTTAAAATTAAACATTTAAAAACACATTTTCACAGACCAATAATTATGAAATTATGCTTATTATTTTAGGACAACAAAAGGATTATAAATCATACTTTTTATGTGCTCTCTTTTTCTTTTTTTTTTCATAGATTTTTGAAAGAGTGAAAGCATATGAGAGCATGTTGTTGGGAGTTAATCAGGCTTGACTCCTTCCTCTGTCAATTAATTATGCTTGTTTGACATACACTATATTAATGAGAAAACTTCAGTCAATTACATGTATAAATTGAACAAATTAATACATTTAATAAGAATTAGTTATAAGGTCACAGTTAAATTTATGTTTATAAATTTGATTCTTAATGTTACATGTCTGGACTTATCTAATATATGATATTTGCAGGTGAATTTATAAGCAAATTTTAGAAGTCCGAAATTTTTGACTATTGAAAAAAAATTAAGATATATAAATACAAATATTTAAATAAATATACATATTCTAATAAAATAGAAAAAAAGAGAAAGCTAATGGATTATAAATTTCCATTATAAACAAAATTTTCCAATTGTTAAAAAAAGTAAATACTTCTTAAAATCTCAACACATCAGAATCTCACACAGGAGAAAATGGAAACAGAGCCAAAGGCCATTATAAAATCAGTACTTGAGCCCATCTGACTTAGTGGATTGGGCCCATTAATTTCCCTGTGAACCAATATGTAATAGGCCCAACAAGTCAGTATCATGTTCCCTAAGTTACAGTATTATTATTAAACCTTTAGAATTATTTTGGAGATACCCTTTAAAATATATTTATATGATCTAATATTTTATCAATTTATTTATATTAATAGATCTTTATAAAAATGAATTAATAGATAAAATATCTTATTTTAATCTCTGTCAATGTAATATAAAAAAAGATCATCTTTAAATGTCTTTTTGATAGCAAATTCTTTACTTTATGGGCATTTATCAAAATTCTACATGATTTTATCTATAAATATCATATATAACACAAGTTTAGATATATTATCTCCCATAACTCTAACAAATTGTTTTAAAAAATCATTAAATCCTACAACAATATCACTTTTTTTTGTATTTTAGGCTTATATTTTTAATTTTTTAGTAGAAGTGTCCTATGTCAAATTGTTTTAATAAATTTATATCTATTAAATTATTTAAATTTTATTCAATTTTAAATCTACCATCACATTTGAAACTTACACGACGGGCACGACATGGCTCAAGCGCATGTGTCACATCTTCTGAATCATAATGCCAGCCAGCGGGGCAAACAGCAATAACATGCATATCTCCATAATTTACAAGAATCTCATAAGCACGTTAAAACTAGCATGTTATTGCATGAGTGAGTTAAATCTAAACGAGTTGACCCGGATCAACTCAGCAGCATCCCTTCCCCAACCCCCCAAAACAGCAAGAGAAAACCCACCGGAAAAAGTGGAGGTGTCCGACACCGACTACCGTTTATGTTCGTCGTGCCAGAAACCCACAAATTCCGTTGGCTCTAAAGAAATGTTAATTAATATAATATAATATGTTTACAGTTTATTAACACTATGCATGCTTGTATTCATACAGCAGGCAGATAACCTGATTTCATTTGATTGATCAGACAAACAAGAGCAGTCATTTAATTAAGGTAGATGTGACATGGAATGATCCGATGGTCTACACCTACTCAAGTCCATATTGGCTAAAATGCATGACTCTCATAGTTATCAATTACTTCAGTTAATATTTTTAAATATAGGTGTTAGGATTATTTTTTTATATTTGGCATATTCTATAATCATCTTTAATCATATATCGATTTTGGGTTATATTTATTAAAATACTGCATTAATTTATTTTTGTGACTATCTATTCCGAGGTTTTATGAGGATCACGCCAATCATTCCCCTGCTAATCGCTCGAGCTCCGATTCCATAAGCCCCACGGTTGTCTTGCCCTCGCCATCCGCTCGAGTCCCGATTCCGGTAGCCTTGCGCCTTCCATTCGCTTGCCAAGCACTTGAGCCTAAAATCAAGTAACCATCCACTCGAAACTCACCGCCTTCTCACTCGAGCCCGGATAGAGTTTCCTCTTGAAACCCTAGGTGTGCTCGCCGTTCTTGAGCATAGAGACAACGACCATTTTTTTAAACGCATTTTTTGAGCTCTCCATAAATTTTCTCCTTCTTTCAATTATCTTAACTTTTACTGAAACATTTTGGAGCGCCCATTTGAAAGAAATTTAACTTTTACTTCATTAATCTTACTCAAATTAAGAAAATCAAAATTACATCATTGTGTTTCATGTGCTAACGGGTTTTTTCACTACCTTCTCTTTAATGATTCAACACCCCTACCCTTTTACCTTCGTTGGCGACGTGGGTATTGTGAAGAAGGGGTTCCGGTAATATTTGCTATTTCCAACGGTTTGTGAGAGAAAATTAACGTGAAAATCGAAAGGCATCCGATTCCCATTACCATGGGCAAATCCAAAGAGTGCATTGGTAGGGATCACAAGACGAGAGTAAATCAGTTAGATTAACGATCTCTAGACCACCCGATCTATAAATTAATTTTCATAATAGATATCTTATCCGGTTATTGAAAACTAGAAGATTTTTCTCGATTACTATGGATATCAAATTTTTTCTTCATCACTAAAAATTGTCTCCTTTTTATTATTACTTCTTATCTTACTTGTGATACATATCATTATTCATATCATCTAAATATAAATATTCTTTATGTGTTTAAATATTTAATTTTATACTACTTCCGCTAATCCTTCACATGGTGAAAACTTTATTGTGTAATTTATGATGAAATGTCCTTTTCAATTGGAATCAGAATCTCACCCCTATTCCCAACCCTGATCTAGATGTATACTAGTCAATCGCTGTCCGTTCCTTTTAACTTTGATGGAAGTAATTATGCCTACTGGAAGATTCGTACAATAGCCTTTCTCAAATGGATGGATGAGCGCGTCTGAGCTAGTATTCAAATTGGATGGACTCCACCCAAAAACACCACGGGTGATGAACCAAAAATTTTATTTTTGTGGTTTAAAAAAGAATTTGATGTATGTAATTTGAATAATAAGATGTTACATACTATATTTATAACTGTCACCTGAAGAATTTAAGCGCATTTCTATGTGTGAGATATCAAAAGAAACTTGGGACATTCTTAAAATTACCCATGAAAGAACTAAATTAGTTAAAAATTTAAAATTATAAATGCTCACCACTAAATTTGAAGAAACATGAATAAAAGATGACGAGACCTTTGATAAATTTTATACAAAATTGAATGATATTATGAACTCTACATTCAATTTAGGAGAACGTATTCTTGAGAATAGAATTGTCCAAAAAGTTCTACGATATTTGTCTAAACGTTTTAGACTAAAAGTTACTACTATTGAAAAGAGTAAAGATTTAGATAAATTAAAAATAGAAAAATTTTTAGGGTTCCGTCAAACTTAAAAAAGAATTTGATGTATGTAATTTGAATAATAAGATGTTACATACTATATTTATAACTGTCACCTGAAGAATTTAAGCGCATTTCTATATGTGAGATATCAAAAGAAACTTAAAACACTCTTAAAATTACCCACGAAAGAACTAAATTAGTTAAAAATTTAAAATTATAAATGCTCACCACTAAATTTGAAGAAACATGAATAAAAGATGACGAGACCTTTGATAAATTTTATACAAAAAATTGTGATATGAACTCTACATTCAATTTAGGAGACGTATTCTTGAGAATAGAATCAAAAAGTTCTACGATATTTGTCTAAACGTTTTAGACTAAAAGTTACTACTATTGAAAAGAGTAAAGATTTAGATAAATTAAAAATAGAAAAATTTTTAGGGTTCCGTCAAACTTAAAAAAGAATTTGATGTATGTAATTTGAATAATAAGATGTTACATACTATATTTATAACTGTCACCTAAAGAATTTAAGCGCATTTCTATATGTGAGATATCAAAAGAAACTTAAAACACTCTTAAAATTACCCACGAAAGAACTAAATTAGTTAAAAATTTAAAATTATAAATGCTCACCACTAAATTTGAAGAAACGTGAATAAAAGATCACCTTGATAAATTTTATACTAAACTTACATTCAGAAATGAGAATAAATAAAAGTTCTACGATATTTGTCTAAACGTTTTAGACTAAAAGTTACTACTATTGAAAAGAGTAAAGATTTAGATAAATTAAAAATAGAAAAATTTTTAGGGTTATCAAACTTAAAAAGAATTTGATGTATGTAATTTGAATAATAAGATGTTACATACTATATTTATAATCACAAGAATTTAAGCGCGATTTCTATATGTGAGATATCAAAAGAAACTTAAAACACTCTTAAAATTACCCACAAAAGAACTAAATTAGTTAAAAATTTAAAATTATAAATGCTCACCACTAAATTTGAAGAAACATGAATAAAAACCTTTGATAAATTTTTACAAAATTGAATGATATTTGAACTCTACATTCAATTTAGGAGAACATTCTTGAGAATTTTAGACCGTTTTAGAAAAAGTTACTACTATTGAAAAGAGTAAAGATTTAGATAAATTAAAAATAGAAAAATTTTTAAAACTTAAAAAGAATTTGATGTATGTAATTTGAATAATAAGATGTTACATACTATATTTTTATAATCCCAAGAATTTAAATTTCTATATGTGAGATATCAAAAGAAACTTAAAACACTCTTAAAATTACCCACGAAAGAACTAAATTAGTTAAAAATTTAAAATTATAAATGCTCACCACTAAATTTGAAGAAATGAATAAAAGATCCTTTGATAAATTTTATACAAAATTGAATGATAAAGAACTCTACATTCAAAAGAACGTATTCTTGTAATAGAATTGTCCAAAAAGTTCTACGATATTTGTCTAAACAACTAAAAGTTCTACTATTGAAAAGAGTAAAGATTTAGATAAATTAAAAATAGAAAAATTTTTAGGGTTATCAAACTTAAAAAGAATTTGATGTATGTAAAATAATAAGATGTTACATACTATATTTATAAAAATTTAAGCATTTCTATATGAGATATCAAAAGAAACTTAAACACTCTTAAAATTAAGAAAGAACTAAATTGTTAAAAATTTAAAATTATAAATGCTCATCACTAAATTTGAAGAAACATGAATAAAAGAAAACTTTGATAAATTTTATACAAAAAAGATTTGAACTCTAAAATTCAAAGAAACGTATTCTGAGAATAAAGAATTTGTCTAAACGTTTTAGACTAAAAGTTACTACTATTGAAAAGAGTAAAGATTTAGATAAATTAAAAATAGAAAATTTTTGTTCCCAAACTTAAAAAGAATTTGATGTATGTAATTTGAATAATAAGATGTTACATACTATATTTATAACTGTCACCTGAAGAATTTAAGCGCATTTCTATATGTGAGATATCAAAAGAAACTTAAAACACTCTTAAAATTACCCACGAAAGAACTAAATTAGTTAAAAATTTAAAATTATAAATGCTCATCACTAAATTTGAAGAAACATGAATAAAAGATGACGAGACCTTTGATAAATTTTATACAAAATTGAATGATATTATGAACTCTACATTCAATTTAGGAGAACGTATTCTTGAGAATAGAATTGTCCAAAAAGTTCTACGATATTTGTCTAAACGTTTTAGACTAAAAGTTACTACTATTGAAAAGAGTAAAGATTTAGATAAATTAAAAATAGAAAAATTTTTAGGGTTCCGTCAAATTTATAAGCACACTTTTTCTCAATAAAAAAAAAACAAATCAATTGCCCTAAAAATTATAAACAAAGAGAGAGATCGTCACTCAGACGATAAGTCATGTAGTTATGAGAATTTTGCCATGTTTGTCAAAAACTTTAAAAAATTCTTCAAAAATAAGAATAGCAAATAAACCTCCAAAGGAAATGATCCTTTGCATCATTCAATCAAGAAAGATAAAAAGGAAACTGAATATTTTAAAAATAAGAAACCCTAAAGAATCCAATACCATGAATGCCATGGCTTTGGTCACATCCGAATCGAGTGTCCTAATTTTAAACGTCAGAAAGGAAAAGTTTTAAATGCATCTCTAACAGACGATGAAGATGATGAAAATCATCATGAAAAATCTTCCGAAGATGAAATGAATTCTATAGTATTCAAGATATCTATTGTTAGTGGTAACAAAGCCACCAGAGTGCCTCTTGAAAGATCAAATTCCTCTCATAAAGAATCTGATAACAATTTTGATGGATTTCAAGAAATATATGACAAATTGTTTAGGAAATACTTAAAAGTAAAGAAAACGAATAAAATCTTAAATCGTAAACTTATTGACTTGGAAACAGAAAAGGCTGAAATTATGACCTAATTGAATAGTGCCACAAAGATACATCGTGAACTAGAAATGCGTAACAACTCCTTAATCACCAAAACTAAATCCCTATAATTGGAGCTTGAGAACACTAAGAACGACACGAGCAATTTTTAAAATGGAATCTAAAAATTTGATCATATGTTGGGTCTTGAAAAATGTGCTGAAATAAAAAGGTTTTGGGGTATGTTAAGAAATTTTTTTAACACGGCCCACAACCTAAAATTATCTTTGCTCCTGCCACAAAAATTCCACTAAAAACTATTAACACATCTAAAGTCACTAAGATGGTACCTCAACGTGTAGAGAAACATTTTAGCTCAACTTTTTTGCCTAATCTACACATTGAAATGGTCATGAACAAACCCACTAAAATTCACCGGTCAAGTAAAATAAATACCTATTTCCACCAAGGACCTAAACAGGCCCGTTTCATGCCTAAGTTTGTGCCTACTTGTTAGGCTTGTGGATAGATTAGTCATATTCGTCCCCATTACTATACCAAACATTTTTTGTCCAACTAAAAATAAGGAACAAAAATATACAAACTTGTTCATCACATTCAACAATTAAATAAACAAGTAAACAGTTGAATCAGAAAGTAAACTCGGAGAAAAAAATATGGGTTAAGAAAAGTGAGCTGAAATCCCAATCAAATTTTTTTAGAAAAAATGTGGCAATTTTCTTTTTCAGGATAATTTTTTTGTTAAATTTACAAAAAATAAAATAAAAAAGGGGTGGGCGTAATGCTCGCTGTCCTTCCATGGGCTCGAGTGCACGCTGCCTCTCCTCTTTATCTTCCAGGGCACAGCATGCAACTCACAAACCGTATTTTAACACTCTTTATTCTCGAACGATTTTCACTCTCTCTGGCTCCCTCTCTTTGTCACCCACCTCCAGATCTACCTTCCTTCCTCTCCATTGTGGGCGTCTTTGAGGTAATTTCTCTCATTCCTCTCCGTTTATTCCTCTACATTTTCTTCCTCCATTAATGACGGCGCTGGCCCCTCTTCTTTTTGTTTTTGACTGGATTTCTTCATGGGTCACCGTTTTCTTACCTATTTGCTCCAGATCCACTAGTTATTGCGTAGATCTAGTGCCGGCCATGGATCTTGTGCATCCCCTATTTCCTGGTTCTTCTAGCACCAATGACACCTCCCTAGCCTTGTCCCATGCCACACTCCCATGGCTGGGCATGCCCCACCATGGATTCGACCCGTATTATCTCGCAAGCAACCATGAGGCTCCGGTCCTTGCGGTTGGAGGTGCGTGGCTCTGACGTCGATCCTAGTGCTACTTGGTGTCACTGCTAGGTGCCTGCTCCGCGCATGCCAGGCGCCATCCCGCCTGGCCATGCCTCCCTCTCCTCACACACACACACACCACCACACACATAGCACTCTAAACAAACAAAAACAAAAGGGGGAAAGACCAACCAAAAAAAGAGAGGCATCGATAAGACCTTATTTGGATATTCTTAAAATTTTTTTCGTGTCTTTCAGATGTCAGGTCTGCGCAAATCATTTGCTCAAAAATTGATCAGCAAACACAATCGGCCGATTGGGCTCTCTACTCCCGATCGCTTTATCAGTCCCGAAACTGAGGCCTTGTTTTTCACAACATGTCTCATCAGTAACTCTCTCTTGAACGGAAAGTCTACATTGACTCCCTCAACCCCTCCATCTCTTTTGTATTTACCGACCGTCGTTGGGAGTCGGTCTTCACCGGTTTAATTGCTCCTTCTGTTATTCTTATTCAAGAATTTTATTCAAATATTCATGAGTCTTCCTTCGATTCTTTTTTGACTTACTTGCGGGAGCGACACCATCGGATTACTCCGGATATGATTACACGGGTTCTTAATCTTCCTCGAGTGATAAATCCCGACTACCATTTTCTCCCGTTCTTCAAGCCACACCCAAATGAGCTTCCGACATTTTTTCATGGTGTCCCTATGGAGTGGCATGGGCAATCTTTCAATACTTTCCTTTTCTCCTCTAGGTGCCTGGTCGTAAGCCATGTCATGCTCACGAATAGTTTTCCTATTTCTCACCTTTTCTCCATTCCCACGAACAAAATACTATTTCTGTATGCTTTCTTAAGTGGGCAGCCTATTGATTTACCATCACATATCTTTTCTCACATCCTCTCCTATTTTACCACCCGTAAAGATAACAACCTTCACCACGGATGCCTCATTCAACAGCTACTTGCTGAACTCGGTCTTTCTTTTTTCGATCTTCCTCGTCTTCAGCTTACACGCCCTATCACCTCCACCACTTTTGCTCAAAGCTGGTCCCATACTCGTTGATTCGTAGAGGCTCCCTAGGAACCGTTAGATGAGTCTCTCCCTAAGGTGCCTTCCTATTAGCTCGAGGGTGGACCATCTTACTCCGCCTCGTCCTACCCTGACCCCTCGGGTCCTATCCCTTCTGCTCCTTCTCGGTACTCCACCTCTTCCTCCACAGCTCTGATGGGTCTGATGTTTCGCTTTACCGATCACTTTGAGTATCTCTATTACTCACAAGAGCACATTTATATTTTGCAATCTCAGTTGCGTTCGGATATTCTTGCTAGCTTTGAGCGTATGGATACCCGCTTGGCTACATAGGAGGTTGAGTTTCGATGGTGGCGGTGTCATTATGGTCATCTACCCTCCTACGATTCTTCACGCTCTTAGTAATCCCCTCTTTTTGGCTCTTTGTAATAAAAATGGGGAGACCATTTACTATTTTTATAGGGGAGACCACATGTTTTCTATTTTGCTCGGGAGCCGTTGTTATCTTTATTAGGGGGAGACATTTTTATTTTTGTTTGGGGGAGTTCTTCTTAGATTTTTCAGGAAGGTTGTGATACTTTTATTTGTCTTATTGATTTTATAAATTTTACTATCTTCATTTATTATAATATTTTATTATTATTCCTATTGTTTTATGACGTGTATATTGCTATAAGTTATTGAGTATGGTTATCTTCTTTTTATATTACTCTAAACATATTAGATCTTTTTGTATTATATCTATTTATACTAACCATGGTTGACCAGGAAATACAATTAAAGTATCAGCATAGTAGCTATGGTATCGACATAACAGCTCCCGTGTAAAGTTTTTATATTTACTTATTGTATTATTTTTATTTCTCATTAGGTATAAATTTTAATATACACGGGTTTTATATCGATAGTGTCTAAACCCATACTTCTCTTATATTTTTTTTTTACTTTATGTGTTTTGTCATAAAATTATCAAAAGGAAAAATTATTAAGGTTATTTTTTATGGTTGGTATATTCCATAATCATATTATTGCATTGTGTTCATTGAAGTGTTGCATTAACTTATTTTTGTGTTGTCTGTTCTCGGGTTTCAAGAGCATCACGCCTGTTTTTCGCCTACTAATCACTCGAGTTTTCATTCCAAAAGCCCTGCGTCTGTCACGCACTCGCCATCCGCTTGACCCCAATTCCAGTAGCCTCGCGCCTTTCGTGCGCTAGTCAGGTGCTCGAACCTAAAATCCAGTAACCATCCACTTGAAACTCGCCGCCTTATCGCTCGAGCCCCAATAGGATTTCCTCTTGAAATCCTAAGTGAGCTCACCACGCTCGAGCATCGTGGTAACAACCATTTTTTTAAACGCGTTTTTTGAGCTCTTTATAAATTTTATCATTCTTTCAATTGCTCTAACTTTTATTGAAGCATTTTAAAGCGCCCATTTGAGAGAAATCTAACATTTACTCTATTAATCTTACTCAAATTTTAAAAATTAAAATTTTATCATTGTATTTCATGTGCCAACGGATTTTTTTCACCACATTCTCTTTACTGATTCAACACCCCTACCCTTTTACCTTTGTTGGCAAAGTGGATATTGTGAAAAAGGGGTTCTGGTAGTGTTTTCTACTTCAAACGATTTGTGAGAGAAGATTGACATGAAGACCAAAAAGCGTCTGATTTCGTTACCATTGGCAAATTTAAGGAGTTCTTTGATAGGAATCATAATATAGAAGTAAGTTGGTTAGATTAGCACGTCTATACCACCCGATTTATAAGTTAATTTTCATAGTGAATATATTATTTGGCCGTTAAAATCCAAAGGATTTTTCTCGATTGTCGTGGGGTATCAAGTTTTTTTCATTCCCAAAAATTACCTCTTATTTGTTATTACTTCTTATCTTACTTAGGATGCATATTATTATTCATATCATTTAAATATAAATATTCTTTACGTATATTAAATATTTAATTTTGTATTATTTCCGCTAATTCTATACAGAGTTGAAACTTTATCGTATAATTTGGGACAAAACATTTTTTTCAATAAGAAAAAAAATTAACGAAGACAGTCTTAATGTTTTTTATTATTTTATTATATTTTACCTTTTTGTACTAAAATTTTATTTTAATACTATATTTTGTTGTCAAATTATTTAAAGGCATAATAGAAAAACAATCTAAAAATAGTGTTGGAAAACTTAAGATGAGTTAGATATATTAGACTTGTTTTTAATATTATAGGGATAATATATTTTTATAAATTGATAATTTAATCTCCACGTCATATTAAAATTAATGTATATCTAAATCAAAATTTGTTCAAATAGATAATCACCCGATCTGGGATTTGAGTCCAAATGCAAACCATATCCTATGTATGATAAACAAAAAAAGTAAATTATATTTGACTATTGTTCTGAAAAAATTTTTCTAATACCTAAGTTAGTATAGCTCGAGTAAAGTAAAAAGATTAAAAATTTATTAACTATAAAAAATAGCTACTACACTTCTATTTTAGGTGGTTTGATGTTGATGGGTGGTGCCCTCTGTAAGGCTTAACCAGTAATCACTAGCTAACTTATGGGAGATATTTTTCTTATAATCTTAGTGCTAAGAAAATAATTAATCTTTAGATAAAGAACAATTTGACATCTCATATCTCATTGTTGGCCTCTATGAGTGGTAGACTTTTCTCTCGTGGTCGTTACACATTTTAGTAAGAGTTAATGTTTTTTTTCTTTATTTTTATAGTAAAGAGTATTTTAACCTTTTAAGTCTTTATCTTAGAGCTTTTTTGACACTTACCATTTCTTTTTGTTAATAAATATTTTTACCTTTTTATGAAATGGGATTGATAATGTATTTATAAGCAACCATTTAGAAAGTAATAGTTGAGGGAGGCATGGATCTCGACTGGTTGTATATCTTTGGCAAGAGAGTAGTGTATATTTTCTCTAAATTTTGCTATATATTATCATACTATCAAATTAAAATTTATTTTGTCAATATTAGTTTTAGAATGGTAGGTTTTTTTCTTTTTAACATACTATCCATTGCTAATCAATATAAAAAACATGCCACCTAATAATTGATTATAAGTTTAATAATTTTGACACATTGACACATGCTAATATGTCGTATTACTGAATGTAATAATCCCATCATGCTATAATGGGTCAACATTTTTATGGGTTAATAATCAAATTGGATTCTTAATTTATCCCACCCCGTCAAAAACAATTTATTTATCATTTTAAATATATATATATATATACCCTCCAATGGGAGGGTATGGAGAGGTGCACCCAAGCGTGCGGAGAGGCTCATGATTATACGCGAGACCCATTGAAAATGATTAGATTTTTTATTATTTTCATTGACAAGCATCGATAATTAATTTTTTTTTTTCAAAAAAAAAAAAACCAATTAAGAATTTTATATATTGATTTTATATGGAGTGAAAAGAGAAAGAGGAAGGGGAAGATAGAGAAAGAAATGTAATAAAGAAGAAAAGAAAGGGCGAAGTGGGTGGGAGATCGATTTGCCGGGTAAATGGGCCGACAAAGCAATTCAGATGTCGCTTTCCTGTCCGCTGCCCCTTGTTTTGCTCTGTCCCCCGCACACTCTCACTCTTCCGATCTGAACAAGCAAAAGTCATAAATGCACTTCCCCTGCCGTCCCCCTCCCCCCTTAATACGTAACGTGCAGTTCCACCCACGGCTACTCACCGTCTCCTCTTCCCATTTTGCCCCTAATCCATCTCGTACGTTTCGAGTCTATCCAATTACATATAAATTTAAATATAAAATTTTTAAAGTATAAAAAAAATTATATACATAATTTTTATGATATTAATATTTGTTAAATATTTAATTTAATAGTAAAAAATTAAAAATATTATAAATTATATAACTTTTTTTAAAATTTTTAAATTCTATCCATAAATTTTTTTTAATACAAGGTATGAGAGACTAAGCCTAAATCAACGCCTGACCTCGTTTAGGTATATCAAGGCGTCAATATTAAATGGTCTTTGTAAAATATTTATATTAGTCATATTTATATTAAATATAATATTTTAAAAAATAATAAAAATAACCATCGAGATGTTATTATTTAATATATATGAGAACTATGATTCCCAGTGTAAAAATGCTGCCAACGAATAAAATTAAACATTATAAAAAAATTTTAAAAATACAAAAATAGTACATTTTTAATGTATTATAATATAACAATAATATTTAAATATTTTAATATTTTTAAAACATAATTGAAAATATTTTTATGCTATATTATTTATAGACATTTGATACCAACATTTGGTCATTATAGATCTAATGGTTGATTTGGGTGAAGTAGTGCAATCCTCCTCACTTCAGTTGTTATGTGAGGGGTTATATTATAATCGTGGCATTGTACTTGTTAGATACAGTCTAAAATAATGTCGACTTAACCCGTTGTTATGTAAGAATTACAAATCGTAAACTATTGAAAAAATATAAATTAATTGAGTTGTTAGGGTCGAAATAAATGAATTCAACTGGACTATTAGATATCCAAATAACTGGACTATTAATGATACAAAAGGTCGATGTACCAAACGACTGTTTAATTAATAAATATAAATGGTTAATCTTAATGAATAATTACATAAAATGATAGATAAATGATTAAATAAAGTGTACAGTTAATGTTCCTAATAACAAGATGTTAGATATAATGATTATATAATTGTTAAACCATTTAATTCCAACTAATATAACTCATCAATTAATGTGCAAGCATGTCTTTTAAAAATGATATACTTATTGAAAATAAGTCTATAAATACACATATTTTTCTCAAATAAAAAGATCAAATACGAATCATTTATAAAAATAGCAAAGTATATTATTCAAATCCTATTTATATTTGTGAATCCCAAAAATTGTAGAGCCAAGTTCTCTATTTCTTACTCTTTTTCTAATATTCAACCTCTTATTATCTTTAATTTTTTAAAAATGTTTTTGATTTGAATATTATATGATATTTTAAAGAGTGAGTTTCTTTTTTTTTTTTTTTTGATCTCTTGCTAAATAATGTGATATGCAGGATTTTGGATTAAAATGTTTGAAGGACTATCCCAATTTTATCCAAACAAATATTCGACCCAAGGTATGTAATATTGGTACAGTATGTGAAAATATGGTTAAACCATTTGTTCCTATTCGATCAAAATTTCACCCATTTGGGAGTGACTATCATCTTTAACAAAGAAAAATGGTATGTGAGTATAGGGATAGTAAAGAAAGCCACCTAAGGATGTCCTATCCTATGGCATTGTTTCATAGGAGGGCAATTTTAAAATTGCCCACCCATTGACCAATCCCTATATTGGAGATTTGGCTACTCAAATTTAAAATATGTCAAAGATACTGAAATTCTTATGAGACAATGTTAATGGCCAAACTCACAAGGTCATGGTGCTCCAAACGTAGGCATCGACCTTTTGAAGGAGGTCGAAAAGAAAAAAATTGTCTCAAAGGAAGGTCATAATTAGTCAAAGATTTCAAATGCTCCCGAGATGCCCGTTCATGCTATTCCTTCTCAACTCAAACGATATCTACACTTTGGAGTTAGGAAAGAGAGTTTTGAGTAACAAACTTCTTGCTATACCTAAAATTTTGAATGCTCAATTGATTAGGAGGAAAGGTTATATAGCTACAAGATTAGAACCCTCACAACTATGTAGATACTAAGCATATCATTTAGTCATTCAGAATTGATGATATTCTTCAATACCAAAAAAATCTCCTCCACAACTAAAGTGAAAAAATGAATCAAAATGCCGGAATAGCAAATCTTTTGAAAAAATATTACTAAACAGATAATCGAATTTGGTCGTACACCTTTCAATTCAAAGGTAAAAGAGGTATATGATCCATTATAAGTATAAAATGCAAATACTTAAACTTTACTACAAAAGCACTATCTAATAGATTATTTTAACTACTTTTGAAAATTGTTGGCTTCTAAAACCTAAAATATGCCATTTTATGTCTCTACTTTCCTTTAATTTCAAAGGAAGATACAAGAATTTAATTCTACAAGTCAGTACCAAATTCTATTGAGTCATTTTAGAAATTGGCAGATCAATTCTTATAATACTTCTTTCCAGTTAGAGGGAATAAAAGCAATCCTGACACCTTGTCACGATCCAACAGGCTCCGAAGAAATGCCTAAAGTATTTTTTAGTCAGATTTAATGTTAAGGTTAAAAGTATATTGAAGCTCATCAATAAGATAAAATTAAATACCTTCACAATAATGATATAATTGGATGACTATTTTAAATATTTAGTTTATAAAATATTACAGAAGGAGATTAAGACCTATAATATAAAAAGAATACCTAAAACAATATTTACAAAATCTTAGGTTTGTCCCAAGTAATGAAAAAGATAATAAAGAGCAAATTTAGTATCTGCAAAATTGAGTGATGGTAGAAATTATTAGTACGGTGTCAACCTAAACTTCAAATAGAAAGGTTCTAAATCATCCTGATAAAGTTTTCTCTGATAAAATATAGAAATTAGGGGTAGGAAATAATATATTTGTTTTGATAATGACAATAGAGCATACATAATCTCTTTTCACTCTAACAATCTTTTTATATCTGTACTTATTTCAAATAGAGTTTATGAATACAAATTGAAACGAATCTTTCTAAATAATAAAAATTTTAAAAAATATTATACTTGAATTCACAAATAAAATTGACCAATATAGCATGTTTTTAGACCTAGTATCCATATGTGAATTTAGATAATATTTTAAACAATTTAATGTAAGCATTCTTATACTACTATCATTAACACTCCCTTCGAATATTCATTGGACATAATATTTTATCAAGTTATTTATTATTATATAAATTTATTAATATAGATAGATAAAAATTATATTTTTAACAATGTCTAATATTATCTAAAGTTTATTTTTTGAAAATCTCTCTCCTTATTTTTAAAATTTGAGGACCAGTAATATTTCATCTACTATTTGATCTATGTCTTTTATATAAACAAAATGTTAAAAAATTATACCCATTTTAATATAAATACTACGATTCTAATTTCTTTATTGATTTTATCTAGAACATTTATTTAATATTATACATATTCTTTATTTATTGTACTTAATATTTGGACTGATTTATTTGTGATTAAATAAATGGACAAGGAACTATTATTACTATAAAAAAATTGAGATATTTCATTTTTCTAATTTAAAAATTTTCATTTGAAATAATTTTAAACATTTATTGTTAAAATTATATATTTATAATATTTTATATGACATAATTTTCATTTGACGTAAAAAATGTAAAATGTTACATATAATTCATTTTTTCAATGTTTATGTGTTTTTTAAATGGAGCTATTAATTTATTGGTTAAAATATAATTAATTTTAGTAATACAAAATTCAAAATTAATAATGAATATGTGAAGAAAATATTAAAATATATTCGAATGTTCCTCAGACCTCTGCCACAATGACATAATATTTACTGCGCTTCCTTCCCTGCTCCCCATCAAATCAACAGTCAAGAAAGGTGTTCAGAGTCAATCCGAACCGTTGATTTGATTATTCTTTCCCTATTTAATGAATATAATATTAACCTTTTGTTTCAACTTTTTTTTCTAAAATTATTTTTTAATTTTATTTACTAATTTATACATTCTATTTCTTTTTTAATTACCACATTAAAAAACTTTATATTTAACATTTATATTAAATCTTCCATACTTCAAATTTTTCTTGACATATGATGGGTATAAATATAACACTCAATGATGCGAGTCTCACATTAAAAAAATTGAGACAAAATCTCCAACTTCTAAGTTAGGGGGCTCTCCCTCCTACTAGATCGGTCTTTTGGGATGAGTTCTCCCTCTGACTTATGCTCGCATCACTCAACATATTATTAATTTAATTTTAATTTCATCCATATTTTTTAAATGGGCTAAATATGAAAATTAAAAATAATAAAGTCTTCCTTTACCTTCACTATGGGCTATGTACTGCAATAAAGTGACGGAGTCTCTCCATTAATTTTAAAACTATTCAATTTGGGATAATTTAATGACCTAAATTTTAAAATAATAAACAAATATATATATTTGAATCTTATAGTTAAAAATAAAGATCTCTTTATATATGTAAAATTAAAAAAATAGACATAATTGATATTTTATATTTTATATTTTTATATATGAAAATCGATATAGATAATTAATTATTTTGAAAAGATAAAAGATAAATTTAAATGATTAAAAAATTAAAGGAATAAAATGGTAAAGTCAGAATATTTTGACATCTTAAATTTAAATATAAAAAAAGTAAAAAAAAAAAAAAAAGAGTAAGTCCAAAATGTAAAATAAAAAATTTTAAAAAAAAAATTCAGCTTTTGCTTTTTATATTTTCCACTTCGACTTTCACGGCCGGCAAACACCGTTTAAGCTTTTGTTGCTTTCTACTCCATGGAAGATCCATAGCTTTCTCTCCTCTTTCTGCTCTCTATCATCTTTGTCTTCGGCATTTCTATAGATTGTTGTCGCTTTGCGAGCGATTATCGATCTACTCTTCTTCAACGAATCTATCTGTTCGTCTCAGGTAATTGTCAAATTTTTCATTAATTCGTTCATTTTTCCCCTTGATTTATGCATAGTGGTGAACTTATGTGCTGAAATCTCCGAGTTTTTCTGACTTCTCCCTCTCAATTTTGTCATGTACATTTGTCATTTTTCCCTTCAAAAATTTGTTATTCTGCTAAAATTTTGTGTGTGTGTTTGTTCGTTGTTGCTATGTTTTCCGTAATTGGGTTTACTACTGAGGTTTTCCCTCAAGAGAACCAGAGATTTCTGAAACTGAGTTATTTCACTAATCGGCGGTAAAATTCCTTTCCGTATATTTTTTCTACAGTAGTATTTCAGAAAGACCTTGGAATTTCTCCTCAAGAACGTTGTGTTTCAGACTTCCATCTTTTAGTTAATTTTTTTGGCAATTTTCCTTCTTTCTCTCTCACTCTCTCTGCTTGCGCGTCTGAGATAGAGGTTTTGAGAGAGTTGGTTGATTCATCTGAGAAGCCGTATTTTTCATTTTCCTATTTGCTTCCTTTTGTTCTACACCTGGAACGCTATGCAATCTCTGGTAATATTTTGTTGGATTCTACGCTTTCGCGCACATGAACGCTGGGTCACCATCAGGCACGAGAAAATCTAATATTTCAAACTTGCACCATGATTTAGGCTGGGTCTACCTCCATCGACGATCAGACACGATAAATTCTACTATACCGACCTTTACAGATTTCAACTATTCCATATCTCAGTGATGCATCGTGCTCTATAATAACTAGACATAATCCTCAAAATATCATGAATTCTAGGCAGCTACTTATAAAATCCGTCTCTATTTATACACAAATCCGTTTTTACCTACTTTCTTGCTCTCAAGGTCCACTCCATATAGGACTCCCTAACAGGCGGCCGCGATTCAGCTCACCGTATGCTTTATTCTTCCCAACTATTCCGATCATGGTCAGTAACTTGATGCCAAAGCTTTTTGGCTTTTGGCCTTTCCAATTGCTCTCTGCCGTACACCCAACTCACAATTTTTGTAACAGTTTCTTGTGATCTAACATTATGACTGACCTTTTATTTTTCCGCATTTGATCGGAATACCAATGCTTGCTTTTTGGGTAAGTAAATGCCAAAATTTGTAGGTCACCATTTGCTCAAATTCCAGCCTTTTCTAACTAGGATACGCATAAATTTCCCTGTTCTTTTGCCTCACCTCGGTTCTGTTTCGCATGGCATCTCAGTAAACCTGATACCACTTGGAAATGAGTTGAGTTTTAAATTTTATTGGAAAAATTCTAAGGCTTATTAAAGGGACGGCCCCTTTTTTGGTTACAGAAGGGACGGTCCTTTCACTGAGTGGATTTGTTATTTTGTTGCTTTTTATTTTTAAACTTTTGAAGACCTCGAGTTTCCCACTACATTTGCTGGATGCCAGATTTATTCAATTAATTAAACATCTTTGTTGTTGAATTCTGTAAAAGTTGTGTCATCAGTACACAGCGCTTCACATATTTTCTCTCTCTCTTCATCACATAACTTAATCCTTGGATTCTTTAGCTGGATACAAATTTGTTGAATGTTAATACAGAAGTAGATTAAAAATCTAATTCCATTAGTTGTTTGCTGGCTAGATTACATTCAGATTTTTTCCTAAGAAGGGATAAGGAATATAGAAAGCAGGGGTTTTTCATATTTGCTGACTTGCTGTTTCCTCTTCTGTCATATGTCTGAGTATGCAGGTGACAAATATTAAGAATAGTGAGGATAGCATTGAGCTGGCTTTTCAAGAAAAGGATCTGCTATTATTGAAGTTTAATGACTAAGGCATTGTTTGGTGTCGAGGGGGAAGGCCAGAGTGATGTCCAATTGATGCCTTCCACTGTAGAATCAGGATTTGAAGAGCGTAATTACTTTGGATTATCTGATTCTTCTACAGTTGACAGCTCTACTGTCACAAGCTTCTCAGGGGACAGTAAGGATAAGTTTAATTTGGAGGCTACAGAGCTTAGACTTGGACTTCCTGGATCACAGTGTCCTGAAATAGATCCTGAGCTCTGCTTATTGAGCTGTGGAAAACTTGATGAGAAGCCCCTTCTCACTTTGATACCCTTGAAAGATGGTATCTGCTCATCATCGCAAAAAACTGCCATCTCAGGAAACAAAAGAGGGTTTTCTGTCACTATGGAGGATTCAGTGGAGAAGACTTATTCTGAAGGGAATTGGATGTTTAGGGCTTCTGGGTCTGATTCTGGTGCTTCAAAATCTGGTGCACAAGGGAAGATTCCTGTAAATGGAGGTATGCCTGCGATGTTATCATCCAGGCCTTTGCCAAATTCAGGAGTGAAGTCATATGTGAGAGAACAGTCAGGGTCTCAACAAGGTGCAATGACAGGCATGTCCCCAAAGGCAAAACTGGAACTCCCGAGTGCTGTCAGTGGGATGGGCCATTCCCAATTAGGCGCTTCTACCAAGAGTAACTGTGAACCAGCTGCTAGGTAAGTGTGGCCACTGGAAGGACGGTTTTAGATCTTTTTATGGTTACAGATTTTCTATCATTTAGGAGAATGACAAAGCGAAAAGTTGTATAGGACTATACTAAAAGCTTATCTCCCATCAATGGCAGGGCACAGGTTGTTGGCTGGCCTCCTATAAGATCATTTAGGAAAAATTCTTTGACTAATACTTCAAAGAACAATGATGAAGTTGATGGAAAACCAGGTGCTGCTCCTCTGTTCGTCAAGGTCAGCATGGATGGCGCTCCTTATCTGAGAAAGGTGGACCTGAGAGTTTACTCTGCGTACCAAGAACTTTCTTCAGCTCTTGGGAAAATGTTCAGTTGCTTCACGTTAGGTAAAGTGCTCGCTATAATATTCATTCTAGTAATCATGGAAAGTAATTTAACAAATTGGGGTGGGCTGGCTGTGGTAGTTCGATAAATGGAAGGGAAATATGTTGCTGTTGAAAGGGTTACTGCAACTCTTTTTCATGATTTCAGGTCAATGTGGGACCCATGGGGCTTCTGGGAGGGAAAATGGGAGCGAGACCAAATTGATGGATCTCCTTCATGGATCAGAATATGTGCTTACATACGAGGATAAAGATGGTGACTGGATGCTAGTGGGAGATGTTCCTTGGGAGTAAGATCTTATGAATTCCATACAGAATACTTAGTAGTGTGATTAAATTTAAGTGGCATCCTTGTCTCATGGACACGGACTGACAGTGAGCTATGAGATATCTGGCTTGATTAATTATTTCAGTAAGCAAAATATTCATGAGTTTGCCTACATGTGCATAGTGGTGTCAATATTTCACCCATTTTTGCTTGAACAAAATATTTTACTCGGTCTGGCTATATCATGTTTACTTATTTCCGGGTCACACTGACATTAAAAGTGTGCTTTGAGATATTTAAGACACAATATAAAGATTTAAAGGGCACCTGAAGCACGGTTTCACCTTGGAATGAAGTGCATCTATAGAAGGATGGCTTAAGCTCAAGGAGATCACAGTGTATTGTATTACTCATCATGGACAGTTCTATTTCATTCTCTATCATTTGTGACATTCCTGCTAATGTTTTTTTTTTTTTTTTTTTTTTTTTTTTTTATGAAGACATATATGTAATCTGGTGAACTGTTATTGCTAGATGCTGGGAAATGTATAGCCATATCTGTTTCTATGAATACATGGTTACTATTATATGCATCTTAAATGGAAATAAACCATCTGCCAAGGAAAACCTTAAATTGGAATAGAAGACAGAATTTTCAATCTGATGGTTGGAAGTTGAGCATCCCAGGTTGGAACTCATAGATTCAAAAATTATTGAGGGTAGGGTCGGGAAAACATTACTCTTGGTTGTGTGGCTAACATGGCCTTCAGTGGAGAAGAAAGGATAAAGGAACATAATCAAAGTCGAAGCATTAGCAAATTCCTGATCCAACATCTAGTAAAGCATGAAACAGAAGCAAAATATTTTCTGATTTGTAGGGGGGGCTATAAGAACTCTGCCTATGATCAAAGAAGGAAAGAAGGTTCATAATCGGCTGGTTATGATTTGATAAACGAGAAGGATGATGAGAAGCTTTTAATGCTTAATTTAATCAAATAGTTAGACATACAGTCGCACATCACTATATCAGATAATATTAGGAGGTGGAATAAGCTCAATAGATTTTTGATGTAGTGCTTAAGATAGGCTTATGTCATTTTTAATTCAACTATATCTGATTTGACATCATTTAAGACTGAGGAAAGCACGATCACCTAGGTTGCAATTTCTAATGTATTTGCAGACATGCAGAAGTTTATGGGATAAACCATGATTTGGAGTTACAACTCAAACCCACTTGGTACTAAGTACAGAAGCTAAAAAGTCTCATACATTTTTTCGATTAATAGTTGATGGGATCCTACCAAAAAATGATTAATGAGTGATAGGGAGGGATACTTAGTCAGCTTCAGATCACATAATCATTTTTCTTCATGGACTACCCTGCTTATCTATTGCAGGCTTTCCATTAAATGACTGCAGATAGCAACTTAGACTGATCTCCTTTGTCCGTTTGCTGACTTTCTGCTTGCTATATCTGAATCCCTGATTTGAAGCTCGAGAATTGATTTGCTTAAGAAGATTCAATGAATTGAACTTTATTCAATACTCTCTTTAAATCTGGTGCAAAATATTGATGTTTTAGCTTTCCTGAACTGAAATTTCTATTCCTGCTCGTTGCAACTCAGTCCCTACTTTATTCTACTGCAGGATGTTCATTGATTCATGTAAGAGGCTGAAAGTAATGAAGAGCTCCAATGCCATTGGCTTAGGTTTGTGCATTTCTGATCAATGAGTTGCTATAGGATTTTTCCATGATACCAAAAACCATGAGTCTGACTCCCTGCCCATTAATCTTAGTTTTGCCAGTAAAGATTGTGTGGTTTCTAGAATGAAAATGAGCCATTTGCTTTGGTCTATTGAATGTGTTGAACAAAGCTTTCAATGGTTTATTTGAAGTTAAGACTACTTTACGTGGAGTGTTACACTTCAGAAAAATAGTTTTTCATTCAAAATTGAATCTGTAATGTCTGCCCAACTTTAAGTTTATCTAATCAAGTTGTTTATTTTTGCATGTTGACAATGTTATTAGTTTCATTTTGTTTATGGTAGTAAGATGGTTAGTACTGTGATGCTTAAAAGTTTTACTATTGAAGAAACTTGTTTTTCACTTAAAATTTGAATTGACGGTATCCATCTGTCTAGGTTTACTTAAATAACCACTACTTAATTAAATAAGATTTTATACTTGAAGGAAGTAGATTTTTGCTTCAAAATTACATAGGGTTTGTTTAAATTTAGGGAAGTTTAGAGGAAAGGAAATTAATGAGAAAAAAAAAAGAAAATTAAATTAAATTTTTTCATTGTGATTTTTCACGCAATCCTTAAGATAAAAAATTAGTTTCCTTTATTTTTTTTTTCATTTCATTCAAGCTTTTCTAAATTCAAATAAAACTTAAAAAAAAAAACAATATGACACCAAACAATATACTTTGTTTGTTGTAATCTTCTCCCCCTAGTTACTTACCCAAAAAAAAAAAAAAAAAATCTTCTCCCCTAGCAATGTATAATGGCATCTCGGTCCACCCAGCTTCCGTCGTGTGTGGCCCAGGTGGATAATTTTAAATCAATTGTACGTGATTTTACCTTATATTATGTAAGAGACCGTTTTAAACTCAAATTTATGACCAACAGGTTATATGTAGTGACAACATACCATTATGCCAAGGCATTCCATTGAAGTAAAATAAGAATATTTTCCCTTCTCAGCAAAACAGCTGTGTCCTTCAGTCTAGCACTAGTAAAATGTCATCTACAGTTATTGCCCAAAAAAAAAAAAAAATATCAACCTGATAGACTAATTTTATGCTTGTGTATTCGGCAGCTCCAAGGGTCATGGAGAAATCGAAGAACAGGAACTAGCTAAGGCAATGGCAAATATAATGACTACTTTCCCCAAGCCCACCCCTACTCAGGAAAATCTCGAGCAGGGCCGTGGATGGAAGGACAGCAGATCATTCAAGTTATGAAGCTCTTCTCCTTGAATTCGTGTTTCCGTTCATGGTGTTATCCTTGTTAGCTTAAAGTTCGTCCTAAACTTACCATTTCTACTAGTCCGAACCTCTTTCCTACATATCTCATGGGAAGACCTTTTTATTTGTGGTGTTTGATGAGTTGCTATGGATATCAGTGTGATGTTATTGTCTTATTTAACTATTTAGCAGTGTTTCTACGGTTTGTTCTTATTACTACTGCTCTTCTTTGTGACTCTGATTCATAATACATTTGTTAGCTTCTGAGTCATATATGACTTGAGAATTGTCTTAAGCAAACCTTGTGACAATCTCTCTGATGGTATAGCATTTATCCATCCACCTTTGAGTAAATTTGTTAGTATGGACGGATAGATGAGAAGTTCTTTATTAAAGATTAGTAAAGGGTCTTGACAAAGTATAACTGATGTGGATTGGATAGCAACAGGCAATTAAATATGTTTAATCACTGATTAAAATTACGAAACTAAAATTTTTTTATAATATAGGAGTAAATTTGCCTTTGTATTGTCATCCGAAATTCTGCATTGTGTTAGTTATGTCAGAAGTCATTGAATAATGTAATGTTTAGTTAATCTATCCATACGAAGTAGGCTGCAATGTATGAATATATGAAACATTAGGTTATATATAATGCTTGCCTTACGGATGACCAAATGGTGATTTATTTGATCTTTGATCAACGAGATTTAATAATTGAGTTAGAAGAAAAAATTTACTAAGAGTCAAGCTAGTGACCTACAAAGTTTAGACTAACAAAATAGCTTTTCTATGCGAAAGTATAATTTTTTTGGAGGAAAAAAGTTGAATATATATATATATATATTAATGTGTCTTAAGAATTTAAATTATTATATAAATTAGGAAGTCATTTGATCACACCTAGTTGTTCGAATTGAAGTGGGTTTGGCCTTCGTGACTCGAATTCTAAATCTTGCGCATCATAACAAAACAAATAAGAGATAGGGGATATATGAGATTTATTTTTCGATATATCCTTTTAATTCTTAAATTAGAAATCTTTCTCATCCGAAGAGAAAGATGTAAGGAAATGAGTGCGAGAATATGAAGTGAATGGAAATGAGTGTTTGCTTAGAGGGCAATACTCTGTTTGGTGCACTCGTTTTGACGAGTGGCTTTAAATAATGTACTCGACTGGTGGAGTGTCTCACTTTGAAAATGGCGTACTTGACTGGTAGAGTGGCTCACTTCCTTTTATTGTCATCTGACTTTTCTGTCCCCTTTCTCACGAAGGAGAGGCTTATTTATAATGAGATGTGCCATTTGGTTGGCAAAACTCTGAATCAATGTATGGGCGTTACGCGTCTTTTGTGGTAAAGTGTGTTACATGCATGTGTAACAGCCGCCTTCATTCAATGGTTGGACTGCTTGGTTTTTAAATATTGGTATTGTTACAGTTGCTACTTAAAATAGTTCATTTGGTGCTCCATTATAATCATTCAATATTTGGCGGTTCGAGTCATTTCTCTTGGATTAGCCATTGCGCCATTTGCTTCAAGGGTTCAAAGGTGTTTTCAATTGGGCCGTCGGTACTTGAGCCTCTTATACATCTGTGGATTGGATTTGGACTAATCCAATTTTTACTGTACTGATCATATATATAATTGAAGGAAATGTGTCTCTAGATCCCAAGTTATGGTACAGATTAGAGAGTCACTCAATCTTTTACTGTGGGTCAAATTGGAATAGGTATTGTATTTGTCTCTTTTAACTTGGAACCTACGCACTATAAATAACAAACGAAAAGTTAGGGGATTGGCGAGACCCACTTCTCGATTTATCCTTTAATACTCAAATTAGAAATATGTTCAAGGTAATAGAAAGATGAGAGGATGTAAGAATACAAAGTTGTATTTATGTTGGGGGTGTGAGAGGAGGATTTGGCTCCTAAATGCGCTTAACAGGGAGCGGTTTAGAGAGATGAAGGATTGGCCTCTGATGTATGGCACTCGATTGGAGTGGCTCATTATGGGTGTACTCGATGAGTGGTTCACTATAAGGTGCTTGGCGAGAAGCAGCTTCGAGAAATGGTGGAAGGCATTCGGTTGGAGTAGTTCACTAGGAATGCACTCATTGAGTGGCTCACTAGGGGTACATTCAACTGGAGTAGCTTACTAAGGATGCATTCGACTGGAGTGGCTTACTAAAGATACACTCGGTGAGTGGCTCACTAGAGGAAAGAAAGGAAGGGCACTCGACTGAAGTGAAGAGAGAAAGCTGTGTTAGAGAGCTTGGTTATCTCCTTGTTCCCGGAAGAAAGGTCCCTTCTCTAAAAAAGTCCCTCTCCTCTGTGAAGGTGAGAAGTATTTGTAATACTTTGTGGAGAAGGATTTGACACCAAGGCTTGTGACAGGTGTCTCATCAGGATTCACTAGCTATTGGGGCATTGACGAGAGCCACTGTTGTCAATTGTCGCCTTGTGATGGCGAGGTGGTCACGAGTGGTCCTCTCGACTCGTTCGTCAGACTACTACGACGACAGCTACAGGCAGCGCCTGCATATGCATACTTTAACCGCTGCATGTGCATGCTCTGTCTACTCTATTGGTAGCCTGATCGAGAGCCTTCTCAATTGGTCCATTCGTTTACATTGTCGGTTGGGCTGCTGTCGCTTGTTCTCTTGGCCCATTACTCCTTGGGCCTCATCTTGGCCGCTATAGTCGTAATTGGGATGGGTTAGATCAGTCTCCTTCCAAGAGCTTTAATTGCTGCTCGTTGGGCCCTCACTCTCCTTGGCATGCTAACAGTTGGGCTCATCGCTGGACTGACCAACTGTACTATTGGACTCATCACTTACCCCCTCTGCCAGGTGACTGTGTTTCGCCAGTTCCCGGTATGCACAATGATGGGACGTTTGCTATGCGGGCCAGCTTGCGTGCTCCTTTCCGAGATGTATCCTTTTGAGGATTTTCCTATTAGTGTATCTTGCTGCCTTCTACGCATGGCGTCATCAGCGTTGAGCTTGCTTGAAAGGATCTCGAGGTAGCCCCCGACATTTGGTGTTGATCCCTTGTTCATGGTGTTGCAGATGTGGCCCTTTACATTAATAGCTCGTCAACCTTTATTCCGACTATAAATAGGGGGACCTCTCATGCCTTATCGCATGGATCGTTCTTCCATCAGCCTAGTGATGTGAGCGATCGAGAAATGAGAGGGTCTCGAGCTACCAGGGTGGAGGATCGCATAAGCCTTCTGGGGCTCAAAGCTGCGCTCAAAGCTCGTTTGGAGTCCATGTCGCCGTCATTGGAGACCAGTGGAAGTCTTAGAAGGCTTGAAACTGCAATCAGAGCTTGTGGCCATATCCCTTCTTAGGTTGTTCTCTTGCCATGACAAGAGTGGCTTAGTTGTCAGGCCACTACCATGTTCCTCCTCCATGCTGGTGTCCGATGCCAAAGCCTCCGGAAGAACGTAGACTTTACCCTTGAGGGTTACGTTCGATCTCGGCAGAGGATCTCCTGGCGGGAGGCCTTCCGTGCAAGGGCGGTGGCATCTTTCCCCTCTCGTCGTTCGAAAATGACTTCGTAATCATCTCTTGTGGCGTCTGACCTCTAATCTCGACGCTTCGATGGGTAGGTAGAGGACGACTGTTGGGCACCTCAGTTGCAGCTGTTTTGCAAGAGCATGTCCTCCCAAAGCTAATTTTCAGTCCAGCGTCTTTGGGACATCATTCCATGTGCTTTATTTTCCTTTTTTACTATGCACGTTTGCCGATGTATACTTTGTACTTTGTAAAGGAAGCTAATGAATAAAACTTCGGACCAATACTCTTTCTTTTGCCTATGCCTTTTGAATTTGTTGCATGTTTGTTGGATGATTGAAATACTTACATGTAGTTGCGATTTGTCGATCATTCGCCGTCTTGGTGGTTCAGTCTTATGGAGATCCGACATGCAGAGGTCTTCTTTGTCGCTTGGTCAGGGGACGACCAATCAGATCGACCTCAAATTTGCCAAGTCGGTATCGGCAGCCGTTCATCTCCAGGGCACAATGAGTCCAGGGGAGCCCTGCTGGCCCGGAGGATGAAGTTGCTCACCTCCTAGCAAGAGTTGCCTTCAGGGCGATGAAGTGCTAGGTTGTCGTTGCTGTTGTCGGGGCACTTCAATGTCAGGGGTGGCCGACCTCATCGACCGAATGCTGTCCGAGTACAATACAAGATCTTAGGAGCTCTCAGAGGTTTCGGATCGGATTGTGTCTCTCGAGGATGAGTTCATGAGTGTCGGGGGCGGTCTGCTAACTTATTGGGCATGTGTGCATGACTAAAGGGAGAGACTAAAGGATTTTATGCAAGTCTTTCAAATTCCAGGAATGCTGGGGCCTCCCTTGCTGTTCGTGACCCTGACATTCTTACATGTTGTGAATGGTGGGAGTATTTTGGTCTCCCATCCTCTATAGTTTGGATCTTTGATATCATGATGAGAGGGCCATCAGATGTCTTGGCCTCTTGGTGGGTCGACCCATGGCGACTAGACCCAACGCTCGGCTGGGAAGATGGCCGGTCGTCTTGACCTCAAGCCTATCAATGTCACCTGTCGTCAATTTGTAAGTTGAGAGTGATCGCCCTGGTTCCATTGTTGGCGTCGCATAGCCGTCGTGTCAAAACGTATTGATTGCGAAAGTGATACAATATTTGCCATTATGGCGCAAGCGAAGGGATGCGTCATGGAGCATTAGGGTGAGGGCACGTGTTGCTATCATTATTGCAACGCGACCCCTTAGCTTCGCTGGAGCTGGCTATATAAACATCGTGCCAGTCCCTTTCTTCGTTGTCCCTTATGCTGTGTATGCCTTCATTTTTCTCTTAGCGAGCGTATTTTGCTCTTCATTTTGCTTTCCTTTTAGTGTTTTTCCGGATGGCTCATCACTATGTTGCCGGCATTCCCATTGTGATTTCTTCCTCGTCGGATGTATCGCCCCTTTCTGACCTCGTGTCTTCGACGAAGGGGAGCAGCGACGACGAACAAACGATGGGAGTGATGGGAGCTGCCATCTCAGAGAGCAGCGTTGCTGGTGGCGCTGAGCTTTGTCTATGTGCTCATACTCTGGAGCGCCAGGAGGTTCTGAGGGGGCCTCCTGGCCTTGAGTCTATCGAATCTTCTCCCCCATTGAGTCGCAAGGTAAAACTCTACAAGTTCTCACCCCTTGCGATTGTGTTTTTCAATTGTTCCTTCATCTGATTGTTCCTTTTCTCACTCTTGGTTCCCTCAGGGGATGTTTCATAGATTGGAAGAGGACGTCCTCTTTCTAGAGCAAGAGGTTGCCGACCTCCCGCGGATCGCATCGATAGAGGTGAAATGGAGTGGAGGGTTGATGTTGTCGTTGGCAAGGCGCTTTAAAGTCAATAGCGGGCCAACTACCTTAACGAGGCTCTGTCCAAGTCTAAAGCCAGAGCACAACGGCTCTTCGACAGCTATGCCCTTGCTCAATGGCGAGCTCTAGGAGTGTCAATAGCGATTCACTGATCTGATGGGCACAAGCATCGAGCCAAAGAGGGAGCTGATGTCCAAGATCTGTCCCGAGGAGGTGGCCTCACTGCTGAGGGGGTGATTTCAGGAAGGCGTCTGTTTCTGTAAGTAGATAGTTTCTCTGGCTGTCCCAGATTTCCCTACTGGCTATCTTGACGTGAGGAATGCTAGAGCCAGACACCAAGAGGACCTCATTGACTCCCCAATGGAGGGACCATGCTCTTTTGGGGGTGACTATTTCAGGTAGCCTATAGGTGTGCGTAACTTCTTTGTTTTGTTTTGAGGCCGCTGGATACTGTTAATGTATGATGTGACTTTTAATAAAATAATCCAACGATGTTGACCATTATGGCAGTATTTTCCTCATGTATTGAGCTCTTTTGCCCAATTTCCTTTTTGACTATTGTTGCATGGTGTGTACCGTCGATCTTGATATTGTCTTCATGTTGCTCAATCGTCGTCGTCTGGACCACGCGTGCTGTCAGGGGCCGGGTGGCAGAGGAGTTTGAGGATGTTGCTAGGGCCGCCGTGAGGTCCGATTCTGAGCTCCCAAAGTCGGAGGCTTTGGAGGTGAAGAAACCATCGAAGTCACGGAGGTCGCAAGGGTGTCTCCTTCTGTGTCACCGGCAGCGGGGGTCTTGGTGCTAGGAAGGGATTCGTCTCCATTGGCAGGCAATCTGACTAATAACGCTAGACACTCTAGTAGCTATTTTCTATCTGATGAATGTTGGTTCCGAATGGGAGTCGGAGCCAAAAGGTTACCCCAAAAGCTTCGTCGGACCTTCGCCTCACCCCATAGGGAGCCCCCGATCGGACAGTGGTCTCCCTTCGGATTGGCAGGTAGCTTTTGCATCTTTCTTGGGTGGATAGCCTGCCCTGCATGTCTTCATTGTGCAGGTAGGCCATCACGAGCATCTATACTAGCACTGCTACTCTTGGGGGCGATCTTTGCCTCCGTTTTTTTTTTGTGGGCGCTTTGTCCTTCTCGTGCTTGTCCTCCATGGAGAACGTCATGGCATGGTAATGGGTGAGCGTCGTTCAGGGTGATGGGATTTTTAAGCCACCACTACCGGGTTCTGGCGGAGTTGTATGTCATCACCCGCATGTTACTACTTTAGCACTCTATCCTATCTAGAGGACTTCATAGTCGCGCATGTGTTTGAGCCTAGTCTACTGACCATGATTGATTGATGGTGCTCGTCCCATCAGGAGTCGTCATACGTATGCTTGAAGAAGCCCCCAAGGCTTTAATGGTATCCTGATAAGGGGGTCTAACGCCTGGTCTGCGAGTCCCGTGGGCCGTGAAATTTGACGGCAATTGGGCCGCCTAGCTGCCGGAGTCAAGCTTCAAATTTGACCGCATCTGGCCCACTTGGTAGATGAAATTGAGGTTCTTTGACCGTTCATAGGTCAGTTTATGAGTGAGCTGCAACTCGCCCGATTTAGAGGGAACCTAAATCATTTGATTTCATGTAATGTCATGTAAGCATTGATGCAAATGAATGTATGATAAATATAATGGTTATTTTATCAATTCAAATGTAACACACATTGCAAGCATACTCAGTGATGTGTGTTAGGCATACCTAGGTTTGATGCGCGGTAGCGGGTGGTGCCCTTCGAGGTGGGCAGTGCTTGGCACCTAGGGACCAATTTGTCGCCTCAGGTGCGTGACTCTTACGCGCCATTTCAAAGGATTGTTGAGACAAGGGATGGCCCTTCCCAATTTGAGGGATGACCCTTGCTTGCTGGCGATCTCGTCGATTGTCTCTCCTTTCCATGGGACTAGGTCTCTCAATTTAGATTGATAGGGCGACACTCTTAGGTCGTGACACCGCAAGGCTTGCTGCTAATGGTTTGCAATGCTCGTCCTGGCTACACCCTGGGCCCACTGGGAGATGTCGGGTGGATGGAAGCTTTCGATCCTGAGGCCAAGACGAGGACATGGTGCAAGGGAGACTCCCTGGCTCAAGAGTTTTCAAGTGTCCCCTTGCTCCACCTTTGCCCTACTCTACTGGGGGCCTGCCCCAGGTTCTGCAGGAACTCGACAAGGTGGCCCTTATTGATCAAACTTTCGATTTCTTTTTACAGCGTTCGACAGTCTTCGGTGTTCTGAAATGGGGACCGATGGTTTCTACAATACTTTGACAGATCTCCTGCCGTTGGGTTCTTAATGGGTTTTGGCCGCTTAAAAAACTTTTCTTCTCGGATCCTCATGAGGATGTTGGTCTTGAAGCCATTCAAGGGGTCTCAGCTTGGGAATCTAGGACCCCTATGCGCTCTTAGTGCCTTCCTTGGTCACCTATGAGGATTTCGAGTCCCGGCGTGATTCCCCTTCCTCTTCTTCTGACTTATAGCAAACTGCAATATGAAACTATCATTAAGCTCCTGGAACATATGAATGGAGCCTAGTTGGAGGCGATAGAACTGAACTGGGGCGTCTCTTCGAAGCATCATGGAGAAGCTCAGGAACATGGTAGCTTCGTTTAGGCCCTAGGTGCCTAGTAGGGCTCGAAAGTGGTTCAGGTGATTGATCGGGTCAGAGCTCCCACTATATGGCTCCATAGGACGTATTCAGAGCTCGCTAATGACCATCTGAGACTGAATTTCCATTGCAAATGGCAAGCTTCCCAGGTTTGTGGAGTCTTTGTTGACATCTCCCTTGAGCTCATACGGTTGCATCTCCTCCTTCTAAGGGGAGGACGCAATCCTCAAGACAATGAGGGGGATCTTCGTCTCTGAACGGTTAGGAGAGGGATGCAGATTCGAGCGATTGCTAGCCCATGGCCATTGGGCTTTGTGGGAGGTTTCTACATGGGTCACGGGATGGACGATGCCATGGGGCGGTGTGGATCTTCCCTTGGGGTTTGGCTCGGTGCTTTGGGAGAGAGTTGAACCTCATTCTAGGACCGGGCCCTTCCGCATGGATCTTCCCTGATGCTGAGGTTGACAGGCTAACGCGGGTGACTCGTTCGTTAGACTGTTGTGATGACAGTTACAGGCGAAGCTTGCATACGCATACTTTGATCGCTGCATGCACATGCTCTGTTTGCTTTGTTAGCTACCTGACCGAGAACCCTCCCTATTGGTTCGTCTGTCTACGTTGTCGGCTTGGCCGTTATCGTTTGTCCCCTTTGCCCATTACTCGCTGGGCCTCATCTTGGCTGTTGTAGTTGCGATTGGGTTGGGTTGGATCGGTTTTCTTCCAGGGATTTTGATCGTTGCTCATTGAGCCCTCACTCTTTTTGGCATGCTCATGGTTGGACCCGTCACTGGACTAGCCTATTGTATTATTAGACCCATTAGAATGGTATGTTTTAATTAAAAATAAATAGAAAAATTGATTGGATGACAATGAAATTTGGCCACAAAACTTGAGGATATCACACGAGTGATGGACATATAAGTAATTAAATGACAAATTGATGAGCCTCATTGCCACAATTGCCATGAAATGAGCATCCTGAATCGTCTATATCAAGGTAGTCAGCCATTGCTTTCCACAATTTATATATTTGCTTTCTGAATTCATATCCGTTCGGAATTATTGGTTTTTTTTTTTATTCAATACAGAAATTCTTTCAACTGGAAAAGAAAATTATAGCTTAGGCTTCCTTATTAATTATTATTAAATAGCTTGAATTTCAAAATTATGATAATTTTCAACAGTTTTTACTATATTTATAACAAATAATAATCAAGAGTAAAAACAAGTAGGAAATTAACAATAATTATGTTTTCAATTTAACAGTCAGAATAATGGTGCAGTAATAAAATAACACAACCGTTTAACTAATAAATCAGATAAGAAATTACTATTGATAAATATCAGTGCCACGAAGAAATGAGTTAAATTTTGAAAAAAAAATAATAATACTTATTTATGAAATAATTATCATAGCTAATTTTGGAAGATTTTAACTAATCAATTTTGGAAAAAAAAAATTATCATAGCTAATTTGTTTTACGTGAAAAACAAATTTATGAATCTTGGATATTAAATTATACAATAAATTGTTAATAAATAAATTGTGTTCATGAATGTACATGGAGCCCTTATTGTTACCCTTCAAAAAATCTGTATTCAATGCTTTGTGAACATGAAGATTATGTGTCATGGGTGTGGCCCCTACCTCTTGGGGCGTTTCTTATATGAAGAGCCGTATATTGAAGGCCGTTGTGCCCCTGATCCTGTCCCTTGTGCTGCCACGTCTCCTCCCCACAACATTAACAATATACCACAAAATTTACACAGAATGCCCTACACAAATATCTTATATATTTATCAATTTTTATATGAACTCATTAGTATATATTATGCATATTGATAAGAAGATCGGAAGGCGTTTAGTTCTATTACCACGGATAAATTTAAAGAATTTCTTGGTATAAGTTATAAGTTGGGAGTAAGTCGGTTAAGTTAATACATTTGTATCTCTCTATCTGTGAGTTGATACATTTTTTTCCTGGCCATAGAAACTCACTGGGTTTTACTCAATAACTGTAATTATTAAGGTTTTCTTTCATCATCAAAATATTATCTTGATTATTGCTGGTTACTGTGGGTATATTGTATCTCTCTGTTTGTAAGTTGATACATATCTTTCCTGGCCATAAAAATTCACAGGGTTTTACTCAATAACTGTAATTATTAATATTTTCTTTCATCATCAAAATATTGTCTTGATTATTGCTGATTACTGTGGGTATATTTTATATGCTCTCTATCGTTTAATTCATCTAAATCTAAATCTATTATATATATATATATATATATATTCTTATATTTTATATTCCACAATTTGAAAAATGGGTCAAAATAAGTTATATTTTGGGACTCCATAGCCCATTTCAATATAGATAAATAAATAATTGGCATCTCTTAGCATCTAAAAATATATAGAAGTTATCCAAAGACTGGCATAAAATATTTCTCACCTGCATAATGGCTGGTACCTTTTCATTCATTGGTCAGACGATAATTATGGCTATACATTATTGGGGGTTCAAATTGTTTTCCAAGAAAAATGAGAAACGTCTTTGAGTTTGTTCCTTTCTTCGTTCATAACAATCATTTTGTTGGTAAGTCTCAAGTCTTTTTCGGACAATATCTACTAAATTAACAATAATATGTGTCCAATATTAGATGTAACGGCTTTTGGCCTGCTTTCGATATTAACAATAAAACCATTTGATTTAGATTAGGACTTAACATGACTCTTAAATTATTGCATGCATGGTGGGCATGAGTAGTAGAGACTCTTCTCAATCGACAACTGATATGTTCCCTAAAGATGCGTGTGTTTCATCTTAAATTGGTTGATCTGAATATCTTAAACTGTAATTAAATTAGAAATATAGTTTAGATGAAAAAAAATCAAACCATAGCTGAGCCAAATTACTATTTTTCAATTAGATAGGATGGTTGGATAGCATATGATGCGTTTTGGGATCCTGATTTTGGACGGATCTAGATCATCACTCTAATTTTCATCCTTCTGGTTAGACAATCGGTTGAAGAGAGCGGATTTGATCCTGACAATTTGGGACTTGCATACAATAATTGAAAATAAGATAATAAGATGACAAACGAGACATGTTTCTTAGTAAGTTCTCTAACGTTCAAGTTAAAAAACTTTTTATTCTTAAAAGAATAGAAAATTGCCAAAGAAAATAATAAATATGCGTAAAAAAAATGTAGTATATTTTTGTATGTGGCTGTGTTTGGTTGCAAGACCACTCCCAAGCTAGAGCCCCCCTTGGTCACTTGGGAGCCCTCAATTTTATAATGCTGGAGATGGCTTTGACTATTCCATGTTGGTTTTCGATCATGTATAGAACCATCTTGAATAAGGAAAATCGGTTTAGGCTGTCGGTTTTCTTTTTTCTGTTCTTGTCGGTAGCAGCCAATTCTTAAAGTACAGAAATAGAATCGTGGGTTAGAACCAGTCGCAGTGGGTTACGTCCATGGACCTTAATATAAGACTGGCCCATTTTATGCCGTAATTAGGGTGACCATTCTACTGAACTTTTTCTTTATTAGGCTCATTTATTTGGATTGGCCCACTTGCAATCATACCCATTAGCATGTTTGTTCAAGCTGCTTGTTGTCAAGGGGCTAACATGTGGTTTCCTCAGCATTATATCTATTCGCACCCGTTAATCACATCATGCAGCAACGCTCCCTTTCGTTTAGTTTGCAGTCCCCTTGCATTTCATCTGTGCTTCGAATACCAACTAAAAAAAATAAGAGGCTGAACCCTATATAGAAGTTTAAACTTCTACGTGAACTAAACTCTCTTCTGTTGTGATCAGTCAAAAGCCAAACTCCTTATGCTCGAACATGTTGAGTTCGGGTCAAATTTCATTAGAATCAATACGAGTAAGACTCAAGCATGGATGCCACGCCTCTTAATTGATTGCAATTTGTTGGTGGGGATTTATTCTACCATTAATTGAGTCAACAATACATGTGCCCCAATTATCACAAGCCTTCTTCTATTCCCCCACTAACCATTGGAGAACCTTTATTTCTTAATATTTGCATCATATTTTATTATTTCCTATTGATGTGATGCATTACCTTTCATCTTTTTCATAAATGTACATGATAAGTTTGGTTTCTCTATGGTTGATTTCATTTGTTATAAAATATTATATCCTTAGTTTGAAGGGACCCCCCCCCCCCACAAAAAAAAAAAAAAAGAAAAAAAATTAAATAGTGTAATCATCCCTTCCACATTCTTGTTAATTGGCCATCCTTGTGAGCCCTACCTTAATGCTATTTTGAATAACTCTCTCTTTTACTCCCACTACTAATCATTCTATGCTCTGTCAATTGCATGACTTGGTGAATTGTACTCAAAGTAGCTTCATCACAATGCATAAGAATAATACTGTTAAGATTTAAATCTCTATAAATATATATTTAATGGGAGTTCATATTCCACCCATTTCATTTACCCCTTATTATTCTTGTAAATTAGAAAACTATTTTCATCTGAAAATCTTTTAAGCCGGAAAATTTTTTTCAATATATATACTGATCAATTAAGAAACAAAAAATAACAGTAAAGTACCTAAAAAAACATTCAATTTGTATATCATTGCTATTATTTTAGAGTTATTGCGAAATTTAGCTATTAAATAGTACTTTTTAAATAGTTATTTTTATTAAAATTTTTAAATATTAAATTTAATTTTAACTGGATAATAATTTAAAAATATAACTCGCTTTAATATTTTTTATTTTTAAATTTTAACCATTAATTTTTGATTCAATAATCTCTCTCTAAAAGATCCACTTCTCTTCAAAAAAGAAAAAAAAGTTGGATTTCTTTATTTTGAAAATTTCAAGATCATAATTGCTACTTACTCAGGCAAGTGCGTATTGAATAACTTAGTATTAAACGTCAATAATGTTGCATATCTTTTCATAAATTAAAACTCTTATTTCAAGTAAGCTTCCCAGCAAAATTTTAGGGATTTGCCATGGTAGCAAAGGACACAATTATGTTGGAAAAATTAAAGGAAATAATTTACTACTTTGATATTTTTATAATTACAATAAATCAAAATTTCAACTCAAAATATTTTAAAATAATTTTTAGATTTTTTAAAATTTGAATCTTGTATACCAAAAATCAAAATAAAATCTTGAAGGTACAAAAATAATTTTTTTATTTATCTTCTGACACTCAAATTTGTTAAATGCTAACTATATTATGATGCTTGATGTTGAGGGATGAGAAATATTGGCTTCTAGATGACAAAGCTCTATACTTTGAGATCTTTTAGATCACAAATTTATAATATTTTATCTGTAAATTTAGGTGTTACAGAACTTACGTCTTATCAACAATTTTGGATTGAGGCAGCTCGAGGTATGGTAGTTTGGCAAGACAGTCATTTTGTAACTCAAAAACTTAAAAATTAAAACATTGTGGATCTGAAATATTTAAACATCTTGGATGTAGAATTTACTATTTATTTGCTAAATCCTTCAATTTTAAAAGTATAATTAAATTTTATATCAATCGTGTCATCTAAGAATAAGAAATTTAATTCAAATCATCATTTAAAAGTTCAACAATTAACATTTGCTAAAAAATTTTCACTTTCAAATTTCAAAATATGCCTCCAATGTGATTATTTGACCTAATTTTTTTTTTTTTTGAACTACATTGATAGTAAAATAAAAAAAGGAAAAATATAATTAGGAAAAGTACAAGTTGACAACAAAAAATAAAAAGAAACTAAAATTTAAGAATATTTTTTTATATTTTTCCCCAATTCTATTGGTTTGTATGTTCAATTGGAGGCTTCACTTGAATCTCAAACGAGGGATCAGATTATGAGGCCAAATTCTTGGTCTTGCACGGATAAAATCATGGAGTAAATAATTTAAACAAAAGATTATTTAATAAGAGAAGTGGATATTTCTTATAATTTTCATGAGTATTTTACGATTTTTTTTTTCATAATATTATACAGAGAAATATTTGAAGACACCCATTGGACCTTCTTAGAACATCCTCATATAATATACTAATTTTATTATAAAAATATTAATATATATAAATAAATAAGACATAATATTTATATCTTTTTAACGTTGCTTGCGTTAATAAAATATTATAAAAACATGGTTTAAATGCATCTTGTCGACCCATTTGCTATGTCAAGTGGCAGTCGTCTCTCTCGAGGGGCACAAAAAAATAAAAATAAAAAGTTCTTGTTTTAATGTTTAAAACTTCTTTTCTGAACAAAGAGAATCATTCCAAATAATATAAAATTAAAATTATTACAATTCTTTTTTAAAAACGTTTGTGTCTATTATTAAATTCAATTAAAAAAATACTAACTAATTCTAACTCTGAATCAATCCTGGCTAATCATCCAGTCTACCACACCTGAGGTGATCATTATGATGCCAAAACTTCAAAGATATCAACCAAGTGAAGTGGGCATTTACCTATATTTTGCTTTATTATACACATTAATAAGTTTGACAACAAAATAATATTATCTGAATTTAGATATCAAAACTAGTGTTATCAAAATATGCTAAAAAATTACTATTGAGACTGTTACACAAATTTATCTTGTTAGAGGCAATTATCAAGATTATATCTAACCAAAACAGTCTTATCAAAAAGGCATATAAGCGTGTTAGAGATCAAACACCAAAAAAATTATTTCATCTATGTACCTGATTTTCTATAAGTTTGAGTTGTCAAACCTAATACATGCAAGTTAGAAACTTCATTGACTAAAAGTTCATCGTCTAATAAGCAATATTAGCTACGATCTATATAAATCATTTGAAGAATCTCTTCTATAATCAAATTATTATGTGATGACCCATTAAATATATAATTTTTGAGGCAGTTTAGACTCTAAAATTAATTAACATGCATTGGTAGGATATGACCATGATAAACTAAAATTATCAGAATGTGCCAACATTGAAGAATTGTGAGGAGTCTTAATTTAAAATAGCTGAAGGAATATAAAACCCTTTTATTACAGAGAAAAAACCATACACAATGTCAAAAGGTAGATAAGGAGCATTTTTTTATAGCTATGACACTTTATTTTAGTCTGTGTTATATGAAATTTATGCTGCAAGATCTAAAAATTTTTCATTAAATCTTTCGAGTTAAATTTAAATTTATTAATACATATCACATATAATATTTTATATTAACATATAATAAATACAATAAATTTTTATACCTATCATAAAATATAATTTAAAAGACTACCAATTGAGAATATAATATAAAAAGTCAAATTAATATAAATTATATTTTTTTCATCTGTCTCCTTATTGTTGATATTTATGATTAACGAGCCGGAGTGTCTAGACCACATGCCCTTAATTTATTCAAGTCTATGTAAAGTGTACCGGGACATACACAAGGCCTTGATTAAGTATTCAATTACATGCTCCTAATATAATATTGTAGACCATAAAATTTATTATCAAAATTGCATTAAAATGATTAGATAAATAGATAAATATAATGTAAAATCACATTCATTTATGCATATTACCCGATTCATATAATAATAGATGATTAGAAAAATCTAACCCCAGTTGAAAATATTTTAAAGATAATAAAATAGAATAGATTTAATTGTCTTGGTCCTTATAGTAGGTAAAACTCTTACATTATTATTATTATTATTAAAATTTCTAAAGTTTTATTAAGTGGGGGGTCAAAGGTAGGCAAATGCATGTGTTTAGGCAAAAGTTGCATACACGAAGCTTGGCATTTGGTCTTTAATGATAGCTTAAGTTTTGTTTTGTTATTCATTTTGTAAACATCAATGTGACAGAGTGAGGGAGGATTTAAAAGAAATTATTATAATCCCATAATATAAGATAATAATCATATAATACTTATTAATAATTTAGTTATTTTGTAACATCTTAAGAACTATTTAATTTGATTTTAAGCTCAACAAACTTTATAATAATTTTTTATTAATTAGAAAATTTGTTTCTTGATAATATATAATAAAGTGAGACACAATAAAGTCATAATAAATGTTATATTTTTATTTTATTTTAAAAAATAATTTTATTTAAAAATAAAATTTTTATAAGGTTAGAATAATTATTTTTGGTACTCTACCTGGTGATTGATACTGAATGATTGCAAGCTATTTTAGTAGGGGGTCGTGGCCTACACCAAATTTTTTATTTTTTTAATATTATTTTTATAATATATGCAAAATTATATTTTAAATTTTTTATCAAAAATATATTTTTCATAAAAATAAAGTTTATAATAATATGTCAAAGAAATGTTAAAAATATGTTTTCCTCCTCATTTATATAAATTTTATATTGTATCAAATTTATTATTTATAATCTATAATTCAAAAAATCTCACTTCCTTTTACATGAATTTTTTTCTATGGGGAAATTATTTTTTAAAAAATAATAAATATTATTCAAGCGAGTTAATCAAATAAAATTATTATTATTATTATTATTATTATAAACTAAAAAATCTAATTATGAATTTATATATAAATTATTTTTAAAATGAGATAGGACGGACATGGTGCAGAGTCCTTTTCTTGGCCACAGTGGATAATGGCACCGGCGACAGTGAAAGTGCAACAAAAGGACGGAGCTAAACGCCGTCACTGAGCGTAGTGAATCTCGAGGGAAGAGAGAAGCCGAGACAGGACGAGATACACGCGACGGTGAAAACGGAAACCGTCAAAAGAGTCGATGTCAAATGGCCCGCGTCCGTGATTCCTTTTTGGGGAAGGTGCGAACGTGGAACCGTAAATTGTCCTGCCTGCCCTTACAACTGAGACCCCCCCCTACGAGTTTAGGGTTTCCCATAGAAATGTATACTTCTTGTAATTTTATTCTTTTATTAAATCAAAGTTTAATAATAAAATTTTTAGAATGTAAAAATTATATATATTAAAGTTCACCAAATAAATATTTTCTTATTGTTAAAATTTAAATATTTATTTTTAAATAGATAATTTTGATATAATAATTTTAAAATAAATAATTTTAAATAAATTCTTTTAAAATTAGTAAAATCTCATCTATTTATTTTTAATCATATAGTTGATAATTAAAAAATAAAAAATATTTTTAGTAGGCGTAACCTTTGACAAAAATAAGAGCATCTATATAATTAAGAAATTAATTTTTTTCTTATTATATAAATAATAATTATTTATTATTTGTTAAGTTTAATTAGTAGTAATTTTTCTAGAAAAATTTGTTTACTTCCAATGATTTTAAATTTGAAAAACCCTTTTAAAAAAATTATACGCTATATTCTTTACACAAATTTAAAAACTTTTCAAAAAAGAATATTCATTATATTCTTCACATACAAAAAATTCTTTAATTCTTACAAAGAGATGCGTTTGGTCAGCTCGACCCAAGAGAGCCCATCAACTGAAAAAATTAACTCAAAATCGAATAATATCTCAGCCCGGCCCAATCGCCAAACGGCTCAAGCGGACGGGTGAACTCGTCGGTCCAATCAAAACAGCTCACGATCAACTTTTCGCGCGCTAAAGAAAATTACCATAACCGTTGGCCAACCGGTATTCCTTTATCCATCCAAACAGCTTAATAGACGGTTGTCACTAGATAGGGAAGATCAAACAATCTACCAACGCTAAAAGTTTCTCTTCACTACAGTAGAGAATAGGAAGACAAAAAAAAAAAAAAAAGACAGACACAAAAAAAAGACGCTCCCCTCCAAGTGCATTTTTCTCTCTCAAATATGCTTCCTGTCGAGCGCATCACATTCAGTCCACTCGCACGTGTATTATCATTCTTATTTTGTATCTTCTATCTTTCATTTCTCATAGAAATTTCACTGATTTAGTGTCGAATGATATATTGATAAGTAAGTCTCGCAAATTATCTGACATTTTATCTATTCGTTCTATTACATAGTATCCAGGATCAAGGTTACGGAGACCGATCTTGCTACAGATTGACCCAATATAAAGATCCAATCTATAACTCTCCAATCCGTACAATAACTCGGACATGGAAATGCATCATTGGCACATTCTATGGAAAACAACTGAAAAGTTCTATTATCACATCCCTACAAACAACAACATGGTGAACACTCGAGCTCAAATCAGCGCTCCGGACAGATATACTACCTCATGTGGCAACTACCCCTGCAGTTGGTTGTGTGGATGAGTATCTCAACTCCTGTGTACGTGCTCACGCAACATGGATGGATGACACATCCAAAACCATCCAAACTATTTGCGTGCGCTTGAACGAGCGCCCAACGGGGGCACCCTCCTTTGCCTCCCGAATTGCAACATCTAGGCAGAGGAATAAAGGGAAGAAGTATCTTGCCAAGAAGATCCATTTACTTGACAACCTCAAGACCTAAGTAGCCTTGAGTGAGAGGGCCCCATCGCACTTAGCGGGTCGCCTAAGTTATGGGACTCAGCAGGAGAGTCTTGAGCGGTGGAACCCCCGGTGTTCCAATGACGCCAGAAGGCCCGGGAACAAGAAAAAATTTCCTGCGATACCCGGCTATGGAGGTCTAGAAACCACCCAACCTCTCGCATCTCTCTGGATCACGTAGAACTAATAACCTTCATCAACGCCAAGAGGAACATGACATCCTCGCGAATGAGGAGAAAGTAGAAAAGATTTAGCAACACGTGTTCTCGGGTAGCGCTGATCAGCTTAATTAGAGAGATCCAAACGCAACCCACAAGTTCAACATGCCAACCCTGGAGCTCTACGATGGAAGCTTGGGCCCGATGGACCATCTAGACCACTTCCAAACACTTCTTGGCTTTCAGGGCTTCGATAGTGCTTTTCCTTAATTCTTTGAGGGGACGCCCTACTTGGTTCTACATCCTGCAATCGGACTCCATTCGATCGTTCCAAATTCTCGCTAACTATTTTCTATCATAGTTCGATTCCAATCAAAGGAAGAAAAAGCACGCATGGCTTTTGAGCCGCCTCCAACAGAAGAAGGATGAAAGTCTGAAGTGCTTCTTGGGCCATTTCACCTCTGAAGCCATTTCATATTCGAAGCTTGGAAGGTATCCCAGCTGACCGATGAGGTGACATTGAGCGCCTTCATAGCAACTCTGCAATAGGAAGACTTTCGAATATTTCACCCACCAGAACCCTTAGACCTTCCAGGAGGTAAAAGTCATTGCCTGAGCCTATATAATACCACTGAAGAGGCCAACGACGCAAAACGGTCAAATCGAAAAGACCGACCCTTTAAGGAACTAGCCAACGAAAGGAAAGAGAATGGGACGAACCACACAAGGAAGCATCCATGGACTAATTCGGGCGCTCAAATGGAGTACAGGCCCCTGAACTTGACTCCCCTGAACAACACTTGTACCAACACCCTGATGTAGATTCGGGTTGAGAAATTTCTAAAGCGGTCGAAGGCACTAAAGAACCGGGATGGAGGAGACTGGCCAAAAAAATTGCCTATATCATAAGTCTGCAGGTCATAACACTGAAGATTGCCATAAGCTATAGAAAGAGATTGGATATCTGATTCGAAAGGGACACCTAGCCCAATTTTAACAAAGACCCGGACAAGCTTCCGGTAGAGCAGCTAAGAAACCGAGTGGCGATCGATGTTGTTGACATGGTGACGATGCAACCAGCGTAAAACAACATCCTGGATCTCCCAGAGATAGCCATTGGCAACAAGAAGCTGAGAGTAGGAGTTAAAAATGATATCATTAGTTTTAGTGACTAAGATATGACTCGTGTAATAACTCCCCACTTTAATTTCTTGGTTGTAATTGCTTTCGTTTCGGATGGTACTATAAACTACCAACAAAAATGAATTTATATTGATAATGAAAGTCCTTAAAATTTTCTTTACCTTGATGCATACTTTAAATTGGGTATAAAGAGGAGCTAAATAAAACCAACCGAGGGACTCTTGTACGGGTTTGGCAATAAGCCAGTACCCATCCATGGGGTAGTCCAGTTAGAAGTTACATTGGGGGCTTACCCAAGGACGACCTCCAGGATGCTCACCTTTTTAGTAGTAGACTTTCCATCCATCTACAACGCCATCCTGAGCCGACCCTGCCTAACTGCCTTCGAGGTAGTGACGTTGATCCCACATCTAAAAATAAAATTTCCTACTCTGTACGGTATAGAAAAGGTCCTTGGTGATCAAATGATTGGCTGGAGATATTACTTGTCCCAAGTCACTCAAGTGCCTTCCGCCAACTAAGTGAAGATCTCGACTTTCATGATGAGACCACCCGACTGCAAGTCTAATCTAGTGAGTCAAAAGACCGAATCCCTTTGAATCCAGGAAATCCTGAGAACTGTGTGCAAATTCAGAGTTCCTTTCTGGAACTCCTCCGACACCAACTGATAGGCTTCCTCTAGCGAAACTCCAATGTTTTTGCTTGGATGCTCGTTGACATACTAGGGATACTGATCGGAGTAATGGTTCACAAATTAGACTTAGATCTTGATCATAAACCCACTCAATAGAAGCAAAGAAACCGCTCCATCGAGAAATTGATTGCCATTCACGAGAAGGTTGAAAAACTGGTTGACGTCGGGTTCATTATGGAGGTCTAATACCCTAACTAGCTATCCAACGTGGTCCTCATCAAGAAAAGTAATGGGAAGTGGAAGATATGCGTCAACTTCATCGATGTCAACAAGGCGTGTCCAAAGGATAGTTTTTTGCTACCAATGATTGACCTATTCATGAACTATTGAGTTTTATGGATGCATACTCGAGTTATAACAAGATTAGGTTAAGCCTGGTGGACGAGGAGTCTACATTATTCATGATCGATCTAGGGACATATTGCTACCAGGTTATACCTTTTGAACTAAAAATATAAGTGCGACCTAGTAATGACTCGTGAATAAGATGTTCAAAGCCCAAATTGGCCAAAACATGAAGGTATACATGGACGATATGCTCGTCAAGAGCAAAGCTACTGATGATCATATCTGCAACCTCAATGAATCATTTAGCATTCTGTAGACACATTAGATAAAATTGAACCTTACCAAGTGTGTGTTCAGAGTGACAACAAGAAAATTTCTGGACTTTATTGTCTCACAATGAGAGATCGAAACAAACCCTGAAAAAGTAAAGGTGATTCTCGACATGAACCAACCTCTGACCAACAAGAAAGTCTAAAATCTCACCAGGAGGTTCGTGGCGCTCTCTCAGTCCCCGACGAACTCTGTAGAGAAGTACCTTCCATTCTTCAATACTTTGAGGAGAACAATGGTAGCAGATTTTTAATGGACAACCGATTGCGAAGCTGCATTCTGGGAGCTAAAGGAGTACCTTGCTAACCCTCCTCTTCTGATTCTCTACAAGAAAGTGAAGAGTTATATCTAGCGATGTCCAACACCGTATTAAGCTCGGTCCTGATCCAACAGTTGCCCGATGAGTAACGGTTAGTGTATTATGTCAGCAATGTCTTGACAAGCCTAGAAACGTACTACTCATATGTTGAGAGAGTAGCTCTAGCACTAGTCTATTCCGCCTAAAAGTTGCGTCCTTATTTTCAGGCACACATGAACATAATTCTAATCAAGCAGCTTCTGAAAGGAATCTTATAGAGGCCGGACATGAATGGGCTACTGGTCAGATGGGCCATTAAGTTGGACGAATTTGACGTGAAGTTTTGACTGAGGCCGACTCTAAAGGGCAAAGCCCTGGCTGACTTTATTGTTGAAATAACAATCCCAACTCTAGACATCCTCAACCACACTGGGAATGATGACCAGCAAAAGGATCTGATATGAACTCTGCACGTGGACGGTTCCTCAATACAAGTTGGCAGCGGAGCCGATATGGTCCTAGAAACTCCGGACGGGTCAAAGACTATATATTCAATGACCCTCAAATTTTTGGTGACTAATAACGTTGCCCAGTATGAGGCATTACTAGCTAAGCTCCGGCTAGTGAGGGAGTGTTCGGCGAAAAACTTGATCATCTACAATGATTCAAAATTGGTTATAAATCAAGTTCGAGGAAATTTTGAGGCGTCAAACCCTCAACTTTGTAAGTATCTCACCAAAGTATGGAGCCTGACCGTACCATTTGACAACATGGAGGAGATCCACATCACGATTGAGGAAAACGAGAAGGTCAACCGATTGGCAAAAGCAGTGGCAACCAAGACCCAAAGCAGTATGCGGGAGATATGTGAAGTCCTCGGCACCCCAAGTATAGATTACTCAGAATGCAAAATGCTACCAATAGCAGACGCCAAAAATTGGATGACCCCGTTCAAAAGGTATTTAACCGACAACACGCTATCAAAGAACTCAAAAGAGGCCAAGTGTGTAAAACAAGATAGTGAGTTGCTACACCATCATGGACGAAAGGTTGTGCTGCCGTGGGTACTCCAACTCATACATGAAGTGTCTCACGTCAGAAGAGACTGATTATGCACTGGGAGAGGTACATCTCAACATCTGTGGGTCTCAGGTCGAAAGAAAGAATTTAACCTTCAAAATATGCGGCAGGGCTACTATTGGCCCACAAGGAGAAGCGATGCATGGATATCGTGTAGAAATGTTAAAACTATCAGATCCACAGAAATATCCACCATCAATTGCACATGAAACTCCAGGCTCTGCAGTAGTCCTAGCTATTTGCACAGTGGGGGCCCGATATACTTAGAACCCTACCTATCATGTCCGAGTCGAGAAAGTTCGTCATAGTCAGTATTGATTACTTCATAAAGTGGGTCGAGGCCTCCCCACTAGCATGGATCACCGAGCAGAATGCAACCAAATTTGTCCGCCAAAATATCATGTACAGATTCGATATTCTAGAGGTCATAGTAACTAACAATAGAACGCAATTCACCGGCAAGTGATTCACTAAGTATTGCGTAAATTTGAGGATAATGTTGGTTCACACTTCTTTCACCTACCCACAATCCAACGGGTAAGTGGAAGTGACCAACTAGACGGTGTTGCACGGGTTAAATAGAAAATTGGAGGATGTTGGGGGCTTCTTGGAGAACAAATAGCCGTCCGTACTCTAGCCACATAGGACGACGCCCAAAGAACTGACACGCGAGATGTCTTCAGCCTGTACTATGAAATTAAGGCTGTCATCCCTGTGGAAGTAGTATTACCCAACCTCCGAATCGAATGCTTCGACCCGCTTAATAACTCCCAAAGACACTAAGAGTATCTTAGCCTTCCGGAAGAAGCACGGGAGACGACATGCCTTCGGACGATGGCCTACCAACAACGAATTACGTGGTACTATAACAAGAAGGGGAAAGCCTTTTAGTTTGAGGTAGGAGACCTAATCCTATAGAGTATAGTGATGACCGATAAGAATGCCGATCGAAATAAACTGTCACCAAATTGGAAGGGGTCATTCCTCATCTTGGCAATTCTCCAAAATGGGACGTACAAACTACGCATCCAGAATGAAAAACTTATTTTTCGAACATGGAATGCTTCTCACCTCAAAAAGTACTACCAATAGGTCTACGTGGGGTCTAGATAAAGCTAACATACATCATTCAAACTACTTGTAAAATGTGTCATATTTAATTAATAAAATGTTTGTTTATTTATTTGTTCTTGATTAATTACTCATATGAATACTTGTTTGCCATCCCTTATAATTATATGACCTAGACTACCCCTAAATCAGAAGAAGTCCTCATCACCTGTCCCTCGAGCGGCCACATAGCAGTCAAAAAACTTCAATCATGTTACCGAGTGGCCCAAATGAGGTCAGATTTTAAAACTCGGTTAAATTACCGAGTAGTCCAAATAAGGTCAAATTTTAAAACTTAGTCAAGTTATCGAGCAGTCCATATGAGGTTGAACCCTGAAAACAAGCACATGTGCAGAGACCTCCAATTATATGAGGTAGCATCATCAGCTGACTATAGTCAATAAACTTAAACAAATGCACCAAAGTTATGACGTCCTCCAACAAAACCAGGTGTCGATAGTTACGCGTGGACGACGGCCTCAGACTCATTCAGAGCTCGTTAAAAACGGCAGTGATGCCTACTCGACACGTAAAAAAAGTGAGAAAAAACTCAGCGTGAATGCAAAAGTATCAGCAGTAGTAATCTAATTACATTTCTGTAAGAAAATCAATATATACAAGTCAGAAGTAAGGCGGCTTCCACGGAAGGTGAATCAACAAAAGATCGCCTACGGCCCTAATGAAGGTGGTCCCGAGGCTAGGAGGTTCCTAGCGAAGGTGAAGAAGACTCTTCAACCTCCATGAGACAACCAAACAGATCTATCTGACTCCAAGCGCTGGCGTTCCTCATATGAAAACAGAGAGTGAAAAGTCTGGCGCCACTAACTTCATTACATGCCGACAGAGGCCGATGTCATCCTAGAACTTTTGGTCCAGCGCTTGCTTGATATTGTCTGTACTGATGGTGGTCTTAAGCTCATTCTCAAGACGGATGTTCTAGTTCTGAAAAATATCCTATTTCTACTCATACTCTCGTTGCAAATCCTCCAAGGAGTGGACCTTCACCTTGGTCTCGAACAACTCACGTTTGAGACAGGAGTCTCATTCCTCTGCAGCTCTGAACTTCATTTTGACATGAGTCCGAGTCAGGTGGTCGGCAATGGAGGTAAGTTGGCGGGCCAATTCATGCAATTGCAAGTGAATAACCATTTAGTTAAGTAATAACAAAAATAAGGGAAGGAACCCTGAAGATATTCAGCCGGTACCTCAAGAAAAGATGCACTCCCAGTGGAATGATCACTCAATGGAGCCACCAAAACCTCCTGAACCTTAGGTTTCAGAGGCTCTAAGCAGGTCATCTCGGTCATTTCCGCAGCTCTTTCATCCATGGTCTCCTCTCAGACCTCGGATGCGGGTGGCTTGGGATCAGGCACATCGGCCACCTCCATGGCTCCTTCGGCAACTTCCTCCTCTCGGTCCTCAGATGCAGGGGGCTCATGACCGGGCATGTCGCCCACCTCCATGGTTCCCTCTACCTTGATCTCCTCCTTGTCTTTGGGTGCAGGGGGTTCTGAGCAAGCCACTTCAGCAGCTTCCACAACTACTTTGGCCATAGCCTCTCCTCAAACCTCGGGTTCTGAAATCTTGGAGGATGGTCCCTTGGCAACCTTAGCTACCTCACCCACCTTAACGACCTCGCCGGCTTGACCCTTTGCTATCCAATTGTCATAGGAGGCCTCCTTGATAAAGTCGGCTAGAAGGTTGGGCATGAGCTCCTCGTACAGTGAAGGAGCAACAACTAGAACCTCACATGAAGCTAGGGTTAACGCTGGGATTGACTCATTCCCTATACGGACTCCTTGTTCACCCTCGATCAAAGTAAGAGGCGCAACAGGCTTGCCACCCTAAGAAGATCCGATGGCCAAAGGTGCCTGGCCTGATGAAGAAGGCTGAACAGGGGCCGCCCTCCTCAAAGACTTCTTTGCACTTTCCAGTAGCTCGATGATGGCCTAATCGTCATCAGAGGAAGAGCCAAAGTCACCTACCGCTTGGATCCCCTATTCAAGGAGTCATTGATACGCAGCGGCCTCTACTTTCTCTTGGGCTTCCTCTTGGGAGCCAACGGTACAAGAAGCACCTCCACTCCCTCTAAATGGGGTTCTCACTTCACCGATGGTAAGGCCTCAGTCAACAGCAAATGGTTCTTCTTATTTTCATTAAAAGAGTTGGCATTTGCCTGACTGAGGTTCGTTAGAACCTTCACCGAGTCCTCCTCGTGGTCCAACATCTTAGAGGAAAAGGATGCTTGCACCTGGCCCCACTCATGAGACAGGAAAAGGATGGGATAGGTCCCATCCAGAAGGAACCACCATGAAAAATATCGGTCATTCCACCTTTTTGTTGAATCAGGGCTTCTCCCGCTCAATACAAAATCTGGACGGGGAAAGATTGAAATCCAATCTGCTCCCTCATGAAACCGAAAAATCACATTTACGGCCGTAGCGTTTAACTTGAGGCCATGGTGGCATGCGAAGATGCACAAGGAGACAAGGTAGCAGAAGGTATTAGGTTGCAGCTTCGCAACCAGAATATCCAAGACCGCCATGATCCAATGTAGCTCTAATGCCATTGGATAGCGGAGACCCCCTTTTAGATGGACCTCATAAACTATGATATACCCTTGTGTTGGAGAACAAGCTTTGCCACCCACGCTTGGCAATAAGTGCACCATAGAGCTTGGAATCCTATATTGAGTGTGCAAAAACTCGACATCATTGGAGGAGAGGATGGACAGGATGTCATTTACATTAGGCACCATGAGTAATGAAACTAGAAAAGACGAGGAGATTTCGGAGCAAGAAGGGAGCAAAGAGGTTTCAAAGCAAAGGGAATGCAGGAAGAATAATGATTAAATGGCTTAAATAAGCATCGAGCTATGGACCAAAATGACGCCATGAAGAGGAATTCAAAGGGCGTGTCTCATGATGGCTATGGCACGTGTCGGCACCCCATGGACTCTGTGACATATCAATCACCTGGCACCAGTAATGATGATTGGCACGACTCTGAGATGGCACGATTCTCAAGGCTTCCTGCTTTAATATTGCTGCTAGCGGCACCTACGTGTTTGGACAATCGACAACCCTTTGGTAAACATACCGAAAGGTTAAAATTTCAGTCTCCTAGTATGAGGGGTTAGTGATGAGTTCGGTTAGTCTGACCCAAGAGGGCCATCAATATAAAGAATTGACGCAGAACTGAATAACATCCCAACTAGCCAAGTCGGCTCAGACAACCAAAATAGATGGGTAAGCTTGTCGGCCTAGTCAAAATGGCCCACGATCCACTTCCCGCACGTTAAAGAAACTTATCATAATTGTCAGCCAACCAGTATTCCCTTACCATCCGAACAACTTAGCGAATGGTTGCCACCAGGTAGAGAAGATCAAACCGCACCAACATTATAAATATCCCTTCACTGCAGTAGAGAAGGGTGTTAGCCGTATTTTTTTGTTAGTATATTCTGTGACCATGTTGGGTTGCTCATTTGGTTATTCGTCGGCGCATTTTTACATGTTTGGAAGATCTGCATCAAATTTTCGATCGAGGATCGCCATTGCACCTCCTTCGGTGTCCATGGCTACCTATCGCCCGACCCGCATTTGAGCACTACTTACAGAGTAACCGGAGCTCAAGGCACACTTGAATCTCGCTTGAGAGTCGATTCTTGAGAAGCTGCGCTTGAGGCACTCTTGATCTAAGCTCGAGTGCTATTTCCAGTAACCTTGCTCGAGCGTAATTTTTAGAATACGCATACTCGAGGTCCGCCTGACAAGCGCTCGAGCACCGCAGTGCGTGCCAGGAAAACCAAAGGCACGTCTGCCGCCCACCCCAGTGGCATTCGAGCATCGGGGCACGCATATCCCAACGGTTATAATTTTAACCGTATTTTTTAGCCTCTGTATATATATTGGCCTTATATTTCTTTACCTTAACTTTAGGGAGATCCTTTTGGCTGGCTGTTTTAGCGAAGAAAATCCTCTTCTTTGTACTTTTAATTTCTTCACTTGAGAAAACTTGGCTTCTAGATTTGTGGTTCCTCGATAAAGTTTTCTCACCACATTGATCTTTGTCCTTTACATTTCTTCCCACCTGTTAACCTTTGTGGTGATGTCGGTGGTGTGGGTACTGGGCTTCAGTGGTGTACGACAATTCTGGTGGTTTGTGAGGGAAGATTGACATGAAGTTTAGAAGGCGTTTAGTTCTGTTACAGCAGGCAAATCCAAGGAGTTCCTTGGGAAGGATCACAAGATGAGAGTAAGTCGGTTAGATTAGTACGTTTATACCACCCGATCGATAAGTTGATTTTCATAGTGAATATCTTCCCTAACCGTTAAAACTAAGAAGGTTTTTCTTGACAGCTACAATAATCAAATTTTTCCTTCGTCATAAAAAAAGACGTCTTTATTACTTATTGTATTATTTTTTTTATACTTATTATTACTTATATTATCTAAATTTAAATATTCTTTACGTGTAGTGAATATTTATATTTTCACTGCTTCCATAAATTTATTAAGGGGTCAAAATTTTATTGTGATTCATAACGATTTATTCCCTTCAATTGGTATCAGAGATTTACCTCGATCCATGACCCTCGATCTAGATCTTTATTCGTTCCTTATTTTTTTTATGAGAGCAACTATACTATTAGAAGGTTCGTATGAGAGTCTTCCTGAAATCGATGGATCACCGCGTGTGAATTAGCACCTAAATTGGGTGGATTTCACCGAAAAGTAATGCGGGTGATGAACCAAAAGCTCAGTCTGCATGGACAAAAGAAAAGTTTGATTTGTGCAATTGGAATAGCAGGGGGCTACATGCCATTCTTATGGTTATATTCCCTGAAGAGTTTAAACGCATTTCTATGTGCGAAACCTTTAAAGATATGTGTGACATCTTTAAGATTACCTATAAAGGAACAAAGTTAGTAAAAAATTTAAAATTTCAAATACTTACAACTAAATTTGAAGAAATTTTAATGAATGATGATGAAACTTTTGATAAATTTTATACACAATTAAATGATATTGTCAACTCCATGTTTAATTTATGAGAACGAATTTATTAAAATAAAATTGTTAGAAAAGTTCTTAGATCGTTCCTTGAACGATTTAAATTTAAAGTCATAACAATCGAAGAAGTAAAGATCTTGATAAAATGAAGATTGAAACACTTATAGGATCTCTCCAAACGTATGAGTACATACTTCCATAGTAAATGAAGAATAAATCGATTGTTCTAAAATTTGTTAGGGAAGAGAGAAACTATGACTCCGATGAGGAGTCTTGTAGCGATGAAAATTTTTTCTTATTTATTAAGAATTTTTAAAATTTTTTTAATTAAAATAAAACTTCATCCGACAAACCAAATGTGAATTTAAAAATATCACCTAGATATGATAAGAAAGATTGATGCGAAATTAATGACTCCAAATCAAAAAATAGCAAAAAAGTACAATGCCACGACTATCAAGGTTTTGACCATTATCGTGCTGAATACCCAAATATTAAACGTTAACGAAGTCAAACGTTGAAAGTTAATGTGACTTTCAGTGATGACAAAGAAGAAGATATTGAAAGATGTACTGACGAAGACCAAACCAAGTATATGGCTTTTGTGACATCCCTATGTAAAAAGCACAAAAATTTTAAAGAAAGTTTGAATCATACTGATGACTCTTAAATTTAGTCAAATATTCAATATTATAACCTTCAAGATGCATATAATAAATTGTTTAAAAAATATCTAAAGATCCAGAAAACTATTACATTCCTAAAGTTAAAATTATTGAAAATTGGAAAAGCAAAATCTGTGCTTAGACCCGAGCTTGTAAATAAAACTCATGAATATGAAAAATTAACTAAATCGTTTATCGAAGAGATCAAAACTCTTGAATCTGATCTTGAAACTGCTCACAATAATCTAAAACAATTTTCAAATGGGTTTAAGCAATTAGACCTTGGACCATATGCTTGATTTGAGAAAAATTGGAGAAAATAAAATTGGGTTGGGTTATTCAGAAAATACTTTGAAAACCAATGTTAACCCTAAAACTGTATTTGCCTAAGCTACCTTTATCCCAAGACAAAGCAGCACATCGTCTACCTATATTGATCAGTCATCAAGCGTTTTTCCAAAGAATTGTGTCAATGCACAAAACTTTCCAAACTTAAAAAGTAGGAAAGTTTTGGTTTTAATTTTATTAGGAAGTAAAGGTCCAATTCTAACATCAATACTAAATTTGTCCCAACATGTCATGGGTGTAGCAATATTAGCCATATTCACTCCTACTATCCCACAACGTCGAGTGAAAATAATTCTTGGCAAAACCAAAAGATTGAGCATCTCATTCACTATATCAACCTTCTAAACGATTAAGTAACGAATTCAAACATTATTATAAAATGTGGTAAGAAAATACGAATAAAAAAAAGTGAGCTTCATTACCCTTTGGTCATTAATGACAAAAAGATGGAGTAAATCTCTTCCTTAGAGGGAGGTTTAGTTATTTGTTTTAGGGGGAGATAGGGGGAGGTTATCCTTCTTAGGGAGAGTTCTTTTATGGTTAGTTATTATCTTTTATGATTTTTTTCTATTGTCTCATGCTATTATTTTTCTACTATTATCTATCTCTGCACTAATAATGGTTATCCAGTATAGCAGTTCTCCCTTAGCTCACAACAGCTCGACAACTTCCGTCTATAAATATATATATTACTTTGTTATGTATTGTGTCAATTGTAATTAGGCATCGATTTTCATATATACGGGTTCTATTTCGGTAGTGTCTAAATTCGTGATTATCTTGTATTTTTATTTCGTATTTTATATAAAATTTTGTCACGAAATTACAAAATGGGGAGATTGTTTGTCGCAATTTTTGTTGACACATTCTGTGATTGTGTCGGGTTGCTTGTTTGGTTGTTTATCTGTGCATTTTCACGTGTTTGGAAGATCTTCATCAGATTTCTGGTCGAGGATTGTTATCACACCTCCCCCAGTGTCCATGGCTGCCCATCGCCCGACCGGTGTTTGAGCACTATTTACAAAGTAGTCGGAGCTCAAGGCACGCTCGAATCTTGCTTGAGAGTAAATTCCCGAGAAGCCAAGCTAGAGGCATGCTCAATCCACCCTCGAGCACTGTTTCTAGTAACCTCGAGCCTGAAGATCGCTCAACTAGCACATGAGAGCAATTTTCAGAACAGGCGCGCTTAAGGGCCGCTTGACCTGTGCTTGAGCGGGGCGGTGCGTGCCAGGAAAACCCTAGTGGCGCCCGCCGCACACCCTAGTGGCGCTTGAACACCGGGCACGCATATCCCAACAGTTACAATTTTAACCGTGTTTTTGTATCTCTCAATATATATTGGTCTTATATTTCTTGACCCTAACTTTCGGGAGATCCTTTTGGATAGCTATTTCAGCGAAAAAAGCCCTCTCCTTTGTGCTTTTTATTTCTTCACTTGAAGAAACTTGGCTTCTATATTTGTGCATCACCGATAAAGGTTTCTCACCACCTTGATCTTTATCCTTTACATTTCTTCTCGCTTGTTAATTTTCGTGGCGACATCGGTAGTGTGGATACTGAGCTCCAGTGGTGTACGAAAATTCAAGCGATTTGTGAGAACAGATTGACTTGAAGACCAAAAAGCGTTCGGTTCCGTTATCGCGGATAAATCCAAAGAATTCTTTGATAGAGATCACAAGATTGAATAAATTGGCTAAGTTAGCGCATCTGTATTACAGAATTTGTAAGTTGATTTTCAGTGTAAATATCTTCTCTAACCGTTAAAACTCGGAGAATTTATCTCGATAATCGCGGTTATCGAATTTTTCCTTCGTCACCAAACAAACGCATCTTTATTACTTATTGCGCTACTTTTTGTACTTGTTATTACTTATATCATCTAGATTTAAATATTCTTTACGTGTATTGAATATTTATATTGTTACTACATCTGCAAATTTATTAAGAAGTCGAAATTTTATTGTGATTTAGAACGATTTGTTCCCTTCAAAGGGAAAGACACAAAAAAAGATAGATACAAAAAGAGGAGCTCCCCTCCGATCACATCTCTCTTTCAAAAACGCTTCCGATTGAACGCATTACACTCAATCCCCTCGTATGTGTATTATCATTCTCATTCTGTATCCTCTATCTTTCTTTTCTCATAGAAATATTATTGATTTGAATATCATTTGATATATCGTGGAGTGAGTCTTGCTAATCTTCTGACATCTTAACTGTTTATTATGCTGCACAGGATTCAAATTCAATGCCACAAATACCAGTCTCACTACAGATCAACTAAATACAAAGATTCGATCCACGACCCCCTAATTAATATAATAACCAAGACTCGAGGACGCATCACAAAGAAAAAGTGATAAATCCATTCTAGATTTTTAAAGGAAAAACCTTTGAGAATAAATTCAAATGTGTTATAAATATTTAGTTTTATATTTATAAAATAGAAAAATAATAAAATGGTCCGAGTGACATGATCTCACAAAGCATAAATTAGAATAACTAATATCAGTAGTAAAACAAATTAAAAAAATCAAATTCTATTTATTCCGAAGAAAAGCTAAACCCACTAAAAATTCTGTTCTTTGCAAAGTTTAGGGATAAGATAATGAATTTATGAAATAAAGAGGCATTTTCCCAACTGTCCTCAACCATACTCTGTGATTTGATGCTGTCGCAGCACCACAGCGCATGAAAATTTAATTCGCCCAATAATTATTTCACTTTCATAAGTACTTAAATTTTGTCCTAACCTATTTAATTTGGCCTTTCTATCTACATTAGAATATTCCTGCCAAATGGTCCAAAAATTGAGTTATTTACTCAGGCCGTCACATACCTAGAAATGTAATAATTATGAGGACGGGACCAGAAATCATTCAAAATTAGAATTATATTATTGCTCTTAATATATTTATTTTAATAAAATATTTTACTTATTTATTTATTTATATATAAACTTATCCGTCGTAATAAATAGATAAAATATAATATTAGTAAAATATTAGCTACTGTTAGGTCCAACTCGGAAGAAGCCAACAAGAATCGGCCAAGCGCCCAATCTAATGGACGCCAGCCAGATCTCTCGGCCGAGTTAGCGACCAACAAATTTTCGCTTACCACATATCAAAGATTTTGGGGCCCAATGCTCTCCACCATGGAGCCTATAAATACCATTTCCTTTAACGGGGAAAATGAGCTCTCTCTTTCTCTCTCCAATGGATCTTAAGGTCCAAAAGATCAATTCTAAAACGGCACAATCAGCAGTGCAATCTGTGGAGTCTTTGTAACCCCTTTTATTAAAATACGATTTGAGTATCGAAGTGTTTTTCGATAGGATAACGACTTATTTGTAATTTGGCGCCAACGGATCCATTTGATAAAGAAAACCAATTATAATAATAATTAAAAATTTAGAATGCAGCAGCTGCTAAGATCGGAAAACTGATGTTAAGAAATTTTGCAAGATATTAAACTTTTAAAACTAAATGCCACTTAATAATAAATTTACTGTTCTTTTATCCGATGCAAATTTTAGCAACAGCGTATTAAATTAACATAATATATGAGGGTGCTTCTAAAATTATATAACAAAAAAATGCCATTTGAGAACAATTATTTACTATCACCGTCATTGTCAGTAGATGGTGATCGTGGCTATTTCCAAATCTACCAATATTTATTTTATAATTTTTTTTAAATATTAGATTTTTTTTATTACCTCAATAGTTGAAATTTATTTTTAAAATACAAATAGTTAAAATTAAGATAATATATTTAAATATTATTTTAATTTTTACCCTCTATTATTTTTAAAATAGCCTCTATCATCAGAAAAATAAGAGTTCATGATGTTTAAAATGATCAAGATAATATCCAGACGATCTTAATATTTGAATTTTCATATATAATTATTGGGTGTGATTGTATCTCGAACCTAAACCCATAAAGGCTACTAATTTGAATAGTCGCACGGGTTAAAATGCACTTGAAAAAGAAGACATTGTCGGTCTGACATTAAAGCTATCGCATTGTTAAAAGAAAATGTCATAACAAAAAAAATAGAAGATCAAGTCAAACAATAAAAAAACATATCAATAATTGATAGCGAGTTTTATAATTGGCTTCTTTTGGATCATCAGAATGATTCAAAAATTACATAATTAACATATCAAAAAATATACGACACTATTAAAAATGTTGATAAAATTGGTACTGATAAAACATCACAGCAGTGCCTGGTAAAAATCTTAAACCCTAAAAATCCTAAGCGAAAAATAAAAAAGAAATACAACCTCATTCTCAAACCCTTGCATCCATGTTTAATAGAAGGCTCAAGGGCATTAACTCCATTCTCACCAAAAAATACTAGTGGATAGCTTGTCCCCCGGAATACCAATTAAGCCTCGATAGGGAAACATATACAGCTCTTTCTCATGATCAGAAGATTTTTTTAACGATAAAATTTTTGAATCGTTATATTCATTTTCAGATCCCACTTTAAATAATTATCATCTTGAATAATACATCAATTTGAATAAACATCTAAAATCAAGATATTTATATCAAATTTTCAAATTTTTAATTCAATCAATCTTCTCCCACATGGAATTGAAAAAAACACAAAAATAAAAATAAAATAAAATAAAATAAAAGATTGCAATTGCTTATAAAATTGGCTGCCATTATCATCATTGCATTATTGGGAGAAATAGCTACCATAGCCCCTCTCCCCTCATTCCACCGCGAGAGCCTCTCAATAATTCATCCCTAACATTTACTTCACCAAAACTATAATGCAACCCAATAATAAATGAACCTGTTTCATATTTTATGATTTCTGAAGAAAAAAGAGGATACATGTTGTACGGCATTAATTGATCTGATCTAGACTTCATTCAAACAAGGTCTTTTGAGTGCACTGGTTAAAAATTTTTGGACTACAGTGAAAATATATAAATGTTATAAACATTTAAAATTGAAAAAATTAGTTTTGATTAAGACCTGGCATAATGAGTTAATATAAGTGAACTGTATAAAAAATTTTAAATTGATGATCTAATCCAAAATAATATACCTAGGCCCACATAGCTTAGTCGGTCCAGCCCAAACACCGGGGCTCAAGGCTGTTTGCTAAGGTCGCAGATTAGTGATCATCCTGATATGACAAGTGATTGTAGTGCCAGTATTGACGAGAGCTACGTTACCCTAATCCTAGAAATGTTGCCTAGGCAGAGACCTAAAAATAGGGCCAAATACAACTGACCCTTAAAAAAGTATCTGGAAATACAATCAGGATTAAGTCTGACGTCTATAATGCGCTGGCCTGAAAATATGGATGGGTTGAGCCCAACGACAGTTAAAACATAATTGTCGAAGGAGGCGCTTGTTTGAGAATTCAGTTGGTTTGCGGTAAGATATCTACCCGGGCGTTGGGAGTGACAATAATCAATGCGACAGAAACCTGAAAAATTGTATTCAACCAAAATTTGATGCCATATATTTTGCACCAAACATATATTCTAGGCATGCATATGAAAAGAAGCCCACTTGGCCAAGCATCTTTGCCTATGAAAGGGAGAAATAAAGCAAGTAAAAAAAATAGAGGCATGAAGTTCAAAAGGAGAAAGGATTTTCTCCAAATAATCTAGTAATAGTGATATAAGGAATTCATCTCTAATATAAAAATAGCTTACTACTATGAACATTCTCTAATGATGGCTTACACCCCCTAATCAGCTAACCGACAATGCTTACTACTTTTTTAATTGTCTTTCAGCAAATTAAGAGCACACTAATTTAAATATCAGAGAAAACTCTTGAAAAAATTTTAAAACTGTTTAATTGGGCTTTATTTTGTTTGTGGTGCACAGTAAATTGCATCAATACTTTAAATCACACTCAATATGGGTTGTTAAATGATTTGAATCAAAATTTTTTCAAGTACGTCTACCTGTGCACTGGGAGTTGCAACTTTAGACGTGTCATAGAACTAAAACATTGTATTTGGTCGAGATCTAATAACATATTATTTGCTCCAAATATGCATTTATATTAAAACTTTCCACAAATTTAGTTGTACATTCAAAAAGATACCCACTTGGCTAAGTGTACTTGCCTATAAAAGGGAGGAAATGGCTAGGAGTAAAGCAAGCAAAAAGGGAGAGGCATTGTGCTATAAAGAGAGATGATTTTCTCCTAATATTCTTCTAATAATAATATAAGGTAATAGTCTCTAACATAAAGATAGGTTACCACCCAAAAGACCATCTTTTGATAACTCACACCCCCTTCTCAGCTAATTGCTAAGGTTCGTTATTCTCTTAATTATCATTCGACAAGTTAAATGTATACTAACTTGCGTGTTGAATAAGTTTTTTAAGAAAAATTTTTAAACTCATTAGTCGGGCTTTATTTTATATTTGCGTACATGAAACTTTGAATCATACTCAATTTGAGTAGTTAAAATATTTGGATGAAATTTTTTTTAAATACATGTCAGGTTCAATTATTCTTTAGATATGACGCATCAATTGGTGAGAGTAGCGGAATAAGACCGCCCTGGTCCATATTATGATTTTTGTAAACATATATATTTTTAAATGAATATCTTCTAAGAAAAATTATTTACACAAACTATTTTTAAATAATTAATGTATTTTTATATGATTTTTTTATAAATATTTTTAAATAATATTTTAATCTTAATATTATTTCAATTGATTCATGTAAATATAAATTATTTAATAAACACAATTGAAAATTGGAAGAAAAAAAATGTATGGATTGCCTTAATTTTGATTATAAATGAATATAATTACAATTTTTGCCCCGATTGATCAGCTCTAAGCCGGCACATCTCCAATTAATTTCTTGTTTATATTTTTATATAGACTTATTTATATTAATAAATTGATATAATATCACATTAGTTAAAAATATTAAAATAATATTTAAAGAATATTTTTATAATATCAGACTCACTCTTATAAAATAACAAAAAAATAATTTTACAATAATTATAATATCAAAGAAAAGTTATAATAATTATATATCTTTTATTTGTAACTCAATATTAACAATAAAAATAATACAATATATCAATATAATTTTACACGGAATTATTATATTAACGTGGGGCATTTTTTTATTTTTATTTTTCAATTGTGTGAGAGAGAGAGAGAGAAGGAGGGCTGGAGAGAAGGACCTTTCGTTGCAGGGGTCTGTTGGGCTTTTACCAAACGCGGTTGACTTGCTATAGTTTCTGCATTAAAAACCTCCAGCTGTCGGTTGCCTCTGGCAGGTTCCGAGGCGAATTCGTCTTCATTTAAAATATTTACCCTGTAGGAATAAATATAATTTAAGAAAAGTCTGTCTGTCTGTCTTCTTCTTCTTCTCTTGTAGAAAAGAGATTTGGAATTATTACCGGGCAGCTCTGCAGAGGCAAAAAGGAGAAGGAGATTTGAGAAGCTGAAGCTACTTTTTATTTCTCTCCTTTTCACTTGCAGGGATCGTCTAGGAGCTATCAGGACAGACAGAGGGAAGGAAAGCAAAGACAACGAGGGAGGGAAAAACGAGTATATAGAGACGGAAAAGGAGATAAGGATCACCTTGGTCCTTGGACATTCTGTACTCTGTTTTTTCTAATAATCATTTCCTTCCTTTTCAGTATTCTCGTTTATCACTCATACAACACTTTTCTGGGGGAAATTGAGATTCGAGAGTGATTTGAGGGGAAAAAAAGGTACAGATAATGGTGACTGGATGGCGAAGAGCCTTCTGCACATCCTTTCAAAAGGATAATGAGCCAAAGTTTGAGATGGATAAACAAAAGCGAAAGCATCCGCAGAAGGACGCTAGCGGCTGCGGTCGTAGTCCGAGGTTCGGTTCAAGATTTGGCTTCTTCTCCCCCTCTAGTGGAAGCAATCCTTCGACGCCTCGCCTGCAAACGCCGCTGGTTTCGAGTCCGAATCTCCGTTGCCAGGAAGCTCCGGCAACTGCTGCTCCTCCTAGCTCTGCAACTGCTACTACTCCTATTTTGGCATCGCCTGCTCAAGGTAGCCCGACGCTTCGATGTAAGACGGGGATAAGTCCTAGATTTTTCCAGCGGTCCAATCCGTCGTCCCCCTCCTCGCCTTCTACTCTTTCTCTCCTGAAAAACAGCCTCCGGTTCGCCAAGGTCAGACTCAAAACCACCATGATTTGATGTTTTCCATTAATCTCTGTCTCATCATCTTGGACAGAGCAGAATTTTTTGAGTCTGCAATCGATTCATCAAACAAAATGATGAGTAATGTCAACTTTGCAACTGTTTTATACTCCAATTTATTTATCTCTATTTTTTTATTGCAGATTAGGTGTGGTTTATGCGTCCGAAGCGTGAAGTCAGGTCAAGGAACCGCCATTTTCACGGCGGAGTGCTCTCATGCATTTCACTTTCCATGCCTAGCAGCGCACGTCGGCAAACACGGTGGTTTGGTCTGTCCGGTCTGTAATTCCAGCTGGAAGGAAGCTCCTCTCCTGCCAGTTCAGAATCAACTGAAATCGCAGTATGAGCAGAACAAGAAATTTAGCTTCAAACAATCCAGTTCCTTCGATTTGAAAGTCTACAACGATGATGAGCCACTGATGTCTCCTACTGCCGGCATTCGCTTCAATCCGATACCGGAATCAGACGAAAACGACGACGGAGAGAACGAAGCGGAGAGCGGTGCCGTGGAATTTCAAGGATTTTTCGGTAATCCAAGCGCTCTTCAAAGCAAAGTAAGAAATGAATCGATCAACTATGGGGACATTAAAGTGAGAATCTCAGCGGACGCAGCTGTAATTGGGGTAGAACGAAATTATGAGACCTACGCGGTGGTGATGAAAGTGAGTGCTCCGCCGGCACCAGCTAATGCTTCCCGTCGCGCCTTCATTGATCTGGTGACGGTTCTTGATGTCGGAGGAAGTATGACTATGTCAAAGCTGCAAATGCTGAAGCGAGCAATGCGATTGGTGATCTCTTCTCTCTCCTCCAATGACCGTCTCTCTATTATTGTCTTTTCCGCCTGCTCAAAAAGGTTGCTGCCTCTCAAACGAATGACCTCCTCCGGCAAGCGATCGGCGCGGCGGATTATCGACGCGCTTGTTTGCAGCCAGGGATCATGTGCTAACGACGCACTGAAAAAAGCCGCGAAGGTGATCGAAGATCGCCGGGAGCGAAACCCTTTCGCTAGCATAATGCTCCTATCTGACGGCCACGATGACAATGTTTCCACCAGGTCCACAATTCCGCGACGTCACTGGCCTGTGGTATCCTTCACTCGCTTCTCTCACCTTGAGATTCCGGTGCTCTCTCTGAGCTTTGGGGGATTCAACCAGGAGCCATATGAAAAGGTGTTCGCGAAATGCGTCAGCGGCTTACTGAGCATCGTCGTTTTAGATCTCAGACTGCACCTCAGTGTGGTCTCCGGTTCAGGGCCGGTCCAGATCTCGGCGGCCTATTCCTGCACCTGTCGACCCGGAATACTCAGCTCCCGCTTCGCTAAGCTCGGCGATCTACGCGCCGACGAAGAGAGGGAGATTCTATTGGAACTAAAGGTTCCACCATCATCTATCGGGTCCCACCACGTTTTATCCGTCCGATCTTGTTACAAGGACCCACTTGATCAAGAACTGATCTACGGAAAGGATCAGGCTCTCCTGATTCCACGTCCTCACAGCATTCGGTCATCAGAACCTAGCGCCCAACGGCTAAGACGGCTCTTCACCGTGACGAGAGCCGTGGCCGAGTCCAGGAGATCACTGGACCGTAATGACCTGTCCAGAGCGCACCATTTGCTCTCATCGGCTCGAGCGTTACTGATGCAGTCGGGCTCCGCATCGGCTGATGAGTGGCTGCGGGGAGTGGAGGCGGAGATAGAAGAGCTGCAAATCCGGAGGCAGCGTACGCCACAGGGACGGAGAATGACGACGGGAAGAGACAGAGAAGAAATGAGCTTCCTCGACGATAAAGGGGAGCCGCTCACGCCGACGTCGGCCTGGAAAGCTGCCGAGCGGCTGGCTAAGGTCGCCATGATGAGGAAGTCCATGAATAGAGTCAGCGACTTGCACGGCTTCGAGAACGCTAGATTCTAATTTTCTCCTTTTTTTTTCCTAAAAGAAAAAAGAAAGAAAAAAAAAAAGAAAAAAGAAAAAAAGGGGAGTCGTTTGGCCCTGAAAAATATAATGAAACGGAGAAAGAGAGAAACGGCCCCAGAAAAATAAATTTAATCAGAGAGGTGTAAAATGGAGATGTCATTGTAATTTTTAAAAATATAGTTTTTTTATTATCTAAAGGTTATGATGTATCTTCGAATTTGAATTATTATGCAGATTATGGAGTTATTCAATTTTTTTCAACTGGTCAAATTAAAGTAGGTCTAATCTCTGTTAATATGAAACTCGATTTTGTATACCACAACTAAAAAAAGATATCAGAAAATTGGTAGAACTCACCCATCGATATGTTCTCTGATACTTAAATAAAAAGTGTTTCCATAAAAAAAAAAAAAAGATATGATGATGTTAAGATGATGAATGCACGAGGAAATGGGAATTGAGTGTAGATTTGAGGATTGAACTCTGATAGTTGCGTTCGACATGGAAAAGCTTGGAGGTATGCTTCATTGTGAGGAGCTTGAAGACGAAGATGTGCTCGATTGAGAGCAACTTAAAGGGTGAGATGGTGCGCACCGCTAAGTGTGGCTTGGAGTTAGGGAGAGATTCGGCTATCAAGAAGTGGCATGGTGAGTGAGATGTGTGCCCCCGGGTTTGAGTAGTCTTGAAAAGGGGGGCTCCTTTGCTCTTTGAGGGGTGCTTAAGTGCGTAAGTTCGTTTTCTTTGTGGGATTTGAGGAGGTAGGATTGTGTGTCCCTTCTTACAATGTTGAAGGGTATTTATAGTCGATGGGAGTGGCTTAACCTCCCTTGAGCTTTACAACTTGTAATAGCTGTCTGTGCAGATGCGCTAAGTTGTTTCGGCGATCACAAGCACTTGTTATGACAACTATTATTGTCGGTCCATTACTCCTTATATTAGGATGATTCTAGAAATTTTCACTTGGAGGCTGCCTTCTTGAGAATGATTCTCTGAGTCAAAATTGTCATCTCGGGTAATGCATAGTCTTAAATAAAATATTCTTTGGAAAGTAACCGTCGTCCTAGGAAGATACGCGATTCTGGATGGAATTCAGAAGATATTTGTTTAACTATTTGAAATGGTTATGGCAAGTCCTTACTGCCTACCTGCTGATTAGTGAATTGAAGGGGTTTCCATGGGATAATCCTAGTTTCCCATTCTTAACTGGACAGACCCGGATCGATTCACTTGGTCTCGAGCCTGTGTTGTCATGCTGTGGGCCATTGTCCTCTAAGCTCTTCTTTCATCTTTAGGCTTAGTTTTTAGGTTAGCTCATAGCCGTACCAACAGGTTATATTAAAAATTAAGTTATTGATATCTGAAATAATTTCTAATTTTCCCTTTTTATCTAATATAAAAAAAGCCTGATTTGTAGAAATATCATTACAAATCCCAGCGAAAAGCGTATTGTCAAGAGAAAAAAATCAGAGCACAAAAGTGGTGGGGCCCGGTGGTGGGTGGGTTTATCTCATCTTCGATGATTCTGAAAATGTATGGTTTGTGGGACCACAGGTTAGAGTTTGTGCATTTTATGATTGTACTGTGCAGCTAACTTTTTCCATATGATTGCCACGTGTCCACATTTTTCTTACATTTTCTAACTTCTGTTTTTGTTGGAGAGATTATTTTTTATTTTGTGCGGAAGTAATTTAGGGCTTTGTAACATATCCACTACTACATAATTTATATACGTTTTTAAAATTTTAAAAAATTAAATTTTTATTTATCTAATCAAACAAATTTAAATTCAAGTAATATTAAAGTTATATACATTTTCATCTTAAAACGTGTAACTAGATTTATATAAATTTATCAATTAAAATAAAAGAAGTAAAACTTCTTTGTTATATTTTTTTTTATTAAATAAATATAAATTTTAGTTTTAAGAAAATGGATGATATAAAAGTATATTTTTAGATTTGAGAGGTACTCTTATAATAATAATAAAAAATACTATGACTAAAACAATACATTACAATTATAAGGTTCTATAGTGCCTTTGATAAAAATGAAATATTGGATGGGTTGAACCTTATGCATGAATGGAATCAACCATCCAAAAATTATAGTTAAGAGGTTTCGTTGGTTCAGATGTTATTCTCATTTTAACAACTTTTGACGTCAGTCAGCTAAAACAATTGCCACCCTAAAGAGGAGAGTAACAACTGATTAGACTCCCTAAGAGTTTCAGATAGAGATTATTGAGTAGTTATACCTACTTCTTGAACTTCGAATACCCAATCTATCGACCCTAGCCTACACAGCCCATTGACTCTAAACTCCTCTCTATAAGTATAAGATTTCCTTCCACATTTAAGAGGATTTGAAAACCCTTAAGAGTAAATACATCCTTACTTTAGAGAAATTATTTATGCTTTACACTTCAAAGATTCATCATTATCATCATTATCCATATAAGTAAGTAATTTACTTCAAGAATCATATTGTATTCTTATTATGTAGATGACTTAACTCAAGATCTTTTTTTTATATTTAGAGACTCCATCTCTCTTTCTTTCACTAAAATCTAAGCTTGCTTCAATAATCACTTAAAGGAATCAGCATTCTAACATACCCATATCCTGTTTGAGCTTTTCACATATCTACTATCGCCATTATCATCAATCTCACAGTTCAAATTTAAAAATTTTGTGACTTTTTTTTTTAACTTATTCTATTATTGACTTAAATATTAAAAAAAATTAAAATATCACATTAGATTGTTTTTATTTCAAGTCAAATATTGGCTACTGAATGATTAAAAATATTATCTCAATTATTATTATTATTATCATTTTTAAATTGTTACAAAAGTTGAAAGAATAAAAAAAAAAATCTTACATTTTAGAGTATTAGAACAGAACCCATGAAAAGGCCGTGAATCCCACAAAATTACACAGAAACTAGTTGGATTTACCGATATATATATATATATATATATATATATATATATATAAACTATTGGGATAGTCAGTGATTGTGTCTATGAAAATAATAATAATAATAATAATAAATAATAATAAATAATGAGCAATCTTTTTTAACAAAAAAAAAAAAAAAAGGGCAAGGGAAGTCCAAATTGCGTGTCCTAATCAAGGATTGAGAAATTATTTACTAAAATTTCATGCAGGGATATTTTGGGAATTTTCTGCTTACATATAACATGTGTAACATGAATTACGGAAAAAATAGGAAATTTAACAAAATCGGATTTCAACTCAAAATATTAACTGGTTTGGATTCGCCAGTGGATATTGCTTTTATTTTTAAATAGTTTTATTTATAAATTTATGTTTACATAAAAATATCTAAGGCTATAGATTATTACATATATTTGCACACAAATATTTTTTAAATATTATCGGGCACATTTTATTATAAGATTGACAGAACCCGCTGATATATAGGACCCGCAAACTATAAGCCAATGGAGAGAAATAAATTAACCGAATATTAGGTCGGGATAAAGAAAGAATCTGACATATCAATCAAACAACAAAATAACTGAATAACCAAATTATTGATAATATAAAATACTGAGGTATTGAATATCTCATCAATTATTAAATCTAGGCAATTAATCCTAATAAATAATTACATGTGTTAAGAGATGAGTGGTCAGATTAAATAAACAGTTAATACACTCAATATAATAATATTAAACTCAAAGATTATGAAAATAATTAGACCATTCAATTCACAGCTAAAATGACATTTTAATTCATGTATAATCATATTTATTTAGGATTAATACATTAATTGATAATAAGATTATAAATATATATATATATTTCTGAACAAAAGAGAAAGAAGAAAAATTAATAAAAAGTAAGTATAAAACTCTAGCTCTTTAAACACTTACAAAACTCAAAATCTCAGAGCAAAGCTCTCAAATTTTCAACTCTCTCTCTTACATCTTCAGCTTCCTCATTATTCTTTCCATTTCTCTAAAAGTGAATTGACTTAAATGTTAAAAATAATTCTGAGAGTCGGTCCTATATCATTTAACCTTTTATTAAGTATTATAGTATATAAGATTTAAATTTAAAGGTACAAAAATTTAACCCAATTCTATTAAGATAATTTTTTAGATCCAATGTATACATAAAATATATTGTTAAGACAAAATATGTCCACACCAGCGAGTTGCACTATACCAACATGAACTTAATACCGAACAATAATCCATCCCGGTAAAAATATCATACAGCTTGCTTTATGTTATAAGGCTTGTCAACAAAAGACCAATAATATAAATCCCTCCTTATTATATTATTAGTATTGAAAGAATTTGATAGAAATGATTTCCTAAGCGCCTTAACCTCGTACTTGTCACTGTGGCATTAAGGGAACTTCATTTTATCCGAGTTTTACTCCTAAACAAGTTTAAAATAGTCGGATTAAACCTCTGTCTGGATGTCTAATTACAATTCTACACTACTTAAAATTATCCAAAGAAAGCTGTTTAAACACAATCTATGAATTGGGCAAAATTAATATAAATCTGTCGTTAAATTCCTTCAGTTAAATGATCAATTTCTACTGAAGAATTAAGTCTCACAAATGCACTTATTATTAAATAACCTTCATTAATTAATTCATACTAATTAATTTATATCCTAATTATTTTATTTAGATTTATGGCAAAGACAAGCCAAATTCGGTGCGATTAGTTGAAGACAGAGGGGATGATACGACAGTGGAGTGCGAATAATTTTATGAATTTCGGTTGATTAAAAGTGAATGGAACAAATCACACTGAGAACCCTTTTTCTCTCAGATAGGATTAACAATCATTTCTCTTTCTGTCTTTTTTATACTTTTTGTGACCATTTTTTTTTTATATATTTATGCCCGCCAGTCAATTTAAATTTTATATTATTTAATTTACAGCACAAATAATTTTTAATAATATATAATTAGTTTTAAATTTCATTAAATTTAATAAACTTTTGGTACATAAGAATGATATTTTGTTTATATAAGCAATCCTTAAAATATGATGACATTCTTTTATCTTATGGATCAGAGTATCATTTAATTTGCATATATTTATATTTATTATATAATTTAAAATGATATTTATCACGTTCACTTATAATTTATTTTAAAAAATAATTAAATAAAATAGATTTGATTTATAAAAAAAAAGGGATTATAAATGGGTAATGGGATTTATAAAATTACTTAAACATAGATATAAATAAAACAAACTTGTTATCGTGATGCCACGATTGAGTGAGGAAAAGCCCCAAAAGATAAACCAATTAACGATTGTCATGCGTCGCTCTATATGGTGACGTTATCTTTTACAAATAAATAATTTTGATAAAATAAATATTTATTTTAGGATAATATATGGTGACCTTATTTTATAATATTAGGTCAAATTTAGAGAGTAACTTTATTTGTTGGGCCCCATGTCTTGGCCCTATGAGACAGGCTGTTCCCACGTTTGTGAGCAGTAGCGGCATGATGGAGATCGAGCCCACGAGGGAAGGCCAGCCCAGTCCAACGGGAAAGAAGCGTGAAACTACGAAGGAGGAAGGCAACGGATACCGCACAAGATAAATACGTCGCCGAACAGGTAAAAGGCGAAAAAGGCTAGCCTTGATAGAGCATGGCCGGCGCAAGCAAAGGACGACGCCACCCGGCCGCCGCTCGCAGCGGCCAACCAATCCATGCTTAGGGAAAATCGGCGTAGTTAATAACGCCAAAGAACGTGCCCAAAGACGCAAGAACAGACAACGGGCGTGACCGGCGGTCCACGACAACACCAATGGGCGAATAGCCTGCGCAACGGGCGTTTTGGCGCCCAAGAGTCACACGGGGAGGCCTATAAGAGCCCTCACCCCCACAGAGAGAAGGATTCTGCGATTCTGCAACTTCGATCCAACTCTGGTTTCGAGTTCTCTTACTCAGCTTCCAAAAAGCTCCAATCCTTCTAACGGATTCAACCAAATCGCGTTCCTTCTTCTAAACCCGTCAAGCGGGAAAGTTAGCCACTCATCGCAGTGCACCAAGGGAGCCAGACCTTCCATCACCTGCTCATTGCATCTCTCCACATCACCGCACGCGCACCTCTTTCGCTTCACAGCATTTCTCCGCGCACCACCTTAGCGTGCGTAATTTCCGTTTATTGCGAGAATTTACTGACTTGAGCGTCGGAGTGGCCTCGGTGGGAGAAATCCTGCTGGACCCTTCACCTCTTGTTTGTTGTTTGTGTTGTGCAGGTCCAGGTTCACAGAGACGGAGACCGGAACCTTCTTCCGGAGCGATCACGCGCTTAGGAATCCGAAGGCTCCCTAATCCGTACAACAACCTTGGGCCCGGGACGCAACATTGGCACCGTCTGTGGAAAACTGACAGAAAGCCAAGTGTCTCTTTCCCATCCAACTACTGAACAACAGAGAATGGTGAACACCCGAGCGCAAGCTAGCGCTCCTGCGATGGAAGTCACCGCCCAAGATGAGGTTCCCCCCGCAGGGAACCAAGCAAACAATCAACCGAAGCTTGACGTCCGCCGCCTGGCCACGGACATAGATACTCTGAAGGAGATCCTCCTCGCTGTGTGCGCGAACACCGGGACTGCCTGGCCCGGGGCCACTCCTCCAGCGGCTCAGGCCTCCACCTCCAAGAGAGAAAGGCGTCGAGAGGCCGCTCGCAGGAGACGAGCTAACCGACCCGACCGCGCAGCAGCCCAGGCTGCACCAAGTGAAGATGGCCAGAACGAGGCGGAAAGCCATCCCGCCGACGACGACAGGGAGGACAGCCCCGAAGGGCGCAACCCCCGTAACTCGCATGGCAATAGGAGGCCACCAGCCACAGGCTCCAACGGCGGACGCGCCTCCCAGGCGGAGAGTCACCACCCTCGACGAGCCCAGATGCACCTCCAAGGTAATCGGAGCTCCGTGACGTCCTCAATGCGCGAAGAGGCTCTACGGACCCTTCGATGGAAGAGAAAGTCAAGGTGTTGTGGGACACCCCGCATAAGGAGAAACCCACGCCCTCCTCCGCCGACCTCCGTAGATCGCCCTTCGCCATGGACTTCAGGACGCACTGCGTTCACGAGCAAGTTCAAAATGCCGGTCTGGAGGGATACGACGGAAGCAAAGACCCGATGGACCACCTCAATCGCTCCGCACCCACCTCTCTACAGGGGCAAGCGAGGCCCCGATGTGCAGTGCTTCCCGTCACCCTTAGGGGTGACGCCGCGCCGGGTCTCCACCGCCTCCCCGAACTCCATATGCTCGTTCGACGAGCTTGCTGACAACTTCCTGAGCCAGTTTGCCTCCAACAGAAGGGAGGAGAGACAACCCTGGCACCTGGTCCGTCTCCGACAAATGCAAGATGAAGGCCTGAAGCGGTTTCTAGACCATTTCATCACTGATGCAAGACGGATCCCGCACCTCTCCGACGAGCTGAAACTCAACGCCTTCGTCGCTACTCTGGCGGCGAGGGAATTCTTCAAGCACTGTCGCTGGGGGGCGCCTCGGACCTTAGGGGAGGTCGAGACCATCGCTCGGCGTACATCACGGCCGAAGAGGCCAATGAGGCGAAGTGCCCCGAGCGAGTGGACCGGCCCCGGAAGCCCTCGAGCTTCGGGGAGGGAGAAAGAGGGATGGGGCCGACACTGGCCGCTTCTCGGAGCGCCCGAAAGTAGCTTGCGGCCCCGCCGGGGCCCAAAAGGGATTACAAGCAGACCTCTCTCACCCCTCCGAACGGCCAGCGCAAACATCCCGATGCATTGGGGATGAAAAATTTTCAAGTGGCCAAAAACGCCCAAGGTCCAAAGGCAAAGAACGGGCAATTTGCCACGCTACCACCACCGCTCGGGGCACTCGACCGAGAATCGCCGCACCCCGCAGAGAAATTGAAGAATCGATCCGACGCGACACTTGGCGGTTCGTGAAGAGTTCGGGTCAGGAGCCCGCTCCCTCCGACGGTGAACCTGGGCCGAGCCTCCGAGAGCTCGCACGGCTGCCGGCGTGGTACACATGATCTCTTCCGCGACGCCGCAGCGCCAGCGCGGACAAATGGAGCGATTTCCAGCAGAACAAGCGGGCGAAGATAGGGAGTAGGAATGATGTCATTAGCTTTAGTAGCGACGACATGGCTCATGTAACCTCTCCCCACACTGACCCTCTTGTTGTATCGGCCCTTGTTTCAGCTGGTGGTGATGACTACCAACTGAAACGGGTCTTCATTGATAATGGAAGTTCACAAAATTTGCTGTATCTCACTGCATTCATTAAACTTGGACTAAAACGGAACCAAATAAAGGCCGCAAACGGACCATTGTACGGCTTGGACAACGAGCCAGTTCTAGTACAAGGGATAGTACGACTGGAAGTCACGATGGGGACCCACCCGCGCTCCATGACGCGCGAGTTGGCGTTCCTCGTCGTCGACCTCCCATCCGTCTACAACGCCATATTCGGCAAACCCTTCCTGACAGCCTTCGAAGCCGTTACGTCCATCCTGCACCTGAAGGTGAAATTTCCCACCCCTTGGGGCGTGGGAGAAGTTCTTGGAGACCAAGAGATGGGACGGACATGCTACCTGTCCCAAATCAATCCCGTGGCACCATACAAACCAAGCGAAGACCTGGACCTCCGCGACGAGACGTCGCTTCAACAGGCCTAGTCAGGGGAGGAAATTGAGGCGATCCCGCTCAATCCTTCCGATCCGGAACGATGCGTCAACGTGGGGAGATCCCTTCGACCTGCAGATCGCGACAGACTGATTACCTTCCTTAGGGCTAACTCCGACGTGTTTGCCTGGGTCCCCGCTGACATGCCCGGGATATTGGCCGAAGTCATAGTCCACAAGTTGGGCCTTGATGCGAGCCAAAAACCCGTCCGGCAGAAGCGGAGGAACCACTCCGTCGAAAAATTGGTCGCTATCAGGGAAGAAGTGAAGAGGCTCCTGGACGCCGGATTCATCAGAGAAGTCCAGTACCCGGAGTGGCTATCCAACGTCGTGCTGGTGAAAAAGAGCAGCGGCAAGTGGCGGATGTGCGTCGACTTCACGGATGTTAATAAGGCCTGCCCCAAAGATAGCTTTCCGCTCCCTAGGATCGACCAGCTCGTGAATTCCACATCCGGGCACGAACTACTGAGCTTTATGGACGCATACTCGGGATACAATCAGATCCGGATGGACCCAGAGGACGAGGAGCACACCTCGTTCATGACAGATCAAGGGACATATTGTTACAAAATGATACCCTTTGGTCTCAAGAATGCTGGCGCAACATACCAGCGCCTCGTAAACAAAATGTTCGAAACTCAAATCGGGCGAAACGTGGAGGTGTACGTCGACGATATGCTCGTGAAAAGCAAAGTCGCGGGCCACCACGTCAACGACCTGGATGAGACCTTCCAGATCCTCCAACAGCATGGGATGAAGCTCAATCCTGTCAAATGCGCGTTCGGGGTGACCTCTGGAAAGTTCTTAGGCTTCATTGTATCCCTGCGCGGAATAGAAGCCAATCCGGAGAAGATCAAAGCAATACTCGACTTGAACCCTCCGCGAACAATAGAGGAAGTCCAAAAGCTGACAGGGCGGATAGCCGTCCTCTCACGGTTCCTGGCCAAATCTGCTAAAAAGTACTTGCCCTTCTTCAAGGCACTAAGGGGCACCAAGTCGCACGGGTTCAAATGGAATGAGGAATGCGACGAAGCCTTCAAGGAACTGAAGACCTACCTCTCCAGCGCGCCGCTCCTGAACTCGCCGCGCGAGGGAGAAGATCTCTATCTCTACCTGGCCACTTCGGCGTCAGCCCTCAGCTCCGTGCTAGTAGCGGAACACGAGGGCAAGCAACAGCGGGTGTACTACGTAAGCCGGGTGCTGACGGATGTAGAGGCTCGTTACCCGCACACTGAAAGAATGGCTCTCGCGCTTGTCTATGCGGCGCGAAAACTGCAACCCTACTTCCAGTCTCACCGGATCATCGTGCTAACGGACCAGCCGCTGAAATTAATCTTGCAGAAACCAGAGACATCCGGCCGACTGGTTAAGTGGGCTGTCGACCTAGGGGAGTTCGACCTAGAGTTCCGGCCCCGGCCAGCCGTGAAAGGACAGGCTCTGGCGGACTTTATTGTCGAAGCGGCAATGCCGGCACAAGAAGAGGACAGCAATCCAGGGAAAACGATAGACGGTGATCTGGCTGCGTGGACTCTGAACGTTGACGAATCATCAACCTAGGCAGGCAGCGGAGCTGGTGTCGTGCTAAGGACGCCCGAAGGCATGGAGATTGTATACTCCGTTACTCTGGCCTTCCCGCCATAAACAATGTCATGGAGTATGAAGCCCTCTGCGGGCCTACGATCGGCGAGGAGTGTTCCGCGCGGTCGTTGGTCGACGTAGTGACTCTGAACTCATGGTCAATCAGGTGAAGGGGAACTTCGAAGCCGTGAACCCACAACTTGTGAGGTACTTGGCGAGAGTAAGGGCCCTGATCCCTGAGTTCGGTCAATTTGAGATCGAGCATATCTCGAGATCGGGATAACGCATTTGACCGACCGCCCGACGCGCCGCCGAACTGTGGAGCAGTACGCAAGGGAGCCCAGGGAAGTCCTGAACGTGCCCAGCATCGATGCCGAAGATAAAGAAGTCCTTCATGTCAACACGAGGGACAACTGGATGACTCCGTATATAAAGTTCTTAACTGAAGAGGCTTTGCCAGAAGACATCAACGAAGCCAAGCGAATCAAGAAGATGGCGGGATGGTACACGGTCCTAAATGGGAGACTATACAGGCGAGGATACTCTGCTCCCCTCCTGAAATGCCTCACGCCGGAGGAGGCTGATTATGCGCTGGCAGAAGTGCACTTGGGGCTGTGCGGATCACACATTGGCGGAAAGAACCTAGCATTTAACGTCATGCGGCAAGGGTTCTACTGGCCCACCATGAAACGAGACGCTATGGAGTTCGTTCGCAAGTGTGAAAGTTGCCAGGTCCATGGCAACATGACACACCAGCCGCACACCGAGCTGCACTATCTTCAATCCCCCTGGCCGTTCGCACAATGGGAGCTCGACATACTCGGACCACTACCAATGGCAGCTGGACAAAAGAAATTCTTGATCGCTGGCATCGACTATTTTACAAAATGGGTGGAAGCCATCCCACTCGCGAAGATCACAGAACAAAACGCGACGGAATTCCTCCGTCAAGCCATCGTTTGCCGCTTTGGGATCCCTGAGGTCGTGGTAACCGATAATAGAACCTAGTTCACCGGCAAACGTTTCACGAAGTACTGCCGCGACCTTCGCGTTAAGCTGGTGCACACGTCCGTGGCGCACCCTCAAGCAAACGGACAGGTCGAAGTCACCAACCGCACACTGCTGCACGGGTTGAAAACCAGGTTGGAAGACGCAGGGGCTCCGGATCGAGGAGCTACCGCTGGTGCTTTGGTCGCACTCGAACAAGCTGCGAGGGAATCAACAAGGGAGACGCCCTTCAGCCTTTGCTTTGGGGTTGACGCTGTGGTACCCGTGGAAATGGGAATGCCAAGCCTGCGGATCGAATGCTTCGACCCGGCCACCAATGAACGAAGGCTACGGGAAAGTCTGGACTTGCTCTCGGAAGTTCAAAACGCCGCATGACTCATAACCGCGGCCTACCAACAGCGAGTCGCACGGTACTACAACAAGCGAGTGAAGGCACGCCCACTGGAAGTTGGAGATCTTGTCCTCCGGAGCGTAGAGGCAGCGGGAAAGACCGCAAATAGGAACAAACTCTCCCCCGGGTGGGAGGGGCCGTTCTTCGTCTCCGCAATCCTCCGGAGTGGAGCGTACAAGCTGCGCGCCCAGAACGGCAAATTGGTCCCGCAGACCTGGAACGCCGCCAACTTAAGAAAATACTATCAATAATGCGACTCTGACTCAGGTAAGTCACACACGCATGCATCACAACGAATGCTTGAACATGAGTTTTATCTTTGATTAGCATAATTATTCTGTCATCTTGCATATTCATTTGTGTGGGTTAATGCCATGAATTGCATTCTTAAATCAAACGACCTAGACTGCCCCTAAGTCGGGAGGACAAGCGTCCGTCCGTAAAACCAGTCCTTGGCTCACGCTAGTTGGCCTGGGGACGGCTTTACTCACCATGGCTCCGCGCCAAAAGGCCCCAACGGCCACCCAGAAACTGAGCCCCGTGCTAGTCAGCCCGGAGGCGTCCAGCCGTAGGCTGAGACACTGGATCCAGGCGATCCGTTCCAAAGGCTACGCGCCAACGACCCGTGCGGCCGAAGCATTAGGCCTGGGGGCTCCCCGAGTCCCCACTCTATGGCCAACAAAACCTTAGGGGACAAAGAATTGCAGGCGTGCGGCGACCTTCTTCAACATAAGAGAGCACCCTCAGTCTATAATGGTCGTGGGTTAGGACCTCAACTTGGTGATCATAACGCTTTGAGCAGGAGCGACGCACCTCCCGCAATCGTACGCAACCGAGTCCTAGACTCAGGAGTCCGGTTACCACTGCTTGACCGCTGCGCTGACCCTCGTTGAGGCTCCAGGGGCTTGGCGACGACATCCGCTTCACCGGATCGAGCCCCCCAAACGTGTGAGCTGTGATGACATCCTCTTACGAAGGACGAGCACCACGCAAGAAGACGCCTGGATAGGGCCTTAACAACAGCGGCTTCAAAAAAAAAAAAAGAGAAGCCCAACGTCCAAGCATGGAGCCTAATCCAGCGGACGAAAACGAAAGCGAGAAGCAAGCAACACTCTGCGAAAGGAAAAAGCGTGGACACGAAGTGCAAAAAGACGCTTCTCATTCATGCAAAAAACAGATATGGTACAAATACATAAGCCAATCTCAAAACTCAACAACAACGAAGGCTAATCAGGAAGACTCGATGGACCCGCTTCCTCCGGGAAAGTCTTCAGGCGCGACGCCTCTTCTACCCCGGCGTTCTCTGGATGGAGGACGCCAACTGGGATGTGAGGAGCCGCCAGAGAGACATTCCTACGACACAAGCGGATGCCGTCCCAATAACGAGTAGCCATCGCCAGCTGCCACTCTGATGGAGAATGCCGACCAACCATATCTCCAACCAACCTGGTGACACGGCCCTCTGAAGCGACGAGTAGAGCTTCCAGCTGCGTCACTCCCTGCCGCAGACGCCCGATCTCCTCTGTGAGAGATGCGATCTGGGCCAGGCCGCCGTGGACGAGTTGATGCCCGCTGATGATGGCCTGCTCTAGGACCCCACGAAAAGAGTCAGCTCGCACCACGAAGGGGACCGCATCACCAGAAACCTGCATGGAAGGAAAGATCAGAAACATTACCAAAATAAGCAACAAAGGGAAAGGGCCAGAAAGATGCAACCGTACCGAAGAAAATGCGGCCCGCGCAAGTGCATCCAAAAAAGCCTGTCCCTGGGGCACAGCTTCCTCGACTGCTTACGGAGGGCCGACTGGAAGGCTGGCGGCCGTAGGAGCGCTCGGGGGCTCTTGCCCCGAGGACGTCCCGGCTTCCCCTTCGTCAGCCCGTACCGCATGAGCAGCAGGAGCGGTGCCAGCTTCTGAAAATGCAGCCCGCGCAAGTTCATCCGAAAGAGTCTCCCCTTGGGGCTCAGCTTCCTCGACTGCTTGAGGAGGGCTGACTGGAAGGCTGGCAGCCGTAGGAACACTCGGGGGCTCCTGCCACGAGGACGTCCCGGCTTCCCCTTCGTTAGCCTGTTCCGGAACAGTAGCAGGAGCGGTCCCAACCTCTGAAAATGCAGCCAGATCTTCAGGAGGCCCGTACACAGAAATGGGCTCCACAAGAATCGCCGGCGACTGCGCAGGCCCCCGGGCCTCCGACGCTGGCTCAGACGCAGTAGCAAATGGCCTCTCTGGGCTCTCCAGAATAACAACATCTCCCGACGCCTCAACAGCACAGCTAGCAGGTGGATCCCCAGCAGGTAGAGACTCGACCTCGCAGACTTCGCGAACGGCTGGTTCCGCGATCGAAGTCGACGAGGGTGCGGCAGTTTCCCTCTGGCGACCTGCGCTGGCAGATCTCGTCGAAGCCGAACTTCCTGCAATAGAAGGACCGGAAACTCTTCTCCGGGACCTCCTCAAAGTGGTCCCTTCAGCTTCCCTTATCCGTTTAAGGGCAGCCGCATCCTCATCGTCGCTCGACGACACCAGCAACGAGCAGCTTTCCTCTTTGCCAGCTGCGTCCTCACCGCCGTTCCCCCCAGTCGGAACGAAGGAGGCTGTCTCTCCAGGGAGCTCCTTGCCTGGACCCGCAATCGCCCAACCAGCAGGGGGTCCCCACCTGGCGATCTCAAACGTGACAGATGTGAGGAAATAGCCCTGGATCGAGAACCTTTCTTCCTCCGTTTTGATGGTGGACAGCAGCTTCGAGGATTCTGCAATGTCCTCGTCGGTGGGCTTATCCCGGAAGAACTCCGAGATCGGGCCCCACACCCTCGAAAGCTCACAGTCAGAAGGCTCCTACAGAAAGAAGAAGCGCTCCTTCCAGCCCTTCACAGAGTCAGGATTGGTGCCTCGTAAGTGGATCCCCGCCATGGGAGAAAGCGATACCCAGTCCTCCGACTCCGTGGCCCGAAAAATTACCCTGGCCGCCTTCGCATCGAAGGTGCACTGGTTCATAAGAACGAAGACGCACAGGGACACCAGATAGCGCAAGGCATTGGGATGAAGCCTTGCCAATGGGACTCCAGGCGGCGACGACTTTGCGTCGTGGCGTGTCTTTGCATAAAAACGAAGCCCCCCTTTAGATGATGCTCGTACACCGTAATAAAGCCCTCTGGGGGGCGTTGGCTCTGTCCTACGGACCGGGAACACGGAAACTCAGGTCGCTGGGAATCGTATAGTCTACCCTAAGGGAGGCTATATACGCGTCAGTCAAAATCGACCTGGTGTTGCGAACACCATGGCGCACAGCTCTGGAAACGTGGGAAGAGGAAGAAGCTTCTGCTTTCGCAACCATTTATCTCTCGAAAACTACAGGAATAAAGGGGGAAGAAATCGACGGAAGGGAAGAAGAGATCGACGTTTGGTTTAAATAGGCAACGCCAAGCCAAGAGGCGGGAAACCGAAACGCCACCGCTTTCGGAGATTGAGACACATGGTGGCATCAAAGCGCACCGCAGAATCTCAATCGATTGCAATGATGGCTAGGCGCCAGGCTAACGGGTGCGACCCTTCAGCAGCCTGGCTAGGGTCCACGCTGGCGCCGCCGCATTAAATGAAGGCTCACGATAGCGGAACTCCGGAAGACGCGCACGATAAGCGCAAATGAAAAAAAAGCGACGAAACGAGAAACAGCCAATAAACAAGACGATGCGAAAAACGGATTCTCATTACGGCAAAACGATTCATTATAACGCAAAGCAAAAAAAAAAGGAGAGCAACAACGACGAAAGCAAATAACGGTCCCCGGTGGCCGAAGAGGAACTTTGAACGGGATAATCCACCAACTGATCACGGGTCTTAGCGGACGAGTTACGAGGATCTAGGACACCGACGCGGAAGCCTGGATCCTCCAGTGAAGCAAGCCTTCAGCAAAGCCTAACGGCATCAAAATACCCCCGCTCCAAGGCCGAATTCACTCCCTCCGACCGAAGCATCGACCTCAGCTCTGTCCACAGCGCAGCAACTTCAGCCTTGTGTCGCCGCCCAAGTTGCTTCGTTTCTTCTTCAAGTGCCAATATGCGGCCCTGCGCCCCCACGTTGGCATCCGTCAGCCGTATGGCCCTGGCCTCCAACTCGGCCAGAGCGCTCTCTAAATGCGTAACGCGGGCCCTCAGCCACTCCATTTCGATCGCCGCAGCACCCCGACGCGGTGGGACCCCCTCGAAACCCGGAGGAACTCCCCGACTCCGAGAAGGGCCGGCAACCGTGGCTTCAGAGCGAGCCTCCCCTGAGGCGTGGGCTCCGGAAGACGCGGGGGCGTTAGAGCCGAACTCGGACTCGTAAGAGGAGTGATCCGTGTCACTAGAGGAGTCTCCCATCGGTTTCGCAACTAGAAAATACGCAAAGAAAGATCGAACCGCCAGCGGATGCGCAAGTACAGAGATGTACCATATTTTGGGAGAAAGTGGCACGTTTAAATAGGCAGATCTTCTCCTGAAGGGGCGCCATCCCCAAGAGACGGAAAACATTAAAAGAAGGACCAATGAGGGTTCACCACGTGGGAGGCCCCTGAAAACTCGCGCGTTTCCAAGACAAAACAACGCCTCCTGGCCGCGCAGAAATTAAATGCGCTGGCAGCCCAGGGGACGTGACGGTTGACAGGGACCCCACAGGCTCCCAAAGGATGACGCGTGGATCCTCAGGGCAAAACGCCCGGCAACAGAAAAGTATTTACGATGGCAAGACGAAAATTGAAGACAAAAGAGGCTACTTCTTTTATTAATCAATGCTTTCTTACAAAGTATAAGATTTACAACCATGAAGCTGCGAGAAAGACGAAAGAAGATTGTAGTGCGAAGCCCGGAATGCTCCCGTACCTCGCCCAGGAGAGCCCGGCGAACGTGACCTGCACCAGATCCCGACGGATGAAGCAGTCGGAATTTGCCGGGCGAACTGGGCGGGAAGCAAGGAGCATCCCCCGGTGGGAGTCTCAAGAATCCAATCCACCGGGGCCCAGGAAGCACTGAAGTCAGGCACTCCGCCTGAGACGGGCAATAAACTCCGCCTCCGCGGAGGGCTACTGACCTCGCACTCCTTCCGCGGTTAGCGCCCTGGCATGGCTCGCGGAGTAGACACCTGCGAAAATCGTCGCCTAACAGGCGAAGGCAGCCGCGGGGGTAGTCAAAGAATCCGCTCAGCCTGGCTGGGCCACAACCCGGAAGGAAGCGCATGATAACGGCGGAATGGCCAAGCCACTCTCGTTAATAAAGAAGACATGCCATAAGGCATGGGCTACAACGGTCTCCTCCAAGGATCTCGGGCGTACAAGTGGTCCATCCAACTCCTTTTCGAGTGCCCACCAGGGGCGGGGAAAGCCAGAATCTCCTCATTGCCTTTTTGACTTACTGATAAGGGATGGACTCCACTCGCTCAAGTGCCCTCCTATTTATTGGTGAGGCGCAGGCTGCCCTCTCACCCAGCGCCACACAGCATCCAGCCAACGTCTTTCGGGCAACAGTAGCGGCCGCTGGTCAGACGCGACCCAAAGCGCGCGAATCTCGCCTGGTGAAGTGACGAGTCACGGCAACACCTGAAAAACCTGCCCTGGCTCCTGGGAAATGCGCGAACTTGGGAAGCGATAAAAATGGCACAGCACGAGGAAGGGTACGAGGCCGTGGAAATGGGCCCAGTGAACATGCCAGGCCCGACCAATGGCCGGCCTAGGCATGGGGGGCTAGTGTTGGGTCCCATGTCCTGGCCCATGAGACAGGCCCAGGACCACGAAGCGAGTAGCGGCCCATGAGGAGATCAGGAGCCCACGAGGGAAGGCCAGCCCAGTCCAACGGGAAAGAGGCGTGAAACCACGAAGGAGGAAGGCAACGGATACCTGCAGCGCAATAAATGTGTCGCCGGGAATAGGCGGAAAGGCTAGCCAATAGAGGGCATGGTGCAAAGACCGACGCCACCCGGCCGCTGCAGCAGGCCAACCAATCCTTGCTCAGGAAAAATCGGGCGTGGTCAACAACGCTCAGCAACGTGCCCAGCACGGCAACAGGACAACCGGCGTGACCGGCGGTCCACGACAATGGACACGACAGCGAATAGCCTGAGCAACGGCGCTTTGGCGCCAAGAGTCCCACACAGGGGGAGGCCTATAAGAGCCCTCACCACCATAGAGAGAAGGATTCCGCGATTCTGCAACTTTGATCCAACTCTGGTTTCAATCTCTCTTACTCAGCTTCCAAAAAGCTCCAATCCTTCTAACGGATTCAACCAAATCGTGTTCCTTCTTCTCAACCCGTCAAGCGGGAAAGTTAGCCACTCATCGCAGTGCACCAAGGGAGCCAGGCCTTCCATCACCTGCTCATTGCATCTCTCCACATCACGGCACGCGCACCTCTTTCGCTTCACAGCATTTCTCCACGCACCACCTTAGCGTGCGCGATTTTCATTTATTGCGGGAATTTGCTGACTTGAGCGTCGGAGTGGCCTCAGTGGGAGAAATCCTGTCGGACTCTTCACCTCTTATTTATTGTTTGTGTTGTGCAGGTCCAGATTCACAGAGACGGAGATTGGACCCTTCTTCCGGAGCGATCGCGCGCTTAGAAATCCGAAGGCTCCCTAATCCGTACAACAATCTTGGGCCCGGGACGCAATAATTTCTAAGTATTGTTTGTGTGTGATTATAAAAATATAACATAAAAATTAAATTTATAATTATAAACTCAACTGTATTATCTTGGATTATTCTTATTAATTATAGTGTGTATCTTAAATTTAGGTTATGATTCGAATGACTTTGGATGAAACTATTGAACCTTCGATCCGGATTCAATACAACGATAAATAAAAGTTTAAAAGCTATATGACTCATTTTTTAAAATATTATTCAACGTTTAAATTAGCAAACTTATCTAAAAGCTTGAAAAATTGGAGAGATTTTAAGGATGAGCCACAGAGAGATGGGAGACTTGGCTATATGATTTACGAATGATCAAATGACAAGATGATTAAAATTTTATATTTACTTTCTGGCTTCCTCACTCGTTTTTAGAGAAGTGGACATATTTATAATTATGCTGTCAATTAATTGTGGTTTCTTGAAAAGGAATAATTGATCACAATTTAAATAGTTATGCTAGTTGAGAACAAAATTGTTCAATGGTCTAACATACTTTGAGTTGGAGGTTTTCTGGATATAGTTAATCTAATGGTAATGTCAAGCATTTGAATTTAGTTAGGAATTTCTTACCTAAATTAATTGTATGGTGTATTAATTATTTGCTTTACTTAACCACCCAACTAAGTTAACCCCTCAATTCATTAAACCGTTCAACATGATTAGCCGCTTGATTAGACTAACGGTCTAGTTTATTTTTCGAATATCCAACTATTCGAATCTTCCATCCCATTTTTTCTGCCTTCTCAACCACTTTGACATTCAATTATTCGGTCATTTGGTCATTTAGTTAAGGTCTTTAAATTTACTATTTTAGGCTCCCAGTATATCTGAAAAAGATTAGATTAGTCTGTCTTAAATGCTATTCGAATATTTCTTCCCAATGGAATCATAACCAATGAATATTCCTTGCTTTTTAGACACATCAATCAGAGCTTACTTTTCAATAATTTAGTAGATATTCATTAACTATTAACTACTTTTCTTCATTCCAAAATGCTTTATTTTTAGCTTATTTTTGTAATAGAAGGAGCTACTCATATTCTATTTTCATCCGAATTTCAAATCTTAACATCCAATGGAGTTACTTAGATGTTGTAAGCTAGTCAATATATGGTGGAATGGACAAAAGAGAGTTCATTGTAATGCCATTGCATTTCTGTAGATGATATCAATGAAGTCTATCTTGGTTCCCCATCTTAGAGGTGAAACTATTTTGGTTTTCTCTTTTACACAATATCGTTAGTTGGACTAATTTTTATATAGATAGTTGCTCTTTAGGCTTTATACCACTAAGCGCACCATAGCTCAGCATTCTCTATCGTGAGACTAGTATATGTGTTAGGATGTATTCGTTAATAGACATCTGGTTGCCTACCATCAATCTGTGAGGAGTCATCTGATTGGGTGTCTCTTGGCTCGTGTTGTAGATGGTCTTATTTGCTTATCATCAACTGACTTAAGTCATCTAATTGGATGTTAGTCTTTCTCTTTCCATTTGCATTAGTTGTATTTGGAGAAACATATTAAACCTTGTGCTTCTAATGAGATTCACATCTTGATTTTTCTTCTTTTCCTTTAAACCAATCAGTTTAATATTATGTAAAATATATATTGTATATGAATGTAATCTAAAAGTCAATAAAAAGAAGTATTTATTATTTTTATATTCAGATTATATTTGTTAATTTATTACTTTCATTTCTAAACATATTCATTCGTAATAGATTGTAAGTTGTTGAAAGAATCTGCATGGGATTCTTTTATATTAAATTTACCAATGACTCACTTTTGTCCAATAAATGGGGTAATATAAATCCAACATTTTCTGGTTCATTCTTGAGAATGAAGTTCCCATTACCGATTCGTGATCAAATCCAGTGAAGAGAAACGCTGCCAAGTCGGGTTAAACTAGTAGTTTTCTAACCCCTACGACTTTACATGCTATAAATTGGTATATTATTCTTGGAGGTAATACTATTACTGGTTTGTTTTCAAGCCCTTTAACAAGGAAGAAATGCATTTTGATAGGTTCTCCTCTGAGAAGTTGTTTTGATCAATCCAATAATCATCCAACAACTTTGCCAAAATCTCTTGTAGATGACGATGTATTAAAAGTTGTTAACAGAATTTTTTAAAATGGTGTGGTTGAAGTAAAGGCTAAGATGAGAATTGAGGAAACTACGGGTTTATCAACTCTAGCCCTTATCTCTTCTCTTGTAAGGCTCTAAGAGGAGATGCCCATTTTACATTTTGAATAGATAATCCCGATTATTTCATCAAATAAGAAGCGTGACTCTATATAATTTCTCATATAAAGATCTGTCGATAGTTGATACTGCTATATTTTTTAAAAAACAAAACAAAAAATAGAAAAAAATACAAACAGGATAAGGACGATTTCGGGAAGAGAGAAAGCGGACGGGGAGAAAAGAGGAGAGAGAGGGAGGGCGACGAGCGCTGTTATTGCTGCCGCTGCCGAAGCTTCCAATACCGGGAATGGAAGCCGGCGAAGCCCTCTTCATGATGCTACCCTCAATTTTGCGCTTCGGTGTTTGTAGAGGATGGAGTCTCGAGCCGAAGCCAAAATGCTGCCACCGCCACCGCCGTTGTTTTCAAAAAAAATTGGAGAAATCGAGTTAAGCAAATCATCCCATCCTCTTTGTTGATGTTGATTTGTGGCTTGTATGTACCGATTTTATGAAAATCGGCTGATTTTTTATAGAGTTGGCGTTAGAGACGCGGTGGAGAGAGGGAGAGTTTTGCCGCCGTTACTGCCGCCGCAAATGCCGCTGCTTTGTTGCTGGCGTGCTGCCACCTCCGTCGCCCACCGTTGCCCATGCTAGAGCCGTCACCGGTAAAGGCGACAGTGAAGGAGAGAGTGGCCGAGTCGGGTGCGAAGAGAGAGAGAGAGGGAGGAGAGAGGTTAGAGCCAGTAGGAGAGAGATAGGGTCCCGTTCAGTTATTTTGGGACATCTTTTCTTTAGATTTATAAAGTATGAGGTCAAAATAAGTGTTTGTAAACCCTCTCTTTGGTCTGATTTCATATCTGATTTATTTTGGACACTATTTAAAATTTTTACTGACATGTATGTACTTTTATACACCTTATTTGTTTATTCTGGACATACATGTGTAATTTATTGGATAATTTATTGGTTTTTTGGACTGAATTTTATGAATTTAGAGGGTTTAATATTTTTCTAAAAGACTGAATAATTTACTAAATACTGTATATTTTTATATCGGTATGTATAACGAAAATGTGCACGAAACTTGAATAGGCCATGCATTTTCATATGCATGTGCCGGGTAATGGTCACTACATTTGGATTTAAAAGTTAGATCTCTGGCCAGCTCCCGACGGAGAGATTTATTTAAAAATTTCTTTCTATGGTAGGAAACGTTTAGAATAGTGACCCTTTCCATTTGAATATTTTAATCTAACCTTATAATATATTCGGATATCCTAATATATTTGACAAGTTTAAAGATTGTACCTAAAATTACGGGTGACAAATAATAGAGAGCAACTTTACCCATGGGTACAAAGTACATAGGTGACCATACAAGCTAGCCTAATTTGCATTTAATTTTATCTAAGGTTATCGAAATTATGTATAACCCTTCCTTAAATTAATCTTTAAATAATCAGAACTCAAATTTAATACATGATTTGTATCTTTACATTGATTTGCATTGAATTTTGGCTGGGATTTGAATTTTGGATTTGGATTTGAGATTCGTCGATTTTATCCTCATTTGGGCCTTGGTATATCTCGTACAATGATTTTTAACTATATGTTTTGATCCAGACTTTTGAAATATTTGTTGCGGCGCTACTTCGACTTCTGTGCACGCTATTAGATTATCCGACTATCAAATTCTATCCCAAATTACAAGTTGATTGGGCCCTGAATTTGCACTCAAACTCGGACTTGGATATGGATTGGACTTTAGAATTGGCTAATTGCCTATTAGAATCAGTCCGGATTACTTCTTTTTTACTTATATATATTTATATACATATAAACGTCCCAATGATGAATATTTTTTAATTTGTACATTTTCTTTGGATTTGAATACTTGAGTTTTGGACAATACTATCATTGAATTTTGAATTCCAGATATTAGATTTTTATTGAATTTGTTATATCGGCGATTTGGATCTATCCTGTCATTTAAACGAATTTTTATCTATTTGATATTTTCTCTAATTTATTGAACTTCTTTCAATTAAATATTATACTTATTGAGTATTAAATTCACATTTCCTGTTTTATCCATTCAGAGTAAAAGATTCGGATGTATTGTAAAAGTATGGATGTGATATGTCAACCATTCATCCGATTTGGTGACTTTGAGTTTTAATATAGCTTAAATTTGTATTTGATGTATCATATTATAGAATTTGCCAGATATAAGCCGATGGATATATTTTGAAAATAATTAGGATATTATATTATGTCTGATTTATAATTTTAGTCAGAGATTGTTACCTTCCTTACGAAATTTATAGAGCAGATCGTATTTGTTTTAATCCGGACGGTTGTCCGATGAGATCCTGTGTGAATTTTAAATTACTGGATCCTATTTATTTAGTTTGTCACACTCAAATTTTGAGATTTAGTATTATTTATTTAAAATTATTTAAAATTTTAAATTTTAAGAATTATAATTAATTATTTAAATTAACCTATTTGATCCGAATTCGTGACAACCTGAAAGGTATATTTTTGTACTTCAATTTCAATTCACTTTTTTATTTTTATATTGATAATATATTCTTTTTATAGTTTAAAGACTTGATATGTAATGTCTGAGTTCAAAATTATAAATTTGATTGTGATTAAATAAGTTAAGAAGGTAAAACTTTGAGGTCAAATGAAAAATTGGGTTAAAATTAATTTTAGATCAGATCACATTGGGTAAATGACGATTGATTGGTGCCCAACGTATGCACCTACATCTTTTGGGCAAAGAGGTTGTACCTAAAGGACGCCTGATTGGAATTCGAGCATACTTTTAATAGATTACTAATAACTAATGTGTACACAAGGAACACTCATGCGCACTTTTGGCAGATTGCTTGCATCTAATGTGTACTTGAAAAGACGCTTGTGTACCACAATATTTGACCGTGGCGCCCGATGCGCCTAACGATCGAACATGTGCCAGTCTTTTATAAAAGTTATGTCTTGTTGATTTTTAATTACTTTCTATTAGATTCTGAGAGAAGAGGAGAAGAGAGAGGGGGAGAGACAAAATACTAGTGGAGGATATTTAAAGTGAATGAAGGAAGATTTTTGGTAAAATCTAAAGTAACGTAAGTGCATCCTAAATCTTTTTCATTTGTTACATATTTTTATGTACTCTATTTAGTATTTATTATTCTAAATACTTATACATGTTATATTTTTATAGCTAAACTATTTATACTCTATCTGTATGGACTCTCATTTTCATTCTTTATAAATTTCATAAAGTTTATATTCTAAATTCACATATACTATGTTAACAAGTAAGTTTTCTATATTTTTCACTCATACATGTGCTGAAATTTTAATTTAATACTCTTATCTATTTTAATTTTCGTATATAATGTCTAGCATGCTTTCAATTCTCAAATATATGTCGTGCAAGTCTTTGAAATGCTATAAATTGCTCCTTCATATTTGTTAATTGAAAATACAATTCCTTACTGTAGACAGTCCATATGTTTAAAATTTTCTTAATATGATTTAAGTCGTTGCAGAAATTTGATACATTTCATGACAAGTGTTCAAAAAAAATTTATAATGAGAACTCTGCAAATTATAAAAAAGACTAAAAATATTTTCTCTGATATAAAAAATATAAAATATTATTTATATTTGTATAGAGTTTTTTCTTCGTTATATACTGACCATTATAAAAAATTAGTGATAATATATTATGATATATTTTACTATATTATGGTGGTAATCGAGGTTCAAACCTATTATCCTAATGGTGAAAGCGACATTTGATCTCATTTATAGGGTTATATGTATGATAATCCACCTACGGGTGTTAAATAATAGTGTAAGGCCTTTGATTGTATGCAAATAAATATAAAATGAGTTTTGATTATTTGCTTTTTTATCGGTGAGACCATACTGATCATTAGTCTATAACAATTAGTATGATTTGAGTATTTTTTTTAGAGTGCTCTATAGATTGAGCTAAAAAAATTTGAAACCTTTGCATGAATGTTAAGAAAATTCTTGGCCTTGTATTTGAAATTCTTATCACTATCCTTCCAATATGTTTTAAGGTAAGTTGTATATTTTATTCTGAAAAATTGTATGTACATTACTGAATAATTAGTTTATTCTTTCTTTTATTTTATTCGCTAACCTCCCTTTAGATTAGCGGGCTTGGAACACACTTATAGGTTGAGACAATTGGTGGAAAGGCTTTTTAAGAAAATTTGAATTAGGAATCGAAATGATCAAATGTTGTACTATGCCCCCAAGACATTAGCTTAGAATGTATAATTTTGTTCGGATAACGGTTTTGTATTATGTAAAAGCTGTGACGTTTTCCTTGATCATGTATGTCAAATATTGGTTATTTTTTTAGTAATTTAATTGAGCCATGATTTCATAAGTACCTTGATATCGATAAGATATTTATCATTACGAATGTTTCGGATCAGATTATAGTCAATTCTTAGAGCCACTTAATAATGTGACATTTTAAATCTTATAATATTGGTCAATATTTAATATGGGTCATCCGTCAACCTTTGGTTGTATGATCAAGTCCAACGTTCTAGAAAGTGGTAATTTGAGAAAATTTTAGAACTTATTAGCTTTATTTTAGGTCTTGAGATTGAAGAAATAGTTATAGACAATAATTGAACTAATTAAATTAAGATGAATAATAAACTTTATTATATAAAGAATCGGGGATGTGTCGCCACATGATGAACCAATTAAGCCACAAGCTGTATTCCCTAGATCAAGAAATTGCTCGTTTGTCTAGGTCATATGTTGATCTAACTATAATTATAAGGTTAGAGTGTAGAGATGTGGCTGCTAAATTCAAAGTGTTCATCCTTGAAGATGAATTGAACTAGAAGAAGCATTAACCAAATGAATTAGAAGAGTTCAAGTTTATTTTGATTGAGCCACTGTTGTTGAAATTATGGCTAATTCTTTTGAAGACTGATCAATTGAAGCAAAAGAATGAGTTTTAATTATATTTATACTTGTTGAATTTTAAACTTATATATTTTTTTGAATTATTTTTTGACTATTTTAGATTAACATGCCATAAATACTAATAGAATTTAGATAGGGAATAATTAAAATTTTGGTTTAATTATATTTTGCATTCAAATTTTGTATGTGGTACTAATATTTAAAATTATTATATACTTCATTTATTATGGTCTGTATATATATTTGGGATTACTGTATTGATTGAAGTCACACAAATTTTGTATTGTAATTATTTAGATTTTTTTGACGCTTTTTTTTTCTGGGTTATTTTGATTTTCAGTTGTTTTTTTTATTTGGAATCAGATAAAATTAGTTCAAGTAGATCTTATATTCATTGTGGTTTGTGATGATTTTACTATTTTGATTTTTAGATTTAATATGTCTGCCCTAACTTTGGGTTATCTAATTTTTTAACTATTATAGATTATTATTATGTGAATTTATTTATTAATATTTATTACCTATTTATATCAAAATCATAACAAAATACCCCCTACTTCTCACTTTGAAGTACTTGATGATGTCAATAATATTACATGTTATCAATAAAAATAAATTTGTAATATAATTTATGCAAATTGATATGCATGTGTGTTATTAATTATATGAGCATGATTGATCCTAAGTTTTGTCTAAATATCTTGTCTATTAGTGCACTACCTCAAATGAGTGGTCATAATATAAGTTCAATGAAACCAAACAGCCTCAAGTATAGTCAAATACTCAAAAGTCTATAAGACTTGTGAGTTTGAAAACTTATTGTTAAATACTCTTTTGAGAAGTTAAGTATCAAGCAGGTTAAGATCAATTAAGACTTAACTATTAGCAGTCATTCAACATACTAAACATAAGAGATGCTACATACACATAAGTGATAATAAACCTTTCGTAGGATACACAAGATTAGCCATATGGTTAAAAATCAGGGACCATTCTCACCAACAACGATAGTCTACGAATGCTCGAGAGCTAAGCTACTTGATCTACATCCATAAAAAACAATTGTGGATACACATGGGTAAATAATTAAAGAGATATTTAGTTAAAAATCAAATTATATCAGCCTGTTACAAAGTTGTGCCAGAAGATTTTAAATTATATCATCCCATAAATAACGCTTAGAATTAAAACTGAAAAATTAAGGATTTGATTGATCATTAAAATCTTTAATTTTAAAAGTCAAAATAGCCCTAGAATTCCAATTTCAAAGCCAAAGTAGTTATGAAATTCCTCATGTCGAAGCAGGTAATAGGAAAATCAGAAGCAATCAGGGAAGCTATCTTTCTACAAAGATTGATGAGTCTGGTATCAAGTAAAGGGCTGAGTTCCTCTGGTTGGATGCTTTTCCTTAATATTCCTCAAGCTATAAGCAATTTACTCGTAATCCATCAATAGCACTAGCAACATGTGCAAGTCATATATGTAAAACAAATAAGAGATTGAAAAATAGTAAATGCCAAGAAATCTATCATACTCAAATATCGAATATCAAAATTATGATTTTGCATACAAAATTTATAATTTATATATAAATATTAAATAATATAAATTATACAAAATTGTCCGAAATCCAAATCATATGCTTTATAAAGACTCAATGTGTCATCTCCCAAATCCCAGAATTTATTTTATATTAATATAATTATTACTTTAAGTCAATTTAAACCTACAAATTCAAAAATTCACTAATAAAATAAAAACTCTTAAATAAATATCAGACATGGTTCTACAAATCAAATATCGACAATTGTTCCAAACTAAAATACTAATATAATCACATGATCTAAAGGCCATTCACACAAGTAACTCCAAACCTTACAAGATAAAATCTCAAACTATTCATAAAGAAAAATATCCAAATAGGTTATATATATTTTTACACAATAAAAAATTTTACTATATTATTTAGGATTTTTAGGTTGGTTGTCATACATATAACTCTATAAACGGGCTAAACATCACTTTCAATTTATGGATGATAGATTTGAATATTGATTACCACTATAATATGTTAAGACATGTTATAATATATGACAATCAATTCTTCACAATAATCCGTATATAATAAAATAACTCTACGTAAATATGAATAATACTTTATATTTTCTCATATTGAAAAAAATATCCTTATCTTTTAACTACTTGTAGAGTTTTCTCCCTTAATTCTTCAAATACTTAGCATATAAAAATTCATAACTTATGCATCAATTATGAAATTTTAAAGCATATAAATATTGTTTCATGAAATTTCAAACATGCAATGGCCATATATTTTAGAAAATACAAGAATTTTGTTTGATTTTATGAATTTCTATCACATTATTTCAACTATGAAACATGTAGGAATAGTTTATTATAAATTCAAAGCATACAAAATATATGCTTAAAATTTTAAGATATATTAAAATATTATATACGAAAATCTACGCATACGAAAGTATTTCAACATGATTTCAAAACATGTATGAACTTTAGTGTAGAAAAATATTTATGGATTAAAGACATAAATTGTATAAAAATTATAGAAAATGGAAACAATAATACATATATATGAAATATAAAAATTTTATATACAAAATTATAATATGTGTAACATTTGAGATAATAAATCCTATAAAATCAAAAGGATAGCAACAAGAAAAAGAGAATTTGAGATGTGCTTATCTTAACTTGATTTTACTCAATAATTACTTGATTTCTCTTTAATTTCTCCTTTTTCTTCCCTCTTTCCTCATTTCTCTCTTCTCCTCTTTTTTATCTCTCTCCTCTCTCAAGAACTAGCTCAAAATGACCTAAAACTAGTTGAAAAAGCCTACTTATAACATGCTGGTGGGTCATGCACAGGTCCTGCACGGATTATGCATAACCACATACAAGCCCCAATCAGGCACATATCAAGAGCCAATACTCAATCCCAGAAATACACACGTGCCACTTGAGTGCACCTCAAATACGAACACTCTACCTCTGACACTACTTGATCCCTTAAATGTATATCAAATGTGATCAATCTACATAAAATATGTATAAGCACCAATAAGGCATCCTTCAGGCATATCCCTTCTACTCAGAACACGCATGTGTGTGTATTATATATTGGTCAGGTGTTACTCAACTTGATATAACCTAATCAAAATATTAATTTTAACCCAAATCAGCATTTGACCTTAATTATTTTTTTTATCTTAACTTAATTAATCATAATAAAAATTATGAATTAGAAATTCATATATTATATTTCTCACCTCTTAAAAATTTCATCCACAAAATTTAATATATCTTATTGAAGAAATAAATGCGGATAATTTTTTCGAATTTCGTCTTCCCTTTCTCATGTAGCTTCCTCATACGAATGATTTCTTACCTTTGTCCTAAGCACTTGGTTCCTTTTTCCAAAAATTTAAACCAATTTCTCAATGTATGATAAGTCTTTATTAATCTTCTACAATTCATACTCGATAATGTGAGCAGTCGTGAATATACTTTTGAAGCATTTACACATGAAAGACTATGGACATCTTCTAAAGTTGGAGGTAGAGCCAATCTATATACCACTTCATCAATTCTTTCTAGAATTTAAAACGATTCAATAAATCTCAATTTTAATTTTTCTTTAATCCCAAATCAAAAAATTTCCTTTGATGGAGATATCTTAAAAATATGTGATCCCCAATGTTGGAACTCAACTCTAATTTTCTTCAATCAGTATAATTATTTTATCAACTTTGAACAAACTTTAATCTATCATGGATCAAACGAACTTTCTCATATGTCTCTTAGATAACTTTAGATCCCAAAAGTCTCTGATCTCTAGTCTTCTCTCAATGAATTGAGGAACAAAAATTTCTCCTATATAAAACTTCAAATAGGGCCATACTGATACTTGCTTGATACGATTTATTACTTTTGCCTATCCATTTGTTTGTGCATATGAAATAGATGTGTGAACTAACCAAATACCAGGGTTTTCAAATATTTTGTGATGCTTTTAATGAAAACTAAGTACCTTTATTAGTTACTATTACATCCTGTATTTTAAATCTGTAGATAACACTTTAACTCACAAATTTTATTGTGTTTTACTCTATAGTATTGGTCAAAATAGAAGCTTCTACTTACTTCATAAAGTAGTCAATCACGATAATAATATTCTTTGTTTGACCTTGTTGGAGGAAATGGACCAAACATTTCTAACCCCCATTTTGCAACTAGCTAGAGGGCCTATAAAGTTTGAAGTTTTATATAGGATTGCTTGGGAACACTGTAATTTATTAGACAACTCTCACATTTTTCGATAAACTTCATTACATCCTTCTTCATAATTGGTCAATAATAAATCTATCCTATAATATTAAAGGCCAAAATCTTCCCTCCCATATACACTGTACATATACCAAAACATGCTTCTAAAAGTATAATTAACTTTTATTGGAGTCAAACAGTATATATAAGATATAATAACCTATCTACCATGGTGTACCAACCCACGATTCTTGAGATCCACTTTGCCTCCACCAAATTGCTCAAAAGCATCCTACTTTGAAGGTATTTCAAATATGAACTCATCCAAATTATCTCACCAAATACTTTAAGAACTTTATCTTAATCCTTAATATTTGATCTCTTGAGTACCTTTCATATAACCCGAGCAAATTGTTGTGGACATCTAGATGTCTCCATCTTGAAAACACAGTAGGCTTTCTAATTACTTTATCTAGGGATATGGATAATATAAAAGTTATAAGAGATTTTGGGCCAAGTGGAGGTATTTAGCTTACTTTGGGTTGATTACTTCAAAATTAGTCAATAATTGATTGCTACTAATTCAAAATTACTATAAATAATTAAATTCTTAATGAATCATTCCTTAGCCAACTTTAACTTGGTTAGTAAAGTTTTATATTCAACTATATTGTTAGTGGCTGAAAATATGAATGTGATTATTTGATCTCAATTCTTTTTAGGTGAAATCAATACTACCTCAACTCCGCTACTTGTCTGGAAAGATACTTTGTCAACATGTAATGTTCACATGGGTGGCGACACATCCAATGTAGCCCCATGAGTTTAATTATTTATTTCAAGATTGGGATCATTTCAACAGTAAAATCTATAAAGCTTGACCCTTTATGTTAAACACACATAACTAAATTAATTATTTAATCAAGTATTTCAATATTTTTAACTTCTGCAAAATCTTTTTTGAATGTTAATCTATAAGAACTAGGATTTTATGGGCCTAGAAACATAGTGTGAGTTTTCTTGCAGTGAAAACTAATGCTAAAGTATCTTTCTCTGTTTATACATATCAAGTCTCCATATCGTTAGATCTTGCTAATATAATATACTTGTTGCTATATCCCTGATTTTCCTTTGAGCAAAACAACACTCAGAATAGTTTCTAAAATGACAAGATAAAGATGTAGTTCCTTATCCTCCTTAGGATAAGTTAATAATTGTGAATCCACTAAATATTCTTTTAAATGTTTGAAAAACTTGTTAGTACTCATACATCCACCAAGAACCATTTGTCTATACTTCTCTTAATTCCTTGAACAATGATAAATAGTTCTTGGTTGGTTTCACCATTAATTGGGATAAAATTGCAAGTCGCTTGGATAGCTTTTGAACATGTTTATCGTTCAATATGGTTCCATATCCACTGTTACTTTAATTTTCTCTGAATTAACCTCTATCCCACGATGTGAGACTATAAAATAAAAAAACGTACCCAAAGTCACCCCAAAGATATATTTAGTTGGGTTTAATTTTATCCAATATGTTCTAAATATATCAAATGTCTTTACTAGATTGTTAATATGGTCATCAAGAACTATATTTTTGATGAGCATACCGTCAATGTATATCTCCGTATTTGTTTCAATTTGCTGTTCAAATATTTTATTTACTAGCCTGTATATTGCTCTAGGGTTTAACTTCATATGGTACGTCCTAAGTACATCAAATGTCTTTGCCGAAACGTTAATTTGGTCGTCGGTAAGTATGCTTTTGACAAGTATATTGTCAATATATACCTCCATATTTTTTTCACTCTGGTGTTCAAATATTTTATTTACCAAGCATTGATATGTTGCCCCAGTATTTACTAAACAAAAAGGCAACACTTTGTAGGAACAATTTCCCTAATCTATCATGAATGATGTTATCTCTTCATCTTTTGGATTCATTTGAATCTAATTATATCCTAAATAAGTATCCATAAAGCTTAGTAGATGGTGTTCGAAGTTAAATCTATCAGTTGATTGATCCACAGAATTAAAAAACTATCTTTTAGATATACTTTATTCATATTTGTGAAGTCAACATAAATCCTCTATTTTTCATTACTCTTCTCTTCTATGAAAATCACATTGAATAGCCAATTCAAATAATTAACTTCCTCAATGAATCCTATATAAATTAACTTCTTGACCTTTTCTTGAATTGTCATAAGCCTTTTTATAAAATGATTTTGCCTCTTTTGTCTAATAGGCTTACTTTTGAAGACAAAACTCAACTTGCAAATCATCATTTTTATCAGAAAACCTAACATGTCTACTAGTGCTCAAGCAATGATTTCTATATTATTTCATAGAAACTCTATTAATTTTTGTTTCAAATTTTGATCCATTGAAGACCCAATCTGACCGTACTTATTCAAATTTATCAAATTCAAAGGAATACGAAGAAGTGAGTCTTTGAGTAGAGCCCATTGAAGAGAAGTCTCATCACAATGTCAAATTCTTCTACTAATTGTGGAGGAAAAGGGCATGATCTGTGTTAAGTAACAGCTTTGCCCAATTACTAGGTCTCTTTTAACTTCTTCAATCCTATTTTTAGTTGAAAATTTTATTTTAATATGTGGGATAGAGCTTACCACTCCAAATATAGTTAGGTATGGTCAACCCAATATAGTATTGTAAACTAAAAAAAATCTACTACTAGAAACATTAATCGATGGGAAGCTATCTTCGAATACGTTCTCATCATAACTTATAAACTCACAATTCCCTTTACTTGGGGCAGTTCATTATCCAGTCCATATAATGATCCATTCGACGGATTGATTTTATTGCTCTTAAGTCTTTATTTAACGAAAGTATCAAAGTAGAGAATACTGTTTGAGTCTTTATTATTAATAAAGACTTGTTTTAATTAATAGTCATGGAATTCATTTGAAACGAGTGTAGATACAATAAAATCAAAATATGAAAATTACATGTATCATATCGTCATCACTAAAACTAACGACATCACTTTCTACTCCTAATTTCTATCTTTTGTTGGAGGAAGAATTTTCAGGATAATCTAGAGCTATTGAACCGAAAGACCTGGTGGATACCATGTCAATGGCCTCCACCACTACTCAATTTCATGGTTGTTTGGCAGCGCTTGCTCATCACTATCTTTACCTAGGGCAAGCCCAAGATTCTATAAATATTTTTTGAGATATTCTTTCTATATAAGGGCCTCAATTTCCTTCTAAAATTTCCAACATTCCTAAGTATTGTTTCCTAAAGATTAATAATAGAAACAGTATTTTGACTAGTCTCCTCATTCTTGGTTTTTTACCTGTTTTGGCTATTTCATGAACTTTTTGTTTTAAATTTGCATCAGAACAATCGTTTGAGTATCAGTGAGGTGTAGGAGTTTGTATTCTCTACAAATGCTTGACTCAATCCTATATTGCTTATGATGATCCCGAGTGAATGGATTTCCATTGTTTTTGTTTTTTTCTCTGCTACTATGTCTCGGATGATGCTCATAATTTGAGCATCTTGACTGTTTAGCTTTGTTAGCCTCCTTTGTTGTAATGTGGCACTTCTGCCTGTAAGAATGTTTTGGAATCCTACTAAACTAAGACTTAAAAAAGACATCCAATTGAGTTGTAACTATAAAGACATAATTTTACCTCATCAATGAGTTTCAATATAATTTTAGCATCTGACATTAAATCTAACCAAAAAATTATTTAGGCTCTCATTGAGAGCTTATCTAATCGTAACAAGGTATTACGATTATTTCTTTTCCCTCTATCTAGAGGCAAAATGAGACAAAAACTGAACAACTAGTTCCTAAAATGTCCAAATTGAATTTTGTTCTAACTGGTAGAACAAAATTCTTACATCTCCCTTTAAGGTTAAAGGAAAATAGAGGCAAAGTGTAACATTCTCTAAATTCTATAAGTCAAGCAGGGTACAGAGTTTGTCTAAATGATCTATCGAATCAATACTTTTTTGAATTTATGAGAGAATCGATACCTCTTAATTTTTTATATGAATGGTATTTGACCCAGTTGGGTCATCTGTCCAATAGTACTTTCTCAGAAAACATACTACTCTTTTCTCTCAACTTGTTCCTCTACTCCAATTATGAAGACAATTTGTATTACATTGAAGAACGTCGAGAACTCCAAATAATTAGCAAATATGCATTGTATCTGGTTGGCCAAGAGGGTTCGGGACATGCTATTACATGATTCTTCCTCTCAGGTTAAAGGGTTTTTAGAATTCAAGATATAATGAGGATTCCATAGCTCTAGAATATCTTCCCTAGTTTTAAAGTTTAGACTCCTACAAGCTAAAAAAAAATAACACAGTTTTACACGTCAGGAGCCACAAGTGTCTTTAGCCAAGAGTGGCTTCCCTTGAGGCAATTTTCTTTCCGTTCAACCTCCTCCTTTGAATCTAATCTTCAATTTTATCCCATAAGGATTTCAACATCTTCAACATGTCCTGAATTTAGGCAACCAAAGCTCTAATGTCTGGAATGGCCAGTAGATAAGCACTTCTAGGGCTTTCTTCTAGGAGGCTGCCATGAAATAGGGCATCTTTCAGTGATTTGCTTGATTGTTCATAGGTTCTCGTATTCACCATTTTTTTGGTATTGTCAAAGAATGTGAGTTAATGATATTTTAGAATGAATGAGATTAGGTAAGAACAAGTGGCTTAATTATATTTTTCATAGACGGCACCAATAATATATATCTAAAATTTGAATCATAATTTGAATAAATTTGAGTTAAATTATTAAACTTTTAATCCAAATCCTACATAATACAATGGTAAATAAGTATTCAAATGATATAGGATTTATTCTCTGATATATTCTATGATACTTATGTTAAGAAATTTTTTTAAAAAGTATAAAAAATGAGAGAGATTTTAAGAATGAAAGAGATAGAGGACTTGATTCTATAATTTATTGATGATCAAATGAAAAGAGGACTACAACTCTGTACTTAATTTTCAACTTCCTCTCCTTTTTCTAGAAAAAGTTGGCATATTTGTAATTATGTTATCAATTAATGTCAATTTTTTTAAAAAAATAACTGACTACAATTTAAATAATTATCCCAGTTGAAAACTGAATTATTCAACTATCTAACACACTCTGAGTGGGAGGCTTTCCAGAAACAATTATAGTAGTGCCAAGCGTTTGGATTATATTAGGAGTTCTTTACTTGGGTTAACTGGAGGACGTATTAGATATTTACCAAATATCTAAAATTAAAAATTAAATAAATAAATTATAAAAACAAAATATTTATTTAAATTAGTTGATGTACTTAGCCGTGGGATGGAAAGATATGTAATCTTTCCCACTGGAAAAACCACAAGAGCGATGCGGTGGCGGCATCAGTTGTGTTAACATGGTGACAAGGCGATGACTTCAGTAATAATTAATGGGACAGAGGAATCTAAACTTCCTTCCAATTTTCATTTTTTTTTCAATAACAAAAATTCTTCATCAAATGAAATTAATTTCTGTTCATAACATTAATCATCCTAAAGATAATTGAGAAAATATTTCTGGAGAAAACAATAGTCGAATTTCATATTAATTTAGAAAAGAATGTTATATTTACGACTTCATTAAGCAGATCAACACCCAAAACATCCCTGGCTGCACCCTCTAAAAAAACACAAAAAAAAAAAAAGAGTTACAAAATAACTTACTGGCTGAAAGAGAGATCAGAAATACAACTGTTTACACAGCCCAGCATCAACACCAGTTGGACAGTAAGGACACTTGAAAGACTTGGTGCCGCTCTTAGAAAGCTTCAGAATGGACTGCTTGCACAGCACATGCCCACAGGACATCAGCATCGGCGGGTTCTCTTCGGTGGCCTGATCTCGACTCACCGGACACACGAAGATTGTATGGAACTGAAACTCCCTGTCCAAATCTACAGGCACCAACAGCTGCTTCATCGACTGCCATTCCTGCTTCTTCCCTGACATCACGCTCATCATCTTGACGAGTGTCGGGAGCCCTCGGGCACCAGCAGCCACCGTCACGCTCAACGGGCTCTCAAAAGACTGCCCCAGCAGACTGCACATCTGCCTAACCACCTCCTCACCCAACTCCTCCCAATTTGCCGGAGACAGTAGATCAGAATATGGGGAAGAATCCAGTTTTCCGGCCCACAGTAAACATGCCATCAGCTTCTGAAACACAGCCGTGTGGGTTGATGCAAATGGTGTGAGGAAGGCTTTGGCATACTTCAGGGCTTCTTCTCGACTACCTAATTTCTGCAAAATCTTTACGTACTGTTGTTGATGAAGTTTAAGCTCGAGATCGGTGCCATTTCGTTTAAGATCTTCACTATTTGCAGAAGCCCATTTCAAGGCTGGCTCCAGGTTCCACGATTTCAGGGCTTCAAGAATACGGTACATCTCAACAAACGGAGACTTCACAGCAGCTGCTGCTTCTTCCTTTCCTGACTCGTTTATGAAGCAGTCCCCAACGTCGAACAGTCCCTGCCTATAAAGATGGCCAGCAATTATCTGATTAACTGTGTGGATATCGAAATCCACATTTCTATAAGCTTTTGAGATGTCTGAGTTAAAGGATTTATCCAGTTGTTTCATATACTTGCTCATAGCTACATTGAGCTCCTTCTGGGTGCCTTCGAGCTGGCCAAGTGGAGCGATGTCCTTCAGCTTTGTTCTGAGTTCAGCAAGAACAGACTTATGATCAGGATGCCATGCAGCAGCATCAGAAGCCTGCAATTTCACTAGTGCCTGTTCAATCTCGAGGCCTATCTGTTCTATTGTGTCGTTGCAGTGAGAAGAACACAACTTTTGCTTCTTTGTGACATGATCAAATGCATCTTTAACAATCTTCAGCTCCATTTGCATAATTTACGCTCACAGTAGCTGTTATCTGAAACAATTTTCAGTGAAAACAACAGCAGCACAGTCGTTAAAAAGTAAAGGACAGTTCAAAGTGTTCAAGGAAAGAGGATAAAGTGAAAGGCGTGGCAGCAAAGAAGCTATGCATTTGCAAACTACTTGGAAACAAGTCCAAATATCAGGCTGTTGTTGGGATCCATCTATTTTATTGTTCTTTCATACCTTCAGCGCTAAATGTTTCATCATGACAGTTCAACGTTTATGATCAATATATGGGTACAACACATTTTCATGTGTTGTCGCAAATCTGACTATCCAAATTGTTATAATAAAATCCTCACCATGAGAGAATGAGGGAGGATTAAAAGATAGAATGACCCTAGTAGGACTCCAGATAACGATCATTCAGGTTTACTTCAATGATAGACAACCCATTTTTTACAAAGAAAATAATCGCCTATAGGAAAGGAGGGGGAAAATGTGTCACCTATCAAAAACTACTAGGGAAAGCTACTGATTCGGAGTTTTTGGTGAATATAAGAAAGGAGAAGAAAAGATGTTATCTGTAAATGGTCCTTTTTATTAGGCAAAGGGTAAGAATTGCTTTTGTTAGTACTGATTCTAATGGTTTCTAAACTCTTTTTTCCCAACAAACATGGGATCCTTCTAGATGGGCATGTTTTCAGGGAAAAGGCGTAGTAAACATGGATGAAAATATTAGGATTAGTCACACTAGTATTAGTTTCGAACATATTGGACAACATGTATCGGTATCAAAATAAAAAATATATATATCTGAAAATTCTAAGTTGACAAGGTCACATCAACTAATATATAGTAATATATCACCGATACAACATATTAAAATGTTATCGTAATCTTGAGAATATGATATCGGGGATCATAATACTGATACATATGGGCTGATATTCACCATTAGTGGTTGTAAGCAAAACAGATCCCAAGCAATACTGATCCTCATTGTCCTCCCCCCACCCCCTTTGCATCTCCTTCACACCCCAGGAATGCTAAAACCTAGAGCACTACTCATAACAGCAGCTTTTCGAGAAGCAATTTATTTGATGATTTCCAAAATGATGAACATATTCTTATTGGATTTGAGGGATTTGAGTAAATAACAAAGCTTTTTCAGCATCTCTAGATAAAATAACTGGCATTTGCTTACGTTCCCTTCTTCACACAAACTCCTTTTACCAGCACGTCCTTCAATTCTCAGTTTCTTCAGACTATCTCATTCTACCCGTAAAAAAAATGCTGCCATCTTGACCTCCTTGCCACTCCATTGACTACCTATGCCAATCGGCCCTCTTTGTATATCTTTATCCTATATTCTAGCAAACTCTCATTTTGTAGCTTCCACACAGCTCCTTAATTACATGGGAAATATAAATGTTTTAATTATATTTGATGTAATGTTTATGAAGTTTTTGGGGGATGATAGTAAAAAAGTTGACAATATCGTCACCCTTACTGCCACCTAGATAACTATACATGAGATTTTTACCTCATACTGCTCATTGTTCAATTCTTTCCAAGTCATCAGATCCCTTCCCTCATTCATGCTTGGTTTCAGGAGGAAATAAGTTAAAGAGTAGCTAATAAGGATGTTCAAGTTTAACATCGAGCATTGAGAAAAGAGTAGAAATTGAAAATATTGGAGAAGGAAGTGGCAAGTTATCAGGATGGGGCCAGTCGCCCTGTGCAGTATTGCATTAACCCTATTTTTGGTTCCCCTATAAACAGAGGACTTACAGAACTCTATTAGAAGGTAAGAAAAGAACCAAATTAGGTGAGACCAATTTTCCTCCAATCTTTGGTGATTTGATCTTTACCTAAGGGGCTTTGATTGATTGAGTGCTTTGATGCTAAAATCAATTGCAGATTCATCATCCTTGGAGCTTGATGGTGATTTTGACATGAAAATCTCAATTGCCAAGTTTGTGAATCTTGAAGAGGAAGTTCAAGTGGAAATGTCCAGGTGTCATGGATCTATTACCAGAGAGAAATTTGAAAAGTTGCTTCCAATGAGTCACTAGTCTCGAGGTTTGTCAGCTTGTGTAGTGAGTCTAAACTACTGGACTGTAGGTATATCATCTCATAGTGAATTTCCTTTCACATTGGCTCAATGAGAGTGTTTTGGCATTTCCTCCATCAATCAAAATTGATGTTCATTTAATTTATGCATTTAAATTTCATTTTTTGGTGATTTATGCTTGACTGTGATTGCATACTCATCCAGATAGTAGAATATTTGACATGTTATTGATTATAGCACAAATCTTTTTTTCTTCTACCAAAAACACCTATCCACCCTCTTAGGTGGTAAAGGGTCTAAACAGAGTAATTTCACATAACATTTTCTTAGTTCAAAATTTGCAACCCTAATCAGTTGGAAAGGACAATCTTAAGAAGCTTGTTAGTACAAGCTGAATCTTCGGTCAACTTTTGTGAGATTGCTCCATCCAAACAAGCAGGGGAAGGAGGGAAGGTTGGATCTGAGGAATCTAATGATAATGCATTAAATTGCAGGAGATATCAAGAGGAAAATATTACCAGTGCATTGGACAGTGGAAACATATAAGAGGAAAAATACGGCTGCCTTGAACAATTGATATAGATGCAAGGTCGAGAAATGACAGCACAGCAAGCCATGCTCTGAAAGGGATATTTCAGAATTTTTAGCTTCACTTCTAATAATGGGTATTACGCTATTACTACATAAAAAATTTAAGACAATGAATGATTGATTTTCCCCTATATGACTGGAAAAAATCATGTAGTCCAACCAATTATGTAAGCAGACTATTGTGAATGAATAGCAAGCCTGACAGAAATGTAACCAGATCAACACATATCAAGGCCGGCAATAAGATTTTACAGGAAAGTTTTTTTATCAAATGCTTCAGTTTCATTCTGATCAATGTCAGATTAGAAATTGGGAATTCAAGACAGCAACACCAGACCATTTAATGCATAAATTAACAAGCAAACATGTTCTTACAGCTATATTTTTGCTCCACTTGAGCATATACGCAGAGAAACACCAAGAGCTTCGTATAAAAAGAAGGGTGTCATTGGAGAGAGATTCCTAAAGTTAAAGATTATGGTATATCATAACTCATTACATTTTCCAACAACATTATAAAAGAGAAGGGCAAGAACTTCCCTATTCACTTCAAAAAATAAGACATGGCTCACAAGACTCAACTTCCAGCTATTTACAATATAAGGCATTTACTTGCTCTGGTCAGCCTTTTAATTTAACTTAACTACGAAGGCTTAAGGCTCACAAGACTCAATTTCCAGCTATTTATAATATGAGGGATTTACTTGCTCTGGCCAGCCTTTTATTTTTACACCAACTAGGGAGGCTCAAGAGGTTTTTTCAGCTATTGTTGTTGTATCAAGCACTTATTTCTTTAGCACTCAAAACAATTTTTTTAAACTTATTTTTTAAGAAACAACACTCAACCCCTCAATCCTTTTAAAACCGTTTCATAAAATCCCAATAAGCCTAAATTTTCAGCACAAGTAAACAGGCCCCACAGCCAAGATTTCTATCCTTCTTCTCTGCCACATATGGCATGTTTCCTAGTATAAATTTTATACTGGAGCGATGGCAGAATTTACTAAATATATGGGTAACATATAGCCAAAGCTAAAAGAACTAATGCCAGAGCAAATATTTTATACATTCTAAAAGAACTAATGCCAGAGCAAATATCCGCCTCCCCCATGTAAACCCACACAGACCACATCCATCACCTTCGTCCCCTACTGTTGTCCGTGGCTACATTAATCCCTATGCATCCTCTCTATTTTCTAAATTTTGTTTTTTTATAAGAATAATGTATTCTCTTACTGCATACTGCCTGTCACCCCTCCCTACCAACGCAACCAATCATCTGACATTCCCACTGATGCTCCTCAACTGTTCTGAAACCAAAACCAACCTGTTTCTCTCTCTCTCTTCTCCCTCTCTTCCCCCTCCCTTCCCTCCCGGCTCTATCTCCTTGTGGCACAAAATCATTCAGCAGATCACTAAATTGCTCTCCTACAAATACAAAGATGAAAAACCCATCAATGAGATCTTATGGAACTCAAAATTTGACCAAATGCACAGTGAAGATCTAAAACTCACTGAAGCCAAGTTTAACCCTTGCTAATTTTTCTCACTTCAAATGCCCCACCAAGATTTTCATAAGGCGTTGTTTTCTGAAGTCACCTTCACCTTTTGTTTTCCCATATATAGCTTGCTAGATTTATGTCAATCCAACTTTATGGAAAGCAGCGGATGTACCAAGTGTTTCATTTTTATCAGTTCTTTCTCTCTCTCTCTCTCTCTCTCTCTCTCTCTCTAATTGAGGGAGGCTGCCGAGATTGCCTACAAGGCAAAGAGAGAAGAGAGGGGGATGAACCACAAAAGATAAAAAAAGAGGGAGGAGGCTTGGGAGTGATGAACACTAATTATATTTTTATCCTTGCTTATTTATTAATATTCTTTTATTGATATGTAATTAAATTATATATTTTTATTGTGTAGAATTTGATCCAAAAAAAAAAAAAATTAGAATAAAAGCAACTAATGGACCAAATAGGGTCTTCATTTTATCAATCTAATCAACTAGCCTAATGAGCAAATAAAAGAAGAGTGAAGCGATTTTTTTTCTTAAATTAAGAACTGCCAAGGATTAAATGTGTGTGTGTGTGTGTGTGTGTGTGTGTGTGAATATATTATTTAAAAAATGGTGGTGAACAAAAGTTTCACTTCTCTATAAAAAAGGAGTGAGGCAAAGTGAAGAGGCCTCTAACACCTTTGGCAGAGAACAGAGAGGGGAAGGAGAGAGAGAGAAGGGAGAGAAAGAAAGACAGGGGGTAATAGAAAGGGAGTGTAGAGAAAGGAGAGAGAACAAAAAGAGTTTAGAGTACTAGCTTCTATACCAAAATTTTAGTATTTTAGTTTAACAGGCTCTAGTTTAGATTCGTTTATTTTGTACGTTCAAGTTTCAGTTCAATATCAAGTTTGTTTCAATATTAGCAGGACTCCATCAGTTTCTCTTCAGTTTGTATCCTACTTTTACAACCTAATTTAGTTTTACATTGGCACTGAAGCATTACAATTTCAAATTGCATCTGCAGGAATCAATACATTACAATTAGTCTTGTTAGCCCTCTAGCAGTTTAACATTTATATATTTTAATTTCTCCTATTTTATTTTTTGCATTTTATTTTATTGAAACTTAAATGGCAGAAACACTGCCCTCTTGCAAATTCAAAAATCTGTCATTTAATTTCTTGCACTTTATTTCCCATCCTTCTATATTTTAAGCCCTGGATGACTAAGCCACCAACACTTTGCAATTTTAAATTTTTATACTTTAATTTCTAACACTGTTGGACAACGATGCTGCCATAAGCATTTTAATTTCCTACAATGAAAATTTCTACATTAATTTCTATCATTGTAAGACAGTGTGCCATCAAAAGCATTTTAATTTCCAACAATTCAAAACTTTCGTAATTCAGTTTTTTGTATTTTTTAAGTAACTTTATAGCTGTATCACAACTGTTATAGCCACTTACCATAATCACCATTTTAATTTAGTTGTTTCAAAATTAGTTTTGCTTAAAAAATAAACTCTCTTTAGTTATGATACTTGACTTTATCGAAAAGTTACACCAAATCCTCCAGCATTTGTGAGGTTAAATATGCACCATTCTGGTTTGGTCAAGTTCTGGGCACCATTGCCGAGGAGTTTGTATTTTTCAATTATCTCTAAATTTGTAACTACCACTTATAATATAAATTTTAAAAACTAAAAATTGGAAAAATGTAACAAAACCAAAAAAATAAAAGGTCTATTCACGTCAAAAAAAGATTAAAATTCAAAGTAAAAAGTAAAAAATAGTTACTCAAATGATGAGTACGCTAATAATGGGCTGCCTCAGGAAGGAGGAACAGCCCAAATCCACAACGGCCCATTTACGCCTGGACGGTTATCGCCCACCATTGACAGGACAAAGGCTAAATGAGCTAGAAAAACCTAAGAGCAAGACGGACGACTTGCTCTTGAGACGGTCAACGCTTGCCATTGACTAGAGGTAAAATCAGTTAACCGTTTAAAGGCCAGGCCTCAAGTGGGCCAAGCCCAATTTGGCCGACGGGACCGCCCTCGACTAGCAACGGTCTTCTTCCCTGATTTCATACTCTTTACAGAAGGCAACTCAATTATAACGGTCATCAGCAGATTCAATGCGTATCCCTAAAAAAAAGCGCCAGAATTTTCTTCCTATCTGCAATAAACACTAACGGTTACAGAATGCAGAATGAAACCAATCAAGGCAACGACTGTTACTGCCATAAAGGCTTCACGCCAGAAAATGCAGCGATCCCAATAGAGCGCGAGAATCAAGCCTTCCTGCACAAGGAAGGCCGCCCAGCACAACAACTATAAAAGGCCATAGAATTCTCACTCCAAGGCACGCTCTCATTTGCCCACAAAAAAGCTCTCGGGCGGAGACCAGGCATCAAGCTTAGAAGGGAGCCTCCACGATCGTTGGATCCACTGATAGCAGTAGTTGGCCGGCTACACGCCATGCCAAAGAAAGGACGAAGTTGAGAACCTACCTCAACTCTAAAAAAACTGGCGACGCTGCCTGCACAGATTTGAGCCATCACTCAGTCCTGGATCCAAATTTCAAACAGATTCAAGTCAGGTCGATCGTCTGAGTTTGGTTCCGTCCACTGAGTCTGAATCTTGCACACCACAACTACGAACAAGAGGTTAGGTGTCGGCGAGAGGTTGTCCGGATCCTGTAACCATTAGGGTTTCCTACAGACAGGAGGAGGATTATGGCGCTTTCCTTGGGGATGCTGATTGAGATAACCTTAATTAAGATTGTAAGTACGAAATCAGGGAAAAAGATCGTTACTAGTTGAGGACAGTCGCGTCAACCAAACTGGGATTGGCCTAGTTGACGTCTGGCCTTCAAATGGTCAACTGGTCCTACTTCTGGTCAACAAAAGCATTGACCGTCCCAAGAACAAGTCATCCGTCTTACTCTTGGGCTTCTCCTGGCTCACTGGGCCTTTCATCCGATCAAAGGTGGGCGTCGACCGTCCAGGCGCAAATGGACCGTTGTGGATTTTGGTAGTTCCTCCTTCCTGGATTAGCCCATTACTGGTGTACCCATCACTAGCCCCCCATGCTAGTGGTCTGAGACTCCATCCTCTAGCATGTTCAAAATGGATGGCGAGTGGCTGGGTTACCTGCCTGAGGTGACCCGGTGAGAACACTGGCGAAGACTCTTGGTCTGTTGATCGTATAGCGTGCAGTTGCTGACCATAAAGTCAAGATACGGAGAACTGGCTCAGAAGATCGTTGACCGCTGAAGAAAACGTTGACCGGAATCATTGACCGTCTAGGCCAGAATCTGGAGAACTGGTGGGAGTTGAAACGACGCGCCATGATGCCGCCAGATGGCCAGTCAAAAAGTTGGCCACGTGTTCGCATATAGTAAATTTGCGATTCCAGTAATTAATGCGCCAAAGGATCTGATTCGACAGCACCCGTTCAAATTTCCCACGCTTTCTTCCTGAAAATTTTCTAAGTGTTTCGCTTCTTCCTTCTTTTTCGTTTCCATAACTCCCACTATGATGGAAATTTCTTCTGTGCTCACTAGTGAAGTTAGAAAGTTATACGTGGAGTTTAATATTCGACGAGAGATCGTTCCTGTGATGCCCAGCGAATCGGATAGGGCTTGCTTCCCTCCTGAGGGCTGTATCATTGTATACGAGGCTCATCTGAGGAGTGAATTTCGTCTCCCAATCGCTCAGGAACTGCTCAACCTCCTCACTGCTCTTCAGGTGCCTATTGCACGGCTTCATGCTAATGCCGTGCGATATCTTTGCTCTCTATGCATCTTCATGCGTCATCATTCTCGGATAATGATGATCGACGTTGTCAGGGTGATGTTCTGTTTCATACAGAGTGGGGACTGGATTTCCCCTTCTCCCAGAGACCTTCCAGTCAAAAAGGCCATCTATGACTCATTGAAAATTAGAAGGATCACTTTTTCTTTATGCGCGTTGCTGAGATGTGGCCCTTGTCACTGTCACAGAACTGAGACAAGGTTCCAAAAACTTTCACCAAGATGCCAAAGAAGGCAAAGATTGTTGTTGTGGCTAAATTGTTGGAGTTGGTAAGGGAGAATGCTTCTGAGTTTAGGAGAGACCACTTAGTTTCTCGGAAGGAAGCCAAGGGAACATGTTGGGGACCCCCTCTCCAGTCCAGAAATTCAGGACACCGCCACCGGAGGCCTCATAAAGAAAAAGGAAGGCTGGTGCTATGATTGTTGTTGACGTCGATGTGCCTTCCACTGACGCTGCTCCCACAAATCCAAAACAGAAGAGGGCCGCAATGGTAGAGCCTTCTTCGTCATCCTCGGGGCCAGACTACGTGGCCGTTGGACGTCTTAGGGGAGTGGGAGATCGCTCAGGAGTCGAAGTGAAGTTGGCTCTAAAAAGAATATGATGCCATGTTGACGGCCGAGCGGGAGTCGGAAGCCGATGGGGTGGAGCCTTGGTGAGCCGCAAAATGAGCCCTTTGGAGCAGCCGGTGGAACCGCGGTGAGCTGCTGGAGCTTGACTTGAGCTATTTTCTTTGGCCGGAGGAGCCAACCGCGGTGAGCTCGCTGAGGCGGATTGGCCCTTCCGTGGAGTTGTTGAGGTGGAGTTTCTGAGCCTTCTCGGGAGACTATTGTTCCCGATCCTCTGCCACGAGGCTAAGTTCTCGGAGTAGGCTAGTGGCCAAGGCGCGAGTTTCGCGAGGTAAACCCTCTAAATCTTCCTTCCCTTTTCTTCCTCCGTTGCTGATATTTAACACTTTTCGCTTTTGTAAGAGGAGAGAGTAATGGGCACAATTAGTAAGGGACTGCGTCAAAGGGACACAGTGATCTCGGACCGTGCTGAGAGAGATCGTGCAGTTCGAGGAGGTGGTGGAGCCATGCAAGGCGGAGCACCGGGAGGACACAAAGTGCTCTTGATACGTGTTATTAAGTCTGGAAGAGAAAAACACCAGACTAAAAGATAAGAACGCCAGATTGAGAGAGGAAGCTGACCGGGCAACAAGGCGCATTGACCAACTCTCGGGACGGATTACATTGCTGGAGAACGAGTTATCCACTCGCATTGATCCCCATGAGGTGCACAATATGCTGTGGGCACAGGTGTGGGAAGGGGTCAACTTTAGTTGACGCATTGCACAGATCGTTGATCCCAACTTTCCAATTGACATCCTTAACCCCACAAACCCTTCTGCTAGTCGTCTTGAGAACCTTGTGGGGCTGTCCTGGAGTAGTCAGGGGCCATCACTGCCTCCTCCTGGGGGCTCTACTCCACCGTAGGCTTTTGTACCTTTCCTTTTTTTGCAATTGTAAATGCACAGACACAATTAATAAAGTGATCGTTTTACTTATGTTCTGCGTCTTTACCTTTGTTATTGTTTTTTTTACTCGTCCTTGTATTGGGCGGCCGACTTAGTGTATTATGCGCAAGTTGGCCGTCTACCTTCCTTGAGACGTTCGTGGCGCTCTCTCATGGACTTAAATCCTAGAGAAGACATCAAGGTGAATCCTGATGTCGGGTCAAGCCTATTCTACACTCATACGTGAGTCGAGGCTTGGTAACACTGCCCAAGTGTGAACTTGGGCGGCCAGCTTTTGGACGGAGGGCTTTTGCTCCTATCAACTATCGTTGACTGACCACGCTATCTCCTTATGTGGGAGGTTGTCACGTGTGCTATTTAAGCCCCCTAAGATTTTGACCGCAAACGAGCCATTTAGATGACCAAGGTTTAATTCAACCGTTAATAGGCCGTCTAAATGACCAAGGTTTAATTACGACCGCTTATGGGCCGCCTGAATGACCAGGATTTAATTACAACCGCTTATGAGCCGCCTGGATGATCAGGGTTAAATTACGAGCGGGTAAAAATCCTCCCAACTTAAGTGCAATCTAGGTCGTACAACCCAACAAACAGGCACACATGCATATGGAACAGAGAAAGAAAAAGATATAACAAAGTGCAATGGAAAAAAATATTCTTTTATTAATAACAAACACTATGTACATTTATAAGCATACACATGGACAACCTACCTGTGCCCTTGGTAGAAGTAGTGCTTGAGATAGATCGCGTTCCACGTCCGTGGAACCAACTTGTCGTTCTGGGTTCGAAGTTTGTATGCTTCATTACGCAGAACGGCTAAGCATTTCCCAATTCGGGAAAAGTTTATTCCGGTTGGCGGTCCCACCGTAGCCTCGATACTTCATAAAACCAAGTCCCCAACTTCGAGTTACCGCATTTTTACCTTCTTATTGTAATAGCAAGCGACTTGTTGGTAGGCTGCTATCCGCATTCTAGCAGCGTCACGGGCTTCCCCCAATAAGTCTAGGAGTTTTCAAATTTTAGGAGTTACCTTGTGGATCGAAGAATTGAACCCTAAGACTTGAAAGCCCAATCTCAACCAGAATTACTACTTCAGTCCCATAGCAGAGATTAAAGGACATCTCGCGAGTCGATTCCTTTAGGGTCGTCCGGTAAGACCATCAGACGAAAGGTAGCTCGTCGACCCAGGAGCCCCCTGCGTCCTCCAATTTGGTCTTTAGGACGTAGAGTAGCGTGCGGTTTGTGACCACCAGTCCATTAACTTGCGGGTACGCCACTAAAGTGTGGGCCAATTTAATGCCTATACTGACATAATACTTGGTGAAGCGTTTTCCGGAGAATTGGGTTCCGTTGTCAATCACGATGATATCGGGAACACCAAATCTGCTAACTATGCTCTGCTGGACAAATTCTAAAGCTTTGTGCTCCGTGATCTTCGTTAGCAGAGCGGCTTGCACCCACTTGGTGAACTAGTCGATGCCCACGATGATGAACTTCATTTGCCCTGTCGCAATGGAAAACGGGCCAAGAATATCGAGCCCCCATTGCGCGAAAGGTTAAGGAGTTTGAAGAGATCTCAACTCAACGGGCGGTTGATGGTGAAGATTACCGTGGAGCTGGCAATTTTCACACTTATTTACAAAGTTGAAGGCGTCCTTCATTGTCTGCCAGTAATATCCCTGGTGCATGATCTTGAACGCTAGATGTTTGCCACCGATATGCGATCCGTAAATCCCAAGGTGGACTCAAGGCATAGTCTGCCTCCTCAGGAGTTAAACACCGGAGATATGAAGTCGAGTAGCTACGACGATACAGCCGTCCATCTACTACGGTGTACCAGCCGGCTGTCTTCTTGACCCACTTGGCTTCGTCGGTGTTGTCTGGCAGTACTCCATCCGCCAAATATCTCTAGTAAGGCATCATCTAGCTTTTCGTGTCAAAGATTTGTATTGCTTCCTGTTCCTCCGTATTGGAAGTCCTCAGAACCTCCTGCATGTTCCTCGAGTACTGTTCTAGATTTTTGACCGCCCTTGCCCTGGCAAGTTGGTTGGCCTTCTAGTTTTCTGTTCTAGTGATGTGGACTAAGTTCAACATATCAAATCTCTAGATGACATCCTTCACCTTAACCAAGTATTTGGCTAAGTGAGAGTTGCACGCCTCGAAACTCCTATTTACCTGGTTAATGACCAGCTTAGAGTCACTATAGACGGTCAGTCGTCTGACGGAACACTCTTTTACTAATCTTAGCCCCGCTAATAAGGTTTTGTACTCGGCAACGTTGTTGGTGGCTAGGAAATCGAGTTTGATGGAGTACTTCACCTCGGACCCATCTGGGGTCCTCAGGACCACCCCGACACCGTTGCCTGAGTTCGTAGACAATCCGTCTACGTTGAGAACCCATTCTGGCTCTTCCTCGTGTAGTCCTGCACCCTCAGTGAGCTATTACATCAGAAGTTGGTGTTGTGATCTCGACGATGAAGTCGGCCAGAGCCTGCCATTTAATGGCTGGTCTAGGCGGGAATTCAATGTCGAACTCTCCCAACTCGATGGCCCACTTAACCAGCTATTCGAAAACGTCGGGTCTCTAGAGTATGCTCTTCAATGGCTGGTCAGTCGGGACGGCTATACAATGAGCCTGGATGTAAGGTCTCAGTTTCGGGCAAAGAAGACAAGTGCCAATGCTAACTTCGTTGTGCGTAGGTAGCGCATCTATGCACCGGTCAATATCTTGCCTACATAGTGGACCGGCCGCTAAGAGTTGAATCCTGGCGTATGAGGACAAAGCTGAGGGTCACCTCCGACCTTTGTTGGTGTAGAGGTACAGCTCTTCTCGGTCGTTAAGTGTGACGTCAAGAATATGGTAATCTTCCTTGATTCGTCGAAGGCTACCTGGCATTCTGCAGTCCACTGGAATCCATTTGCGTTCATTCCCCTCAAAGTCTTGAAGAAAAGCTAGTACTTGTCCCCCAGCTTAGCCAAGAAGTGAGACAAGGCTGCCAGTCGTCCGATTAGCCTCTTGACATCTTTGACACTCCACGGCGAAGTCATGCCCGTGAGGGCCTTGATCTTATACGGGTTTGCCTCGATCCCTTGCTGAGAGACGATGAAACCCAAGAACTTTCCCAAGAACACTCTGAAGGCGCACTTTGAAAGATTTAACTTCATTTAGTGCGTTCGGAGTACCTCGAAGGACTCAGCCAGATCGCGAATATGGTTATTGGTGGTCTTGCTCTTGACAAGCATGTCATCAACGTATACCACCATATTGCAGCCGATCTGCTTCTCAAACATTTTGTTCACGAGCTGCAGGTAAGTGGCACCGGCATTCTTCGGACTAAAGGGATTACCTTTTAGCAGTAAATGACTTGATCCGTCATGAACGAGATGTGCTCCTCGTCCTCTATGCTCATCCGAATTTGGTTGCAACCCGAGCACGCATCCACGAAGCTCAGTAGCTCGTGTCCAAAGGTCGAGTCCACCAACAAGTCGATTCTTGGTAAAGGAAAGCTGTCTTTTGGGCAGACTTTGTTAACGTCGGTGAAATCGACACACATTCGCCATTTCCTGTTATTTTTCTTTAACAGAACGACGTTGGAGAGCCAGTCCAGGTACTAGACTTCTCTAATAAAGCCGGCGACTGGCAGCTTCTTTACCTCCTCCCGGATGGTGATCAACTTCTCCATGGAGTGGTTCCTCCACTTCTGCCTGATGGGCTTACGGTCGAGATCGATGACCAACTAGTAAACCATTACTCCAGCCGAAATACCAGGCATGTCAACGGAGGTCCACGCAAAAACGTCAACATTTTGTCGTAAGAATGCGATCAGCTTGCCGCGCAGTGTCCCAATGAGTGAGCCTCTGATTTGTAGACACCTCTCCGAGTCCTCCGAATTCAGTAGGATTAGATCGATAGTCTCACCAGACTGCGCTTGCTACAGAATTGCTTCGTCTCGATAATCAAGTTCTCCTGTCATCTTGGTGCTGCCACTCGATGTGATCTGGGACATGTAACATATCCGTCCAATGACTTGGCCACCCAACACTTCGCCTATACCGCAGGCTGTCGGAAACTTCATCTTCAGGTACGGTATTGACGTAACAGCTCCGAACACAATTAGACACGGGCGGCCTAGTATAGCGTTGTACAGAGAGGGCAAATCAATGACCAAGAAGGTGAGTGTACGATTCGCCGTTCACGGGCATGTGCCAAGGGTGATCTCCAACTGGATTGCTACTTGGACGGCCACTGGTTCGTTGTCAAGGCCATAGAGCGGGCCTTTGGCAGGTTTCAACTGACTCTTTTTTAAACCAAGTTTAAAAAATGCATTAAGGTAAAGCAAATCACGGAACTTCCATTATCAATTAAGATTCGCTTCAGTTGGTAGTTGACGCTACCATCCAAAATGAGTACAGATATAATAAGAGGATCTGCATGAGGGGAGATTACATGTTCCATGTCATCATCACTAAAGCTAATGACGTCTTCTATGCGCTACTTCTTCCCCTAGTCTGCTACTCCTTGTGATCCGCTGGGATTTTGGCCGACCGGGTTGTGATCATGTTGACCACTCCAACCGCGACCTAATTCCGAGGCTGGAAAGTCTCTGGTCCTTCCCTGCCTAAGGTGCCAAAGCTCTGTCCAGGGTACCTGACGAACCTGGTAAGGTGGCCCCTCCAGATGAGCTCCTCAATCTCCCGCTGAAGTGTCTTGCAATTTTCCATTGAGTGTCCGAGAGATCGATAGAAATCACAGTACTTGGTCGAATTTTCTCCCTCCACTTTCTTAAGTGGTTTTGGCCAACACAAGGACAAGTAAAAAAAACGGTAACAAAGGCAAAGACGTAGAACATCAGTAAAACGATCACTTTATTAATTGTGGTTGTGCATTTACAACTACAAAAAATGAAAAAGGTACAAAAGCCTATGGTGGAGCAGAGCCCCCAGGAGGAGGTGGTGATGGCCCCTGACTACTCCAAGACAACCCCACAAGGCTCTCACAACGGCTAGCAAAATAATTTGCAGGGTCAAGGACGTCAACTGGAAAGTTGGCATCAACTATCTGTGCAATGCGTTGACTACAGTTGACGCCTTCCCACACCCGCACCCACAGCATATCGTGGACCTCATGGGACGAATGCGAGTGGATAACTCGTTCTCCAGCGATGTAATCCGTCCTGATAGTTGGTCAGTGCACCTCGCTGCCCTGTCAACTTCCTCTCTCAATCTGGCATTCTCCTCTTTAAGTCTGGCGTTTTCCTCTTCCAAACTCAATAACACAGATTGAAGAACAGCTGTGTCATCCTGGTGCTTCGCCTTGAGCAATTCCACCTCCTCCTCAAACAAAGCAATCTCTATCACTATTAGAGATCACCAGGTCCCTCTGACACAGTCTCTTGCTAACTGTGTCCATTACTCTCTCCTGCAAAAGCCAAAAGCACTAAATAATAGCGACGGAGGAAGAAAAGGGAAGGAATATTTCGAAGGTTTACTTGCCAGACTCTGCGCTCCAACCTCACTGGCCTGCTCCGAAACCTTGGCCCTAGCGGAGGAGGGTAGGAAATAATCTCCGAGAAGGCTTCGCAAACTCCACGGAAGAACTCCACGGAAGGGCCAACCGCCAGCAAAGCTCACCGTGTTGGCTCCTCCGACTCGGCAAATAGCTCTAAAAGCGGCTCCTGTAGCTCTAAAGTCGGCTAAAGTAGCTCGGCTCATGACTCCACTATTAGCTCCGGCTCAGCTTCGGCTCACCTAAAGGCTCCAACCCGATGGCTTCTGCTTCACCCTGTGCCAACGCAGTTGTACATGTCAAAGAATGACGCTTGCTTGCTCTGACGTGTAACATGGCATCATATTCTTCTAGAGCCAACTCCACTTCGACTCCTCAGCGATCTCCCACTCCCACAATACGTCCAGCAGCCACGTAGTCTGGCCCTGAGGATAACGAAGAAGGCTCCACCGTTGTAGCCCTCATCTATTTTGGACTGGTGGGAGCAGCGTCAATGGAAGGTGCACCGGCGTCACCGCCAATCATAGCACCCACCTTCCTCTTCCTTTGCGAGGCCTCCGGCAGCGGTGTCCTGAATTTCTGGACTGGAGAGGGAGGTCCCCAACGAGCACTCTTGACTTCCTCCAGAGAAACCAAGTAGTCTCTTCTAAACTCGGAAGCATTCTCCCTCATCAACTCCAACAATTTAGCCACAGTAGCAATCTCTGCCTTCTTTGGCGTCCCATTGAAAACTTTTGGAACCTTACCCCAATCCCGTAATAAGGGTCACATCTCAACAACGCAGACAAAGAAGAAGCGATCCTTCCAATTCTTCAACGAGTCATAGATGGCCCCGTTAACTGGAAGGTCTCTAGGAGACCGGGAAATCCAATCCCTACTCTGTGTGAAACGAAATATCACCCTGACAGTGTCGATCGTTATCATCCGAGAGTGATGACACATGAAGATGCATATAAAGCAAAAATATCGCACGACATTAGCATGAAGTCGTGCGATAGGCACTTGAAGAGCAAAGAGGATGTCAAGCAGTTCCTGAGGGACTGGGAGACAAGACTCACTCCTCAGATGAGCCTCATATACAGTGACGCAGCCCTCAAGAGGAAAGCAAGCCTTATCCGGTTCGTTAGGCATCACAGGAACGATCTCTTATGGAATGTTAAACTCCACGTATAACTCTCTAATTTCACTAGCTATGAGCACAGAAGCAATTTCCATCGTAGAGGGAGCCTTGGAAACGAAAGAGAAGGAAGCGAAACACTTAGAAAATTTTCAAGAAGAAAGCGTGGTAAGTTTGAAAACGAAACGGATGGAGTACTTAAAGGCGTGTGAACGCCGAAGGAGAACCGTCTCGTAAACATGCTCCCATCATTGTTGACACGTGTCACTTCCTAAACGGGTGCAGTCGAATCAGATCCTCTGATGCATTAATTACCGAGATCGCAAATTCACTGCATGCGAACACGTGGCAAACTTTTTGACTGGCAATCCGGCGGCATGATGGGGAGTCATTTCAACTCCCACTAGTTCTCCAAAATCTGGCCCAGATGGTCAACGAATCCAGTCAACGCTTTCTTCAACAGTTCTCCGGATTCTAGCCCAGACGGTCAACGAATCCGGTCAACGATCTTCTAAGCCAGTTCTCCGGATCTTGACTTTATGGTAGCAACTGCACGCAACACGATCAACAGACCAAGAGTCTTCGCTAGTTTCCTCACCGGGTCACCTTAGGCAGGTAACCCAGCCACTCGCGACCCATCTTGAACATACTGGAGTCCAAAATCCTAGACTACCAACATGGGAGGCTAGTGATGGGTATGCCAGTAATGGGCTGACTAGGAAGGAGGAACGCCCCCAATCCACAACGGCCCATTTGCACTGGCCGGTCGGCGCCCGCCGTTGACCGGAAGAAATGCTAAGTGATCGGGAGAAGCCCAAGACAAAAGCAGACGACTTGCTCTTGAGGCGGTCAATATTTTCGTTGACGAGGCGGGATCGATTGCGTCCCGAAGGCGAGCCTCGAAGTGGGCCAAAGCTCACTTTGGCCCACGCGACCGTCATCGACCAAAGAGCAGATCTTCTTCTACGATTTCACACTCTTCACAAAAGGCAATCTCAATTGTAACGGTTATCAGCAAATTCAATGCACATCCATGAAAGAAAGCGCTAGAATCCTCTTCCTATCTGCAATAAACCCTAACGATTACAGAACGCAAAAAGAAAGCAATCAAGGCAATGACGGTTACTACCATAAAGGCTCCACGCCAAAAAAGGCAGTGATCCCAACAGAGCGCGAAAATCAAGCCTTCCTGCACAATGAAGGCCGCTCAATACAGCAACTATAAAAGGCCATGGAGTTCTCACTTTAAGGCACACTCTCGTTTGCCCACAAAAAAGCTCTCTACTGTAAAGCTCGCACGCTTTGAGAAAACGAACGCTCTCTCTTTGCCGCTACGTTTTCAATGAACACAGTGCTTAGAACAAACGCTTCTCACAAGCCACCAAGCCTCTCTCAATGAGAGCACTCTTCCATCACAAGCACTCTCTGCATTCTCCTTGCATCCTTTACTTTTACCTTCTTAATTCGAATGTTGCTTGCTAACTTGAGTGTCAGAGTGTTTTCGGTGTAACAACCTCCCGCCGACACCTAACATTTTATTCGTAGTTGTGGTATGCAGAATCCAAATTCAGTGGACAGAGCCGGACTCAGACGATCAATTTGACCCAAATCTGTTCAAAATTTAGATCCATGACGCATCACCAAGCTATGTAAAAAAACAAAACAAAAAAAATCAAAAAAATAAAAAATTAGAAAACTAAAACTTGAAAAAAGCAAAAGTAAAAGAAAAAGAGTTCTGTTTGTTTAAATTTTCTATTGAATTCTTTTTGACTAAATGTCAAAAGGATCACAAATGGACGAAGGAGATAGTATCAAGGACAACACTGTTAGGGGAGCTGTTAATGAGTATCTTTCCCAATCACCTACTTATGAGTATCAAGCGCTTCCTAGTTACTTGCACCAAGTGATGCATAATACATCTTCGCGAATCATGTTACCATTAACTCAACGTAATTTTAATCATGAGCCAAAAATGATACAACTTATACCATAATTTTATGGAATAAACTCAGAAAATCCCTAACAGTATATCTCACACTTCAAAAAAAATGTGCAAAACACAAATAAACAATACTTACACGATAGAAATCAAAAAAAAAAATTAAGTTTTTGAAAAAAATAACCAAGATTTGTTTTACAAAACGAAAATATTTAATGAAAAATGAAAAAATTAATGTTTTTAAATTTTCTTGAGTACTTATAAATCATGTCTGAATGCTAATCTTTGTAATTAATTGAATTTGAACATTAACTTTTGTTAAAATTCATGTTCATGACGTCAAATGATATCATTTTGAAAGTGACTGCCATATTTTGTACTTATATTTCATCCCCACTTATTTTATCCAAACATAATGTATCACCTTATTATAGTAGACTGAATACCATATGCGATTTTTGAGCAATTCTTTATTTGAGAAGATATTAATGCTTATTCTTACAATGATTATCCTTTCACTGTATGTATTTAAATAACTTTATTATTATTGTTTTGGACTTATTATTCTTGACAATTAATCATTGTTAAAAATATATTACTTGGTTTTATGCATACTAGTAATTGTTATTCACCTTGAGATGACTTTAACGGTATATTTTTGAATTTTTGAGCCTGCGCCTACTTTATTCTTTATCCAACTACTACTAGAAAGCAATTTGAGCCTATTGTGTGCAAATTTTAAGTTTGCGATTATATTTTCTTTGATTAACCCATATCAAAAAATTTAAACTAGGCATATTAAACACTTACCCTACTCAAATGCCTTGAGATACATAAACTATTGAGGGAGAATGGTGAGAACGGTGCTTGGTGTGGAAAAAATGTGAAGACATGCGAGAATTTTATCATTATTATTTTTACATAATTTAAGTGCTCCACAAAAATAAGCCGCAAAGTCTAAGAGCTAGTCATTGATGTATTATTTCTCCTTTCTCAAATTCTTCTTATTTAAAAAAGAAAAAAATAAAAATTAATTACTAAAAAAACTTTAAAAATCAGAAGAAGCTGCTTTCTAATTTGCTGTCCTGCCCGTTCTGGCATGATGTGAATAATTGGAGTACTTTGATCTTTCATCCTCTGCAGTTCGGATCTTTGACATTTTGACGAGCTGACCTTTGGACATCTCGATCTTCTGGCGGGTTAGCACATGGACACTTGACCCAGCACCCGACACTTGACCCAGCACCCGGCCGGGGAGGGGGTCGTCCGACCTGGCCTTGAGGTCGTCTAGGCCACGTGTCATCGACCTGTGATTCTTTGGGGGTGATGCCTTCGAACATTGTTGTTTGCCAACAGGCTAACTGACGAACGGCTTGGTTTTCTGGCAGGTCGGCACACGACCGCTCAACCCAACGCTCGATCAAGGAGGTGGCTGGCCGATCCAACCTTGTGCCTCTCAAGGTCACCTACCGGCTTCTTGCCACTTGGATCTTAGATGTTCTGGCGGTTTGACCCACTGACGTCTAGGTCTTCTAGTGGGTCGATGTTCGGCCTCTCGACTTGAAGCCCAATCGCAGAGGGGGCCATACGTCCTCACCTCGAGTCTACCAGGATTGTACATTGCCACTTTGCAAGTTCTGGAGAGTGATACGCTGGGCATCGTTGCGAATGGACACTTTTGGAGACCAGCGTTGGAAAGCAGTCGCATTGGCTAGAGTGGTAGAGTGCGGTGACTAATGGCGGGTCGAGCAAGGATGCAAGGCGACGTCCAATAAAATGGCACCTGCAGGCAGATTTGTCGGGGAGCGCCAAGGTGATGACACGCGTCTGTGACGTCGTTCCAAGCAGTGGCCCTGTCTATCTATGTGCAGTATCTCCAACCATTTTTGCTCCTTCTGCAAACACTTTCTATGCTTCACTCTGTTATTCTTCCGGTGCTTTCTCAAATGGCCTACCATGATGCTGCCAGCATTCCCATTCTAATTGCTTCCTCGTCAAAGGTGCCGTCCTCTTTTGCCTCCGTGCCTTCAACGGAGGAGAGCAGTGGCGACGAACAAATGACGAAGGGATGGGAGTAGTTGTCTCGGAGAGAACCATTGCGGCGGTGGAAGGCACCACCTAGGTGCCCCCACTGTGGAGCATCGGGAGGTTCTGAGGGATCCTCCGAGCCTCGAGTCTATCGGATCTTCTCGCCCGTTAAGCAGCGAGGTAGGATTCTACAAACTCTTGCCCTTTGTGGTCATGCTTTTCGGCGGCTCTTTTAGCTGATTGTTCCTTTTCCTTCTCTTGGTTGTTGTAGGGAGTGCTCCGTCAGTTGGAGGATGACATGCACTTCTTGGAGCACAAGGTCGCCCGCCTCATGCGAGAGCGCATTGACAGAGAGGAGATGGAGCAAAGGGTCAATATTGCCATCCGCGAGGCGCTTAAGAATCAAGAGCAGGCCAACTACCTTGACCAGGCTTTGTTCGAGTCCGAGATGAGAGCGCAAGGGCTCTCTGTCGCCCATGCCTAGGCTTTGGCTCAGATTGCCTCACTAGAGGACGAGCTCCAGGAGAGTCGGCGTCGGCTCCCGACCTAATGGGCACGAGTGCCGAGCGGGAGAGGGAGCTAATGTCCAGGTTTTGTCCAGAGAAAGTGGCTTCACCACTGGAGGGACAATTTCAGGATGGCATCCATTTTTGCAGAAGGATAGTCTCTCAGGCGACTCCGGATTTCCCCATTGGTTGACTTGATCCGAGAAACGTTGGCTCCAGACACCGGATGGACCTCATCAGCTTCCCGATGGAAGGACAACGCTTTTCAGGGGGTCCCCAGACACAGGGTGGTTGCTCCGGCTAGCTTGCAGAAGTACAAAACTCCTTTGTATTATTATTTTGTTTTGAGGCCACGTCCGCCTTTGATGTACACCATAACTTTTAATCAGACTATGTTGATTATTGCTGTTGTGCTTTTCTTGTGCACTGAGTTCCTTCATCCAATGCTCGTTTGTCTGTTCGTTGGCGCCATTGTTACCTTGGTGGCGCTTGCTCTTGCCAAGAGGAGGTCATAGCACCAGGATGATCCACTTGGTCGGCTAAACCGGGGGGCTATCGTCGCCAAGTTTGGTTCACCACTTGAGTCAGGTTGTACTCGTTCCTATGAAGAGAAGTCACGGTACTGAGGAGACGCCATTGCCGTCTAAGCCTCGCAGCTACTGTTACTGGACTTTGACAAATGTGTCGAGCTGGTCGTGCTCGCCCCTACCAAGAGGAGATCGTTTTGCTGAGAAAAGTCATTGCTGACAAAGCTTTGAGAATATCATTGCCAGGCTTTTGCTAGCCTAGGCCGTCACCCGCATGTACCCGCCAACGCTCGGTCCTATCAAAGGATGTCGTAACTTTCATGCGTCGAGTCCTAATACGCCGACCATTGTAAACTGATGGCATTCGTTCCTTTAGGAGGGAGTGGTTGCATGCATGCTGAAAAGCCCCTTAAAGTTTTAAGTTTGACCGCTCAGTGACGGGACCGAGGTTCAAATCCGACCGTGTATAAGCCGCTTGGTACAAGATTGAGGTTCAAATTCGACCGCGAATGGGCCACCCGATTCGGTACTGAGGTTCTTTGATCGTTTGTAGGTCGAGTAACAGGTGAGGAGGAACTTACCTGACTTAAGGGTAGTCTAGGTCGCTCGATGCTGTGGGATGATATGCAAGCATGCACATGAGCAAGTAAAAATGATTATGAAAATATGTTTCAAGCAATCATATGATGCATGTAAGACTTACCTGGATTCGTCGTAATTGTGGACAGAAGGTGTGCTATGCCTTTGAGACCAATTAGCCGTCCTAGGTGCACGACTTCCGTGCACTACTTTGGAGAATCGTCGAATCCCTAACAAAAAGAGCCCCCTAGCGCTGCTCAAACGCATAGAGGTCTAGAGTAACTCAAGCCTGATGCCATGCGGGACTTACCCAGTCCACCAAGAAAGTCGTTCAAAGCCCCTTTGTGGCGGAGGGCTCTGCGTTTTTGGGACCGACTTTTTGTTTCGAGGGCGTTGAGGCTCGACACGATCCCCATCAGCAAGATATCCAGTTGGGGGTCTCTATTTGAGGCCTCTACACTCTAAGGACCGCGCTCACCTAGCAAATCGATACACCTTCCTCTCGTTGACCCGTCTAGACGGGATATCTTCTGCCTGCTTGCGGGACTGTTGACAGCGAAGCACATAGACCCCTTTTGACCCAGGAGCAGGGGGTGGTAGCTTGGATCGATGAGCTCCCGCAGCAAGACTGGCCGCTGCAGCCAAGGTGGAGCACAACCACGATCAAGTCCATTGTTGGATTTTCCAGAAGGCCGAGTTTCTTTCCACGGCCCAGCCTGAAGGCATTGAGGGGCACCTTGCATGGGTCCCATCGGCCAGTTCCGTGCTTCACTCCCGGCACCGCTGATGGCATTGTTGGCTTAGCGAGGCGCAGATCTAGTCTTAGCGAGACTATTGGACCCCTTTTTCTTTGCGGGGCTTTTGACGCCTCTCTTGGTGAAGCATTTATGAGGGGACCGAGCTCCGTCGCTAGCAACCACGGCCTCGGGAGCCTCAGTTTCACACTCAGTGTTATACTTGTCGGATTTAAGCCAGTTGGAGCCTCTATTTGACTCTAACATTGTCGGTGGCGACGTTCGCGAACCTCCTCCGGCCCTAAAGGGATTGGCTCCGGGCCTCATATGTGAAGCCCCCCACTGTACGGGCAACAGTGGTGGCCAGCACGAAGTGTGGGCTCGGCAGTTCTAGCACTACTCGATTGATCTTAGGCCTACTCCCTAGTCAGCGGGTGGCCGCCAGGCAACTGGATCCTAGAGGTAGGACTCCCACTGTCGACTTGCTATCCAAAGGTTCCGAACAGAGCCTCATTTGGCGCACGAGCAGCTTCTTCTGGCGTGGAATGTCGCATACGAGGGATTACTGACTCTACCTGCCCCGGGGGCATTCCGTCTTGCTGCCCACTACGAGCCAGGTGCCAACGTGGTCCAGGGAGCCCAATAGGGCCCAGGATTAACCCAAGCCAAATGCTAGATGAGGACTTCGAGTTCGGGATGGCCGCCAACGCTTCCTGGAGCTTTTCTTCGACAAGGGGCCTCTCGTCACCTTATGGCTTTGTCGGTCCTTCGATCACGCTTAGTCGTGTCGCTTGGGGCCGCCCGAGCCCTAAGGTCGTTAGGCTGTTGGATCTTCTGAGGATACCGATTTCCTTTGATCACCATGAAACTGAAGGATAGAACCCCTAATGTTGCACCTTCAGATGAGTGCAGACGGACTGGGAGTTGGAGGATGGAGAACCCAGCATTGCATCCTCGGAAAGGTGTAGACGGACTGGATATCACACCCAACTAAGTGGCTAGCGCTTGCATGCTTGGGGACGATCATCCGTCCACATGGCTACCCGAGGGGGCGTCGCCATGGGGACATCTCCATCTAGTACATTGGCTCGAGCCCGGGATGCAGACCATGCTTGTTTTTATAGTTGTTGTGGTAGACTTCTCAGTCGTTGCCATATACGACGCCAATGATGCATCCCTAGATCCGAGTCGTCCGGCGGGTTAGAGAATTGCTCAATCTTCCTTGACGGGTCAAACTATAACCAGTTCAGTCCCCGTACCTTCTGATCTAAAACCTGCGCAACACAACTCACAAAAAAGAGGTCAAAGGATTAGCAGAACTTGCTCTCCATTATATCTTCCGACGCTTAAATTAAAAAGCTTTCACATCCAATAGAAAGATGTGAGAATGTAAGATACGTTGGTGCATGTAATAGGGAATTGTACGTTTGGGTGCATGTAATAGGATGTAAGATACGTGCGCCCGGTAGTGCGGAGGTCTTAGAGGTGCGCCCTGCCGAGGGGAGGTTTAGAAGTACACCTAGCCAAGAGGCAACTTAGAGATGGAGGACTTAGCCCCAATGAGGGAGAGCAAGATGCTTGAAAGAAGAGCGGGCCTCCTGGATTGAAAGTATAGCACCTAGATGGAGGACCTCCTAGAGAGGATATAGCACCTGGATGGAGGGAGGGCTTCCTGAAAAGAGGTCCTACACTCATAAGAGAGAGGCTAGCGGCGAATCAAGACTATGCTCACTGGCAAATGGCTTTGAAAGATGAAGGAGAAGAACTCCTTCATGCTCCTAGTTGCCAAAGGCTGGGTCTCTCTTTCCTTCCTTTTTCTCCCCTTCGTATTCTGCCTGCATGCTTAGAGCTCTCTTCTCTGGATTTAGAGTCCTCCCTTCCTTGCTATAGTGAATGGGTAATTATATCATTGGCGACTGTTTGAATCTTCCTTGTTAATGGCAACCGGCTTGATAAACTACCTGTATGGATGAGGGCATATCGGTTGGCTAGGCGCAACCGGTTATGCTAAGTTGCTAGATGTGTGAGAATAAGCTACCTTTGATTGGGCCTACCAAGTCAGCATAGCCTTTTGGACCAATTGAGCCAAGGGAGATGTGTTGAGGGTTGGCTACCCTTTGAATCTTTCATTCGTTCGTGGGCCTTTGTGCTAGGTTGACCCATTTTCAACTGCTCCCATCAAGTGAGTTTGTCGAAATTCAGAAGAATGTCTCATGCAACCAAATGTGGAGGATGTTCTTACTAGTAGAACTCAAGATTTTGTGATCACTTCTTATTTTGACTAACCTAAAAGTCACAAGTTTAGACCACGAAAACATTATTTTTAATGTAGGGGAAAGTTATATATATATGACCCTTCCCAAACCTCATGATATGGGAGACTCATGCAATAAGCCACATTTTTTTCCTGATGGTAATTTAGGTCAAAGAAGTAGGTCATAAAAGATTGGGATGGTCTGAGATTCCATCATGACACAATGCTACCTTTTGTCTGACCAAGGGCATACCATAATACTTCTTGAAAGCAGGAAAAAACTTGATTCAAAACCTTTCTTCTTCTTCTTCTTTTGCTTTTTGTTTTTTGTTTTTTGTTTTTTTTTTTTGTTTGGGGGGGGTAAGTAACTAAACCTATCTTCAAAATGTCTCCATGGACTCTAAAAGGAATGCACTTGAAAAAAATCAGTAAGCTTGTTGAATTGATCAGATCAACAACTTACAGCACTAATACATCACATAACTACTAAAGCTCCCCAATTTAGATTTACAAGGCTAATAACCAACAAATTAAAAGCATAAGACTTGAACTAACGTCAAGCACAAAGCCGCTGGGTCAAGTGCTAATTTCACTCCTTACACCTCACTGAAGCTCCCCTTTCATTCTTCCAATTCAAGCCACATCAACTCCCTTACTCCTACTGTAACACAGTAATTTATCAATGAATTTTTGCTATGAAATCTCCAAATATTTGTTGACATGCCTAATTTAAGAAGGATAATGCTACCCTTATAAATAGCGCCCAATCCCATCAACAAAGCAAATGACAAAACTAATATTCCACAACCTTATCATCACTTGAAATCATCGTTGGGCACCACAAAGCTCTAAATAAATAATTCTGCTAGTACTATGGGAGGGTATAAACCTTTTCAAGGTCCACTTATCATTCCCCAGATCTGTTGAATTTAATGACACTAAATCTTTCATATTGTATTACTGTATGTCTGGCATCGCTTTTCCCATGCCTCATTTAAGTCATGGCTTTCAAGTTTCCATATAAATTCATTGCTATTGAATCTTTAGAAGAGCTAGTCTAAAATAAGACTATAAATAAGTGGTTTGATAGTTGGATTGATTGTGGCAAACTTGAAATGCAAAACACTTTGTAATAGAAGCCTTACGTCAAACAAAATTCTACTTGTTTCTCCACTTAGTTGTCAATCAGTCCTTGTTAACAATATTGGGCATGTAAACCAGTTTTCTGTTTGGTGCTCAGGATTTGAATGGTACAAAGTAGAATATTGGAATTTGTGTATGAAGGTTAACCTCCAAGGGCAAGATTTGTAGGAGACAGTTGTTGGTTCTGATACTGGAATATCAATATGCATTGCAGAGAATGGTGACGGAGGATAAAAAGAATTGAATATGTCAAGTAAGGCTTTATGTGCTTTGTGAAGATCCACACAAAAGGATCTAATGGATCAAACTGCAATCTTCAAACACCTAAGAAAGTGTGGGGGTAATTAGAGAGGCTTTTCCAAAAAGAAGAGATGATCATCCATTGCCACACAGGATGCTTTCTTAAGGTGAGAACAGTTGTTCTGAAATTGTTTAATTGGGAACAAGTGAGAAAATAAGTAATAATTGAGGGTGGTGTTACATGATCTGAGACATTAAAAGGAGTACTTGTCTTTTGACTTCCATTCGTGTTTATGCAACCCTGCTTTAAATTGAGGAATTGGATTTAATATTTGATGGCTACTACATCAATTTCTGAAAATGATGCTTATTTTCAAGAAAGCTGGGAGAGGAATGGAATCACAAATTTAGAAAAGAAAAAACATAAAGAAATTTTTACAAAGAATCACTTCAAAAATAAGAAAGTCGGCAAATCATCTGGAGATAAAATGCCTCCAGATCAGAGAAAAAGTTTTAATTGTTGTCAACTTGGAAATACTAAAAATGTTGCAGGTTCAAGACCCAAGAAGCCAATAGCTGGAGTTCCTAATGATGGAAATGAAGCAAAAGACAACATTTAAGTGTGCACAGTAAGGAGTCTTTATTTTGTTTCCGTTGAAAGCAATGCCAAAGGTGAATCCAAGGCATTAAATAATTTCAAGAAAGACTAGATAACTGAATGTTATTTGAACAATAACCATTCAAAAGTTCCATCAATTATTCTCTCAAATTCTACATCTAGTAGATCTCTTGAAAATTGATGCATATCTACAATCTGGATTTGATTTGAAAAGATTTGGAACTGCTTCTCGAATCATTCAATCCGGATCTGCACATCATAACTAAAAACAAAAACTCCAAAGAATTGGGACTCACTTCCTAAAATATCTTCCAACGCTCAAGGCAATATAATTCCCAAAAAACCAGAACATGGAAGAGGTTGAGGGAATAAGAGTAGAAGTGGAGGGCATAGCTCTGTACAATCTCAAAAGAACAAGTGACTTAAAGGGCTATGCTTTGCATTCCTTGTTTTTCGGAATCAATCCCCCTTTCAAGGAAAAATTTGCACATTTATAACCACACTACCAATTGCCAGCGGTATCCTAAAGAGGAATAACCAGCCATAATTTAAGTGGTTATACCAACTAGAAATTAATTGGTTCAACCGCCATTGTGTATGTTCCGATCGTTGAGTTAATTTGATGCAGCTGACACCTATTGATTAAATTGATAGTAGGCAATTAATATTTGTCAATCCGAAAACCCAGGCCGACTGCAAAGTCGATGACCCACTCGATTGGTCACCCGAATATGCTATCATTCAAGCATCAAACTTGAATTGGGTTATATTCCAGTTAATAACCATTTGACCGACTGCTAAATCTTGACTTATTTTGGCTAGAGCTAGGTCGCAACTAGATGCCATATTCTCTGGGCTTAAGCCTAATGCACCAGATGCCACTCACATTTCGTGCTATCTTAGGCTTATCAACCATTGGCTCATTAAGCTGATGGATTGGACCATCCAAACCAATGTTGTACCCAACGCTAGCCTCTCAAATTCAAAGGTTGAATTCAAGCTTCAAGAATGCCTAAAAGAATGGCAAACCAAATTTGCCCAATCTTTGAAACCATTCAAACATTCATTCCCAATGGTTTCAAGGTCAATGAGTAGTCTTTGCTAAGTAGTCATGTCAATCACTCAACCTGCTACCATATTGCTTTTGCAAAGATTCTTTAAATGTCAATCACATGGGGTAAGTCGATGTTGCTACTCAAAAACGCTTCATTTTTTGGCTTGTTTTTTAGCTATAAAAGGAACTAATCTCTCATTCTAACTTCTTTATTCAATGTCCTTGTCTTAGTAGTTGATAGGGTCAGCTGGATTTTTCAAGCCTATTCCCGCTCAATGGATCTTATGTTCTAGCCAGAAGAAAGATGATTATGGTTTCATGGGTGTCCTGTTGACTACTAGTGACAAAGCCCATTTTGGTTTCCTTCTTATAGAGGGGAGTTGTTTTAGTTCTCCTCTTTTACTCAACATTGCCAGCCAGATTGGTTTTCCACCTAAGTAATAACTAGAGAAGCCTTAAGCCTCTAGGTGCATCATTACTTATGCATCTCTCTTTGATGGGTCTAATATATGAGCCAGGATACACCCACTTCTAGCATTCGGTAACCAACATCATTTCGTGGGGTCATCTAGCTAAGTGTTGCCCTTTCTCCATTTGAACAAATCGGCATTGGAGCAAGACATGATGATCTTGCGACTACTACTTACAACCACCACTCCGATGTCTTTCATTTCAAACAAGTCATTCAATTCCGTGTTTTTATCTTGGAATGTTACTTGTACATATTTGTAACCAAAAATGAATAAAAAACTTATCCCTATTATTTTCCATGTTGGGATCGTAATTGTTAATTTGTTCCTTAAGTACTTGGACTTTTGCACATCCACGCGAGAAATGTAGAATCACAAAAAGTTTTAATTAATAAACAAATCCGGACAGAACTTTTATGAGTCTAGGTCTTCTTCAAAATATGCTAGGTGATAACCCGACAACTAATTCTTAACTTCAACAAAATCTGACAACTCAACATTCTAACAAATCAGATCCTTAAGCAAACTAAATTGAAATTTTAAGAGCTAAACCTATTTGTCTTTTGGAACTAGTTTTATTTACATTATTTAGATTTAGATGACTGGTTGGATGGCAACTTGGGTGATATCAGAGTCATCATGTCGTCTATGATTGGAACGACGTGCTATTGGAGCATTTAATGTCGCATCGGCTATGGATTTTTCCCTCCTTAACATGTGGCTTGATTTCTTGGTGCCTTATTTCGCCGATTATCAATACACTGTATTTTGGGAATTTAAGGAATTTGAACGTATCATCTTGAAGCAAAGGATTTTCAAAAAGATGCTTCATTTAGATCAGCATTTTCCTCTAAATGTGTTGCTACCACTTTACCTTTGAACATATGTTCAAATTCTTCACTTGTGTCTGTCTCATTTCATTTAAATTTGAAAGGGCCTTTCGAAGATTCATAATCATCCCTTACCTTTACCAATGGCTACTCGTCATGCAGGACGTTCTTCTTCAAGGGGTTGCCGATATTACTTCTTTGTCACTGCTTGAGATCGCCAGCATTTATGATAGGTATAACATCCCTTCTACTATTTCTTATGTCGTCTCATCACCGGAGGATAGGATGTCGTCTCCTCATCATGGTTTCATAGCCATTTACAAGGCCTATTTGAAAAATGGGCTCCATATTCCAATGGCTAAGGAATTTGCTAAAATAATGAATGCTTAGCAAATCTCTATCGCAAGGCTCCATCCCAACGCTTATCGATATTTTGTGCCTTTTATACGTCTTCTTCGACGTAATTAGCTTAAGATGGACATCAAGATAGTCAAGATCTTTTTCTGATTCAATCAGGAAAATGAGTGGGCTTCATGGACTTCTCAAATGGAGTTCAAGATAAACGAAGGAAACCTTGACTTCGTGAATAATTGAAAAGGCTGGTTCTTCTTTACTAAAATCTCAACCGAGGAGTGTTATCCAACAAGAGGACCAATGTGACCTTGGCATACTTTGGATCAGTCAATGAGAGGAGCTTTTCAGCACCAAAACTTGCATGGCCCTCATAAAACATGCTGATGAGCTACATAGGACAAGCAGATTCATCACCACTACTGTTTTGGATGCAGTGAGATGGTACACGGCTGTTGGGGTCAATGCAATGGTCAATCTGCCTCCTCACCCCTGGAAAGAGAGGAAGGGAAACATATTGTAGGCATCCCTAGAGTTAGCCCTAGAACAGGCATTCAAGCAACTGCGCTGTGACTTCGCTAGCTGCTTCTGTCTTTGGTGAAGTATTAAGGGAGACTGATGCCATCTTTGCCAAGTACAAGGACAAGATGAGAGCCAAGAAGGCCACCTGGTCCTTGACTCCGGTCCTCAGTTATTCTCCAGTGAGGCCTTCTGTAAGAGATGATTGTTTTGCACGCAGGCAAGAGGATCCCATTTGTGGTGCTAGATGAGGAGCACAACACTTCACACTACTCTATATACAGGAGCAAGCCGATCATAGTTGCTCCCATGATCACTGAATACAAGATTCTTGATATTTCCAGCACCCCTTCTTCCACAGTTAGACCAGCGGTTCAATCTTCAACCACTCATGCCGCTTCCTTGAGACAGGAAAGCTTCACAAATGATTTCTTTGCAGCATTCCACACCACAAGGTATACTGAAATGCATTTCATATCCCCTTCTCCTGGGCGCACAAAAGTTGGATTTTCACAGGGAGCTCCTAGTTCTGATAGTCCTAAGTTTTAGCCAATCATGCCACTTCGCTTCCGATGCCTTCAGCCTCTCTGGGCCTAGGTGCCATTGGCCCTTCATTGGACCCTTTTGCAAGAGGGGACATTCTCTTCCGGGAGGTATATTACTTATTCCAACTTTGATTTGGCTATTACCTTTACGATTATTGCTAATATGTTTCTCTTGCAGTCTTTGGAGCTGGTGGACCAAGTCAAGCGGAGGTTCTTTTTTGGAACAAGAAGTAGAGTGTTTGTCAAGGTCTTTTATTGATCCGCTGGTGATTAGAGCCTTAGAGGACAGAGCCATATCCAACGAGGCTAGAGCAGTAAGCCTTTAGGGGCAGGCTAACGGATCTGAAGAAAGAAGTGGCCGAATGGGAGCATTGGGCTTGAGAAGCAGAAAACAAGATGACATGTGTAAAGACCAAGTCATTGCTACCAAGGAGAGGCCAATTTTTTCAAGGATAGAGCTGCTAAGGTGAATCCTTGTACTTCCATCACTAAGCATATCGCAAAAGAACAACAGGCTGACTATTTACAACTTGCAAAGAAGCTCAACAGGAGTATTTGACCAGAGGAGCTTCATTCCCTTATTAAATATCCAGTTTAACAAGGGCATCAATCTTTGAAAAACGATAGCTTCTCTAGTATCTCTTGATTTTCCCCTCAACTATCTAGATGCAAGGAACTCCGGAGCTATCTTGGCCTCCGAAGTAATGGATTTTGAGGCCCGATCAGACCTTCAAACTCCTACCTCTGGGGCCAAGCTTTAGACAGAGTAATACTGTTAAATCCCCCGTCTCATGATTTGTATCTTTGGCCCACAACGTTGTAAATGAATATTGTAACTATTATATTAGTGCACATTTTTGAATTGCTCAAACCACAATCTAACCAAAAATGATTATTGTCCATGCATGCACATAATGGCGTTTCCGCCCAATAATTTGGCAAACCTATTTCCACCGGAATCACCCCCTCATTCTATAGCACAAGCTGAAGGGTGTCCCCAAAAGAGCACCCTTTCATCTAGTATGCCTAGAGCACGAAGGAGAGTTCATCCAACCCACGCACCCCTAGCCTTGTCTAGCTTGGTCTTCAAACCATTAATAATAGTTCAATTGATTACCTTTGCCTGCTTGTTCATTTGCAGGATATGAGATCGACATGTGCATCAATTGGATGCCTAGACGTTGGCAATATTTAGTAAACATTTTACCAAAGAAATAAATGCCATTATCAATGACTATGACCTCCGGTATTTCAAATCTGGAGATGATGCCCTGGCATAAGAATTTTGTTTCATCCTGTTTCGTAATCTCAGCTAGCAGGGAGGCTTCCACACATTTTGTGAAATAATCAATCGCGACGATTATAAATTTTCATTGGTCAATCCCTGAGGGAAAGGGTCCCAATACATACAACCCCCATTGCACAAATGGTCAGGGAAACCTACAAGGATTATATCTTCGTGCGGCTACTTTGGGACGCTACCATGGATTTGACAACTATCAAATTTCTTGACGAACTCCTTGGTGTCTTTCTTCATAGTCAACCAATAATGGCCTTGTCTCATGACATTGAAGGCCAAGTTTTTTTACTCCCATATGCACTACACATATGTCAATATGCACCTCTCTAAGAGTATAGTCCACTTCCGCTGGGGTCATGGTAGTGCATATAGGGTAATGAACAGCCCATTTGATACAATGCTCCATCCACCATAGTATACCAGCCAATGGTTTTTTGCAATCTGTTTAGCCTCCACTAGATCATTTGACAGCTTTCCAGCTTATAGGTATTCAGCAGCTTTCCACCATAGTATACCAACCAAGGTCATTGCTTGACTAGCATGCAACACAAGCAAGCCATATGCTATGCTGGGGAGGGACAAAAATGTCTCATGTCGTGCTAACACGGCATGTTTACATGCCAACATCCCATTTCACAACACTAGATGGAGGCGAAATGGAACAGAAACTGGTTGGCTGGTTCTTGAAAGGTCCCAATAAAATTTGATCCTAACCTTGAGAACTAAATCTTTGCATCTTCCTTTAAAGTTAAAGGGAAACATAAGCATAGTGCTACATCCTCCAAATTCTAGAAGCTGAGTAGGGAGTGGAAGTGGTCTAGGTGATTCATCGGATCGGCACTTCCATCATACGACCCCACCATTGGCATTTTGAACTTATAGGGGAGCGCACGCCTCCTTACCTCAAAGGTAGACAAGTTACAGCCCAGTTGGGTCATCTATCTGGCAAAACTTTCTCAGAAGAATGCTGCTCTATCCTTTTGATATGTTCCTCCACCTCAGCCATAGAGGCAATCCTCTTAGTGTTGAGAAAAGTCCTCAACTTTAAATGTTTGGCAGATACACCTGGTATCTACCAAGTCGAAAAGGTTCGGGGCATACTACTACATAGCCCTTCCTCTTGGTTGAAATGGCACTAGGAATCTCTAGTGTACTGGGGATTCCGTCATTTTGGGCTTTTCCTCCCCACCCTCAAAGTTGAAACGGACTTTGAGATGGGAGGAAATAGATCAATGTTACTCCTCATGGGCTTCAAACAACTTTGGCCAAAAGTGACTCCCCTTAGATGCGACTTTGAAGTCCAAGCTTGCTGGTGGAGGAGCTTAACCTGACAGGACTGGTCCCGAATGTGTCCTAGGGGGCTTCAGCATCCTCGACATATCTTGAAATTAAGCAACCATAGCTCCAATGTCCATCATAGCTGGTGAGTGAGCGCTTCCTCGGCGACCTTCTTCTAAGAGGACGTCGTAAGAGGGGTTGCCCTTCAACAATTAGCTCAACTGTCAATGCCCTCTTAAATTCACTAAGATGATCTATTTGTTGAAAATTGTCCATTCATTGATCTTTGTGGGAGTAATTTGTTTAAGTAGGAACAAGTTGCTTGACTAGTTTTCAACAGACGACGCTAATAATGCGTACTTGAAATTTTAATTTAATTTAAGAAATTTGGATTTGCTTCTTGAATTGTTCAATCTAGATCCTACACATTACAACTAAAAATAATAACTCTAAATAAATTACAACTCACTACCCGAAATGTCCTCAAACGTTCTAGTCAATATAATTCTAAAAAATGGAATATGGGAATGATTGAGGGAATGAGAGAGTGGAAGTGGAAGACTTTGCTCTGTACAATCTTAAAAAAACAAGTGACTTAAAGGGCTATGGTTTGTGTTCCTTGTTTTCCAGAATTAATCCACTTTTCAAGGAAAAAGGCGCATATTTATAACCACAAGCCCAATTGTCGACAATTTCCTAAAAAGGAATAATCGGCCATGATCTAAATAATTACACCGGTTGGAAATTGATTAATTCAACCCCCATTAAACACGTTCTAATTGTAGAGTTGATTTGAGACAGTTGACACCAATTGATTGAAATGATAGTAGGCAGTGGATATTTATTAGTCTGAAAATCCTTGCCTAAGCTGACCGCAGAATCGACAAACCATTCGGTTAGTCACCCAGATATGCCAGCATTCAAACATCTAACTCAAATTGGATCATATTTTGCTTAATAAATGTCCGGCCGCCTGTTGGATCTTGAATTATCATGGCTAGTGCTAGGTCACAATCGGATACCTTATTCTCTGGGCTTAAGCCTAATAGACCAGACGCCACTCACTCATTTTTTGCTATCTTGGAACTATCAACCATGGGCTCATTGGGATGATGGATTGGGTCAGCCCGATCAGGTCAGCCCAATCGATGCTTTACCCAACAAAATTTTTTGCCACATCATGTCATCTTCCCCAACGAAATCAAGGTCAGACAATGTTCGTGGAAATCAGATAGTTGTAACAAGAACACGCGAATAAAAAGTTGGACATTCATTCCCAAAGTTTGGAAACCATGAGCAGCATGCCGAAGCCCATGTTATAAGCATCCTTCTTGTTGATTGCTTTGGCTAACATCCCCTGTAACTTACATCGTGAAAAAATAGAAATAGGATACGTATGAAAACCAAAGCAAAGCACAAGTATTCGGATTGCATTCATGTCCAATCACGAGACGATCAGAAATAGGGGACAGAGAAAGAAGCAACCGAATCACACAGAGAGAAGTAGAGAGAAACCTGGTTGACGGAGCTTCTTCTGGGTCGAGGTAACGAGAGATCGATCGATCACAGAGTGCTTTGCCCCTCTTTCACTCTCACAGTTGCTTGTTCTATCTATCTGCTATTCAGCAAAAGAAACCCTAGCGTCCTGAAATTGATGAATATTCCCCTTCTTGTATTTATTTATTATTAAAACAATTAAAAATGCAATTTTTTTTTATTTAATGCCAATTTATCCCATGTCAAATTCGAATCCAAATTTACCTCAAAATTTAATTTTTTATTTCAGTTTTTTTGTAGCATTAAAACGTTTTTCTATCATATATTAATATATGCCGAAACATGTAATGTATTTGACTTAATTTTTGACAAATATAACATTAAATAAAAATAAAAAGTTTAGAAATATGATTGAAAATTTCAGAAAATCTGAGTATATTTTTCGAAATTTTCCACTTATTATTATTGTTGTTATTATTATTATTGCTTCTTTATAGAAATTATAAATTTTTTCAAGCTTTTAAGCACAACCCATTAATTTTGCCCATATGAAATTTTCAACTCCACACTCCTTTTTTTAGGTTTATAAGACTAATAAGATATAAATTAAGCATTACAAATAATTCAATAATCCTTCTTTAAAGTAATTTTTTTGTAAATAAATATTGATATTATTCTTATCACAAGCAAAACACTGCAATTTTAAATGACAATATTAACAGTAATTAAAGAAAAAAGTGGGGAAAGAAAACAGAAAAGAATGATTTCCTTCATTTGGGGAAGATTGTCAAGTGGTTTTGGTAAGGATATATTCTCTCTTGGCACACATTATTATTTTAGTAATATAAAAATGCATAATATTAATGAGAGTCATTAATTATAAGAAAAGTAAACAATACCGATAAGATCCTTTTAGTCACATCCTTAGAATTAGATATTAGAATTTCATCAAAGATAATATTATTTTTAGTTCTCTAAATAAAATAAATTAAAGCAGTCATGATATAATATTATATATTTTTTATTTATAATTATGACATCATTATGATATGTATTAGGTCAGTTTATAAAAATATATATAATAAAAATTTGACGAAAAATCAAATTAGAAGATATCAAGCCTAATGTATTTAGGCGATACCGATAAGATCCTTTTAGTCACATTTGCTCTAAATAAAATGTGTGTATAAGATAATAGCTACACGTATGATGGGCGCCTATAAAATGCTCATATACATTCATGATAGAAATATAGGACGCCTGATATGTGTTTATTGTAACACTAGTGTGTGTCGAGATAAGCCTGCAGTATAGAAATATGTACTTATTTGGCGCACCAGTTAGTGCATTAAGCCTGCGGTATATATATACTTAGATTTTCTCATGTATACATTCAAATCGATTATTTACACAGAAAAAAGAAAGAGAAAAGTAAGAAAGAGAATATAAGAAGAAAAAATTGTGAATGAAGACAATTTTAGAGCATTTTTGCGTCAGATCATCATCAGATGTTTTAATCAAATATATCTAAACCAGTTATTTGGTTTATTTATGAAATTCTTCGATTTTGGTTATGATTATTGTTTTACTATATATGTATACTACCATTTATACCGTTTATTTTGAATATTAATATATGCATTTAATTTTATCAAATATTTTAAATTTTATTGAGTTTTGTCGAATATTTAAAATTTTGGTTTATTTTTTTAAATTAAGTAAATATTTTAAAATATTATATTCATATATAAAAATATTTGTAAAAAAAAGTTAAGAATATTTGCATTTAATCTTACATATGACATTCCATATAAATTTTCGATAAAGACTCTATTTGTTACCTAATTTATATTTATACTTTTTTCACATGGTAAAAAATTTTTATATTAGTACTTTTTACACAAGATAGAAAATTTTTGATAATATACTTTTTCCACAAAGTGAAAAAAATTATTATTTATTATAGAGTCATTCATTTATTTTTACTAATAACTATTGTGAGAACTAATGAAATATATATTCAAATATCTTAATATATTAACCATATTTAAAAAATATACCTATCATTTACGAATGATAAAAGAATATAATATTTGACCTAATTTATAGAAAAAAATATATAGACAATCCATTTACAAGTCTAAATAATAGTTTTCAATATAAGGTTATCGAGAGTATATGTAAACCTTCTACAAAGCTGACCATTTGATCATTTGTTAATTTGAAATAATTTGGTTTTCGGGATTTAATCTTCAGAAAATTTTATAATTTGATATGTTCTAGGTTTTTTGAGATTTGTGAGTTTTGATATAATTTTCATATTTACTTGATTTGGACTTCTAAATTTTATAAATATATTATATGATTTAGACTTTTGATAATTTCATACAATTTGTATAATTTGATATTCGTATATATATAAAGATTTGTACGTATGAAATTATGATTCAGACTGTAATAATTGGACAATTTGATATATTAGATTCTACACGTATTTTACAATTTTGTATCCTTCCATGTGTTTATATGGATATGTATGTATATTTATATGTATATGTATATATGTGTATGTATGCATATATATGTATGTATATGTATATATATGTATGTATATGTATATATATTTTTTGAGTTTTAAACTCATAATTTATAATATTTTTTAATATTTTAAATTAGTGGGATTTGAATACTTGTAATATATAAATGAGTGATATTCAAAAAATTTTGTTTGTTTTTTTTTTTTTTGTATTCGCATTTGAGAAATGTTAAAGAATTTTATATTTGATTATTATATGTTTGAGTTATCCACTGTTTGCACTTTTTGGACAATGGATCAGAGTAGCGCAATAAAAGTGTAATATGATTGGGAGATATTATACACGATTTTGTTATTGTAGTAGTTAAATATTTGGTCAAATAATTTTTCTTGCAATTAGATTTGGATTTAAACAAGTTTTTCTATTATTTTAGATGTTAGAGAGGCTTTAATTTGGTCAAATTTTATATCTACTGCTGATTTATGATTTATGGTATTTATATGATATGTTTGACCTAATATTTACTTTTTAATTATGTTTTAATAATTATTATTTGGGCTTCTTTATTATTAGTTAATACTTATTCGTATCAAATGTATGACGCATACTAATCTAAATATCATAGAATTATGATATTTTTCTCTCCTTGTAAGCACTACCTAGCTAATATCATGCTCCCATAGTGTCAGCGGCCAAGGGCAACGACCCTCTAAATAATGTTCAATACATCACACAAAAACAGACATTAAAAAAAATAGTTTGACAAATTTTATTATACAACTCACAAATAGAACATAAATAATCGTGATTGAAGGATCCATTAACCCTATCCTTAATACTCAACCTTTTTGTAATCACAAGCCAAAGAATGAACGAGTGAAAAAAATCCCACAAGCGGCCCACAGGGCTACTTTTCCTCTTTCCTCTACATATGGCATGGTGATTGCCATATTAACCGATAATAAATATTAAATAAAGCAACATCTTAAAAATAACTACTTCCCTCTTTCCTCTACATATTTTTTTGTGAAAATACAAATACAAATGAAGTAAGAATAACTCGAGGTATGAGAAGAGGTTGAGGTCGAAGCAGTTATGGAGGCCACTGAAGTGCCTTGCTACGAGTTCCTTGCATCCGAAGACAAGGAGGAGATTGAGGTAGAGAGAACCGTGGAGTGGCTGACACACCCGATCCTAAGCCCCATGTGTCCGCAATTTGATAGGAGGCAGTGATCAAAAGAGTTGTGGAGGTGGCCAACACGTCTAGTCTTGAGCTCCTCACGTCCGAAGTTTGAGAGGAGGCAGTGACTGGAAGAGCTGTGGAGGTGGCCAACACGCTCGGCCCCAAGCCCCTCATGTCCAAAGTCTGAGAGGAGGCATTGGCCAAAAGAGCTGTGGAGGTGGCCGACATGCCTGGTCCCAAGCCCCTCGTGTTTGAAGTCCGAAAGGAGATTGTGACGGACCGGATTATTCTCCATTGAATAACCTCCGTCAATGGTAACACAACCCTAAGCCCATAATTAAACTATGGACTTCCTACAGAAAAGAGTTTCCTCTAAGTTTTGAAAATCGAAATATACAACCCGCTTAAATATCATTTTAAACAAGACACATCTATCAAAGGCTTAACTCAAAGCCTACAACATGCCACACAGATACCCATATCATCCATGGCTCCAACACAATAACAACCTACAAAAGATCGGATCTAGGGAGATGCCATCTAATCAAACAAAACCAGACATAAATATACGATTGAAGCAACTAAATCATCATACATCTGCGGAAGCATAATAAAACCATAAAATAACAATAATGAGCCACGCTCAATGATATATTCCATAGTCCGATCCAACTCTATGTCCAAATCTTCCGATCACGCGTGTCCGGCCCGGTCATATCAAGCAAGTCTCTTTCCTTGCTCTATCTACTTTGACTAAGTGATCTCATCCAAAAGAAGACAACAATAGCAAGAGTGAGCCAATTTTCAACAAATGAAATCATAAACACCCCTCCAAGACATGAACAAGAACGGAAACCGGAGGGAATACAAGCACTCTCCAATCAAGGAAATGATCGGGGAATAAGAAGCAATCGAATCACTCGATTCCTAAGGTTTTGTTTCATCTTTGATTTTGGTCTCATTCGGTTCTTCATTTGGATTCACAAGATTCTCACGGTTCATTCTTTGTTTCACGGTTCTATCTCGAATCACTTGATTCATCGTTTGATATTATTCATTTTCATTATTTTATCATCTTTGGAACCCAGTAGTAGACCGTACTAGCCAACGATGCGAGAGAACGAGGACAGAATGTGTTAGCTACACATTCTAAAGCCACGCTTTTACTACTTATCGGTAGCACACGACCCTCGGTTGCATCCATGCAACAATCATCAGATAATACAACTACATCTCAATATGTAGTGTCGACACACCCCACACCCCCGGGTTTGGCAATCCTCGTCCTTTCACAGCAGATTTCCTAAAGCGATGTTAGACATCACCCGCTCACACGAGCGGGAATACGTGGCCAAGTATCCCTCGGGTTCCCACCACGATGGACATGGTACACTAAAGAATACTACCCATATGACAGGTGGTCCTAGTTTGTGGTTAGGTTCGACACTTGGAGAGGGAAAATCCACATTTGCCACACAATCATATCTCGGGAAACCTCATTCCCATCACAAGATCTCCAACCGGAGATCATCTCATCAAACACATCTCCAACCAGAGATTATATCATCACAAGCACAATGTGGACTCCCTTCCGATCACATCACGGTTCACAATCACCAAAGGGACTCAATTCCTTTAATCACAATATGGGACTTAATTCCCTTATTCACAACAATCAACCCAAGTTCACAAGAGAAACCAGGATCTCATACCTAGATGATCACATCTCACTTTGGAACCTCCGGCACACCTGATTCGCATTCGGGTTCTTACTTTTACGTTTAATCATTTAAACGTTACATTTCTCATTCCATTTGGGTGAACATTATCGGATTCTCTTTTGAACACACAGGACGCCGAATAGTTCAATACTTGGAGATCGAACGTCCGGTGGACCACATACAGAACATACCGATATTTAATCGGGGTTCAATTTACTTAACACGAGGGTGGAAGTATGCAACTTCCCACTCACTTTCGGATTAATCATTTAAGTCTTTCAAGGCTCGGATGCCACGAACGGGTCAAATCTTGCGGGATTCGACATCCGGTCGATATATATACACAATTGGAATAGGATTCATATTCTAGAGTTCTTTCATCATCTCACGAAGGTGACAACGCGCAAAATTCACCTTCAGCTCAGGTGAATACGAGAATGACCCCTTTAATGGGCTCGGACGCCGCGAACGGTCCAAACGCTACAGATCGGACCCATGGCCGACATATGTTCATATTTGGGACGTGGGCTTTCCAATTATGGGGTCAATTTCATGATACGGGCCGGGAAACGGAAACCCCAAAATCCCGTAGGTTAGGTTCCGGCGAAAATCACCAAATCGGACCAGTTGGACAACTAACTACATTTTCTCTGACCTCAAGGCATGGGTATCGATATTCTAACATTCCCGTGGGTATCGACACAAAATACCCAACTAAAATACATAAAACAACGAAAGAGAATTGAAGTGGGTATGAGAACACTTGCCTCGACGCGTGCTTTCACCTTTATGGCTTTGGGCGGAATCGGAGTCCCTGCCCGATCTCCTCCTCTCTCTCTAGTCGCGCTCTCTCTCTCTCGGAAAAGCCTCGGCCGATAGAAAATGAGGGAGAACGATTCGCGTGCGCAATATATACTACGCCGGCCGCTCGAGCGGCTTGGCCGGCACCACCGCCGAGCGCCGAGAGGAGGCGGCGACCACGGAAAGTTCTGGTTTATCCGCTCGAGCCGGCTGAGCGCCCGATCAGCGCAAGCTCACGGGGTGGCTTCAGCAGCCGGACCCGGAGAGGATTTTTCTTCCGATACCAAACCTTAATCATCTCATAAGCTTAGTATTGATCATTAACATACTAATCACCTCTTAATCATCGGGTTCACAAATCCGGAACCTCACAGAGACAATGGTCGAAAGAGTTGTGGAGGTGGCCGACGCACCTGGTCCCAAGTCCCTCGTGTCCAAAGTCTGAGAAGAGGCAGTGGCTGAAGGAGCTATGGAGCATGCCGAGATGACCTGCTCAGAGCCCCCGGAACCTAAGGTTCATGAGGTTTTGATGGCTCCACCGAGTGATCATTCCACAGGGAGTTTATCTTTTCTTGAGGTACCAGCCAAGTACCTTATGGGTTCCTTTGCTAATTTTAATTATTACTTGACTAATTGGTTCTCCACTTGCACCAATAGGAATTAGCCCCCCAACTCACCTCCATTGTCAACCACCTAACTCGAAATCACATCGAGATGGAGAAGTTTAGAGCTGGGGAAGAGCAGGCCTCCTGTTTCAAGTGTGAGCAGTTCAAGATCACGGTGAGGTCCACTCCCTAGAGGATTTCCTCCGGAAGTATTAGCAGATATATACTCTTCTTCAGGACTAGAACCTTCGACTTGAGAGCAAGCTCAAGACCTCCATCGGTCCAGATGATATTAGGTAGGCACTAGACCGAAAGTGCTGGGATGGCATCGGCCTTTGTCGGCATGTAGTGAAGTTGGTGGACCTGGACTGTCCACTCTCCATTTTTCATCCAAGGAATGCCAACGCTCACAGTCGAACAGATGTATTGGGCTGTCCCAGGGAGGATGCAGAGTCTTCACCTTCACCAAGAACCTCCCAGCCTCGGGACCATCCTCTATTAGGGTCGTAGGCATTATTTTGTGTGTATTGAAGTTCTGACTTGTGTATATTGATTTTCATAAATAAATGTAATTACATTACTGCTTTCGATGCCTTCACATTCATGCTGAGTTTTATTTTTTACGTCTCGAGTAGGCGTCTCGACCATTTTTAATGGTTTTTAGAGGAATCTTAGGTTGTCGTCCGCACATAACTATCAACACTTGATCCTATTAGAGAACGTTGTAACTTTGGCACGTCTGGTTTAAGTCCATTGGCCATGGTCAGCTGACAATGTTACCTCCTTTGGTAAGAAGTCTCCGCTTGCATGTTTGTTTAAACCTCCTAAGTTTTCAATGTTCAACCTTAAGTGACCACTCGGTAACGTGACCGAGTTTTAAAATCTGACCTCATCTGAGCCGCTCAATAATTTGGTTGAATTTTAAAATCTGTCATTATCTGGGCCGCTCGATAATTTGATCGAGTCTCAAAAGCCAACCTCATCTGGGCCGCTTGGTAACGTGACCAATATTTTTTGACAGCTACGTGGCTGCTTGCGGGATAGGTAAAGAGGATTTCACCTGACTTGGGGTAATCTATGTCATGTAATTGGTGAGGGACGACAAGCAAATACTCATATGAGCAATTAATCAAGAACAAATAAATTGATAATCATTTTATTAATTGTGGCGCATTTTATAAGTAGTCTGAATGATATATTCTAACTTTACCTGGGCCCTACATAGACCTACTGGTAGTACTTTTTGAGATGAGAATTGTTCCATATTTGGGGGCTAAGTTTATTGTTCTGAGTCTACAGTTTGTATGCCTCGTTTTAGAGAATTATTGAGACGAGGAACAACCCTTCTCAATTTTATAAAAGTTTGTTTCGGTCGGCATTCTTGCTGGTCACTTCTATACTCCGTAGGACTAGGTCTTCTACTTTAAATTGACAAGCTTTCACTTTCTTATTATAATACCGTGTAATTTACTATTGATAAGCTATCGTATGAAGGCGTGCAATGTCTCGGGAATCTTTGAGAAGGTCAAGATGCTCCCATGTCTTTCGGAGTTGTTAAGCGAGTCAAAACATTCGATCTGTAAGTTGGGCAATCTTATTTTCATTGGGATAACAACCTCGGTCTCGTAGTATAGGTTGAAGGGCATCTCGTATGTCGGTTCCTTAGACATCGTCCTAGATGATCAGAGCACAGATGGCAACTTGTCCATCCAATAGCTCCCAACGTCCTCTAACATTGTCTTTAACCCTTGTAGCAGCATGCAGTTGGTCACCTCCACTTATCCGTTGGCTTGTGGGTAGGAAACGGAAGTATAAACTAGCCTTACCCTCAGGTTTGCACAGTATTTAGTGAATTACTTATTGATCAGTTGAGTTCCATTGTCAATTACTATGACTTCTAGAACACCGAATCTGCACATGATGATCTAGCAGACAAAATCTACACATGACTCCATTGATCCAAGCCAACGGAGAAGCCTTAACCCACTTTGTGAAACAGTTGATGTCGACTATAACAAACTTTCTTTACCCAAACGCAATGGACAAGGGTCAGAGTATATCGAGTCTCCACCTGCGAATGGCCAGGGTGACTATAGAGCCTGGAGTTTCATGTGCGGCTAATGCAGCATGTTCTCGTGGATCTGACAATTTTTATATTTTTGCACAAAATCCATGATGTTGTGTTCATTGTGGGCTAATAGTAACCCTACCACACGATTTTGAAGGTTAGATTCTTTCCCCTGATGTGAGATCCGCAGATACCGAGATGTACCTCTACTAGCCATAGTCAACCCCTTCTAGCGTGAGACATTATATGTATGGGGTGGAGTATCTGCGGCGGTACATCCTCCCATCCAAGATGGTGTACCAACCCGCTATCATTTTTACGTGCTTGGCCTCTTGAGGGCTCTCTGGTAGCGTGCCATCGATCGGATACCTTCTGTATGGAGTCATCCAGTTTTCAGCATCGACTATCAATAGCATTTCGCCTTTCGAGTCGTCTATGCTTGGGGTGTTGAGGATTTCACACATTTCTCGTGCATACTGTTTCGAATTCCTTGTTGCCACCGCTCTTGCCAATTGTTCAGCCTTTCAGTTTTCTTTCCTTGGGATGTGGATCACCTCCACGTTGTTGAATGCTACAGTCAGAGTCCGTATTTTGGCGAGGTACTTGAAAAGATGAGGGTTTGACGCCTAGAAATTCTCTCAGACCTAATTTACAACTAGTTCTAAATTGCTATAGACGATCAAATTTTTCGCTGAGCATTCCCTGGCTAGCCGATGCCCAACGAGTAACGCCTCGTACTCAGCAATGTTATTGCTCATCGGGAATATGAGGGTAGTTGAGCACTTTATCTCTTACTTGTCAGAAGTTCTTAGGACCACACTGACTCTGTTGCCTACTTGCACTGAGGAACTGTCCGCATACAGAGTCCATGTCTAAGTATTTTGATGGCCATCATTCTGGGTGAGTTTGTGAGTGTCTAGAGATGGGGTTGTTGTTTCAACAATGAAGTTAGCCAGGGCCTGGCCCTTCAAGGCCGACCTCAGCCGAAACTTCACTTTGAATTCACCCAACTCAAACGCCTATTTGACCAGCCGCCTAGAAATATCTATCCTTTGTAAGATTCCTTGCAGAGGCAGGTTGGTTAGAACCACAATCTTGTGCACCTGGAAGCAAGGGCACAACTTCCGGGCGAAATAGATTAGTGCTAGGGCTACTCTCTCAGTATATGAGTAGTGGGTCTTCAAGTCCATTAAGACCTTACTAACATAATACATCGGCCGTTATTTATCAGGCAGCTATTGGATTAGAACCGAGCTTAATATGGTGTCGAATATCGCCAGATATAAGTATAATTCTTCGCCTTCTTGTGGAGATGTCAGAAGAGGAGGGTTGGTGATGTACTTATTTAGCTCCCGAAAGGAAGTTCCGCAGTCGGTCATCCATTGAAAACCAATTGCTTTTGTTTCCCTCAAAACTCTGAAGAAGGGTAGGTACTTTTCTACAGACTTTGTCAACAATCGAGAGAGCACCGCAAACCTCTTAGTAAGCCTCTGAACTTCCTTCACTGTTTAAGAATGGTTTATATCGAGGATCGCCTTTATTTTTTTGAGGTTTACTTTGATCCCTCATTGTGAAATGGTAAAGCCCAAAAATTTCCTTGTGATCACTTCGAACACATGCTTAACCGAATTCAGTTTCATCTGATGTGTCCAGAGGATACTAAATGCTTCGTCAAGGTCATAGATATGGTCATCGGTAGCTTTACTTTTGACGAACATATTATCAACATACACCTTTATGTTTTAACCAATTTGGGTTTCGAACACTTTGTTCACAAATTGTTTGTAAATTGCACTGGCATTCTTTAATCCGCAGGGTATGACCTTATAGCAATATGTTCATTGGTCGGTCATGAATGATATATACTCCTCGTCCTCCGAGTTCATCCTGATTTGGTTATGACTAGAGTACACATCCATGAAACTCGATAATTCATTATCAGACGTAAAATCTACCAACAAATCAATCAATAGTAACAGAAAACTATCTTTTAGACACGTCTTGTTGACGTCAGTGAGTTCAACGCACATTCTTCACTTTCTACTTCTTTTCTTAAAGATAACCATATTAGATAGCCAGTCTGAGTATTGAACCTCCTTCATGAACCCAACATCAAGCAACTTTCTAACCTCCTCACAAATGGTGACCAGTTTCTCGATGGAGTGATTTCTTTGCTTCCATTGGACGAATTTATGATCAAGATTTAGGTCCAACTTATGGACCGTTACTCAATTAGTATCCCCGGCTTGTTAGCAGGCATCTAAATGAAGACGTTGGAATTCCGCTGGAGGAAGCATATCAACTTGTCTTAGAGGGATTTCAATAAAGAACTCCCAATTTGCACAAACTACTCGGGATCGTCTGGGTTCAAAGGCACTCGGTCCATTGATTCACCTGATTGGGCTTGCAGTAGGGTTGTCTTATCATGGAAGTTGAGGTCTTCGATTGGTTAGCCGAGAAGTGCCTGAATGACATGGGATTAGTAATATGTCCAGCCAACCATTTAATCACTGAAGACCTCTCCTATACTGTACGTAATAGAAAACTTCATCTTTAAATGTGGGATCGACGTCACTGTCCTGAAGGCAACCAAGTAAGGTTGGCTCAAGATGACGTTGTAGATGGAAGGAATATCTACTACTAAAAAGTGAGCATCGTGGTGGCCGTACTTCAGTAATCCTAGTGTGACTTCCAATTAGTCCACCGTCTACACAGGTACAGGCTCGTTATCCAACTCGTACAAGGGTACCTTTGTGGACTTCATTTGACTCTTCTTTAAACCCAATTTAAAGTATACATTGAGGTAAAATAAAATTTAAAAACTTTTATTATCAATAAATATTCATTTTAATTGGTAATTTACCGTACCATCCGAGAAACGATGACAGTTATAACCAAGGAATCAAAGTAGAGAGTTGTTACATGAGTTATATATTCGTTACTAAAACTCACAACATCATTTCTAGCTCTTACCCTTGGCTTCTTGCTACCAGCAGCCATCTCTGGGCAATTCGGGGCATTGTTCTTCGCTAGCTGCGTCATCACCATGTTAACAACCCCAACCGCCACTCGATTTCTTGTTTGGTTGGCTTCATTCTCGTCTGCTCCACCGGCAGCTTGTTTGAGTCTTTATAAGAATCGGGCGAAATGTCCTTTCTGGATCAGATTTTCAATCTCTTTCTGTAGCGTACAGCAATCTTTAGTACTGTACCCTGTGGATTTATGAAACAGGCAATATTTTAACTGGTCTCATCCATCCGGATTTTTTAGTACTTTTGGCCACTTTAAAAATTTTTTATCTCGAATCTGTATCAAAATATTAGTACAAGTGTCATTCAGGAGAGTCAGGTCCAATAGTCTGTACTCCCTTCAAGCACCTGACTAAGTCTATGGATGATTCCTTGAGTGGTTATCGTCTCCATTCTCCTTTCTGCTAGTTGGTTCTTTAAAGGGTTAATCTTTGCACTCCGACTGTTTCGCCTCATTGGCCTCTTCAATAGCTATGTAGGTTCAAGCAATGGCTTCCACCTCTTAGAAGGTTTGAGAGTTCTGGTAGGCAAAATATTTAAAGAGTCTCCCGGTTGCAGAGTTGCTATGAAAGTGCTCAATTTTACCTCATTGATCAGCTGGGATATCTTCCGAGCTTCGGAGGTGAAGCAGCCAAGGAAGCACTTTAGGCTTTCACCCTGCTTCTATTAAAGGCGGCTCAGAAGTCACGCATGCTTTTTCTCCCTTCGACTGGAGGTGAATTATGTCAAGAAATAGTTAGCGAGCTCCTAGAACGACTGGCCGGAGTTCAATTACGGGTTGTAAAATCAGGTACGAGCGTCCCCTTTAAGAGTCAATTGGAAATACTGGCACATGGCCGAATTGTCGAGTCCCTAGAAGCCGAGAAGGGTGTAGAAGTAATACAGATGATTCATTGGGTCCGAGCTTTTATCATAGAGCTCCAAGGTCGACATTTTGAACTAATGAGGCAGTGGCTGTGTTCTGATCTCGCTAATAAAAGGCGACCTCCTCAGGTCGAGCCAATCAATGCTACCTTGGAACATGTGTTACCAAATCTTTTTTACTATCTTCTCCATTTGTGGGGAGGATGCATTCCTTCGCGTTAAGAAAGGTCCTTAGTTCCGCGCTGTCCGAAGAGGTGCGAGAGGCTCAGTGGCTTCCCAACCTCGGCGGCCAAGTACCGCAGGAGATTTCTCCTTATGCTGGAGCCTTCTATGATCACAGAAGTACCGAGGGTTCTGCCGCTCAGAACTGTCCTCCCAAGTCTTGTAATTTTAGCGACCCGCCAGATGCGATGGGACCCTGTCGCTTAAGGCCGCTTATGCCTTAAGGTCGTCAAGCTGATGGATTTTCTTGGCAAGGTGCTTCTTTCCCCTATTCCTCCGCTTAGACGTCACAGTTTGGGAAGCAGAGGGGGAAGCCCCCTTCAAGCACTCATCAAAGCGCATGCGATGATCTAAATGGCTTTAAATATGTCGTCCATCCGTATAATGAGAGCACGAACATAGGGGTGGAGTGCTCATCCACACGGCTACTCGCAGATGGTAGTTTCCACATGAGGTAGTATCTCTGACTGGAGTGCTAATTTGAACTCAAGCGTTCACCATGTTATTCTTTGTAGAGATGTGGTAATTGAAATTTTTAGTCATCTTTCATGGATAGCGCCAATGATATGTCCTCGGGTCAAGGTTAGTGTACGGATTATGGAGTCGTAGATCGGATCTTTAGGTCAGGTCGATCTGAAGTAGGACCGGTCCCTGCAACTTTGAACTTGGACCTTGCATAACACAATAAATTAATAAGATGTCAAAGGATTAGTAGGACCCACTCCCCTATATGTCTTTTAATATTCAAATTAATAATCTTTCTCTGATAAAAAAAATGGGGAATACAGAATGAGAGTGCTAATGCATGTGTAGGGGGATTAAGTGTAATGCGCTCAATGGGAAGTGTCTTTTTGAAAGATAAATGCACACAGAGGGGGATGTCTTTATAGTATTTTTGTGGTCTATCCCTTTTTTTTGTCCTCCCCTTCTATGTTATAGTGAAAGGATATTTATAGCGTTGGTGAGCAGTTTGGTCTTCCCTATCTGGTGACAACCATCTGCTAAACTGTCCAAATGGATGAGGGAATACCGATTAGCCAGCAGTTACGATAAGTTTCTACAGCGTGTAGAAAGTGGATTGTAGGCCGTTTGACTAGGCCGATGAGCACACCCGTCCATTTAGGCCATTTGAACCGACTAGAATGTTGTTCTATTTTAAGCTAATTCTTTCTATTGATTGGCCCTCTTCATTGGTTGGGCTGATTGAACCCATCAGAAACGAACAATAAAAAACTCACTCCATCAAAACAAATGACATTTCTCCTATTATCCCCTCCAATTTACTGACTACTAGTCTTTTAAACAGAAAAATTATACACTTCTTTGTAAAATTTAATTGATTCCCATGTAATATTTCTTACTGAATCTTGAAACATTTCATTTCCCAGACAAAAGGAATAAAACATAGAATCTACACTGCCATATAATAATATCCATAGTTACTTCTTATATTAAAAAAAATAAAAGGGTGTGATTTGTGTGTTACTTCTGAACAAGTTTATTCGCACTCGAATTCTATGGCTAATATGTCTTGATTTCCATCCCATCTACTAACACTGCCTAGCAAAAGCAAAAGTTTGATAAGAGAACTAAAGTTCTTTTCAGCAAAGCAAACTAAGGGACAACAAAACAAAAGGGTAACCCCATGTCTCTGTCTTATCTAAATTTAGCATTTAGCATTACGTATTACTTTGATTGGCTACAGTAGGAGTTGGGGAGATGAAGATTGAGGTTGACATATGGACCGAGATTCCACTGACAACATATAACTTACAGTGTTAGCCCAAAATCTTGGCATGTTAATAGGTTTCTGTTAGAAAAATTTAGAGTTCATGAGGATCATCCAGTAAGTTAAAAAACGCTTTAAATGTAAGGCTCTAAGGGCATCACGACATTATTTTTCCTTAAAACTTATTTGCTTCTTATTAGTGTAAGTTGGTTCATACAAATCATTTTCAGGATATAATAAAATCTTGTGTAATTAATCTTTTTCACATTAATGAACTCAAATTTGAAACTGTTGGGACCCAGAAGCAAGGCCCATAAAAGCACGGCCCAAATAGGAGAGGCCCAGAGGCAACCACACGAGCAGATCAAGCGGTCCAAGGGCCGAGAGCCCAGGAGACTTCTTACCATCCGAGCGGCCAAGAAGTCAAGAAGAATCTCTCAGACTTTCCCGAGGACTTCGCAGAGGCTGTTCACTCCTCTCGAGACCGCGAGCTTGCAAAGGGACTCGCAGCCGTCCGAGAACCGCCCGTCCATGACCTGGAATGCCAACTGGCCTATTTCGACGGTTTCCAAGAAAGTCTATGCCTACTGCCAGTCGCCGCATCAACAGAGCATGCCTAGTCAAATCGAGGAAGATGTCCAAATCCTGCACACCTGACACACGCAAAGGCTGCAGCGGCGCCGTCCGCATGCCATTCCCGCACGTCAGCAGAACTAAAGAAAGCCAGTGGTCCAGCACCTCAACCGTTGGATGGACGGCACGTGTCCACTCCCCAACGACCCAGCTTCCACTATAAATACACAACAAAGCCCCATTGCAGAAGGGGGGACGAATACGCAAAAACAGAGACGAAAGAGAGAAGCTTCCCAGTCACCCCGACTTCCAAAGCTTCCAGCAACCCCCTTCCTTCTCCACGCCCAGCTCCTCAAAGACGTGGAAGAAAGCTCCCAGAGAGCATAGTTTCCTTAGGAGATAAACACAAAACGAGATATAGAGAAGGGAATAACCCTCACAACTGTACTCTGTAAAATCTCCAACCCATATAGTGAAACTCTTTACAGGCACTGAGTCTAGTGATTTTTCCTCCCCATTCAAGAGGAGGTTTTTCACTTAAAATATCCGGTCTCAGTTCTCATCTCGCATCTAACACCTCACTCACTCGTGTTGCCGGTAAACCACGGAGCCGACCGAACGCACTCCGAGAGATCCTGCTGGGTGGTCAACATCCTGCATCTCTCGGCCATAGCAAGTCATCCGCAGACTTGCCCTCACCACCTTGCTAACCTCTGCATCTCTCGGTCCCCGTGCAACCAGAACGCAACAGAAACATCCAACAAAAATAAGCTTGTTGAATACTTACTATAGTAAATAGTTATTGGGAATGATTTGGTGATTATGATTCTTATTTCTCACGATTTAATTTATATTTTAACTTCTCTTTGAAAGCCAAACGATAATCTGGCTTATAGAACAATGTTTAAAGGATATACATATCCTGAATAGTTAACATGTCGATTTCCAATGCTTATAAAGAGATACACATATTCGAATAATCACAATTATTTAAATAATCACATAAATTCATCCATTTTTAAAAAAATATCCAAAATTTTCAACTTCAATCAATTTAATTGAGACCCATTAGCAAATATACAGATTATAGTGTTGATTATTAAATAATCAAGTCAGGTCACTATTAGGAGGACAAAATCTTGAGATGTCAAGAAGTTGGCTTTTAGGTTTTAACTTCCGCATGAAATCCCATTTGTAATAGACTGACAAATCAATGATTCCTTTATTCTTCAAAGCGATGCTGAATGCGGCAGATATAGGTGTTGCTATTAGGAAAAATCTGTTGAGTAGGAGTTGTTCTAGGAGATATTACAATTAGGGGCAATATTTGGAGTGTTGAGTTGATTAAAGTAAGTAATTTCAGCACATTGGAAGAGAATCGTGGACTATCTTGATTAGACTAATGTCAACTTTGGCTGCCTAAGCTAACTGGGACGCTGAATCCGCCAATAGATCTTAAATAATTGTGTATTGATCTCAAGATATTTGAAATATTTGTACCTTATTTATTAAAGTTTATCTTTCGATTAGTCCGTATATGAATTATTGATTTTTGATTCTTAAGTTTTCACATTTTTTCATTATGGTCTTCTAGTTTTCATGTTCTTATATATACCTTTATATGTCTTCCTATATTTTTCATATATTTTGATAATCTTTGTATATTCATATATGTTAGACATTTCATATAAAATCATATTTTATAATATATTTATCGAGAATTAGACATTGTAGATTTTCACGTGTAATTATAATTTATTGTCATTTAAACATATTTTACTCATATATATTCATATATTGTATATATATTTTTTATTGACCGTTAGACTCGTATTTGTAATATTTTAAATCTCTTTCTGATAGTCATTGAATTCGAATTACTAAACAAATTAAAAAATCACTTGATCTTCCCAAAATGTCAAGTTGAAATAGGTCCAATCATCATTACTTTGAATCCAAATATTGCACACCACAACTAATAAATAAAATGTCAGAGGATGGTGGGACTCACTTTCTAATATTTACTCCGAGGTTCAACTTAAAAATCATTTTAGGTAGATAGAAAGATAAGATGTGTAAGTCCCTAGACACCCGCATGTAGATATTGTCCGCTTTGGGCCCAACGCGCATAATTTTATTTTTGGTAAGCCCACGGCCCCCAAAACGCGTCTACAATGGAAGGGTCACCACGCCTCTATAAGAGCACGTTTCGTTCTCACCTCCAGCCGATGTGGGACTTCATAGCCCACCCACCTTTTGGGGTCCAACGTCCTTGCTGGCACACGTGGCCCGAGTCCCGTCTCTAATACCATCTGTAAAATTTCAAAGCACCCGCATGTAGATATTGTCCACTTTGGGCCCAATCCGTACGATTTTGTTCTTGACAAGCCCACAGCCCCAAAACGTGTTTACAAGAGAAGGGTCTCCACGCCTCTATAAAAGCACACTTCGTTCCCCCTCCAGCCTATGTGGGACTTCACAAGATAATTAGTGAATAATACGTTGATACATATTTCAAAAATTGAGTGTCAGTAGAGAGTTAGGCTCCAAGTGCACTCAACTAGAAAGCGAGCAGTTTTGAAGTACGCTCTGGCAAGAAGATGGCTTAAAAGAACGAATGCCTTCCTCGGAGAGTCGCCTTGAGGCAGAAGATCGCACTCTTCTATCATCTCTCCCATCTTTAATTTTTTTCCTCTCAAAACCCCCATCTCGTTTTCCTATGGAGGAAAAAAAATATTTATAGAGAAAGTGTGTTGGCTAGTTGTCGCGGGGGCGCTAAATGTGCCATAATTTCTAGTCTTCTGAGGGTACCAATTTCGTGATTCTTTAATAGGCTGCGTCGTTCTCGACGGCCTAGGTGCAACAAGCTGGCATGAGCCCCCCTCCAACTCTACCCCAACGGCTACAGGGGACCGCGTATCAGTAATGATCACGTGGGCTGGTCTACCGAGTTAGAGCTACTGAAATACGTGCTTCTGGGCCATGCTTGGTGGATGTCTCTGAGTCACATCATTTTGGCTTTCTATAATGCTATCTGAACCTTGGGTCATGGGAAGCCATTTCTAGATTAAGCCTTTGGTAGTACTCTTTCCTTATAAACTTGATTCCAGATCAATCCAGAGGCACCGAATCCATCACTTTCAGATTAACAAGTATTGAATTCTTGCATGATTGAAGGGAGGACCATTGAAGGAATATAATTAGGAATTTCAATTGTAGTATTTTAGATTTTTTTAGCTTTAATGTAATATATAGGATTGATTTTGAGTTTTTGCAATTTAAATTGTGCTATTATGAAATTACGTATAATTTTTTACTTTTTAGGTATTTGATTTTAGGTTAGATACTTTTTCTTAGAGTGAGATATAAAATGATCATATATAATATTATAATATTGTTATTTGTATGGAATGGAGATAGCTTAACCATTTCGAAATCATAAAATTTATATTTGATTATATTGTTCATGATATTTGTATGTAGTATACCCAATTTGGATTATTAGACGATGATTTACTAATAAATTTTATTTATAATGTTATTATATAGTAAAATTGTGACATATATAATAAAATTATAATCATACTTTATCTTTATGTATAATTTATTGATTAGCTTCCCAATCTTTTTGGCCTATGCTTTTAGCATAACAGCCAACACACAAAGCTGCAACCACAACTCGAGGTGTTTAAAAAAAATCGTTGATCCAATAATTCAAAGTAAAACCATTAAAATTAAGTAAAATATAATTTTAATTGAACTAAATTGACAAATTTTTATCCAAATCAAAATAAAATATTTTTATCCGAATCAAAATAATAGAACCCCACATTGCCTTTGTTCTATCAAGCCATCTTCACCTTGCCCTTTTGATTCTCGTTATGGATTTACAACTATTTATAAGATAATTAAGCAAGCATTTTATTATCTATTAGATTAGATTTGTGATTCCGCCAGAGGCGGAATGGGCCTCTGGATGGTGTGGGTTTTTTTTGGGTGGAGAGGGCGTTAGACGGTAGATGTTATGATGGAGCGGATTTTGGCCGATTTGATTCAGATGCAAACGATCGATTTGGAAGAGCACCATTCGGTCGTTTTGGATAGTTGCAAATGGTAATCCTGGATGTCTGCAATTTGACAACTTGTTTCCTTCTATTGTTTTCTTTGGTTTTATGATATATTTCATGATACTCGGAGAATATCCTAACGTCTTTATTCTAATTTCAAGTCGACAAAACACTTAAAAATAGAATATAGGCTCTGTACATTTTTTATTTTAATAAAATTTACTTACTTAAAAAAAAGAGTTAATGATATTTATATTATAAATTAATAGTTTGACGGATTAAATTTTTTAAAATTTATTTACGAGTTAAATTACATCCAATGGATTATACTTGTAAGTTCATTATAAAATTAATATTAGAATTTATCGAACGTTAGCCTAAATGGCCAAAGAAAATTACAAAGGATTGTACTTAATTGGACTTTTTGAAAGATTTGAGTGTAAAAGCATTTACATATTATATATATATATATATATTTGTTGGGTCCCAGTATGAATGCCCATAAAAAGCACGGCCCATGAGATGCAGCCCAAGTAAGAGGCCCAGAAACACTCTCACGAGCGAAGGAGATCAGATGGCCCAAGGCCCGAGAACCCAAAAAGTCCCGCAAAGTCTCAGAACTGCTCGAGCGGCCAAAGAGAGGCGCCCAGACTTTTTCCCGGAAGGCCCCCAAGGGCCGCTTCATCTCATGTATCCACAAGCTCACGAAAAACATCATAACTGGACGAGAACCGCCAGATTCATAGCCGGGATGCCGGCCTAACCTACTACGGGTTTCCAAGAAAGCCTCGCAACTACTACTGGTCGCCGTGCCTCAACAAAGACGCCTAATCAAATCAATGCCGACATCCACACGTGCACCGACACGCTCTCGAATCTTTGCCAGTGCGCCCGCCCGCATGCCACTCCACGCAACGTCGGCGGAATTAAAGGGAGTGGGTGGAACCAACCTCAACCCCTGGGATGAACGCCACGTGCCTTCTCCCCAACTGCCGGCTTCCGCTATAAATACTCAGTAAGGCCCCTCTCAGCAAAGGAGAGCTTCGAGAGAACTTTCTTGATTCTACAACAACAAGCCCCAGCTTTCGACCGAGCACTCTACCTCTCCAAAATCAACTCCCCAAAGAAGAGTAAAAAGGCTCCCAACGAAGAAACTTCTTAGGAGAGAAACACAAAACGTGAGATGGATAAAGGAAATAACCTCACAATCATCTTTGTAAAATCTCCAACTCATTATAGTGAAAATGCTCTTCTGCACTCGGCGCCGTGGTTTTCCTCCCCATTCAATAAGAGGTTTTCCACGTAAAACATCCGGTTTCGATCTTTCTCTAACGACCCCCAACATCCAACACTCGTGTTGCCTGGAAACCACGGTCCGGCTGGAAACCACGGTCCGGCTGGACCTCGCGGTTCCCACCTTCCGGATCCCCCCTCATCAACGAGCTTCTGAGAGATCCGGATGGGACCTCGCCAATCTCTGCATCTCTCGGACCCGTGGAATAAGAACGCAACAATATTGTATAATTAATTAATATCTATAATGATTTAAACTCCTAACCTGTGTTATATTTTTTTGACTTAGTAACATTCCTTTTGATCAAAAAAAATATTATAAAAATATTTCATAGGTACATTCTAAATAATATAATATTTATTAATTTATATATTTTTATATAAATTTATTGATATAAATTAATCAATGAAATAATATATCATTAAAAAAAATTAAAAAATTTAAAATAGTACTTTACTCCATAATAGTTGTGATATGTCTACAACCATCACCAAAAGGTGTATCTTTATCTTTAAAATTCATTTCTTTAAAAAATATATATTTAATTTAATAATATTATTATTATTATTAATTATTTTAAAAATATTTTTCTTAATTTTTTTGCATAGTCGACCGAGGTATTGACAAGCGATCACAATCGCAGCGTCTTTTTATTTTTATATATATATTTTGTATTTGCCTCCCCCTGAAAAAGACAAATGGCAGCCATGCCAATGCACCATATTCCTCCACCTTTTGCTGAGATTGAATCCTCACCGTCCATCACCTCACCGCTGATCGTAAAAGCTGATTAGCCCCCATCACGGGAAGCACGCCTGCACTCAACCGCTTCCATATACTCCCTCCCCCGGTTCCGATGTGATCAGATCGGCCGGTCGCTTCAATTTTGATAAAAGCATAAAAAATAAATAAATTTTAAATATTAAATATTCACTAAATTCTGATTTTCGATGAAAATTATGCAAATAATATATAATTTTTCAACTTAAAACCTCTGTCATCTTTGGGTTAAACCCTGTACACCGGTGTTATTGGATCAAATATTCAATAATTATTATTTTTATTTAAAAAATAAAAAATATGGTGAAAATTATATTTTTTTCATTAATTTTTTTTATAATATGGTCATTTGATATTATAAGTTTTTTTATAAAAATGTTTTTTATAATTTTTAGTAATATAGATTAAAGGTTATTGAACCATCTTTATTCAATAGCTGAGGATTATTAAAAAAAAAAAAACTTATTAGGTATAATTCCACATAATACGCCTGCGTTATTAAAAAATATAAGGGTCTAAAAAAGAAGATAAATTTTTTCATTAATTTTATTATATAAATATTTTAATACTTTATTAATTAAAAAATAAAAAACATATAATATATTATTTTTAATAATATAAAATAAAAATCATTTAATTATGGCCAAGAACCACAAGATTACTCGTGGGCTAAAGCCCGATCGGGTTGGTCCCAAGGAAACACAGCCCCCCAAATTTAATTTTCATAACTCTCTTTTTTTGGTAGTTATTTTAAAATTATTTATAATAATATAATATATTGTTTATTTTATATGAATAAATAAATATTATGTGGTTAGATATATTTTAAAAAATTATTAAAAATTTTCATTAATATGAAAATTCAGAAAATGCCTTAAATACATAATTTTACGTATTGAAATTATTTATTTAATGAATAAATATAAATGTGTATATTGTTATTAATAAAATTCATAATTATTAATAAACTACGGCGTTTTAAATAGTCATTATTGAAGACTTTTACCCGTTCACATTTATTACTTTTTTAAAGTTGACAGCACTTGGCTTAATTATGCCAGCTGAGCCTCCTTAATTGGAATTCAATCTCCGCCGTTAGATAGTTAGGAAGCTGTCCATATATTATATTGAGCACTTGAAGTCTTGAGCACAAAACGATCGGATTAAGGGAGCTCTATCAGTTAAAAAAGATAAATGTTATTTTTAAAAAATTTAGATTATTTATTTTAAAATAAATAGTTAAAATTTAATTACTTGTAAAAAAATAAAATTTTATTAAAATTAATTCTTAAATTATAACTACTCATTTTAAAATAAATAATTTAAATTAAAAAAATAAACTGGATCTCTTTAAGAGATTGAGCCCTCTCGTTTCAAAAAAATCATACTATTAAAGAATTTTTAAATATTTCTCATAGGTCCCGTGTCAAAGCCCACGAAAGATGTCAAGGCCCACGAAAGATATCAAGCCCAACCCAACTACACAGGGGGCACACATGGCACATATATAAGTAAGAAGATGATGAGCGCAAAGCAGTAGCATTAATGGGATGAAAACCAACAGGGGAAAGATAAAAAGCCCCTTTAATGAAAAAGCGACTAAGATAAATAATAATTGGGCTATTATTTAAACAATATGATTAATCCCTACTCGGGAGAAGATCGGGCGTGGCAACACAGCTATTGAGCCCGCCCACACCGCAAGATGACAATCGACATGACCGATGGTCGACGACGGAGCGGCGACCAGAGGCAATGAAGCCCTAACAATGACATTCAACGATGAGAGTCTAATGAAGAGGAGTTTATAAGAGCTCCATCTTCTCACAGAGAAAAGGATTCGAATTCTGATCCTCCCTCCTCTGAACAGATCACAGGAGAGAAGGAACTCGAGCTGAGATAAAGCTCATTTCCTGTGGCCACGAGCGAGTCCGTTTCTTCCACGATCACCATCCCCACGTCTATTTAGGCAGCGGGAAGTCAACCGCCCATTGTGGTGCATTAAGGAAGTCAGACCTTCTGTAATCCATCCGCGCACCACTCGCCACGTACGCCATTTCCGTTCACTGCGAGAACTTGCTAACTTGAGTATCGGAATAGCCATGGTGGGAGAAATCCCATTGAACCTCCAACCTCTTATTTGTTATTTTTGCGGTCAAAGTTTAGGCCCAAGTTGTAGCTACTGGCAAACTGCACTTTCCGCCGACACCACCACGTCTTGAAAACCGGAAATCCTTAAATCCGTGTCAAATGCAAACCTTTAACGCAACAATTTCACTTGTTTATAGTTAATACGTAATTTTTAATACAAAATTTTTATTAAAAATTAAAAATTAAAACATGTTATGTATGTATGTATATATATGTGGAAGAAATTACAAAAGAACTATAAATTGATGAGAAATTTAGCCTTTTTAAAAATTATTATAGTCCCTTTGATCATTGTAGAGAATAAATAATAATACACTTATTATTTAAAAACAATATTATTAAAAAAATACAAAATGATATTCTATTACTTAATTTGTACGGTATATAATTCACCTAACAAGATATAAGATTTTATCATAATTTTATGTGTTTTATATGATGACAACAATGACCGCATACGATAGAGGTAGTGGACAAAGCCACATCTTATAATGGCAATTATTATTTATTGAATTCCGAATATAAAAGTAATATTTTTTATTTTTGTTTTTCTTACACTTGTGGACATAAATACTTTAAGAAATAATAATTTATTTTTCAAAGTGACGACCAAATTAGCTAAATAATAAAAATTATATATAAATAAATCTATATTTTAATCCATTTCTATATTATGTTGATATTCTTTAACAGTGGGGGATTATATTATTTTCTAATTATTTTAAAACATCAAGACTCTAACCGAATAAAATTTAAAAATCATAACTACTATAAAAAATAATTATTAGATTAAATATGTTACTTACAATATTTACAAGAATACCATCTTTATAAAAAAAAAATATTATACAGTGTGGTTTACTGAGAAAATTTTTAAATTTCTGATATTTGCCTTAAATATTAAAATGTATATTTATAAAAAAGTTAAAATTTTGGCTAAGAAAGATCTATCATTTATATATTAATTGTGCCTGATCTAAAATTTTAATCAGATAACTTTTAAATATATTTATTCATAATATTTAAATATCTTAACCATATCTTATAAAATTTTAAATTACTCATATACTCAAAATTTGAACAAGTCAAATTTAGGCTACCAATAACCTATGCCAATCTCTATGTCCACCTACGGTGGTTCGGTAGATTTTATTGCTATTGGCTTTATTGACAATTGTTCAGATTTTAAAATAATTTTTATCAACTTTTATAAAATAATTGACCTAAGTTATCTGATAATATTAAAATAATATAATTTGATTACTTTTTAAATATTTTTAATAATATAATATCTTATACACTAATAATTTTATGAAAATAGTCTTTATTTTCAATTGCTGACAAGCTTTTACGCAATCAATATGGAGCTGTCATAAATTAAACATTATATTAACTGCTATCAAGGACATTAGGAGTCACGGGCAAGCGTACGGCATTATGAGAATATCGTAGTACTCTAATGATATTATTTTATTTAAATGGCATTTTGTGTCAACCAAAACGTGTACTTGAGGAAACCTCCAATCTTAAGAACAAAGTCAGCTCTCATTAACTCTTATCCTTCGTATTATTCCACAAGTTAAGGTCAGATCAATTATTTTTTATTTTTATTTTTGTATGTATGTATACATATTTGACCTTTTATTTTGTTTAATTTATTAAATTGTTGATAAGATTAAAAATATTGTATGACGTAAGTATGATGTTATTTTAATAGGGTGCAAACAAATAGAGATATTGTTTGGGTCATGGGCATGCTAGGGCTAATGTCGGATTTGGTCAAAGGTTACAATAGCTAGAGTGCTAAAAATACTTGAAATTTTAGTTAAAATTGAGTTTTCATAAAGGATAATAGAAATTTAAGTAAGATTGATGCATTAAGGAATAAGGGGAACTTATAGTAGAGATCGAAGAATCAAGAACCTCGAATATGAAAGAACATATTGACCATTGAGTTGATTTAATAAATATTAACTTAGATACTAATTAACTCATATTATTTCACGCTAATATAATATTAGTATCATAATGAATAATATGAAATACCTATGTCATGATCATCAGGGTACAAGGTGATTATTAAGAGCACAATCAGCACCCAGTAATTCTTTCTGAATTCGTAGTCATAATTACCACATTTTTATATTATAAGGTTAATTTTTTATGCAGTAAAATAAAAATGTGTCTAGAAATATGAAACTCTTTTATACAAGTTCAGTTTATAAAATTTATTTAAACATCATTGTTATTTATGTGTATGAAAAAACTCGTTCAAACTAACTTTATCCACACCCGTAATTATCAACTTAATGCATGCAAATTTTATATATCTGAACTCTGTATTCTAACGAGACTAGTGAGAGCTTAGAACTAGTATTGGCAGTTGCTCCTTTACTCTTTTTAGCTTAGAATCGTTAAAACATTCTACGATTCAAATCACTACTAAACTCATATCTTTATTAGGTTATTAATCTATATATTAAACTTGTATTCTACATATTTTTAAAAATTTTAATTTATCTAATATTTTATACTAATTTAAGTTTCAGATAGATTTCATTTGGAAAAAAATTATATCTTTTTTAACCTCCTATTTTTATTCTGGTAAAAATTTTGAATGATTTTTTCCCATCAAATTCATATTCATTGTGCATATTAATATTAAAAAAAATAGTTATTTTAAAATATATTAGTTTAATTAATTATTGAAATACATTATTATGATATGCTATAGTAATCAAATCAATATCTTAAAATGACATTATATTTTTAATATAGTAAATAATTTTTTTTTTAAATGTCGTGCATGTATCCGGAAATTTAGCTCAAGTTAATGATTTTCTTTTGAGCTTTCGTGTAGTTCTGAATATTTATTTAGCCACCCATTTTGTTCGTTGACATCGATTTATTTGTCTCGATTAAAGCCTATACCCCACAGATCGAATAGAATTTTAATATAACAATATATAATTTAATACTTTATTGATAGTTATTATTAAATATTAACTTATTAAAAATATATATATTTAAATGAACTAAAATAAATGTGACATTGACAAATAATCTATCTATTAAAACGATAATACATAACCCAAGCGTGTTAAAGTAATATCTTATATTTTTTAGAAAGAGAAAAATATTGCATGAGTGTACGTGAATAATGAAATATTATCATTAAATGATATGCCGATCAATTTATTTAATTACTAGAAATATATAAATAAATATTATATCACTTAAATATATATTTAAAGAATTTTAATAAAAAGGATAGTACAAAGTAACCAACTTTAAATCACTCTTTAACCATTTACTATTATTTGACTTTTATATATCTATTTATTTTACACACGCTTGATAATATAAATTAATAAATTAACTATTATATTATTTAAAAATATCAAAAAATATATATATTATTTTCAAATCATCCTAAAAAATACAAAAAATATTATTTATATATTCCCATATATAGGTCACCTCTATCAAATTCATTAAAATAAATATAAATTTTGTCTTATGTTAATTTGAATTTTTTATATAAAAATTAATAATTTTAATATAAATTAATATATATATAAATATACGAATGATATATGGGTAGGTTGTATGGCCGGCGGCAGTGGATAATGAACTATCACACATCGAAATGACGAAAATAGCCATTCTTTGACGGCGATTGCTGATAACGTGAACGTTTTCAATTGGGGCACCTCGGGAAGGCGATATCGTGTCGAATCGTTGTTTAGTTTTAATTATTTTTAAATATTTTGATAATATGAAACTTCATTTTTAATATATACTAACGGTACATATAAAACAACTGTATAAATCATATTATATTTTTAAAAAAATATTTAAATAAGAATTAAACAATATCGCTAAAATATTTGTTTAAAATTTCTATTGTGAACCGGCTAGAAAATCAATAAATATTGAAAACTATTCTGAAAATTCTAGACAATTAACAAATAATCGATACCAACCTATATATTCCCATGATACAATAAATATAGAAAGTATAAATCATATTCCTGAAATTATTACACAACTAACCCCACAATCACAAACTCTATCAGAAATGCAAACAATTAATGTAATTAGTATTGAAAAAGAATTTATTTCCGATATGGATGCACTTAGAGAATACTTTATGTTAGAAAAATATAATAGTCTGATAAATTAATTTTTTAATACTTTTACTAAAGAACAAATAGAATAATATAGAAGTACGTGGAAACAAAAAATGAATTTACTTAAACGGAATTTACCATTTTTTGAATGGTTTCTCCCGTATATAAAAAATATTCATCAACTAGATAGAAATAAAAATCTTTGAAATAATTGTCAAAATAATATAACCAATATGACAAAAGATAATAAAGATTTGACTAAACAAAATATATATCAATCAAATATGAATTTACAATCAAATATGATTTGTACACTAGAAATAGAAACTAAAAATGATAAAATTAAAGAAGAATATGAAGAGATGACTGAAGAAGAATTTGGATTAGAATAACTTTTGAATCCAATGGATGAATAAGATATTGAAAACGAAAAAGAAGAAGAAATTACTTGGGAAACTCTAATTCATCCAAAGTCACGACCTACTAAAACTTTATCAATTATAAATTAACTTGAAATATATGCTGAACCAATATTAGAACACATGACATTAACCCCCTCCGCACGACAAAAAAAAACAATTTTAGATAAATTAACGATGAAAATAAATAATTTATCTAATTCATCACAACTAAGTGATAACTTACATGGGAAAATAAATAAATTATCTAACATTCCAACAAAAATTAGTCAAACTAATAAAATATAAAATCAGAAAGAATAAACTCCTAAAAAATATATCAACCAAGAAATTATGCCAATAACATCGAATAATTTCTCAACTATCATAATCAAATCACCTTCTTTACCCTCTACATCACAAGTCACAATGATTAAAGAAAAATTTAAAGAAAATTCTTTAATACCTAGTTCACCTACAAAAGTACTTAAGCCCTCTAAAATAAATAAAAAGTCGTAAGAAAATAAATTATTAAAAACTATATGTTGAAAATGTAAAGAACATGGACATAAAAATAAACTATAAGTTGTTTGTTATTTGTTAACATAATGTCATTATTTTGTTTAAATTCTATATTTGTTTTTAATCTGCTTTTAACAAAATAAACTGTTAACATAAGGTCATTATTTTGTTTAAGTTCTATATTTATTTTTAGTCTGTTTTTAACAAAATAAATTGGTGTAGGTGGTGAACATAGTTGTTTTGATAAATCTTTTGGTGAAGAGATAAAATATGTATTTATAATTGAATTATATAATTTTATATCAGAGAATATATTATTTAAGCTTATAACATATGTGTTTTGACAATTATCATAGAATTTTATAAGAATTTGTTGATAATAATGTTGATCCAAACATAAAGAAAATGTTAATTGATTAGGTTTAATTGTTTCTTTAGTTAAAATATTTTGATTAAGGTCTAATTCTGTCAATAAATCCGATTTATGTTCTAATTTACATTTTTTAGCATTATATCCATATTATTTACATTTCCAACATATAGTTTTTAATAATTTATTTTCTTGCGACTTTTTGTTTATTTTAGAGGGCTTAAGTACTTTTGTAGGTGAACTAGGTATTAAAGAATTTTCTTTAAGATTTTCTTTAATATTTGTGACTTGTGATGTAGAGGGTAAAGAAGGTGATTTGATTATGATAGTTGAGAATTTATTCGATGTTATCGGCATAATTTCTTAGTTGATATCTTCTTTAGGAGTTTTTTCTTACTGATTTTGTATTTTATTAGCTTGACTAATTTTTGTTGGGAAGTTAGATAAATTATTTATTTTCCTATGTAAGTTATCTCTTAGTTGTGATGAATTAGATAAATTATTTATTTTCATCGTTAATTTATCTAAAAATGCTTTTCTTTATCATGCGGAGGGGGTTAATTTCACGTGTTCTAATATTGGTTCAGCATATGTTTCCAGTTGATGTATAATTGATAAAATTTTAGTAGGTTATGACTTATGATGAATTAGAGTTTCCCAAATAATTTATTCTTCTTCTTCATCTTCAATATCTTCTTCATCGATTGGATTCAGAAGTTGTTCTAATCCAAATTCTTCTTCAGTAATCTCTTCACATTCTTCTTTAATTGCATCATTTTTAGTTTATATTTCTAAGGTACAAATCATGTTTGATTGTAAATTCATGTTTGATTAATATATATTTTGTTTAGTTAAATCTTTATTATCTTTTGTCATATTGGTTATATTATTTTGACAATTATTTTAAAGATTTTTATTTCTATCTAGTTGATGAACATTTCTTATATACGGGAGAAACCATTCAAAAAAATGGTAAATTTTGTCTAAGTAAATTTATTGTTTGTTTCCACGTACTTCTATATTTTTCTATTTATTTTTTAGTAAAAGTATTGAAAAATCAATTTCTCAGACTATTATATTTTTCTAACATAAAGTCTTCTCTAAGTACATCCATATCGGGAATAAATTTTTTTTCAATACTAATTATATTAATTGTTTACATTTCTGATAGAGTTGGTGACTGTGGAGTTGGTTGTGTAATAATTTCAGTAATATGATTTATATATTCTATATTTATTGTATCATGAAAATATGTAGGTTGGTATTGATTATTTGTTGATGGTCTAGAATTTTTAGGATAGTTTTCAATATTTATTAATTTTTTAGCCGATTTAGAATTATTTCTATAATTTTCATAATCAGAAATAATAGACGGAGTTTTTGTATTATTATAGCTTAATGGTCTAGGTAAAATACGTTTGCCATCGTATAGAAGTAAAATCTTTTAAATTTTAATCTCGTACATACACTGTATATTTTATATAATTATTTAAAATGATATTTAAGTGTAAATACACCATATATTTTATATAATTTTTTTCCATTAAACCTCGTACAGTTTCCCCTAAAAGACACGACGTGGCACTTTACATTGTGGCTTTGAGTAACGTCTGTGGTTGAAGTTAAGCATAGGGATTACGAAAATCTTATCTCTTAAAAAAAATAAAAAATTATTTTTAAATTTGAACTATTTATTATTAAATTAATAATTGTAATTTAATAATTAATTTTAAATAATTTTTTATTTTCTTATATAAATTTACAATTAAATATGATATTTTTATTTTTCTAATTTAGTTCAGTTAAGCTAAGTTGATTTATAACTATTTTATGGATATCTTAAAAATAATATATATTTTTAAAGTTTATTCCTAAATAAAGTGTTATTTATATATTATTTACATAAATTATATTAATTAAATATTAAAGTTATTTTATATAATTTAATATATATTTAATAGTTTATTAAAATAATTAAAAATTATAATCATGATAATTTTATTATATTTTATTTATAAAATCTTCTTAATAGGTTAGGCTTTTAATTTTTAAAAATATTTATATAACTAATAGATTAATTATTTTTAAGCCTTACATATATGACAAAATTACCCATTAAATATCTAAATAAATTGACAATTTTTCGATAGGCATGATAATAGGGCGATTTAAAATTTTTAGAGCCTAATAATTTTTGTTAACCTCCCTAATTTTTAAGTATTTTTATCCAAAAATTAACTATAATTTTTTGCAGAATTTTCTTCAACTTTCATTAAAAATAAACAAGATGAAATGGGAGAAATCAATATATTAAAAAAAAACAGATATAAATTTAAGTCTGTTATTAATATTTAATGCTATATTATTAATTAATAATATAATATAATAATTTCTATCCATAAAAAAATATATATAAATCTTATATAATTTCACATTGCACAAAACAAATATAGCATATCTATTAAGATTTTTAAATGCTCTGAAATCTCAACCCAATGGTAAGTGGCATTGACATTAAATTTTCAAATGAATAAAGCATGTCTATTACACATACATTGTATTGTCTATGATATGGGAATCTTAATATAATGAATATGTTGATTTTAAAAATTATAATTTCTAACAATATTATTCACAAAGTAATTAGACTTTTTACATGACAATTGACTATATCATTAAAATAATTATATGATTAAGACTAATTAAATATTAAATTAAATATAAAATAGTGATTTGTAGATGTAAGAATATATAGAGCTTTCATTAATTAGGAGCCGTGTGAATATAGATAAGAGAAAATTTAATCCCAATAAAATTATCACAATGTGGGCGTTTTTCATAACTAGACATATTTCAATGGGATCATAGTTATGCAAAATTATTTAATTTTATAACCTAATAGCCCATTACTTGCTTGATTTTGGGAAATAATTAAGACTTTAATTACCTATTAAAATAGTTGAATGAAAGAAAAATTACAAAAAAATAAAAAATATATTTTTTTTATTTCAATGTTGATAAAATTAAATAAGAACAAAAATGTGTTAACGACAAACACGTTATATTTGATATAGCTATACCAGGAGCTATTATGTTAATGTTTTCCCATGAATAAGATTTTTTATTATTTTAAATTTTAATATTAAGTAATAAAAAATAAAGTTTGAAAATAATAATAAATAATTAAAATATCAAATAAATCACGATATCTATTTTTTACTCAAATTTGACATTGAAAAAAAATAATAAAGCTCTATTAGAAAAAGAAAAAAAAAAAACTGACTTTAGCCTATTTTTTGTCACGCCTAATTATAGGGGCATGGCATCACTTTTGATTAAAAAAGGTCTGGCGAACTAATTAAATAGGTTTAGTAAGCATGGACTAAGTCTAGTTAATAATTAATATTTGGCATAGTAAGTATGGACTAAGTCTAATTAATAATCAATGTTTGGCACAGGTATTATCAGACCAATTGAATAACTTAGTATGAGAAATTTTGTACGTGAAATTATATTTTGCACAAAAATAGCCTCATTAAAATAATTATATGATTGGCCTCTATTTAAATATTAAATTAAATTTGAAAATAGTAGCATTGTATATGTTAGATATGACCCAAAATTAATTGATGAGCCCAAAATTAAATAAGAGAAAATTTAGGTCAAATAAAATTATAACAACGGGGGCGTTATAATATTGATTAGATATTTGAATAATCATAGTTCAACAAAATTATTTAAAATAACCTTTAGCCCATTAATCGGTTGATTTTGGGAATCAATTGAGAATAAATTACATATAAAATAGTTGAACGAAATTTAAATAAAAATAACAAAAATCCGTTAATATTTAAATGGTCTTAAAATTAAATAAGAAAAAAGGGTAATTAACGAGAAACAATGATATAAATTGTCTAGGAGCTATAATATGTTACGGTTTTAGACATAAATTTCAAATTTTAAATTATGAATTTTAGGTAATAAAATTAAATGGGAAAATAATAATAAACCAAATTAAAATATAAAGTCTTCCAGAATATCTTTTTTCTTAAATTTGATATATAAACTTTATTTAAGAAACATATTTTATTAAAAATATATGTAAATTCTCTTTTGACTTTATTTATATAGACTTAATTATCACAATATTAGTATTTGGAGTAAGTTTTAAATATATGATATTATTCATAAAAATTATTTGTTAAATAAAACTATATGCTAGTAATATAAATTAAACCCATGACTCATATTATAAAGAAATTACTTAGATATTTGATTTGATAAAGGTATATTTATACCCGTTTATTTTAAAAAAAATCGAACATACTTTTAAAATTTATTTGATAGAAGAGCAAATCAGTGAAATTTAATAACGATGTCATCTATTTTAATCCACCCAAATTTACTTGAGCTCACCCAAAATTAAAAAATCAAAGTCTTATTATGGGCTCATAAGTAGATTATTTATGAACTTATAATATACTTATTTATAATGTTAGTATAAAATTATTGATAAATTTATTAATTATTTAAATTAGTCTAATTTATAAGTTCCGCGAGACAAATAAGTTTGGCTCAATTTGACTAATTGAGAATTGAGTATGGGAAGATTCCATATTTATATTTAAAAAATTAAATATTGCATTGATTTAAGTCCCTCACACATAATTGAATTCATTTCTATACCTTATTGTCAACTTTTTACCGGGGCAATTTGAGCTCAAGATAATATTAAACAGAAAATATTTAATTTTTTAAAAAATATGGTATAAATTTGTTTTTGTTATTACCTTAAATATTAAAATATTTAAATATTCACATTATAAAATATGACTTTAAAAATGTTTTTTTATATGTTTTTTAAAAATTATAAGATAAAAAAATTAGATGAAAAAAATATAAATTAATCTTGCGCGTATTAGATAAAGAAAAATATTTTCTATTTTTTTACTAAATATTACACGTAAACGGGGGAAAAAAAAAAACCAAAGATGAGGATTTTACTTTTTTTACAGCGAGAATATTAGATACAATGGTCAAAATATAAAAATAAAAAATAAAAAATTTAATTATATTTTAAATTTTTTTATAATATTAATATCTATTAAATATTAAAAAATAGATAATATTATATTATATTTAAATTTCAGCTACTAATTTTTAATTAATTATTTAAATAAAAAATTAAAGTTATTACTAAGAGAACTTGCATCCGAAAATTAGAAAAAAACATGACCAGCAGATCTACAAAAATAGTAATGCCGCTTAGGGATGCTAAAACCTCGAGGCAAAATTCGGATGTCTGCAAATTAAATTAAAAATATTGAAGACAGACTCCCACTTTCAAGGAATTTCTGCACAAACTGCAAGCGCGCGTGTACAAGCAGAAAACACGGATGCATATTACCCTAAACTCCATGAATGAGCAGAAATCAGGTGGAGGAGACGATCAAATTGCACCGAAATGCTGAATATATTTCTTCTTCTTCCTCGTGATTAATTCAACTGTGTAGGTGTGGGGATCGTCCTTTCCGAAGAAGTGCAGAGAGTCGATTTTTAAATAAATTCGCAATCTGGCATGTGATTTAGTGAATTAATGGCAACGTTTTGATTTGATTTGATTTGTTTTGTTTTCTTGGAAGATCTGCCAAAGAGAGCATCAATGGCCGCAGCACAACAGAATTTCGCCTTATTTACGTTTTTGCCCCGACTCTGTGAACTTAACGAATTTCTCTTGTTATTCAGCCAAAATAAATAAATAAATAAATAAATAATAAAAGATAAAAAAATATACTGTATGCGGAGATAATGATAATGGCTGAGTATGAATATAATGACAAATTTATTAAAATATTAAATAGAAAATATAATTTTTAAATTCTAAAATTGCAATTTTTTAATATATGGTTAAAATTTTTTGTATTTAATTCTTACGTGTCTCCATATATTCCAACCCTTTTATCCCACTCTTCATCCAAATTATTATATTTTAAAATAAAATTTATATTTATTAAAATAACATTTGTAAAATCAACTTTACAGTAAATTATATTTTTATTAAGTTCGGGGTTATATAAAATATCATTCCAAATTTATTAATTTGATAAATATTTTTCAATTTAAAATATATATGTATTTTTAAACAAAAAAATCTATGCTAAACATGTCCATGATCTGATCAATACAATAAATTTTAGATTATCAGCTGGTTTAATAAATATTTAAATGTAAATTATTTCCATCCGTTGGATCAATCCATCGCTTCTGTATTAGATCGGTGGTCTGTCATCCACGGAATCGCGGCTCCAACGCAGCCGGATAGCGTTTTCCTAATTAATGTATTTTGTCCTTTTTTTTTTCACTGTAGTTAGAACTTGACTTCGACGGATAAGCTTTAACTGATCTTAGATTAACCATGGTTAAGAAAGTTGAGGGTCCCACTCTTCCTCCTGAAACCACTATAAAAGGGCGTCGTCTCCACACAAAGCCTGTCATCTCAGTTTTCCATTAGCTACTGTTGTTACGCGTACTCTGGAATTCTGCATTTCTACCCTCTCCATTCTTTAGCTTATCAACCTTTCGCGTCATAAACATCTCAAAGCTCGTTCTTCTGGTAATGGCTAACTTCTTTGGTTTTATATCATCGTTTTGAACTAATTTAGTGACGACGTCGGCTAAGTTTTGGCCGATGATAAGACAACGGCAAAAAAAAAAAAAAAAAGACATTTGTTGAAATGTTTTGGATCTATGAAAGCGTATATCATTACAAATGTCTCTTGAATTTTAAAATACTGAAATGATTCTGTGCCTGCAAGGAAAGGAATAAAAATGGCGTCGAACGGCAACGCGAGCGGAGCCAGCCTTGAGAACGGACCTGCTGGCCGAAATGTGCTGCCGAAAATACGGACGGAACATAAGAGTCAGAACGGAATATGTCACGACGACAGTACGCCTCCAGTGAAGGCGCAGACGATCCACGAGCTTCACTCGCTGCAGCGGAAGAAATCCGCGCCCACCACTCCGATCAAGGGCGTACAGGGCCCCTTCGCCACCATGTCCGAAGTTGAACGCCAGAAACAGCAGCTCCAATCCATCAGGTTTTGTATTAAAAAAAAAAATTTTTTTCATTAGAACACACAAAATTTACCGAATGTTTTTTTCTCAATACTTCTGAAAAATAGTTCAGATTTATCATTTCCGAAAAATGAAAAATTATGAAAAAATCAAGAGCGGCTGCTTTGGGATTTTGTTCCTTTGTATTTAACTTTTTACGTTGTCGGAAAACAGTGCGTCTTTGGCGTCCCTGACTAGGGAGACTGGGCCCAAGGTGGTGAAGGGTGACCCGGCCCGGAAGCCCGAACCCCCCAAGCATGAGGCCCACCACCATTTCACTCCAACAATCAGCGTCAGCGACAGCTCTCTCAAGTTCACTCACGTCCTCTACAATCTCTCTCCTGCAGGTACCTTTCCACGTGAGCTGTGGCCTACTCCAGCTTTCTCTATTTTGATAATTTATATGCTTGAAATTATAAAATAAATTTAATATATTTTAATATATTATCATAATTTTAATTATTTAAATTATAAAATAAAATATTTACAAAAATTAGATAACTTGGACTACATTTTCGTACCTACCAGTATTTTTTATGTAATTAAAAGGAAAATATGATTTAAGTATCGGTCATAAATCAAGACAAAATAATTATAAACAAAAACATCATACAAATTAAATCGCAGATTATGAGAAAGAAAAGAAATTCTTAACGTCCCGACCCCGACCCTTGGATTATGGAATGGGGACCTTGTTTCAAGAAGCACGATTTTGCCCCATTTTAAGTAAAAAAAAAATATTTTATAAATTTAAAATATTAAAAAAAATTATTTTGGGGGCAAAATTTCAACTTCAGGAACCCCTAACCCCCTGTGTTGCCACTACCTTGTTCGCGTATTCTACCGATTAAAACCGCAAATTTGGGTTGACGGCCGATTAGATCCGCTTCCATAACCTCTAACATAAATTTTTAGAACATAATCGATTTTGCGACGGAAAATCCGTCCCACCGTAAATCATCCGACACTTAAATCGTATTTTCCAAGAAAATAAAAACTAAAAATAAGAAACGCACGAATGACGACGAAAGATTTGACTAAGATTGATGGCTTGTAAATCACGTTGGATGTCTTAGATGCTCTCTTAGTAGAAGGGCATCTTAGATGGCTAGGGTATTTTTAAAGGGTGGTTAGACACTTAATAGAAGAGAGAGATTCTGGGAGGACTCGGGGGCACTGCCCTCTAAGTCAATTTTCCCTTTTTCCTTTCTTCATTTTTTGGCCTCTTCTCTTTCTTTCCCTCCCTCCCCAGGCTTCTAGGAGGTCTTCTCCTCATCTCCTTTTGGCCGAGGCTTCTTCCTCTTTTTCTGGGATCAAAGAGAGATTTATAGAATAGCTCTCATTGTGATGCAAGGGCCTCTTAGATGGCAAGGGTGTTTTTAAAGGGGAGATCTCGCAGAGTTGGAGACGGAATTTGTGCTGGGAACGGAGGAAGAAGAGGGAATAGGGAGAGAAAGAAAAGAGATTTTGGGAGGACGCAGGAGAGAGAGAGAATTAGAATATTGATTTTTTCCTTCATTTTTTTCTTTTTGGCCTCTTCCCTTTATGGGAACCCCCCTGGGAAAACGGAAACGGAAAATCTCTAGGAGGGGGTCTTCTCCTCCTTTCCTTTCACGAGGCTTCTCCCTCTTTTTGGATCTTGTAATGTAAATCAGCGAAAAAGAGATTTATAGAAACAAACCAAACAAACCAGCGAAAAACGGTAGTTAAAATATTTAATGGAATAAATAGATACGATTATATTTACTATGGTCATAACTACCTCGTGACAATCCGTAGATAAGATAAAAACGGTGGAGTTGTTTTTCTTCCCGGGTCGAGTTTACCGAACCCATCACCTTGGATTATAGCACATCTGCACACAGTGTCATACGGTAATAGATCAGCCGGATTGGTGCCAGCTGAGCAAATCAGCTGTACCAACTATCTTTCATTAATTCACATTTGGTACTTTATTGTTAATTATCATAATAATTAATCTAAGTTTTTGAGCTCTAACTTAACGATTGCTTTTATAATCATAATTTTAAATTGTTAAGGTAGGAGCACTTTATTTTGTTGGTAATATGACTTGCATATATAGAAAGCAACAGTTATATAACTTTTTTTCATTATAGAATCGACCCTTTAGATTATATAAAATTACTTATTTATTTTTAATATTAGTATAAAATATAAAAATTTACATTAATAATAAATATTTTTAAAATCCTAAATATCATAAGTTGCCTTATTATTATGAATAGATGAATCTACAATATAAATAGATCACAAACTTCTAGTTGGGCTAAATAAATAAGTTAACAAGGTATGGATAGCATTGTTCATAAGTTATACAGGCACTATTACATGTTGACATGCTATATATATTTATATAGATTGTTAGTACATATAAATGAATAAAATGGTATTTTATTTAATAATATTTAAAAGATATTTAAAAAGTATCTGATAATATTTAAATGATGTGTAAAAACCTCCATAAAAATTTGTTAAATTCAATTTGGTTTATTACAATTTATTTACAAACTGAAATGGTGACTCAAACCATTTTCGTTGACAAACTGTTTGACACGGCGGGAGTGTGTAGCAGTAGTAACAAGGAGTGGTTTCATGGCGGTGCAGAGCTGTATGAACAGGCCATAAAATGCGAGAAGGGGTCATTTATCACATCAACTGGTGCACTAGCGACGCTATCTGGGGCCAAGACGGGTCGGTGTCCAAGAGATAAACGCGTTGTGAGGGATGAGACCACAGAGGATGAACTTTGGTGGGGAAAGTACGTTTCCTCCCTTTAAATGCTCCCTCGCCTCTCTCTCTCTCTCTCTCCCCCAAAAAAAAAAAAAAATTTAGGGCTTAATCTATGACCATGAATGTGTTCAATTTAACAGGGGCTCACCAAACATTGAAATGGACGAAGAAACTTTCTTGATTAACAGAGAGAGGGCTGTTGATTACTTGAATTCATTGGACAAGGTTGGCTAGCTTTCTGTTTCGTCCTTGTTTGAGTAACTGACTTTAGTTCGATAGTGATGGCCCCCATTAATACATGTACACCGAATTGCCTATACATCTTTTATGAAACATTGACCTCACTAGAGTTCTATCAGTTTCCATCAAAACCAGGAAAACTGGCATCATTGACTGGTATCTCTTTGCATAAAGGGCGCTTCATATAAAAAAATTTACTGGCCCAGATAAAAACATTGAATTAGGTCATTCCATGTTGTGAAAATGACCCAATTTCATTCCCTTCCCAATGAGTTTCGAACTGAGTTTTCAGAAATCTCCGAAGCCCGTTTGATTGCACTTTGAATTCAGAACTATAATTTGAATTTTAGGCCTAATTTTAAGTTTGTTGTTTGCGTTAGATGAAATTGAAATTCTAACTCCATATTTCAATTTCTTTGAATTAAAAAAAATAGTGTAGGGTAGTTTTTTTATAATTTTTAGGAGTAGAATAAAAATTATAATTTGAGGCTGAGAATCATCTCTTATTTAGATAAGATAAAGTTGAACAAGGTGAGAGTTGTTGGATAAAATATTTTTTGTTGTTGTTTGGGTCAGGTAGAGATGGTTGCCTATAGTTTTATTTTTTAACAAATTGTATAGAAGTATTATTTAAAAATTTAAAGGTCAATAGTATAATAAAAGTATTGTCTACAAATATTTATATATCTGAAATATTAACTATATCTAAAAATGATATTTTATAAAATTATAATATATTAAATTTCAGAGGTTAAAAATTACAATTTATGCTAGGCTACTTATATTTTTTTATTTTTATGTATGAATTAAAAATTAATTACACCTCAATTTTATCTTTTTCTTGGAATTGTAAGTTTTGATACAATTAAAAAATTAGAATTTGAATTCTATCAAATTTTAATTCCAACAATTTGAATTAGACCTGCATTTTTAAATTTTAAATTTTAATTTTGCCATTCAAATGGACCCTAGGAAAACAATAATATTACTACTTCTTGGTGATGTGATATTGTCATAGATAAATATACAATATTGACTAATATATATTGGCATGGGTCCCCAAAACTGAAATTTTTCAATATGGTGACAATGTTGTGATAAATTGTCATGGTGTTAATATATCACGATATATCACCCAATATATCCGATATTTAACCAATGTATCGGCCGATACGACTTTTTAAGTTTACGATTTTTAAAAATTTTTCTTCTAATATATTTAATATTAATATATTTTAATATGATCGATAACGATATTGTCGCGATCGATTCCAATATCGTGACTTATGCTAATATTTTCATCCATGGATATTGTCTTTAATAATCAGTTTGTGGAAGTGGGGTGGTCCCTGATCTTCTGTGGAGGTCTGTCTTGGGAGGTGAACCCCTTGTCCCTTTGTATGTCATCCAAATCTTTGGTCTTTCCATTCTGTTGCGGCTGGAACTTGATAAAGATAAACTAGAGCCCCTCCTAGGCTTCAGTGAGTTACTTGACCCTGTAAAACTCTGTGCATCACTGTGTGCCCTTATCCGTTGGGCCTTAGCCCTATCGGTGGACATAAAGCAAAACTTTATAATTAATGAAAACATGTCTGGGGGCACTTAATGGATATCCTTAGGATATAATCAGGTAATGGGACATACTATCTATCCAGTTATTTAAGTGGACTCACTAGTATGAATAGAAGAGACACCATGTCACCGAATCATCTAAAGGGTTTACCTAAACTTTCCAATATTAATTAGTGCACAGGGTATGCATTGCCAAATACAATTCAAATTAATGAGTTTACTGGGACAATCAAGTGAGTATAAGTTAGGGTTGTTAATTGCTCCATAAGATGTAGCTCATATTTATATATGGAAATGATTAAAGGTTATGATCTTGCATTATTTCATTTTATTTTACAAGAAATATTATTTTCTTAATAGATATGATCTTTGACTGAAAAAAATATTTTTATAATTTAAGAATTAGTCATTTTTCTATCATATAAATGATAAAATTATCCATCATTTGTTGAGGATAATATGTTATTTTTTCTAGATTATGTGGGGCGGTTCTCAGATTTGAAATTGGAGGAAGCTTTATTAACTTTCATAGGCTCTAAATTTAAGAGGCTCTCTAGAAAAACTGAACATAACTTTCCTCTCACAAAATTTTGTTACCTCATGATGGAAAAGAGATAAAGGGCTCACAAAATTCTATATCTCTCATGATGGAAGAGAGATAAGGGTGAATGAAGATAAATTTATTCTAAATTTTTTAAAAAATAACTTTAAGAATGAATTTGAGTATATTATGAATATTTAATTTTGTATTATTGATTGTGCAATAATGAAATAATTTTGTCGATCCGTGAATAGTTGAAATCTCATTAATCTTACATGAGTAACATGATTCCCCCTCCCCCTTTTTTATCAAGAACTGAGTTATTGATCACGTGTGATTGAATAAGGTGCATTATGGTAAGTACTTGTCCTGATTACGATCTTAGTACTGGAGCTTGAAGAGCATCCCTTAAACTTATTGTAACATGGAGGTGTTTTGGCATCTTTATCATCAGAATGGCCTGCTCGAGATTACTTGGCCCTCCACTCGTCTTTGGCTTACATATTAGGGGTGGGTTGGACCAGGGTCTTTAGGGTTTGTGTAGCCCAGCAAACCTAAACCATCACTGCAGTATTTGAAAAGAACATAAAATGGGATGGTAATCCAAACTTCAATCCTAGAGGTAGAGGAAGATAGTGGACTGCCTACACCACTATGCTGAGCTGTACTCATTTCCAATAGGATGAGGCTAAGGGGACATCCTTTATAGGAAGTGTGACCTAAATTTGTTTTTGTGTGACGGCCCATTTGAAAACCTGACTCAAAAGGTTTATAATGCACTTGATTTAAATTTTGAATGGGGAATAGTGGTGTAAGGACCTGTTAGCAGGCTGGGCCCATCAATTTTGTTATAAATATGGTGCTGCACGCTAAGTTTTCTTGTGATATTTTAAAATACAATGGCAGCTGCTGCTTTTTGTTTAACCCTATTTTGAAAATAGTGAAACCCCTTCTCCTTGCCCATGGTTTTTTCTTCGGGCCTTTTCCATGTAAATATGGTGTTTTATTGTGCAATTATTTATTCTTTGGTATTGCTAATCTCCCAAATGTATAACACTTTTAAGACACCTTTCGGGCATTCTTGGGTAATGTGGTGCCCCATTTATCCATTTTCACTAATTGCCTCGTATGAGAATAAATGGAGCGATGAACTGATATAACATCATCCAAGGGTGTTCCAAAACATTTCTCTTTCCAGTAGGCCCTCTGAGACACCCCAGAGATTTTATTCTAAGCCTACCTATGAAAGAACTGAGATCTTAGTTGTGTACTATATGCTGGATTACATTGTCACAACATGGTTTTTAAATTCTCACAACATGATGGAGATGTTGGGTCCTTTTATTGCTGTGAGAAAAATAGCATGTATCATTTAGTCATTCAGTGACCATGAAAGTATTGCTAGTAATTTGGCATGATTGGCTGCCAAGTAACTGTTAAGTTGATGATTTTGCAATATCAAATTTACAGGTATTCGTGAATGATCAGTTTCTCAACTGGGATCTCCAGAACAGAATCAAAGTCCGAATTGTCTCAGCTAGAGCTTACCATTCATTGTTCATGCACAACATGTAAGTAAAACTAATGAACTGATCACTAATTACTCCTGTCTTCTCCTTTTACAGCCCCTGCCAGATAAGTCTCCTCATCGTTGTCAACCTTTTCAGTTCTCTTTATGGAAATCCTAAATATAGTTTAGGAAGAAATCTGAAGCATGCATGATAGAAAATGTACGGCAAATGGGTGTGTAATATAGTATATAAATTCCATATATAACTGAGTGGGTTAACAGGTGTATCCGACCTACACCTGAAGAGCTGGAGAATTTCGGTAGTCCTGATTTCACTATATACAATGCCGGACAGTTCCCGTGTAATCGTTACACCCACTATATGACATCCTCTACTAGCATAGATATCAATCTTTCTAGGAGGGAAATGGTCATCCTCGGCACCCAGTATGCCGGGGAGATGAAGAAAGGCCTTTTCAGTGTTATGCACTATCTCATGCCTAAGCGTGGTATCCTCTCTCTTCATTCCGGCTGCAATATGGGCAAAGATGGGGATGTCGCACTCTTCTTTGGATTGTCAGGTATAGTATCCCGGGATCAGCATCCAGATCAGAGCCTTCCCATCAGCCAAATACAATGATATGTGTTGTCTTCCTTGCTCTTTATCCGTTTTGGGACAGAATTCGCTGCCTGCTTGTGCTAATTTCGTTTCCATTCTTCGTGTTTCTAATGAGTTCTATTTTGATTGTTGTATTATTTTTAAGGTACTGGGAAGACTACTCTGTCAACCGATCACAATAGATACTTAATTGGAGATGATGAACATTGCTGGAGTGAGAATGGTGTCTCGAATATTGAAGGTGGCTGCTATGCCAAGTGCATTGATCTATCAAGGGCAAAAGAGCCTGATATTTGGAATGCCATTAAGTTTGGAACTGGTAATCTTGGATTTAATTATATTAGAATCTGTATAGATGCCCAAAAATTTGACTTAGAGAGGTTCATATAAAGACCAATGTAAGAATTACTTCTACCCAGAAAACTACGATCTATTCGAGACCTGAAAATCTGACTATGGAAAGTGATTTTTTAGCTCAAGATCAGTTATTATCTTGAACTCATTTTTTCATTTCCCTGAATTTTGTGTCATTGAAGCTAATAAGCGAAACTTAATTGTTCATTTCCTTGTGGCTTGCAGTGTTAGAGAATGTGGTATTCGACGAGCACACACGAGAAGTGGATTACTCTGATAAATCAGTTACTGGTGAATCTTTTTCCTCAGTACATCGTGTACACATTTGATTTTCATACAACTAACTCTGTGAGATTTAAGGATTTGTTATTGTATTTTTCTTGATGAGGATATCCTTCATGTTCCAGAAAACACCCGCGCAGCTTATCCTATCGAATACATTCCCAATGTGAAGTTACCTTGTGTTGGGCCGCAGCCAAAGAATGTAATTCTTCTGGCTTGTGATGCATTTGGTGTGCTTCCTCCTGTTAGCAAGCTGAACTTGGCACAGACTATGTACCATTTCATTAGCGGCTACACAGCTCTGGTAATTTATATACCTTTTCATATGAATTTATTTTAATTTTATTGTATAGATTCGCAGATGCACTCATGCTATGCAAATCAAACTTAAATTGAAGGTGTTTCTGATTGTTGGATCTACAGGTGGCTGGCACAGAAGATGGCATAAAGGAGCCGCAGGCGACCTTTTCAGCCTGCTTTGGAGCAGCATTTATTATGCTACACCCTACCAAGTATGCTGCCATGCTAGCAGAAAAGATGCAGAAACATGGTGCCACTGGATGGCTTGTTAACACTGGCTGGTCTGCTGGAAGGTAACCACTATTGTGCTATGTTGGTATTGGCTGTGGTCATATTAGTATTAGACAATATGTATCAGTATTATGTATATTGGAAGGAAAAAAATTCTAAAATTGTAAGCTGATAAAGTTATATCGGTAGAATATCGGGTATATTGACCGTTATATTACGATATAGCCTATATGGCAATAAATCGTGAAATTATCATGATATTGGGAAACACTGGTATAAGGAGGTTGATGTTGATACATATGGACCGATATTTGTATCTATGTTTATAGCTTATCTTGGTAGGACAAGTGGGGTTTTGGCATTATATATTCTATTGCTTAAAACCACTCTCCGAATCCCATTATTTCTTTTGAAATGAGTGTGTGGTTATAACAACATATGGATTTGGCTAAAATCACTTTTGGCTGAAAATGGCCAAAATCGATTTTCAAGGGAAGCACGCCTGACAAGCTTTTGTAAAAATTGTCTTTTGTGATGGCCAAGAATCAAGTCTTAAACTTCTCAGCCATCACCGCAAGTGATTGGGTAATTCATTTGTATATTATATACATTTTTATTGTGCTTTTGCAGCTATGGTTCTGGGAATCGTATTAAATTGCAATACACCCGAAAGATCATAGATGCCATACATTCTGGCACCCTTTTGAAGGCAAATTACAAGAAGACTGAAGTATTCGGGCTTGAGATTCCGACTGCAGTCGAGGATGTGCCTCCGGAAATCCTTGATCCAGTGAACACTGTTAGTTGTCCTTCACTTATGTCTATTTCCTTTTCTACGTGGACTCGTTGGAAAAATTTCGAGGGGGAAGGAGATCATGAGATTCATATAGAGCCTTATATGCTTGGTTATTTATAATTGGTTAAGAGCAACGTTATTCATATGAGACACCTATAATGTGAGCCCACTCAATAAAAAAAAGAAAATGATGTTTTAATAGGTAACACATTATAATTTTTTATATTATTACGGTAAATTTGAAGTAACAGCAGTATTTATATTATGTGTGATTCGAATTCGTTTTATGTGACCGGTCCATTCAAAAATCCGACTTGAATAATGTGTTGTGCAACTTAATGTGAATTTTGGATGGAGTTTAGTTTGGGTCCTTCATTTTTCTATTTATATCTCGTTTTTGTCTCTAGATTTTTCAAAGAGTTCTAAAAATACAGTTCTTATAGCGGCCTTTGCATTTTCCTTTTGTATCCCTATTTTTGAAGATAATGAAGCCTCTCCTCTATTATTCATAGTTTTTTCCTTGTTTTTTAATGTAAATTTGACATTTTGTTGTGTGGTTATTTTTTTCTTATTATTAATCTCGCAAATCCTTAACAATTTAAGTGTCCTGTCCCAAAGTTCATTCTATTGTGTGATCATGCTGTTTGATTTTTGGTTAATTTCAGTGGTCAGATAAGAAGGCTTACAAGGACGCACTGTTAAAGCTGGCTGGGCTGTTCAAGAACAACTTTGAGGTGTTTACAAAGCACAAGATGGGAAAGGACAACAATCTGACGGATGAGATCCTTGCAGCGGGTCCCATCTTCTAGTCTTTGTTTAAGCAAAATTTGAGAGAATGGGACATGAGGGAAATTTGCTGGAGTTAGTAAAACAATAAGTGGGTTATGTGTCAATATTGTCATCTATGTTGTTCAGTCATGTGAAACTCCTTCCCCATGTTAATTCAATATATATCTTATTTTGTCATCATATATCCATTGTTTTGTTTCTCCCCCATGCCATAAAGTTATATCAAGATTATAAGTCAATTTATATGTTATTGTAGAGTTATCCAATGCATGGAACTCTTGTTATGCTCACGGTTTGGGGAAAGTTGGAAGAGGTCCGAAGAAAATTATAATTAATGGGATTTTTCTAATATTCCCTTTTCGAAAGGAAGAATATGAAATGTCCGGAGTAGGACATTGGATATAGTCATATGAAAAATGTTTGATATAATTTGTTATGTAAATATTTTTATTATATGTATATTATATGTAGTTTTATCTTATATTATATAGAAAGTAGTTTTGACAATCGGAATTTTGACCATTAGTTACAAGTTGGTTCTAACTTTAGTATAATTACTCTAAGGTATAGTATCTATTGATCAACAATATTGCCGTAGGTGATTGGAATTTGACTTATGAATATCAAATTATTAGTGAGGTGTCAACTTATGGCTTAAAAAGGCAAGTATTTCTGAGATATTTTATGAATATTTTGGTATAATATGATATTGATTTATTAATTTATTCTTATATGAATTTGTTATTATTGATGAATAGATTGAATGTTATATTATTCATGTAAATTTGAAAAGTATTGAAAGATAAAGATCACTAGCCTGCAGGGAAGAGCTGCTGGCCTTGTAAGACATCGAAAACCGGCATCCAAAATCCATTTAGAGAAAGTACATATTGGGATTTTACTTATGAATCTCAAATTATTAGTGACATATTAATTTATGGCTTGAAAAAGGAAAAATATCTGAGAGATTTTTCAGATATTTTTGTGTGATGTGATATCAGCTTATTTATCTATTATTATATGAATTTATTATTATTAATAGATGAATTATACATCATATTATTTATGAGTGTCTTAAGAGTATTGAAAGAGGAAGATTATAGCTTAGTGCAACAGCTTGAAGGGAAGAGCTGCCAGCCTTAAAAAGACACTGAAAACCCATCATTCAAAATCCATTTAGAGGAAGGACATCTTCATTCACCAAGATTGCTTCCTTTTCTATGATTATATGATATTTGGGGACATTTTCTATGAAATAATCTGGCTTGCTACATAGAGCTGTTGACTAAACTTAATAAGAACTGAAAGAATCGAAGTTGAGAAAAAATATAGAAGTTTTATTTATTTAACTAATTTTTACATTACATAACTGAGAATTAAAAAATTATATATATACAAATGTATAATTTATCTACATCATCCAAACAAATTAATCTTAACCATCAATTAATCACAAATTAATATTGTTAGTTTAGTGAGTAAAAATTATAAGTAGTAATTCATGTGTGATGATATCACCCAATCATCTTCATGGAATGGTATGATGTTGGATTGATCAAAATAAGTCTGGATGTGCATATCAATAGCATAACTATTCCACATAGATCTGCTGCATATCAGTGTAAACTTGACTTATGTTGAAGTTGAGTATGTACTAAATTTTTCATATACTGCTATTTATAATGTATATGATGACTGTACACTGTGTGTAGAAGATAACATATGTAAACTGCTGCACATAAAGAATGATAGCCAATGGAACAATGCATCAACATGTGCAAAAAGAGAGGAAAACAGAACAAAAAACAGCAATCAGCCTCAGTAATATAAGCAGGAGCATCAGTATCAGTATGAACGACACTTGAATCATGATCTTATCTGTATATTTTTAATAATAAGAATGAGTTTAATTGTAATACAGAAGCCATCAGTTAATTATGAAAATAATTTACTTAAAAATGTGAGATTGAAAGCATTTGCTCAGGAAAGCTCTGAATTCTTTCTTTTCCTTTTTTGTGCATAAAAATAAGCCATTACAATGAAAGCTAAAAATTATAGCTGCCATGGAGGGAGGAGCAGTTTGGAATCGACAAGGAGGGATTGTTAGAAATATGTCCCACATGACGAGACATATGAATTATTAATTTATTGAATTAATTAAAATAAGCATATTAGTTTATATATATAATAATAAAGAGAAATTTTCTAAAAGACACGCCTGTTCAAATCGTATCCTTTGATGGAAATGATATGTTATTTCTCAAATGATGTGTCCTTTGGTTAATAGATATGTCTCTTTGAGACATACCCGTTGAGTGAAAGGATATCACTTCTCAACGGTTATACTTGTTCAAGACACATCACTTGGGCGAAAGGAGGGGCATTTTGGTAATTTGGGAATGGTCCTCTCTCCCTCTATAAAAGGAAGTCCTTGGCCATCATTTGAGGGACACACAAGACTTGAATAACATTTCACAAGTCATAAGAAGAAGAGAGAGAAATCATCTTCTAGTTTTTCGAGACAAGAACGCTTACGGTATTGCGTAAAGATTATCGCTTATGGATCCAGGTATGTATATTCATTCTTATATATGATTGATTCATGAAAAAATATGATAATAAAGATCCTGCAAATTAGAGTATTATCTCACTGAATTTTCTTACAGGGATGTCTTACTGCTTTGTCTTCTATGAATAGGCATAGTTCTTATTTATACATTTGGACGTCACATAAATCCAAATGCCTACGTTATAGGGGTTGTAGGTCAAAACAAATTTATAAGTCATCTTAACACATATATATATTTTTCATATTGTTAGGGATATTTTAATTAGTTTATTTAATTGATAAAATTGGGCCCAATCAAGTTATATTTGAGTCTTTTTATTTATTAATTGGGATCTATTATGACTTAATATATACCCTTTACGGTTGAAAAGGATTAGGTTCTTAAAAATATTTGGAATACTTAAAAGTAAGTTGGGATTTAACCCAGTGTTCGATTTGACATTTAACCTAGTGTTCAAATGCCATTATGCACAATTATACACAGTCTCCGCAAATGATAAAATGGGTCACCTGCATGTCATTGGATTGCGTAGATGCGCGGATAATAGAATGTTGTGCATGTGCACCATTGGGTCACACATTTGTACAAATTAATAGATAGTGTAAGTGCACCGTTGTATTGTGCACATGTAATGTGGTGTAGGAACTGTCGTTTGAGCTAGCAATTGAATACCAGTGCGTAGAATTCGTAGTTTCACATTTTTTTACTCTAGATTTTAGCTTTACTTATAAGTAGAATCCTTTCATTTGGCTTAACTGCCAATTATATGAAAAGAGAAGAAAATGAGAGCTAAACAAGTAAGGAGCAAAGGAGAAAATCTCCTTCTGTGAGTTGTAATCCAAAGCATAAAATTTTCTCATTCCAAAATCATTTAATCACCATTAAACATTTGTTTTAAACCTATAAGCCTTCAGAGTTTTATTGGTGGCTTGGATCTTAAAATTTTAAAAGTGTTAGTTATTTTCGATGTAGTGAAGTAAATTATAAAAGCAGATCAGAAGATATCTGATTTCGTTCATGAGAAGTAAATTCAAAGAGTTTTTTAAGTAAGAGTCACGTGTCAGAAGTAAATTGGTTAAAAATTAGTACGTTTATATAGCCCAATCTACTAGTTGGTTTTATACAGTAGATTTGCTTCCCTTGATTGGAAAATTTCATAGGGTTTTACTCAAGAATTGTATAATTCTTAAGATTTTTTTCATCACTATATATTGTATTAAGTAATTTAATTTATTTTATTTATTATGTATATTAGTGGCATTGAATGAGTAGGATTGGTAGTTTATATTTGTAGCATTTAGTGATGAATATTTTTTATGTGTATTAAATATTTGTATAATTTAGTTTTTTTGCAATGTAAATAGTTAAAATTATAATTGTTAATGACTACCTAATTTTTTCAGTTGGTATTAGAGCTTATTCGATCATTGAACGTTTTGGCTAGAGAACTATAAGTCACTCATTGTCGATTTCGCCATACTTTGATAGTAATAACTATACCTATTAAAAGGTTTACATAATATTCTTCTTAAGATTACTAGACGAATACTTTTGGCTATGTATAGAGAGTGGATGGTCTCCTCCCACCAAGATTGAAAATGGTGTTACCTCTCCAAAGACCCGGCCACATGGTCATGAGTTTAACCATAGTAATGAATAATAAAGGCATCTATGCCATTTTTATGGTCATCTTGCTTGATGAGTTTTGATGGGTGTTTATATATTAAATTACTAAGGAAGTGCAAGATATTTTATAAATCACAAATAAATGGGCTAAAATGGTTAAAAATTTAAAATTATAAATACTGACCACTAAATTTGAAGAACTAAGAATGAAAGATGAAACGTTTGATGACTTGCCTATCAAGCTAAATGACATAGTTAATTATATCTTCAACCTAAAATAGAACATTATTGAAAGGAATATTGTTCAAAAAGCCTTGAGGTTTTTACCTAAGCAGTTCAATTGAATGTCATACCTATTGAAGAGAGTAAGAATCTTGATAATATAAAAATTAAAGAATTAATTGTATTGTTTTAAACTTATGAATGGTCTTTTTCACAGAAAAGAAAGACAAATCTATCGTTCTAATATCTATGAAAGGAAAGCCATATGATGACTTGGAGGATGAGCCTATGGACGGTGAGAAAATTACTTTATTAGCAAAACAATTTAAAAGTTTTTAAAAAATAATAAAAAGACCTCATAGAAAGTCTCAAAACTTATACAATAATAAGAAAAGTAGGGATGGAGAAAATAAGTCTAAGGACAGAAAATAAAAAGGCATTTAATGCCACTAATGCTAAGGGTTTGGATACATTAGGATAGAATATCCTAACTTCAAACTTAAGTTGTACCACTTTTTTTGACGAGGAGGTCGAGGAGAGTGAAAGTAAGTCATTCAACTTTGAAAAGCACTCCATTTATATATATATTTCTTGTATCCCGTGTTGAAAGTAATGATGAATGATTTTATAGAAGACGTTTAACTAATTGTATCACAATAGTCTAATGAAGAGCAAATTTTAAAAGGGTGTTCGTCCAAAAATAAAGAGTTAGATATTGATCTCTGCTTATAGATTAATATAATTAGATATGTGTGAATAATTTTATCAGTTCTTTATAATAATTATTATTTAGTCAAGCAATTTTTAAAAGATTCTTTGTCAAAAAAAAAGGAGTTAGATATTGACGTTCGCTCATAGACTAATATAACTAGATATATTCAAATAATTTTATCAATTCTCTATAATAATTATTATTTAATTAAATGAAAGACTTTACAATAAGAAATAAATATATATCTAACTATAAAAATAAATAATTTTTATAAATTTAAAATGATAATTTTCGTTAAATATTTATACAAGGGAGGTATGTAAGGTCAAACATTCAAAAATCTTAAAATTTTTCACAAATTTTACACAATTATGCTTAAACATTCAAAATTTCATAATTGTGAACAATATGGATATGCTTGCAAAAATAAAGTTAAGAAAGGTAATAAAGAATAAGATCAACATATATTTAAATAAAGATCAAAAGGAATAATTTAAAAATTTCAACAATAAATAAATAAAAAAGTTTAGATCCACATATTTTAACCCAAGTATACCAATATCTTACAAAAATTAGTTTTAAAACCAAATTTTTATACATTTAATCCACTATTATCTATCTTCTTTTTCTCTCACATTTCTTAAATACTAAGCAAAAATGACTAAAAATAAGTTATAAGTCAAAAATAACTAAAAATTATTTTTAATAATTTATTCAAATTACTAAATTACTGACATTATAAAACATAAATTGGAGATCGGATATTATATTTTTGCATTTAAAAAAGCCACCAAATCAAGGTTGCTAATTTTTATGATAAAAAACTGTATGATATATTGCATGAATTGAGCATGGCGTTGTCCATTTAAGTTTTTTTTTTTTTAAATGAGAAGGAAAATGGCATAACAAAGGTGGGAAAATGCAAAAAAAAAAAAAAAAAAAAAAAGAAAAAAAAGAAAAAAAAGAAAAAAACAAATAATTTACAAAAATTTCACAACAATCATCGATCCAAATTACATTTGAGGTCATCATTAGCCTCTGTAATTGTTGGGGTAGGAAGACCCGGATCCACCAGATCCTAAGAAGTTGAAAATTCAACCCTCTATCATCGAACCACCATTTAGTAAGAATTTAGATGAACAAAAGATGCACAAAGATTTTTACGCCGAAACCCTTTCCAAACCGAAGAGGAAAACCACTTGACATATACCACCAATAGATCTACTATATAAAAATGATACAAACCTGCAATGCAAAAAAAGATAACAACTACCCCTGGCTAAACTAGCCCTAGAAGCGAAAACGAAGAATAGAGTACGAGAATACAAACTGCTCTTTCTTTCTTCCACTCTTTTTCTCCTCCCTGTGGTACTCTCTGTTCTCTCATTTTACAAGTGTTGGTAAAACGGTAGCACGCTGTTTTACCCCCACACGCAGCGGCCGGCGCACAGCGCCCTTGTTGTTGTCTCCCACACCAGCTTTGTCACCACTCTAGGCCGCCTCTGGACCAACTCAAGGCCATCTCCTCCGGAAGCTCCTGGTGTTGATATATAGACGTTCTGGCTCCACCTAATCCCATCTGTCCAGCTGGTCTTTACTTGCAAATAATAGGTGCCACGTCTTCACCAGTTCTCGAGCTTCCTGCAGGTCGATGCCCTGCAGACGGCGCATGCTCTGCACTGTGTAGACCCGTGCTCTGCAACCTAACTGCCCGCCTGTCGACCAATCCTGGAAAGACATTTGTCCACTGCCAGCTGCCACTTTCCATAGTCTCCAAGGCCCAGTTGCTCAACCGGTCAACTTCTTGTTGATCTTTTTCAGTATTTATCCGATCAACCTCCGTTGATCTTCCTCTACCGCCATCCGGTCAATCTCGCCGCCGACCGCCTTCAATCGCCGCCCCTGGCCAATCTCTCGATTGATCATCCATCAGCTTCCTCCCGGCCAAAAAACAAAGTTGACCTAAATAATTTTTCTGGATTTGTTTCCACAAATTCTCCGCTGACAAACCAGGTTTATCGCTATCCACATGAAGCACTGTGACGCAACAAAAGAATTACTATAGTAGTTAGGTTGGATTTAAACGGAGAATAAAGCGGCGGAATCTAGAGGGGTTAGTCGTAGATGGGAGAGCATTGAGGGGTAGAAATGGAAGGAAAGAAATGAGCAGGCACAGACCAACCTCATCATAGGCGAAGAATGTTTGAAAGGTAGTTCAGAAAGGAAGGGTGTTCAGCGCTCGATCAACGAGGGTTCGATTATGGCGAATACTCCTAAGAGAGATTCAGCTTCCAATCCCTCATGGTTCACTCCCAAGAGGTAATCCATTCTTCTAATTGTTTTGTTTTGTGGTGTTGTTTTCATACCATGTGAATTTTTTCTTCTAAATTGAAGCTGACGAAACCCTAGCAGAATTGAATTTTTGTAGTTGGTTTCTGATTTCTTGTAGAGATACTTAAGGCTACGATTACTTGACGTTCCTAGTAGTTGTCTAGAAGTCGTTATATACTTAAGCTACGTTTTCTGGAAGTTCCAAAATAGTTGTTAAAAATCCACATCTTGGAGGAAAAATTCATAATTTGGTTCCTGGAAGTCGTAGATTTCAATACACTGTTAGTGTGATTCCCTATTTTGACGTCCTTGCATGTTCAAGGTCAATGCTCATCGTACTTAGTATTAGCATTCGTGTTGGAGACTTGAGCGTTTCACATGTGATCATAATCGTTACCTGACCGTTAAAATGAGACACTCTGCCCTTTCTGTCATTCTCAGAATCCTAGTGATCTTGTCTTCTTCTCATCTCTAATATTCCACCACCTCAAGACAGTTACTCTATGGAAATCATGTGTTTGTTTCTTTGTCCGTATGGAAACTTCATTTTGATGTGTTTTGCTGAATGAGAAAAGACATATCAAACTGAGGTTTCACTTGGACATAGAAACAAACACATTGAAATGAAGTTCGATATGTTAGTTTTATGGTATGTCTTTTTTAGCCTATCTGTTCCTGTGCTAATATCCTAGCTTCATAAGGTCTTCTTCCTTCATTGGGTGGAATCTTTTCATTCATCCCCGTACATTTACATACAGTTTGTAGAGTTGTTGCTTCTTGATGATCTCATATGATAATGTTTCCCTTTTTGTCATTTTGTTGATTTGTACTTCTTGATCTTAGCTCTTGGATAAGAAGGTTTGGAGAGATATGAATAATAAGCTTCTCTTGTCTCTAGGCCTGTGTAAGTTGTGATGTGTATCATTAGATATACATTATTATAGCTACGAAACTTTTCAAGTAAGGCCATCTGGACATGAAGAAAATTTCCACTTTTCTTTTCATTTTTAGGAAGAACTCAATTAAATTTGCATCTGATTGTTATTCTTTGTTTCAAAAGCAAATGCAAAGTAATAATCATTCCATATTTTGGGAATAACTTGCTATTCCTTATGTCCAGGTTACTTCTAATGTTTTGCATCATTAACATGTTAAATTATGTTGACCGAGGAGCAATAGCAAGCAATGGTGTGAATGGTAGTTTGGCAACGTGCACAGAAAGTGGAATATGCACTTCGGCTAGCGGTATTCAGTAAGATTTTCTTATTACGTGTGCAATTCATCTATTTTAATACCTCTCTTGCAACATGGTGTTTGATTTCATTTCATGGTGTATGTGTGCTCTTGCAAAATATAATGCCCTGTAGGATTTTGATGACAAATTCTGCGAGAAACGTTTTAGGATGAAGTTAGTACAAGGAAATTGTCATTGACCTGGAAAGCTTTCCTGTATTGACAGAGTTACCACAATTTCCTATTCCCTAGCTAGTTGCTTGGATCTATTTATGAGATACTAGTGTGAATGCTGAATTCAATGTTTTGTCTTGATGCATAATGGTGATGATTTCATGGCCCTTTTGAGTGCCTTATACAAATAATTGGATTTATGCTAATGAGCCAATTAAATGAGAAAAAGGCCAAAATTCTCCTGATTTTATCAGTAATTGGAAATTTTATGATACTTTAGTTGGCCATCCACATTATAGCTAATTTCAACTTGAAAAAATTAAAGAACATATATAACAAGGTCTACCTCATTGTATTATGTTAATGTTACCTACGTTACACGTGCCAGAACAATTTATGCCCTAGGTAAAATTGTTTCAGGATGCTTTTGGTTTGGTAGGTTTACAAGCTTGGGGATGAAGGATTATCCAGCTCCAAACCTATAACCAAAACCATCATGAGAGATCATTGCCAATGCCAATTCATTCAGGATAAGAAAAACCTTGGTCCCCTGGTTTTGGTCCTCTCTTCATCACTTTCTTCGCAAGGCTGCTGCTTGACCTTGGACATTATCACCACTGCTGCTCCATCCTTCTGCACCAACCACCTCCTCAGAATTGCTGACATCATAAAGAAAAGAAAAGAATAGGAGAAGAATGAGAATGAAATGTACTGTCAGGCACCAGCATGTAACCTCTTCTGACTTCCTTTTTTCTCTTCAGATGGTTCACAATTATCTTCATACTTCCGTTGATCCGTGAAGGACTGATGATGTGATTCCAAGTCATTTTGCAATATGGATTCAGTCTTCAGCTGCTTTGGAGAACTTGTTAGGAAGTTCCTATAATTGAGACAATCTGTAGGTTTTTAAGAAACTCCAGACCATTAAATCCTCATTTGTCTAAGGACTTGTGGGCGAAACTGGGGATTCACCTCCTCTGCTGTTTTATGGTTTGGGTTATGCTCCTGCAATCCTTGACGAAAAAAAGGAAGACAAGGTTATGGACCAGGCTATTGTCAAGAAACTAATAGACCCAAAAATTTAAGCTGTTAAGTGATGGTGCAAGATTGGCTTTATATTCCAGCACACCTCTCATGCGACTGCCTTTTTCTTGCCTAAAGCGTGGACTTAGCATAGGCCAATTCCAAACCATGTGATGAGAAATAATTGTAAAAGAAAATTCAGGTTTTAAGGAATTGAATTATGGCTATTTGATCAACAATGCTCTGATACCATATCAACAAACTAACTGACACGAAAAACTTACATGTTTGATAAGCTAGTGAAGGCTCAAAAACGATATCATAGTTTGAAACAAAAAAAGTTTTACTCTCCAACATGTATCAAACAAGGTGAATATTTGGCTTGGTTTTTTTTGGTTTGATGAAAATTACTACTATAGATTGCTTTTTGTCTATTGGGATGTCCTCGAAACTGCAACATGAAGTTTGGGTTGCTTTTTTGAGCAATGAATTGCAAATGGGTGTGAGAGCAATCTATTTAAATTTTTTTTTTTTTTTGAGTAATAAAGGCATGAGTATCAATATCTTAAAATAAGCTATGGGCTTAGATGCTGAATATAAGGGCTTATTTAGTAAGTAAAAAACTTGCTCTGTTTGTTTTTTTTTTTTTTTGGGAAAAACTAGAAATTTAGAAAAATATGTTAAATCTGTATGTTTTCCATTTAGAAAACTGAAAATAAAGTTTCTTAGTCCTTAAATTTTAAATTAAAATTCAAAAAACTTAGAAAATATAACAAAAATATGGTCTTTTTTTTAGAATTTTTCAATGGCCATAAATAAAACTTTTTTGATAGTTTCCTAAATTATACTTATACAGTAATATTTTAATAACGTGTGATATGAAAATATTATTTTATAAGTTTATGAAATATAAATATAGGCATTTAATGCGTAATGAATTATCCAATTTATAACCAAATTTATTAATATTTTTGAATTTTTTTCCATTTGAGTTATCTAACATTTTCTATGAATTATTATATTAATAGAATTGTATTTTAGACATTTGAAAAAATAATTATATTTATTGATGTGTAAAACTAAAAGTACTATTTTTAATCAATATTTAGGTTATTTATTGATGACAATATTTAGATTATCGTACAACTTTTTTTTATGACTTAATGAAATATTATGCTAATTTAATAACAAATCAAACTATAATACAATAATTTGAATGATTATTGTTAAAAATAATATGTCATTAATAATCTATATTTGATTTATTGACAATTAAATACATAGGTGAGGTTATACAAATTTAAGTGTTATTAGACATAGATTTGAGTAATTAATTTTGCGAAGATACATAATTCAACATCAATTACACATAATACATATGTCATTTTATATAGTAGATTATACTTAAGAATTATATTTAATATACGATTTGCTATTATGTAGCATGTAAGGTTTTTTATGACTTTCGGTAATCATGAAATAAACTATTATAAAATGAGCTTGCTTTGTTAGTTTATTATAAATGAATATGTTAAGTAAATTATTAAGTAATTTACCAATTAATAATTTTTACCATATGTCGGATGATTGAAAATTCATAAATAACTATTAATAAATATTTATTTGTTAAAATGTTATGTTTCTAGTAGAAACGAGTTAAAGTGTTTTTCAGGAAAACAATGAAAATGAAAAAGTTGAAAAACAAAAGAAAACTAGAAAATGAAAAACGAAGAACTTTTTTCTCCATTAAACGGGCCTAAGAGTCTTGTTATCTTCATCACACTCACTCTATTTACATTTCACAGGGGGGACTTCAACTTGAACAATTTTCAAGATGGTGTTCTGTCATCTGCTTTCATGGTTGGCCTTCTCCTGGCTTGTCCTATATTTGCATCCTTAGCAAAGAGGTAGATACTGTATTTGTAATTGTTATATTCATTCACAACCATTTTTTTTTCCACAGCATGTGCCATCACTATAAACTCTTGCTATTGACAGCAATGGAGGCAGGTACTGATGCAATGAAGTGCAATCATATCTGCCTTATAGGATTATAGAATCAGTCTTTGATATCAACTTTTTCATCTAATATATTTATGAAAATTTTCTGTGTAGTAGGAATTTTCTGCTGTGTAGTGATCTTACATTTTGCACTCTACGAATATGAATTGCTTTTGCAGCCACAATCCTTTTAGGCTCATTGGGGTTGGGCTATCTGTTTGGACTTTTGCTACTGCTGGCTGTGGTAGTTCATTTGACTTTTGGTCTATTGCAATTTGCCGCATGTAAGTTCTCCCGGGTCGCTGCTTTAGAAAGACCAGTATTCCCATTAACTGATATAGTTGCCTGTAAATATGTGATATGGGGTGAATATCTGTCTTGTAGGCTCGTTGGTGTTGGTGAGGCTTCATTCATAAGTTTGGCAGCTCCATTTATTGATGACAATGCTCCTGTTGCGCAGGTCCTTTCTTTTGTTCTTCTAGTAGTAGATGCCGGTTTTATTCTGACAACGGATTTATTTTTTTGAAGATAGTGTCTATTTTCTTGAAAATATATTTTATTCCTTCTTGACTGGACTGTAGTTTTATTGATGTCGTCGAATAACTTGATATAAGCCTTTTATTCTTCTAAGTTCAATTGAGTATCAACTTTTTTTCTAGTTTATAACTAATTGTATATCACTACAGAAATTTTAATTAATTCTGGTACTAATCCTTTCATGACCATCATGCCATAAACTTTTTAAAGCTTGGAGCCTTACTAAATCACCTTGGATTGACTGTGTTGAAATTTTAAGGAGATGCTTAATAGCTCTGGAAGTTTATGAGTGATTGGAGGGTCATTTCTTAAAATTGGGATGCATTTGTAAGTGGGAGGCAAAATTTTGATGTAGCATTGGTTGCAAAGAGCCGGCGGACGAGACAGTTAGTTTTCAATGTTCAAACAGAAAAACAACTTGATTTAGAGAAGGAAAGTCAGCTGTGTCTTGGAAATTTGTACATTCAAAGGTGGATATAGTAACTCCCAAATTGGATGGTTCTGTTTGTCTGCCTTTTAGGAGAAGAGTTATCTAATCTCGTGGCGGGAGTAACCTCCTTGGAAACTTACTAAATGAACTTTATCTTTTCTTTCTAGCTTAAAAACAAGGACAAGTACACTTGGTTTTTGTATTGTGGGTCACATCAGATGTGCTTAGCCTTATCTCTGCATTGTAGAGAGGCTATTTCCATGATTTTATCTAGTGATCTCGAGTTTCTCTCTTAATGATAAATAAAAATTTTTTGAAAGATGGTTAGACATGACAGACTGGATCTAGATGTGTATCCAATAGTATGATTTTCTGACCGCACCAGTGCACACCAGCAATTTTTTTACTATTTGCAAGGTTCTCCAGTGGGGTGAATAGATCTAGAACTCGAGCTACTGAAAACGAGAACTTGAGGTGGACTATGGATAAAACTATCTGTTTTTTTTGTGTTATGGAATCTGTCAGTTGGTGATGAGTAAAGGTGCTTCAGCTACATTGTTATTGTGCTTTGAAGTTGGGAGGATGATGTGGGTATTCCAGATATATGGTGCATAAAAGCAGGCCTTTTTGCAATCCTTTTCAACCAATGATTCCTCGTCTCCTTTGATGATTGCAGTGAGCAATTGGATATATTTACCGCATTTGTGACACTTTGAGGTGGTAGCACTTGTGAAGATCAATTCAGATAGGAGTATCATGGTTCCAATAAATAAGGTGGAGAATCTGCGGCAGTTGGCTAGTACTTTTGGTTGCAAGATACAAGTTACAGTCTACCTATTTCTTATCTAGGACTGTCTCTTGGGCCAACACATGGAAGGAAATAGGTTTGTGATCCTATCATCAAAGGGTATGGCAATTAGTTGGGGTACGTCCATCAAAGCAACTTAACCATGCCACATTGAGATTCCACTAGCATTCATCAAAATAGAGAAATCAAAGAGTCTTTCTATGGGTTAGTAATTATCTAAGGATGCCATCTGGGTCTTTTTTTTTGGGGGTGGGGGACGGGAGGAAGAGGTTTGTTGGGTGCGATGTTGATGGGGCTGTTTTTTAAACACCATCCTACCACACCCATCCATTAAATTGCCTGATTAAAGCCTCTCGATATTTCCATTTTTTCCTGTCACTGTTAATAACTGGGTTCTTTGATAGCAAAGGCTGTTATGATTCCTTCATGAAAATTAACAATTAAATCTGACCAGTACATTTACACTAATGAAGCTGCGAAATGATTACTATAGATCACCTATCATGTTCAAAGCAAATCAAGTTGTGGCCAAATTCAGATAAAATTTACAATACTGAAGATGAGGTCACCAACTTTACATTTTTCACCAGCATTTCTTTTCTATATATTTTTTATCTTCAATGTTGAAAAGAGGCACATCTCATTTGTCATAAATGTAGTACTTACCAAAATTGGTTAGCATTTTACGTGCTTCTCTAAACTTTGTTCTTGAGTAGGAGGGATAAAAAGGGGAAAAAAAATAAATAGAGAGAGAATATGAACAAGAAGTAATGATGAGGAAATTAAATAAATAGGGAGAGGGACAAAAAGGGGAAAACAAGTAATGAAAAGAGAGAATTTTCATTAGAAAGAATAAATGAACACAATAGGGAGCTTCAATTGTGATAGAGCCTGGATTTGATTGCGAATTTAGTCCCTCTGCAACTGCCCCCATCTCTCTCTCTCTCTTAACCCTAGTCTTTTTTTTTTTTTCCCATAAATTTCTTGTTTCACTATTTTATTACATATATGATTGTATAGTATATATTTTATATTGTCAATTTCCCAACTCTATTGATGGGGGAGGGTTGTGTTAAGCAGTTGGTAGATAGCGTAAAGCTTTATTTGATCTTATATGGATGAATTTGTTTTAGGTCATTTCTATTCTGCAATGCATCTTGTCCCCACTCAATCCCAATGCGATGTATGGTAGAGTTGACAAGTTAAGAAACAAGTCCAAGAAAGTAAAATTGGACTGACCACCTATAACATGGGGGCCCTTATTGGTGAGAGTATGGAGGTAATAGTACTATGATTAGAATAATTAATATAATTTGTCTGTAAGAAACTAGATGTTTTGGAGGAACATCAAGAGAAATTGTAAAGGCTGGTTATAAACTATAGTACATGGAAAATGATGAAAGTAAGAATGGGGTAAGAATTATAGTAGACAACATTTTAAAAGATAATGTAATAGTAGTTGTACGGATTTGAGGCAAAATAATATATATTAAAGTAGTCATATGGTTGGAAACAGTAAACACTATCAGTGCCTACGCTTCTCAAATATTTATATATTTCAAACTTTCATTAGTCCTGCAAAGTTAACAAGTCATATAGCACTCTCTTTTTTGTCTTTACTACCTTTTGGACATCTTTGTCCCACCACTAACCTTTTTTAGCACTAACTTTTTCCTATAGCTTTCATAAGTTAGGAAACATGAACATTCTTTCAAACTCAAAGTGTCGGTATTCGACATGTCGGATACCGACACACCCCGGACACATTGGGACATGTTTCAGACATGCTTCGACATGTGTTAATTTATTTTTTTTATCCGACACGTTTTGAACACACTCCGGATACATTCTGACATATTTTGAACATGTTTCGAATAAGTCTCGACATGTTTCGGATATGTTGAGTAATTTTTTTATAAATTTTAAAAAATGTGGGTTGTTTTATAATTTTAAAAATTTAAAGCCGTACTTTTATCTTTCATTTTTGTTAATAGTCCCAACTCCCTAGGTTTATCTCATAGTCAAGAAAGATTCCTTTCATAGTAGGCGACAATTTTCTTACACCACATTTTCATAGAATACAAAGTTATAACTTGAAAAAGAAAAAACGAATACGGAGGTGAAGCAAATGTAGGTGGTAACATAGCTGATCTTTTGTGGAACAATAATTTAATTTCTTTATCACAAAAGAAGGCAATAACTCACAAATCTAGAATAAAAAGTAGCGTTCATTAATTAAAAAAAATTATAGACTATAATTTTAGTTTATGTATCACAAATGTGTCGTGTTCTTAATTTTAAAAAAATGTGTCGGTGTGTCGGTATTGTATTATGTCAATGTCTCGTGTCGGTGTCAGTGCTTTATAGCTTATAAGATTCCTTTGTTACCCTCTTAATACAATTTGCCATTTTTTGCCATACATAGTTTATCAAGTCTTTATCATCGACCATCTCGTTGACTATATTGAACATTTTTCTCTATTATTTTCTATATGTTTCTCCTTTTAAACTGCACATATCATCCCATTTTTAATACTTACATCTAATACTGAGAGTCCATATTGAGCAGCTAGAATCTCTTTGGAAATGATTTCAAAACCCTTGCAACACAACTTATTAAATTTTATAGTAAAAGAAAAAAAATTTATTTGACTGCTATTAGGTTAATTCTTAAAAGTTATTAATTATACAACACTTTTCGTAAAGCAAGTATTACGTATCACAATATCGTAAGAGGTAGCAAATTCTAAATCTTATCCCTGGAATCATTTTTTTAAACCTCCAAAACCAAGCCCTCATGCACCCGCTCAAAACACACAATCCTTTCACCTATGACTGTTTAAATATCCTTCTATAAAAACTTTCTCATATTTCCTGTCCTTATTAGCATCACATTATCCAAATCTTCCCAAAATTTGGCAAAAGAAGCAGTTAATAAGGCGAAGTCTAGAGCTTAAAATGTAATGTATGCTAAGTGACGATGGGATCTAAAGAGGGAGAACAAGATAAATAAATTAGGTAGAGAGAGGAGTGGGGATCGAGTTTGTATTAGATGTATAAAAGATGAAGATAATTGAGTATTAAAAAAAAAGATATAAAGAAAGATGACGGAGCTATTTTAATATACTATTCAATGAAAAAAATTATAGGAGAACTAGTCTTGAAGTCAGTGAGTAGGAAATTAATAAAAACTTTATAGAGATTTATGAAATTAGAATTTGAGGAGTTGAATATGCACTAAAAATGAAAAATGAAAAATGAAAAATGAAAAATTTTTAGGACTAGATTAAGTATTTGTTGACATTTGGAAATATTTAGGAAAACATGGAGCAAATTGGTTAACTAACTTATTTGATATGATTTTAAGAAGTAAGAGGATGTCATATGAATAAGGAGACATATTTTAGTTCCTATTTGCAAAAAATAAAGGAGATATTCAAATTGTGCAAATTATTGAGGTGTTAAAGTAAATATTCATACCATGAAACTCACGGAACTGATTATTAGACAAAATAATAGGTAAGAAACGAACGTGTTAGAAGATCTATTTGGATTTATTCCTGGCACTCAACTAATGAAGCCATATAAATGTATCTTTTGAGAATACTAATGGTGAAATTTAGGGAGAAGAAAAAAGTTTTACATGTGGTTTTTGTTGATCTAGATAAGGTTTAGGATAGAGTGCCTAGGCAAGTCTTACGGTGGGTGTTAGAGAAGTAAAAAAAGTTGGTAAAAAATACATTTGAGGCAATCAATGATATCTGTGCACAGGTAATGACTAAGGTTAAAATTATAGGGGGAAACACTAAAGATTTTCCTATTAAGATAGGAGTGTATTAGGGGTCTACTTTGAGCTCTTTATCTTAGTTGTAGATGAACTTACGAAAGATGAGGTTTCTTGGTGTATGTTATTTACAAATTATGTTGTTTTGATAGATGAAAGTTGAGAAGGTGTAGAAATAAAATTAGCATGTTGGACTATTGTATTGGAATCTAAAGGGTTTAAGATAAGTAAAGGTGAAACCGATTATGTATAGCGTAATTTTAGTAATTCTACACGGAATAATAATCACATTAAAATCAATTGTCAATATATTTCTAAAAAAGTTGATTTTGTTATTTGGGAGGAAACTAGAGATATAAATGATGATGAGACATATAAGATTAATTTAGGGTGGTTAAAACTATGAAATGCATAGGTTGTGTTGTAATAGAAGTATACCTCTAAAATCGAATGAAAAATTTTATAATATGACTATTAGACCCACAATATACTTTTTGGATCAAAATGTTGGACAATCAAAGAATAGTATGTACAAAAATAAGTGTTATAATGATGAGAATGTCAAAATGGATGAACGAAGTCACACCAAAAGATATAAAATGTTCATATCTATAAATGTTTAGAAATTGCACCTATAAATGATAAGATGATGGAAAGATATTTTGTGACGGGACCACGCCCTAAAACCGGCAATAACCGTAATCATAATTAATTATCTTTTAATTATTATTTTGACCGTTAGTACATTTAAATGACCATCCGGATGTAAATTCCATTTCGGTACCACGATTGATCATGATAAATAATGCATTGTTATACACAAGATCCAAATATAACGCCACGATATCCATGGTTCTGACATTGATCCAAAAATCTATACGATGTCGAACCTTAATAAGAAAGGATGCTTGTTCAATATCGAAATCAATATATAAAATCTACGGAAGTAATAAACATCTGTAAACATGACCAAACAAAATTAAAATCATCAACACCAAACTGACACCAAACCATGGGTATATGATATCTTGAATTATAACATGCGGCCACAGCAGATTTTAAACTGATACCACCTGCTGTCTAGACATAAAACATCGACTAAAATGCATCATTTCATTCGTTTATAAGATGCTATAGCACATCCAATGCATCAACTAATACCAAGTACCACAAAATATCATCTCAAACATCTAAACATTGTTCAAAAGCTTACAATATTACAACCCATTGTCCAAAACTTAAATTAAACTAAAACACAGCATCTAGGTACATTAAACATTGTTCGGAAACATAGATTAATATAAAGCATCCATAAAAGCATAAATTAAAAGCTTTGGTCTCCACTCCTGCTGTTCCGGCAAGAATTTGTGCAACTCATCTGAAAGCTTAGTAAAATAGCAAGAGAGTGTGCTAAATGTTCAACAAGTTACAATATATATCAATGAACATGCATACTTTAAACCTATAAACATACTGAAAGGAAGGAATAAGGATCACGATCGGATGTAATAACATGCACATGTGTAGAAAGACTTACATGATGCATTCTCGAATTTCTTATCTTATTCTTTCTTAATTTTAGCCGTCAAAATATGTTTTAATCTTACTTTTCTTTAGGTACTAAGGCTAGTAGACCTTCAAAACTAAAGGAGCGGACATTCAAAACCTAGGTTGTGTATGTTCCCACACAACCAAAGGCCACACGCTTCTATTTAATACCCGAATGTGGGCCGTCTACATATAACCGTATAGATGTGGTTAGACGCCGCTTCTTAACCTGCGGTTACATAGGTTTGGATATCTATTTACTATTATAATATATTAAGGTATGTCATAATATGTTACCCACTGAATCAAAACCTTGGTTCAATATTTAACTTAGTTTCATAATTTTTAGTTGTCACCATTTTTGAGAACGGATAATCATTTCTTGTTATAATCGTAGAGTTTCCCTCATAATTCTCTAATTTCTTAGTGTAAGTAATTTCCTTAAACATGCATAATCATTCTTTGCAACTTGATGCAGCAAAATTCAATAATAGGCAGTGCAGGAAAATAATTAGTTCATCATTTCAGTGTAGAAAATCAGCTTGTGCATAATTTCTGCACGTGTGCAGGATTTTACATGACATTCAGATCAAATACATATATATATATATATGGTTCTTATAAGCTATCTATTTGATAATTTAGGACATATATATATATATATATATAGTCTTGCACGATTTAGAGGCATGCAAAGCTCAAAAATTCAGCAAGAATATCAGAAAAATAAGCATTAGTGCAGAATTTCAGATATTTCAGCAACATGCAATGTATAATTTAACATGTAATGACTTGTACTCAATATTTTATAGACATGCATGAACATTGGGTTCGAAATCTAGACATGCAGGAACAAAATGTCATGTTTTCAGACATGGAAGAGGCTCAGATTGTAAAATACAGCACATATTACATGGTCAGATACTTAGACATGAGTTCTTAATAAATTTCTTCATAAAATCATGAGAAATCAACATGCATGCATGATTTACAACATCTTAGCTTTAAAATTTTAGTTTGGACGAGTATTAGAACAAGAATGCTAAGAAAAATTGATAAGAAATTAGCAATAAGTGAAAAGGGAGCTTAGAATGCACTTGCCTTGGCTGGATTATCCAAATCCTCACTTCGATCACCTTGCTTCAAGCTATTGGAGCCTTTTCTCATTTCTCCTCGGCTCTCTCTCTCTTCCTCTCAAAATCGTCGGAAAAATGACAATTTTTTGAGCGCAGGGTTCTCATATATCTGACTGGTGTTCGAGCGTAGGTCGAGTGAGCCTAGGCACGAAGGTTCTACTTTTGGCACATCAGCCGCGAGTCAAGCAAGCCTCAAGCTGGTAGGTTCTAGAATTTGCGCCCAAGCAGCGTTTAAGGCAAGCATCGAGCGGGCCTGAAATGTTGAGGTTCTAGATTTTGTGCACACAGTATGAACGAATATAAAAAGAAGAGAAAACAGAATCAAATTGATGGCATGCCCTAGGCCAGCCTGGAGTGCATGCATTTGCATTTTTGCGCTAATGTGGCGCCTAGAGTGCCCTGCGGCAATACGTTCGTAATTCTATGCTTCAGGCACGCCTTGGGCCTGTATTCGGCGCGTGAGCCATCTGGGCCCATATTTAACTCCTTGACCTAATTTTTTAGGTCATTTGACATCAATTTTGATTATCTTAGTTTAATTAATCATGATTAATATAATTTAGAAACTCGGAACTTACAATCTTCCACTCCTTACAAAAATTTCGTCTTCGAAATTTGACAGAAATTACATACCTTAATGAAGAAATAAGTGTGGGTACTTGTCCCGAATTTCGTCTTCTTGCTCCCAATGGCCTCTTCATACGAGTGATTCCTTTATAAAATTTTGACCAACGGAATAGTTTTCGTCCGAAGCACCTGATCTCTACCACCCAAAATCTGAACTGGTTCCTCGATGTACGTTAAATCCTAGTTGATCGTCAGTGGTTCATATTCAATAATGTGCGTCGGGTCATAGATATACTTCCGGAGTATCGACACTTGAAAAACATTTTTCACTTCTTCCAAACTTGGCGGCAAAGCCAAACGATAGGCCACTTCACCGACTTTTTCTAAAATCTTGAAAAGGTCCAATAAACATTGGTTTCAATTTTCCTTTTATCCAAAATCTCTAGATTCCTTTTGATGGCGATATCTTCAAAAATACATAATCTTCTATTCACATGGCTCTTCTATCTACTTTGGGCTATCTTTAATTTTTCATGGGTCAATTTGATCTTGTCAGTTGTCTCCTTAATAACTTTTGGTCCCAAAAGCTGTCTATTGCAGTTGCTTTTGAATGGATCGGGGAATGCCATTTTCTTCCATATAATGCTTCAAATTGGACCATCCTATAGTTGCATAATGCCAGCGCTAATAATCATCTCAATTGCCCTTCATTTTTAAAACCGAAGCTCTTAAGATGTCCTCCAAAATTTGGATAGTTCGCTTTGGTTGCCTATTCGTTTGCGGATGATAAGCTGTACTAAATTTCAAACTTGTCTCGAATTCACATTGCAAACTTTTTCATAACTTGGAAACAAATCTCGGGTCTCTATCAGGCACAATAGATGCCGGCATACCATGCAATCTAACTATCTCATTAATGTACATTCGGACCAACCGATCTCTTGAAAAAGTCATCCGTACAGCTAGAAAATATGCCGATTTCGTAAGCTGATCAACAATTGCCCAAACTGCATCATGATTTCTTGGCGTTCTCGGCAATCCCATCACAAATTCTATTGATATGTTCTATTTCCAACTAGGAGTAAGCATTGGTTGCATTAAGCCGGGTAGCTTCTTGCGACTTGGCCTGTAATTGTTGACAAACTAGACATCTCCTTACAAAAGCTGCAATTTCTCTCATCATATTCCTCCACCAAAACATTTTCTTCAAATCTTGATATATTTTATTGATCCCTGGATGGATAGTATAGTTATTTCGATGGGCTTCATTCATAATTTTCTCATTCAATTCTTCGATGTCTGGCACACATATCCAATTTTGGAACCTGAAGACTTTATTGGCATGAACACTAAAATCAGCCCTAGACTTCCGATTTAAGTTTCTGACGATATCCACTTAAAATGGATCATTCATTTGATTTCCTTTGATCTTCTCCAATATCTTTAATTGAACTTGGAAGTACGATTGTGACGTACTGTATTACCTAACCGGAATCTGGCAGAATTTTGGCAGCAAAACGGCCGTCAAATTAATACAACCTGGACAAATTCCCTGCACAATAATATACACATCCACATATCAAAACATAGGATCTAAAGAGCCACAACAAGTTCGTGGCACTAACATTATAATTTTGGTCACAACGTCGACTCAGACAAGATGCCACTAGGTACCGAATTGTAAACCATAATGACCTGCTGAAGTATATATATCTGTCATACATAGAGGAAACTAAACTATATGTATATCATTAATATACAAGCATATCTCTATGCCAAATATACAAAATTACTCCATAAGATACAGAAATACAAAATCTAAGTTCACAAGGTCATCTTCCAGAGTTAGCAGCCTAGCCGACTTCTAAACCTCTACATTGCCTCATCGGGTGTAAACTCGTGTTCATTTGAGGAAAGAAAACAGTAAAGGTGAGCCAAATGCTTAGCAATGCACATATATAATAAGGAACATGCAAATTTCATATTCAAATCATAATAATATATGTAGGAAGGAGTAGAGGCGAATGAGAGATTATAAAACATGAATAAAAAGGGATGCTTTCATAATACATTCCAAATTTTTTTAATTCATTTCCCTTTTTTTTCTTAATCATCAAATTATGCTGAAAACTTATTTCGTTGGGGATTAGGGCTAGTAGGCCTTACTGGCTAACGGAGCGGTCGGTCGTAGTCTAGATTGTGTTTGCTTATACACAATCAAAAGCCGTCTCCTCCTTTTCAAGACCCAGAGGTGGGCCGTTTACATATAATTTCTATAGACGGGACCTTAGCCTCACAAGGCCCCTTAGCAGACGACCTTCCACTATAATATATTAAGGCATGCCAAAATATACTAATGGATGAACATTCATCGGTCCAAGTTCTAAGTTCCTTATTTCCTTAGAAAATTTTGCCTTAAAGTCCATAAATCCTTCGTTCCCACTCTTTTGGAGAACGGTTCATAAATCCTTTACTTAATTGCAGAATATCCTTCTTTGATCATTTTTCCATAAAGTTTTTACAAATACATATTTTCTTATCCTTGTGAGTTTAAGTCTTCACGTGATCTTAATTACATGCAAAAATCATTTGAAGCTTCAAAGAGATAGAAAATTCTTATCATATTAAGCCAAACATAACTTTAGAGCTTCCGAATAACAAATCCCTTCACAATTACATGCAACATAATTTCAGGTGCAAATACAAGATAACATATATACTGTACATATGGATTAATATCTCAATTCATGTTCGATAATATTTTCGGAACCCGTACAATAACATATACAAAATATATGTAAACAAATACTAAATATTCGGAGTACCCGCGTTTGTAAGGCTAGGGTCTCGATTTTCTAAAACCAAATCACGCATAAATCATAAATTTCGTTGGTAAAATTGCTGGGGCGCGGGTTAGGATTTCCATGTGCAAAATACTGCATGAAACTACCAAATCGGACACCAAATTGATAAATAATTATATTTAAGACATGGGTAATAATTTTCTAAAGCCAAATCATACAAAAATCCCAAAATAAATGGGTAAAATCATTTGGGGCACGGGGTTAGGGTTCCACGTTCAAAAAACCGGTCAAAACTAAGAAATTGGATATGAAATCAACATATGGGCATGCTCAAGTCATGAGTTCCATAAAATATAAACTTAATCGGGTATCGGAATGAGGATACCCGAAGAAAACGGAACAAAAAGTACAAAGAACGAAAGAGAAATGTATGGGTGTACTTGCCTCAACCCGATCTATCACTTCTCTAACTAGCTACAAGCCGGATGTGAACCCAAGATCCACAATCTCTCCCTTCTCTCTCTTCTCCTTTACTCTCTCTCTCCTTTCTCATGGAAGTCGGAAAAATGGCCGAGAATAAACCCGGTGTGCGTCCCCCGCCAGTGCCACCTACCACTTCCAGAACTTAATTTTCTACATGCATTGAGCCTAATTTGGATTATACTACCTTAATTTCCTGCAATTACGATATTTGAAAACCATTATATTACAACAAAATCATTTGGTTGCCTTGAAAATATCTCTTAATAACACAATGTTTTATGCATTCGAACATTTCCATATCCTTAATCCTCAAATTAGCTACAAAACTTGCCTGCCGACTCAAAGTATCTGCCACAACATTTGCTTTCTCGAGTTGATATTGTATTTCGCAATTATAATTCTTTAGGAAATCCATCTATCTCCTTTGCCCCATATTCAATTCTTTTTGAGAAAATAAATATTTCAAACTTTATGATCTGAATAACTAAGAACTTCTCGCAGTACAAATAATGTCTCCAAATTTTTAATGAAAAAATTACCACCATCAACTCTAAATCATGAGTCGGGTAGTTCCTTTCGTTAGTCTTCAATTGCCTCGACCCATAAGCTATCACCTTCCCATGTTGCATTAAAACGCAACTTAACCCGATCTTGGATGCATCATAATAGACTACAAACCCACCGGATCCTTTTGGAATTGTTAGAATCGGGGCGGTTGTCAACCGGTTCTTTAATTCTTGAAAACTTTGCTCGCATTTTTCTGTCCAAACAAACTGAACTTCTTTCTTTGTCAACTGGGTTAGAGGCATGATGATTTTGGAGAAATTCTCCACAAATTTTCGGTAATAGCCTGCCATCTCTAAAAAGCTTCGAACATAGGTCACTGTTGTTGGCCGACTCCAATTAGCAACAAATTCGATCTTTTTCGAGTCAACTGAAATGCCTCTATTCGATATGAGATGCCCCAAGAATATTACTTTTTCAAGCCAAAATTCACATTTCAACTTGGCGTACAATTTCTTGTCTCGGAGTGTCTAGAGCAAAATTCTCTATTGCGTCTCGTGCTCGTCATAACTCCTTGAATAAATCAATATATCATCAATAAATACCATTACAAATTTGTCAAAGTAGGGCTAGAATAACCAATTCATTAAATCCATAAATGCTGCAGGGGTATTAGTTAGTCCAAACGGTATAACTAAAAACTCACCCGTACCTTGTTCGGAATGCTGTCTTCGCCACGTCGTCCTTCTTAATCCTCAATTGATGGTATCCTGAACGGAGATTGATCCTTGAAAATGCTTGCCCCTTACAATTGATTAAATAAATCATCAATCCTTGGTAATGTATACTTGTTCTTGATAGTAATCTTGTTCAATTCTTAGCAATCAATACACAACCGCAAGGATCCATCTTTCTTCTTTATGAATAACACCGCGGCACCTCATGGTGATACACTTGTTCTGATAAATCGTTTCTCCAGTAGCTCTTGTAATTGCTGCTTTAACTCTTTTAACTCCATCGGTGCCATTCTATATGGCACCTTTAAAATCGGTACTGATCCTGGTATGGTCTCAATCTCAAACTCAATTTCTTGATGCGGTGGCAATTCGGGTAGATCTTCCGGGAAAACGTCTTCAAACTTGCAAACCTCCGGTATATCTTTTGCCGGCACACTATGACTCCTGATTGTGCTAGCATAAGCCAAGTAGGCTTGGCATTCACTTTTCATTAAGTGTCGAGCATGCAAGGTCGAAATTAAATAGGAAAACTCCTTTTGCATTACACTTTGAAAATAAGATGGTTCACTAGCCAGAATAGCAAAATGGACTCTTTTGTAGAAATAATCGATATTGGCAGGGTAACTAGCTAACCGATCCATGATGAAAATCACATCAAAATCGTACATGTCTAGCAAGACCAAATCTACAACCAACTGTAATCCATTAACCAAAACAACACTCCTCGGGTACACAATATCCATAATCATAGATGATTCCATAGATGTTGACATAACTAATGCATGCTCCAAAATCCTTGGGCGTGACAACAAATGATAAACCAACCTTGGAGACACAAATGAATGTGTAGACCCTGAATCTAGAAGTACATGAGTTGCAGTATTGAAAGCAGTGGGAGTACCTTCCACGATGTTGGGTGACGCCTCCGCATCTTGCACTGTAACAATGAAAACTCTACTTGAAATATTAGGTTTCTTCACCATTGGCCTCTTAGGATGAGGGTAGTCTTTGATCATGTGACCGGGGTAACCATATTGGAAACAAGCTCCCAAAATTATGTAACATGGCCTTTCTCTATGAAATTTTCTACAATGTGGACATGCGGTTGCTGCTGCTTGTGGGCCCGGTATAGCCTGAGATTCTACACTTTCCTTCCCTTTTTCTGTCGGTTTTGCCTTCTTGTGGGGTCCTCCTGATCCCGAGCTTTGGCCTGCACCTGAGCGTCCATGACTCGCAATCCTCTTTTGGAAAAAACTTTTCTCTCTCAAGCTCCTTTTCGAATAAAAGAGCTCGATCCAATACGTCTCCATATGTCTGCAGTTTTAATGTCACAAGCTGTCTTCTAATCTTATCCTTCAATCCATGCTGAAATTTCCTTGCCTTCCTAACCTCGTCGTGGACCGTATACGGAGCATAGTGTGACAATTTTGTGAACTTGGCATTGTACTCGGTGATGGTCCTATTACCTTGCCTCATCCGTGCAAATTCGTCCTCCTTTTGATCCGGAAGGCTTGTCAGGAAGTATTTGCCCGTAAATGCCTCCACGAACATGTCCCAAGGAATCTCATCGTCCTCCAGGCCATTAAGTCTCTTTTTCATGGACCACCAATGGTCCCCCTCACCTTTTAGCTTGTATGTTGCGAATGTCACTTTGTCCTCATCCGGACAGCGAATCATTGCAAAGACCTTTTCGATCCTCCTAATCCATGCCTCTACCTTTGCCGGGTTTGGCTCTCCCATGAATTCTAGCACTCGCTTATTTGTGAACCGATCATAGGAGGTCGTCCTTGGGTTTGCCGGGGCTGGAAATGGAATTGGCTCTGAGTTACGTTGTCCTTGCGCCATCGACTCCATGATGTCTACCATCCTTCCCATAAGGTTTAGGTATTCCTCCTCCCTATCCGGTTGAGAGTTTGATCCAGCACCACTTCTTCAGCCTGCCATCTCTTCGATCTTATCACCAAAACATTAATATTCGGGTTTTAAATTCGTTCAGTCAAGTTTACGGATGTGTGGACGTAGTCCGTCACAGCTTGTTAATATATTTAAATGACCATCCGGACGTGAATTTCACGTCGGTATCACGATCGACTGTAATAAATAATGCATTGTTATTCACAGGACCCAAATATAACGCCACGACATCCGTGGCTTCGACACCAACCCAAAATCTATACGACGTTGGACCTTAACAAGGAAGGATATCTGTTTAATATTGAAATCAACATATAAAATTTGCGGAAGCAATAAATATCCGTAAACTTAACCGAGTGAAATTAAAATCATTAACAACACCAAACCGACACCAAACTTTGGGCATATGATACCTTGAATTATAACATATGACCACCACAAATTTTAAACAGATTCAACCTGCTGTCTAGACTTAAAATATCGACAAAAATGCATCATTTCATTCGTTTATAAGCTGCTATAGCACATCCAATGTATCTACTAATACCAAATACTGCAAAACATTATCTCAGACATCTAAACACTGCCTAAAAGCTTACAATATTACATCCCATTGTCCAAAACTTAAATTACACTAAAATACAGCATCTAGGTACATTAAATATTGTCCGGAAACATAAATCAACATAAAGCATCTATAAAAATATAAATTAAACGCTTCGTCTCCACTTCTGCTCATCCGACAAGAACTCATGCAACTCATCTAAGGGGCTAGTAAAACAACAAGAGAGTGAGTAAAATGTTCTATAAGTCACAATATATATCAGTGAACATGTATATCTTATACCTATGAACATATCAGAAGGAAGGAATAGGGATCATGATCGGATGCAATAACATGCACAAGTGCAGAAAGGCATACATGATGCATTCTCAGATTTCTTATATTGTTCTTTCTTAATCTTAACTGTCAAAACATGTTTAAATCTTATTTTTCTTTAAGAATGAAGGCTAGTAGGCCTTACCGACTAAAGGAGTGGACAATTGAAATCCGGGTTGTGTATGTTCCCACACAATCAAAGTTTATACGCTTCTATTCAAGACCTAAAGGTGGGTCATCTAAATATAATTCTATAGAAGGGGTTAGACGCCGCTTCTTAATTTGCGGTTACATAGGTACAGACGTCGACTTACCACTATAATATATTAAGGCATACCATAATATACTATCCATTGAATTGTAATCTTGGTCCAATATTTAACTTAGGAAAACTCTATACTTAGTTTCATAATTCTTAGTTCTCACCTTTTTGGAGAACGGATAATCATTTCTTATCATAATTACGGAGTTTCCCCCATAATTCTATAATTTCTTAGCGTTAAGTAATTTCCTTTAATATGCATAATCATTCTTTACAACTTGATGCGGCAAAATTTAGTAATAGGCAGTGTAGGAAAATCGATTCATGCATCATTTCAGTGCAGAAAATCAGCTTGTGCATAATTTCAGCACGTGTGCAGGATTTTACGTGACATTCATATCAAATATATATATATATACAGTTCTTATAAGCTATCTATTTGATAATTTAGGATATATATATACATGCTGATTTTCGAGCTTTGCATGCCTTTAAATCGTTCAAGACTATATATATATAGTCTTGAACGATTTAAAGGCATGCAAAGCTCAAAAATTCAGCAAGAATATCAGAAAAATCAGCATGAGTGCAGAATTTCAGATATTTCGGCAACATGCAGTGTATAATTTAACATGTAATGACTTGTACTCAACATTTTATAGACATGCATGAACATTGGGTTCGAAATCCAGACATGCAGGAACAAAATGTCATGTTTTTAGACATGTAAGAGGCTCAGATTATTATATACAGCACATATTACATGGTCAGATACTTAGACATGAGTTTCTTAATAAATTTCTTCATAAAATCATGAGAAATCGACATGCATGCATGATTTACACATCTTAGCTTTAAAATCTTAGTTTGGACGAGTATTAGAACAAGAATGCTTAGAGAAATTGGCAAGAAATTAGTAATAAGTGAAAAGGGAGCTTAGAGTACACTTGTCTTGACTCGATTACCCAAATCCTCACTTCGATCGCCTTGCTTTGAGCTATTGGAGCCTTATCTCTTTTCTCCTTGGCTCTCTCTCTCTCTCTTCCTTTCAAAATCGCCGCCAAAATGACGATTTTTCAAGCGCGGGGTCCTTATATACCTGACTGACACTCGAGCGCGCATCAAGCGCAAAAGTTCTACTTTTGGCCCCTTAGGCGTGAGTCGAGTGAGCCTTGAGCGGGTAGGTTCTGGATTTTACGCCCAAGCCTTGTTTAAGGTGAATGTCGGGCGAGCCTGAAACGCGGAGGTTCTGGATTTCCCGCCAATGGTGCGCCTAAGGCGAGCTTGGAGGGCATGCATTCTCATTTCTGCGCTGATGGGATGCCTCGAGCGTGCCTTGAGTGCCCTGCGGCGATACGTTTGTGATTCTGCGCTTAAGGCGTGCCTCGGGCTTGCATTCTGCGCGCGAGCCACCCGGGCCCATATTTGACTCTTTGACATAATTTTTCATATCCTCGGACCTTAATTTTGATTATATTAGTTTAACTAATCATGATTAATATAATTTAGAAACTCGGACTTTACACATTCAAGGTGGTTTGGACCTTAAACGTAGGCCAAAGGATGAACCGGTGAGGAATGTGAATTAGTTGTGGTTGGAGGAATAAAAGGAAGAGGTGGGGACCTAGGAAAATTTAAAGTGATGTAGTAAAAAATAATTTAAAATTATTTGTACTCTCATATGAGATTTCACTAAATCGAGTGGAGCGGTGAATATTGTTTAATATATCAATCCCACTTAGTGGGATATAAGGCTGTGTTGTATTGGGGAGGTTCAAATTCTAGGGACTGTACTGTACCTAGTTCACAAGGGGATGGAATTGGACAAGCATGCCAACTATTTAGTCTAGCAGCTACAGGTGCAGGCTGCATTCTTTTAAATTTTATATTGTGCCCTCTATTATAATCAGAAAAGCAAGCAGGTTTACTTTTTAGAAGAAGCCACACTCTGAATTGCTGTGCAAGGGCACCTTTTCTGCATGCAACCTGATTATGGTTCTCAATCTTGTCCCTTGTATTTTGCTTGTGTTACCTGTTATTGTTTTCCTGTTTCTTTTACTCTGGCACACATTGTGATATTTCCCTTACTGTGCTGTTCTCAGTGTTGTGCAATGACTATGTTCTTTCTTCTCTGGTAACAGAAAACAGCTTGGCTTGCAATGTTTTACATGTGTATACCAACTGGAATTGCTCTGGGCTATGTGTATGGTGGATTTGTAAGTTACTAGAAAACTCAAGATCCTTCTCATGAGATGTATTTTGTTGATACCTTTATCATATTTTTATATGGGCTGACTTTCTGCATTAATGTGGTCCTTTTGTTTCTGAGGACAAATGGTTTTTTCTGCAGAAAGAATGACTCATGCAGTAGTCATTTATTTAGTTGCATCTCTTCAGCTTTGTTTTTCTTTTCCCCCTTGACTAAGTCAGAACATGTCAATATGTGGTGGATATTTGCTTTTCCTATTCATGACTGTAGGTTGGATACCACTTTAATTGGCGATATGCCTTCTGGGGAGAGGCATTTATGATGCTTCCTTTTGCTGTTATGGGCTTTGTGATGAAACCTTTGACTTTAAAAGGTGCATGTTTTCTCCTGCGTGTTATGATGGTCCCTGTATTTTGTATCCCATTCTTGCCTTTTCCTTTAACTTTTTAATATTTGGCTACAGGTTTTGCTCCTCCTCATACTGAAGAAGCTTTGATACTTGATACATCTTCCTCTCTAATCAGCGGTACTGCTTAAATCTTATTGCAATTAGCACCATTCCTTCTAATGTAGTAGTATCATTACTTGATTCCCTTAGAAAGAAGAACAAAATTACTTGTTCTAAAGATAACTTATGAGAGAGACTAGGACCTTGAACCAAAAAAATGTCTTGATTATAGTTTCATTCTCCTCTCTTGGGTGTAAATGGAGACTTGATCTTCTGTTGGCTGTTTTGTTCGTCCCTTTTATTCTCATTTATTAGTTGTTATTCTCCTGATATTGCTTTGATTTGAATGCATAATTGGGAATTTTATGGTTTCAGGCACCAGGAGTTCTGAGCTAGATGGAAATCAAGGCATAAATGATCAAGTTTTGGCCAAAACTTTCAAGTGAGTAGCTTTCTATATATTCTTATAGGTTTCTATGAATCACGTCAGATGTATAGGTTGAGAGTCGAATGGAAGAAAACTGAAACTGCTTCACACCTGCACACATCCATAAACACAGAGAGAGAGAGAGAGAGAGAGAGAGAGAGAGAGAGAGAGAGAGAGAGAGACCATCCTACCATCTCTCCCTCCGTCTCTATAGTTTGAGACCCTCTGCTCCTTGAAAAGGCTTGCCAGTTGTCATCCTAAGACCAGTCAGCAGCAGCATGGGAGAATAAATGGAAATGATGAGTGAGATTTAGTGGAGAAAGAATAACCCCTACCTCAACCCAAAAATGAAAAAGAAAAAAAGTGGATAGAGAACAGGCACGTGGTTTATAATTTTGAGTTAAATGGATATTTGATCTTGAGTGTTTTGTAAAACATATATATTGTTAAAAATATTTGAAGGGATAGATTTATTACTGCTTTTCATAGTAGCAATGAAAATGTTGGAATTCCAACTATTATACCTCAAAGCACATTGTTTCTACCTGTAATTTTGTCAAAACACAAGGTTCTTGTTTTGGCATCTAAGACTTTGTTTTTCTGTTAGGATAGTTTTCAGAAATGGATATCATGTGTAATATTGCATGCCCAGGGTAGCAGTATGATAGTTACCCAAATGCGATAGAAAGTCCTAAATTAAAAATTGCTTTTGCAGTGATGATTTAGCACCACTCAAATGTTGTTATATGACAGATTGTCTCTGGAACTTGTTTCTTGTTGGCTTTAGAATAAATCTTTCCAAGAAACTTTGGAATGTCAGTTATGAATGAGAGATGAAACTTTCACAAAGCACTAAATTGCTTGATTACTCAGCAAGGCTTTCCTATAGTGGTGTGCAACCTTCAAATTCTATGTTCTCCAAATATGTGTAAAATGAAAATGTATTTGGGACTTTATCTTTCTCATTTCCCTTACAAATATGGTGTAATCTTTTCTTTGGTTATCCATAAATTTTTGCTGAGTTGAAGATTTAATTGCCTGATTATGCGTTGGGATTGCACTGCCTTAAGTTTACACAATGATTCATGTGAAGTGTATGGACAAAGCTCAATTTGATAGCTTATCTTACTTTTTAATGGGATTGGGATTTGCATTTCTTTTTGTTTAGAGAAGTTGAGTTGATATATTGTGCTGATTAAAATACATCTAATTTGCTTGGCAGGTTAAAGGGTATACTTAAAACTTCCAGCCAGTTATCAAAGTTCTATAAGGACATTAAAGCACTTCTGCTTGAAGAAGTTTATGTGGTCAATATTCTTGGTGTGTTGTCTACTGTCTCAAGTTAAAAAATGTTGACAGTTCATTGTGTAACTTGGTGAAATTCTGAATTTGTGTTTGTTTTGTATGTATTGAATGATATTGTTGTCAGCAGTGTTTGCTTAATACTTTATATACTTTGATGAAGTTTTTACATTTTCTGTGCACCCACTTAACATGGTAACTAATGTTAAATGTTCTTTCTAACAACTTTCCTCTGTCAATCATCTTGTCAGGTTACATTTCTTATAACTTTGTTCTTGGGGCTTATTCATACTGGGGGCCAAAGGCTGGTTATAATATATACCACATGGTAAGGTATTAGCTGTATTTTTGGTTTTTAGCTAAGTTATTTGGCTTAGTGCAAGTCCTGCTTTTCTTATTAGATTCAATGCTTAGCCAATCTAAACAACTTGAGGCCATTGTAGAGTAATGCAGATCTGTTGTTTGGAGGGATCACCATTTTTTGTGGAATTCTGGGAACATTATCTGGTGGATATATTCTTGATTCCATGAATGCTACTATCTCAAATGCTTTCAGGGTGAGTTTTTCTCCTTAAACTGATGCTATTAAAATATTGACCTGCTTCTCTTGTTCTTATTTATCTGCATACTACTGAAGTGGATCTCAGAAACTGTTTCATTCATGTGAGTGTTTGCAAAGAACCAAAATCTGATATTCTACTGTCATTTTCTAGTCCTTCAGCAAACTATGTTACTCTCTTCTTTCCTTAATGGACTATCTTTCATCCTTTTCTCATTGATCATAAAGCATATTGACCGATTGTCCTCATTCATAGCCTAATTATTTATTTTGTTTCTTCTGGTTGCTTGTCGTTTTAGTGAATGATCCTGAAAGTACAACACATCATTGACGTGATATATTTTCTAGTGAACCTTGCTTAACTAGTGAGGTTATATTATTCTGTTCATTCCCTTTAACTTCCACAAA